>OZ012735.1:623564247-624764247 GCA_963859935.3 Lathyrus sativus | reverse complement strand
TAGGTAGAATATGTTTAAGGGAATAAGATTGTCACTAAAAAAAAGGGAACTAAGATTACTATTTAGATTATAATTAATTGAATCGATACGTAGTAATTGTGTTCTTCAGGGATTTGATAAATTACTGGTGTATGAAATAGTTTTCAAAGTTTATTTAAGCAGAAAATCGAGATTTGAAAACTCTCGCCTCACGATGGTTATTGACACTAATCATAATCCTAAGGGCCAAACGTACACTTTCGTATCCCGTTCGGGGTTTAAATTATTTTTTGGAAATCTCTAAGTTCTAATTCATTTTAAAGTGCTTTCGCTGTTATTAAAACAAATGCCTAGTGTTTACTATCTGACCTTACTGCAGCTTTCGCTTGTTGGTTCGTATCTTAATTAATTTCCCACTTTCGTGGCAAAACTACTTTTAAATAAGTTCTCGCTTTCGCGACAAAGTTTATTCCATGAATCAATTTTAAACACTCAGACCATAAGTTACTTTTTGAAAAGAAGGTTTTTCAACTAGTGGTTATCAAATCCCATTCGAATTATTACTACATATCGATTACCTAAGTTTAGCTAGACATGGATTTGGGAAAAACAAAATATAAATAAGAATAATAAATAATAATTTGCATTATAATAAAACTGAAGTCGATCAAAATGAAAACCTGTAAATATGCCAATTGGCCTTTGGGCAGATCCTCCACAGATGTTGGCAGGATTCTGGTCTTTAGTGCCAATTTGATCGTACAGTACAATAGAAATTACAGAAGAGCGGAAATGGGAATAAGGAAAGGTAAAGAGAAATGAATACAAATAAAACTGGAAAGTAATTGCTCTGGAAAGTAAATTCGGCAGCACTTCGTGGTATGAATGCAGCTCCCTTCTGAAGTCCTCTGCTTCCCTTTTTATAGAAGTGGAATCCCAACGGTTATCTCTGAAGATGATGGACCTTGAGGCAGATAATTTAGGGAGTAGTGGTCCACTCTGTGGGAATTGGAACTGCTCTTTTGACGTGTAATCTGAGTGGGGCGTTTTTGCCTGCATGACGGTCGTCACAAGGTGTGACGGTCGTCATGAAGCTGTGACGGTCGTCACATCAGCAAAAACAACTTGTTGCGCTTTTCATTGTATTTTCACTCCTTTTTCGTCCATATTTCATCTAAGATTGCTTCTTTTCTTCATGTTGCCTTGTTTAGACGTGATCGTTGAATATCTGCAAAACATCAGACAAATATACGGAAATAACCCGAAATCGGATCGAAAACGGTTAGATTTTAGTTGGATTATGCATGAAAATATCTATATGATTTCGTGTTATCAGTGTGTTGGGATTTTTTACTAAGTACATGAGCACACCCAAGTTCTAACACATTATGAATATTTTTTATGATAATTACTTTTCTCCCTGAAAATTTGTTGTTACATGATAAGAAAATTAAGCGAGAAAAAAATAGGTATAGGTAGTGTAGAACACATCTCATTGGTTTAATCACATAATGTCCCTAGCGGACTTTGATTTAAAATGGCGCTAAGCGAAAAATCCCTACAGGATCACTCCTTGTGTGTTGCATGAGGGCAGTAAAATTTTTTATGTAGGGGTGTAATGCAAGGGATAATATAAAGCACATACTTATGAAATTTTAGTGTTTTCATGATTTATACTTGTTCAATTAATTTTTTTTTTTTTGGAAAATTTGCTTTTCAAAAGGTTTGTCTACATATAATTTAGATGATTATCTGAATAGCCAGAATGTATAGAATCACAAAAGTTAGGTTAATGACAAAGTTCAAGAACAAATGACATGAACAAAGGTTCTTATATTTTTAAATGTTTCATTCATGATCAATATTTGACTATCTATGAAATATAGCATGACTAGAAACATTTGCTCACATAAAGTTTGATTTAAGCATTGTCTAGTAAAAACATATTAATGTGAGTCAAGAATATTAAGCCTACAAAAGTGAGATGTGCACAACCTCATTTTTTTACTTAAATAATGAGAGTGTATGTGCATATCAACTATGTGTATTTTGCAGCAGTCTTGCTCTTACCTGGTAGGTTTGAAATCATGAATGTGATCAAGGCATTGTTTGATTTTGAGTGAAAACTACTTGACCAAAAAGCCTACCTAGTGAAAGTGTGATCCTTTGACAACCCCTTTGATCCTAATATGAAAAATTTTATTCTTTAAAATTTTCAATCCGTAGCTAATTTTAAAAGAAAAACATTATTCACTACCTTGTCTTAAGGATAGGAGGGAACTTAAAAATGCAAGGCTATTTGAAAAATTAAGTTGTGGAGAAAAGAAAAAGAAAAAGAAATTCAAGTAAGTATTGGTGAAATGAAAATAAAAAGGAAAATGTATTTTGACAAAACAAAAGGAAAATAAAAAGTCAAAAGAATACAAAAAAAATTCACCAAAAGAACAATGGTTGTAAAAGAGTGGAAAAAGAAAGAGACTTTTTGAAAAATAAATTTAGCTCTCTTATATTTAGGCTTTAGAGTCCAAATAAAATACAATATTTTTTGTAAGCCCAACCACTTTACAATCAAAATAAAGAACTTAATGATCCATTGATGATGATTTATCTTGTGATATTGCTTAGATGAAATGAAAATTGTTTCTATAGTTCATGCATCATTTAATTAGAAGGGAAACACTAACCATTGGGAGATATTCACTGAGAACATGATTAAGAAGAACAATTGAGTATTGACATATAAATGTTTTGAAATCTCATTTTAGTCAAGCAAAAGGTTTATCTTTATACTATGGTTTTTGAATATTTATGATGTTGATCACGAACTTACATTAAAAATAATACCATGTCATTCAAATACTTTTCAAAAATATTTGACCTAGTAATTCAAACTTATCTTGAAACGTGCATTGCAAAAACATCTGAACAATCTAAATGGATTTTGTTTGAGGACAAACAAAAAAGTTCGATAGAGAGAGTTGATAAGTATACAAATTATGTAAACTATGTAGGCACTTATGGACTTATTTTATAAGCAATCAATATAAAATCCATTCGATTTATATATCAAAAGTTATAAAACACCTGTTTGGAATTTCTAATTGCATATTTATCAAAAATAGGTGCAGAGGACTGGAAAACTACCAAGCAACATACAAAGACCTTGCCAAGACCAACTTTCTACAAGCAAGGCTCGCTAGGCTATGTTCGTGGGTGTGCTAAGAGAGCACATGTGAGAGAAGACTTCATGGCTAATTAACTTCATGGTAAAACAAGTTTTTGTGTACTAAGAAAAGATAGGCGGTGCGCCTAGTGGGCTAGGGAGGCTAGGGCTATTTGGAAGGTGAGCTGGATTTTCTTAACCTATAACAAAGTAAGAGTGCTAGGTAAGGTTGGGTGGTGGGCCTAGAGAGCCTACATTTCTCTAGCATATCAATAAAAGGTTTAGCTTCAATGGATTAAAGGGATTACAAAAAAGGAGTAGGTTCACCTTGATTTTAACAGAAGAATATGAGAGGGGAGTTAAAGGTGGAAGTGCTGCTTGTAGTGGCACTTGCAGATGGTAATCACAATTATTTTTATTAAGATTACCTATACAACTATGATGAGTAAACATATCTAGAAATATCTTTGTTAGAGTTAGATGTAATCATTATATATTCATGTTTAATTCGTTCATGGCATTTTATGTAATTCTACTTATGCTTTAATGTTGATGCATCTTCGTCCTTAATGTTTATATTGGATTATCCATCAAAAATATATTTTCATGGTATGGCTTGACATACGATAAGTTTGTGCTATTATTAGATCCAATGCTCCATTTATTATATGCTAATGCCTAAACATAGGATTAGGTTTAATATTTTCATAATAATGATTATCGATAATCCATGCTACTATATAATAGTGTGAACTTAATGCTATCTTATTTAATAGTGTGAGACATCGACTATTAATGATTATAAATAATATAATGATGATAAGAAGTAATATTAATAGTTGAGTATATGAGTATATTACTGACCAATGATTATACATGAGTATAATGATGATGAAATCTACCCCTAGAAAGTTTTCTCAATGTTAACACCAAAATACCCATTTATTTTCTTTCAGTTACTTTTCTGCAACAAAAAAACTTTAATATTTTACTTAGAATCATAAGAACTATTGAAAGTGTCCTTAGGAACAACTAGTTTCCGTGCATACGATAATATTGCAATTGTTTTCCACAAATGGTTTAAAACATTTACCTTTTCATCCAACGGAGGGGAAAATCATATGGGATGATCTAACCTTTGCAACTCACAACATTTTCCTTGAGTTGTTGGGGAAAACTTGACAATTGCATGTTAATGTCGTCCACAATATTAGTCATCATCTTGTTTTGAGCTAACACTGCGTTGTTTGTATTTAGCTTAATGATTCCAGACTTCCTTTGTGAAAGATTCTTGTTTCACTGGCCCTGGTGTTTGCTGAGTGTCATTTTTTAATGATTTCTATTGTATCTTCAACACTTTTGAACATCAAAGAACCATCTGCAATTACATCTAGAAGAAGCTTTAATTGTTGTTGTAGTTCGTTTCGGAAGATGCAAAATTGTGTCGAATTGTCAAAACCATTATTTTTATAACTTTGCATCATGGGCTCGTATATTACCTATTTTTCACATAATTTTTTCCATCAAACCTTAAGAAAATACGACAATAGTTGTCTTAATTTCCATGAACTTGTTATGAAGGAAAACATGTTAAGTAATTTTTCTTCAAGTCTATACAAGTTAGTCATTACCTGTGTAGGTTGGTCCAAGTACCATTTCTTAGCCTTTCCTATTAGTGAGTGGGTAACTAATCACATGAGAACCACATCTTCTTCCACATCAAGTGCTCCAAGAGTACCAAAAAGATCATAAATCTTTGTGAGATGAGTATACATATCCTTATGATCTCAACATGCAAAAACATTAGTGTATAAAATTGTAGTAATCTTGTTTTCATATCAATTTTCTTGGTGTTTCTTTGAGGTTTGACTATGTGAGCCAGCCATCCAGGATGATTGGGATATGGCATGCCACCACCAATTTTGTTAGCCTGATTTTCATTGTTGTTGATATTAACATGATCAACCATGGCTTCTTTTGGTTTGGTATAAGTTGTAGAAACATAAGTTTCTTCCAGTTGTTTTTTTCTCTTGGCTAGTTTTTTTTTATAGTTTTTCTGTTGCTTTTGTGAGTTATTTTATCGATTTCCAAATCAACAATAACATTTGATCTTCGAGAGTCTTTCCTCACATAAACAAGATTTAGAAATCAAACCAAATAACTTAGTAACACAATAAATAATTAAATTTAAGCACAAGTATGAACAAATATGAACAAGAATGCTTAAAATGATAAAATTGTCGTAATACTTTTAATTTTTTAACACCAGCCCCCGACATTCGCACCATTTTGTTGAGTAGGGCAACAAATGTAAGTATTTTTGTATCCACGAGGACTGGATTGATATCAAAGATGTTTAATAATCTGTATGATTTTAAGAGAAGTATTTGGGAAAGTTTTTTTGTTTATAGAACTAAATATAAATAACAGGAAATAGAAATTAACATTAATAAATGAAATGACATTGTTAGTATTAGAGTTCATTATCATATCCTCATGTGTTCTCTTGACTATTTGCTTTCTTTTTCTAGTTTTCCTATAGTTTTTGCAAGCTATTTTTTGATTTCTAGATCAATCAAGAATTAACTTTCTAGAGTATTTTCTCACATAAACAATATATATCAATCAAACAAAAGAACTCTCTAGTACAATAAATAATAAAAATTATGCACAAATATGAACAAGAATACTTAAAATAGTAAAAATTATCGCAATGATTTTAATATCTAAATGTCACTCTTTGGAAATGGCGCCATTTTGTTGAGTATTACAACAAAAGTAAGTGTTTTTGTGTATATTGTATCCATGGAGACGGGACCGATATCAAAGATGTTCAATATTCTTTATGATTTTAAGAGAAGTATTTGGAAAAAAAATTTCGTTTACAAAACTAAATTTAAATAACACTAAATGGAAATAACATTAACAAATGAAGTGAGATTATTGGGGTTACACTTCATTATCTTATCCTCATATATTCTCTTTGCTAGCTGCTTTCTTTTTCTAATTTTAATGCAGTTTTTGTGAGCTAGTTTTTTTATTTCCAGATCAAACAACAATTGACCTTCTAGAGTATTTCCTCATATAAACAATATTTTGTAATCTAACCAAACAACTTAGTAACACGATAAATAATCAAATTTATGCACAAATATGAACAAGAATACTTGAAATAATAAAAATTATTGCAATGCTTTTAATATCTAAATGCCAGTCCTAAAAAATGGTCTATTTTTTGAGTAGTACAACAAAAGTAAGTATTTTTGTGTATATGGTATACTCAAGGATTGGAGGGATATCGAAGTTGTTCAATAACATTTATAATTTTAAGAGAATTATTTGGAAATTTTGTTTGGTTTATAGATATAAATTTAAATAATAGTGAATAAAAATAAGGTTAACAGATGAAATGAGATTGTTGGGGTTAAAGTTTATTTAATTATCCTAGTGTACTCTTGTGATCAGTTATATATATTCTTGGTCGTCAGTTAATATTATCACCTATTACTATACTTTTGTTGTTATTATGTCTAAAGAATGACATAAAATCAATCATATTGCTTAATTAACAACTTGTTAGCTGATTAATCAATATGATAACATGAAGTTTTGATAATGTACGTGAATGCTAAACCTAAATGTGTGTCCAAGGTTTTATTATCTAACAGATGAAAATCTTTGATCTAGTTTTGAAAATTATTTCTCCATGTCAATTCAAAACCATTATAACAAGTTATAATTCGCTACATTTAACAAGCATAAATAACAAAGATAATCATCAATATTAAGGAATAACTACAACATATATAATGCCATAATTAAGATGAATACATAAGTATTTGTAAAATTACATCTAAACCCACCAAAATATAATTTATTTACTCTTACTCATAGTAGCTTTGCAATGATGATCAAGAAGAAAGAGATGGAATAACATCAGTGACGACTTCTCTGACCAGACGAAGCCTTAAAATTCAATCTTTAATATGTCCCTTGGAATTTCCCTCACAAAATTCTCTCTATACTCTTTGTGTTTCTATTTTTAATCTTGGAATGAGTTAACGATTAATTATGAATGGTTGTGACCTCTGTTTATAAGGGGTAAGCAAGCATTTTTGCCCAACAAGGTCTTTAGCTTGGCTAGCGAGCCTGTTTTTCTTCACCAGCAAGTTATATCCAACTCATCCAAGTGGACATTAGACCCATCTTTTCACACAAAAATCCTTTCTATTCTCCCAACAAGAAAACCTTTTATTCACCCCTAAAGTTACTTACCCAAGAGGTCTTTAAACCGCCATGTTTCACCCAACGAGGTTGAAACCTTGCCCAACGATTTAACCTTTCTTCTCTATAAAGTAAATTGTCCTAGAAGTAATCTTGACCCTCATATGCTCACCTAACTAGCCCTTGTCTTCGTCTGGTGAGAATGAATCCTAAAGTTTTCTCTATTATGTTATGTCTTTGTTGGGCAAGCCCTCACTCTGTTATTGAGCTTCATTGTTTTGTGATTCTCTTGGATATTTTAATATGTACTTATAAATAACATATTTAAAATGTTCACACATATGTTCTATCTCTTTTTCATGACAAGTTGGGTTTTTTCATATAGTTTCTTCTGATAGAAGTTAATAAGTGCTTATGTGAAACAAGTAGTTTTGACACTTATCGATGAGTTGTTTGGCTGCTGCTAAAAGTATGTAATATTGGATTGGTATGGGAGGTTGGAGGTATTGTCGAGGAAGGTGGGCTTGGAAGTAGGAATTCAAGGTAAGTGACTATAATGATGTTAGGTGCAGCGATGAGAGTGTTGGTATGATGTGGGCTTTGGGTAGAGAAGGGGACAATGTTTTTGTAAAAGGTGGTGCCCTTAGAAATTAATAGTGTTTGGTTTAAAAGTCATATAAAATATTTTCTTTGAACCCATGCTTGTTTCATGGGTAGACATATTTATGAGAACTAGGTCATGCTTGGTTTAATTTTTCTTAGGGGTGGAGGAAAATACTAAATAACCAAACACCCTAATAATAGAGTAATTAAGTGTGTTGTTGTAAAGTATTTGAAAAGGGGCATTGAATTTTAATAATCTAGATGGGAGTCTATTGCTGAGGAAAGTTGCATCAGAAAAAGCTTGAGCGCAATATTTTTTTGGTAAATGGGATTGAAACATAAGGGCACATGTAACATTTAAAAGATTTAGGTGCTTTCTTTCCACTATCCCATTTCGTTGGGGTGTGTCTGGACAAGATGTTTGATGTTGGATCCCATGTATGAGATGAAAGTTTTTTTAGTCATCAGTTAATATTATCACCTATCATTCTTTGTATGTTGTTTATTTCTAAACAACTACGTAAAATCAATCGTATTGCTTAACTGACGATCTCTTTGCTGGTTAAACAATATGATAACATTAAATTTTAACAGTTTATGTGAATGCTAAGCCTAAATGCGTGTGTAGTATTTTAGTATCTAATAGATTAAAATCTTTGATCTAGTTATGAAAATTATTTCTCAATATCAATTCAAAACCATTATAAAATAGTTACAATTAGCTACGTTATAACAAGTATTAAGAACGAAGATAATCTTCAATATTAAGGAATATCTAGAACATATATAACGTGATAATCAAGATGAATACTTGATTATTTGAAAAATCATATCTAACCCCCACAAAAATAGAATTTAGCTACTTTTAATCATAGTAGCTTTATAATGATGGTCTAGAAGATAGCGATGGAGTATCATCAATAGCGATTTCTTTCATCAAACAAAGCCTTTAACTTCAATCTTCAATATGTTCCTTGGGATTTCTCCCCATCAATTATATATACTCTCTCTGTTTATATTGTTAATTTTTGAATGAATTTATGATTGATTATAAATGGTTGTGACCTATATTTATAGAGGTTGAGCAGGAATTTTCGCCCTACAACCTTGTTTTTCTTCACTAGCAAGTTATTTCCATCTCATTCAAGTGGACTTTGGCCAACTATTTTCACCCATCAATCCACTATATTCGCCCAGAGAGCAAACCCTTTCTTCACTCTAAAATTACTTAGCTTAGAGGTCCTCAAATCACTCTGTTTCACCCAACAAGGTTGTCACTCTGCTCAACGAGTTCACCTTTTTTATCCATGAAGTAAATTGGTATGGAAGTCTTTTGACCTGCTTATACTCGCCCGCAAGCCTGTGTCTTTGTCTGGAAAGAATGACTCATAAATTTTGCTTTATTATGCCATGTCTTTGTTGGGCGAGCCCTTAGTTTCCTCAATGGGTTCTCTGTTATCGAGGTTTAATGTTTTGTAATTTTCTAAGATATTTTAAAATTGTACTTATGAATAAAATATGTAAAATATTTGTAGAAGCACACTTCAATCTCAAGGTTTTGATGATGTCAACAAAGACCTAAGCTCATTCCATAATTGCAAAAAGTCAAAGCTTTCAAAACTGATCAAGATCAAGACTATGGAATGTTGTCAAGCAAATCAAGCATCATGTGCAAATGATCATTCAACTTTCAAGATTTGGACTCACGCTTCGGTATATCAATATTCACTCCTTTAATAGATATACAAGTGTTCAAATAATTTAACATATCAACATTTTGCATGTGCATGGTTTTAAAATCATTTGAATTGGTATAACACTTTTTAACTCAAGTATTTTTCTGAGTTTTAACAGTGTTAACTTATTAACCATATGGGTTAATCGGTTAACGACCTCAAATTTTGAATTCTCAAGGCTAACGTTCAAGTGTTAACCGATTAACCTATATGGTTAACCGATTAACACTGAACGAATTTTGAAAAATTATTTCTTTTAAAATTCAAATTTTGTTTGATTGTTATACCTTTTCACTATTTGATTTATACACATTTATACCTTTTTGAAATGGTGTTTTGACTCATAAATTCTGGATATTTCAAATTGAAAAACACCTCCAATAATTTTCAAAATATTCATTGAATCAAATTCACTACTTTTCAAATATTTTCAAATATTTTCAAAGTGTTCATATTGTTCATACCATTTCATATCCAGAAATTTTTGAACACTTATATTGATATTGAAAAGTGAATTTTGATCAAAAGGAGAAGATCAATCTTTGTATTGATATTACAATTATATCACTCTCAAATTACAAAATTACAAGAATTATTTCTTTGTGACTTGTGATTCAGGATTGTTGGACACAAGGGTTAGTGCTTACACGAGGATTGTTCTTGCTCACTAAGTTGTTGAAATAGTTGTTAGATAGTAGGCCTCACCGGTTGATGGTGTGATAGGTTGTACATTCTAAAAGTATAGTGAAAACTCTCTTTCATGTGGAAAGGGGAGTGGAGTACCTTCGGATTGTGAAGGGAACCACTATAAATCTCTGTGTCCATTTTCCTTTCTGCTTTTATTGCTTTCAACATCAAGATCATAACCAAGAAAAATTCAAGAATATCGAAAAAACCGGAAAAAGTTTCTAAAGCCTAATTCACCCCCCCCCCTCTTAGGCATACTCTGAACTTACAATTGGCATCAGAGCAGGTTAACGTAACCTGTTCCTAAAGATTCAGTATGGCTTCTGCTAGCACCAACCCGGTTTTCAAAGACGGTGGAAGTAGTAACAAACCACCATTGTTCTCTGGAGAATATTTCGATTTTTGGAAAATCAGAATAAGGCACATCTTGAAGCCCAAGGAGAAGGTATATGGGAAGCAATCGAAGAAGGACCACACAATCCAGTAAATATGGTCAATTGCGTTGGAACCGCAAAGTTGAAAAGCACGTATGTTGAAGACGATAAGAAAAAGATTCTTAATGAAAAGAAAGCAATCAACATACTCCAATGTGCTCTTAGTATGGACGAGTTCTTCCGTGTATCACAATGTAGATCGGCAAAAGAGATTTGGGACACCTTGGTGGAAACGCATGAAGGAACCGCAGAAGTAAAAAGATCAAGACTCAACACGTTAAGTCAAGAATATGAGATGTTCCGTATGCAGCCCGGTGAATCTATTGTTGGCTTACAAAAAAGATTCGTTCATCTAACAAATCACTTGATTGCTCTCGGGAAGACCTTCACCAATGATGATCTCAACCTGAAAGTCCTAAGATCTTTAACAAGAGAATGGCAATCAAAAGTGACCGCTATTTCAGAAAAAAAGAGTCTCTCAACGATGACATCCTCATCCTTATTTGGCAAACCTCAAGAGGATGAATTGGAACTTGGAAGACTCGAGAAGCACGAAAGTCAAGAAAAGAAGTCCAAAGGAATTGCCTTGAAGATTGACACAAATGATGACAAAGACGACGAGACTTCCGAAGATGAAAATTTCATGCTTCTTGTAAAGAAGCTTGGTAAGTTTTTTTAATAATAATAAAAATCCCTCTTTTCCTAAAAAGAATAGACATTTCATGAAAAAGGATGCATCTACATCGAATCAAGAAGTCACATGTTACAAATGTGGGAAGCAAGGTCACATAAAGCCGGATTGCCCAAAACTTGCAAAGAAAGAAGGATTCAAAGGCAAGAAGGATTTCAAAAATAAAAAGGCTTATGTTGCCTTGGACGATAACGAGATAAGATAATCATCAGAATCGGAAAGCGATGAATGTACAAATATGGCTCTTATGGCGTCACATCATTCCGATGAAGAAATTGATGAGTTTAGTAACGATTTTTCTATTTATGGCAATGATGCACAAGAAGTCATAGATGAACTTCTAAAAGAATGTAAGACTTTGTATAAAATCATCTCATCCCAAAAGAAAAGAATTTCATTTTTAGAAGAACAAAATACTGCTTTTATAAAAAATATTGAAAATGAAAAACAAAAATTGGTGGATGAAAAACAAAGTCTTGTATGCAAAAATTGTGAATCCTTATCTTTTCAAATTGTTCAACTTAAAAGAGTTTTAGAAAGATATGAAAAAAGTCAAATTGGCTTGGAGGAAATTCTTAGGCACCAAAGATATTCTAATGATAAAAGTGGATTAGGATATTCTAAGTTTTCCAAACCAAGCACAAATGAAACCAATTTTGTGAAAGCAAGTGAACAAGTTGTTAAAGAAAAGGCAAACAATTCTAAAACTATGCATCAAAGTCATAAAAAGAAAAGAACTGTGGAGAAAAAGAATTATGTTCCTAGATATAGAAGTCACTTTCAACCTACTTGTTTTTATTGTGGAATCAAAGGCCATACACCTAATGCTTGCTATGTGCGCAACATTGGTGTTGCTAAAGCGCCTTATGTGTGGGTTGAAAAGGGTACTAACTATCAAGGACCCAAAGCAATTTGGGTACCTAACAATACTTGATTTTATGTTGTAGGTATGCTTGAAAACAACTTCTAATCAATGGTATCTTGATAGCGGTTGTTCTAAGCATATGACGGAAGACATAAACAAATTTTCAAGTCTATCATTAAAGGCCAAAGGATATGTTACTTATGGTGATGATAATAAAGGAAAAATTCTTGGAGTTGGAACCGTTGGTGCACCTCCATGTATAATCATCGAATATGTTCTTTATGTGGAAGGCCTTAAACACAACCTACTTAGCATAAGTCAATTGTGTGACAAAGGGTTTCGAATCAACTTCACAAAGGATGAATGTTTGATAGAACATGAAGTCACCCATGACATCTTGCTAAAAGGTAAAAGATTTAATAATATTTTTATGATCTCTTTTGATGACTCTTCCTTGAAGGTAAAATGTCTAATGGCGAACAACAACGAGGCGTGGCTTTGGCATAAAAGATTTGCTCACATTCACATGGAGCATTTAAACAAGTCGATAAAGCATGATCTAGTTGTTTGTCTTCCGAAGATAAAATTCATCAAGGATAAGTTATGCGATGCATGTCAAAAGGGGAAACAAACCAAGACAAATTTCAAATCCAAGCAAGTGGTTTCTACACCAAGACCACTTCAATTGTTGCATATGGACCTCTTTGGTCCAACAAGAACGAAAAGCTTCGGAGGTAACTTTTATGCTTTAGTTATTGTTGATGATTTCTATCGATACACATGGACATTGCTTTTAGTGCAGAAAAATGATGCTTTCAAAGCATTCAAAAAGTATGCGAAGAAAATTCAAAACGAGAATTCACTCACCATAGCCTCTATAAGAAGCGACCATGGTGGAGAATTCCAAAATTCAGACTTTGAAGATTTTTGCGAAGAGCATGGAACTTCCAACAATTTTTCCGCACCAAGGACTCCTCAACAGAACGGTATCGTAGAACGGAAGAATAGGTCACTGGTGGAGCTTGATAGAACAATGCTTAGCGGCTCGAATCTTCCTAAATATTTCTGGGCAGAGGCGGTTAGCACGGCGTGTTTCGTAAGCAACCGTGTCAATATTCGACCAATTCTCAAGAAGACTCCGTATGAGCTCTTCAAGGGTAGGAAACCAAACATAGCATTTTTCCACATATTCGGATGCAAATGTTTTGTTCTCAACAACAATAAGGACAATCTCGGTAAGTTTGATGAGAAGTCCGATGAAGGTATATTTCTTGGTTACTCTCTTTATAGTAGAGCTTTTAGAATTTTTAATAAAAGAACTCTCACTATTGAAGAATCCATTCATGTTTCTTTTGATGAGACTAACCCCTCGAAAGAGGATAATATTATTGTGGATGATGATGATGATATAGTAGGTTCTTCACAACAACAAGAAGAGACTTCAAAGAATCAAGCAATACCACAAGAAGATGTCACTCAAATCATCGAAGAACATCAAGATCTTCCGAAGGAATGGAGAACGCATAGAGATTACCCGATAGATAAAGTTATTGGTGATATTAGCCAAGGCGTGGCAACTCGACTAAATCTTAAGGATGCTTGTCTCAACCTGGCTTTTGTGTCTCAAATTGAACCAACCAAGATTGGTGAAGCCTTAGGCGATGACCAATGGATTGTAGCGATGCAAGAAGAACTCAACCAATTCGAAAGGAATCAAGTTTGGAGTCTCGTACAAGGACCAGACAACAACCATATCATAGGAACGAGATGGGTGTTCAAGAACAAACTTGACGAGAATGGGATCATAGTTAGTAACAAAGCAAGATTGGTCACACAAGGCTACATCCAGGAGGAAGGAATTGATTTTGATGAAATGTTCGCTCCGGTAGCAAGGTTAGAAGCAATTAGATTATTACTTGCTTACGCTTGTTCTATGAATTTTGAGTTGTTCCAGATGGATGTCAAAAGCGCTTTCCTGAATGGATACATCAATAAAGAAGTCTACGTCAAACAACCTCTGGGTTTTGAAGACTTCAAGAATCCCTCGCATGTTTACAAACTGAAAAAGGCACTCTACGGATTGAAACAAGCACCAAGAGCATGGTATGACTGCCTTAGCAATTTCTTATGTGAAAAGGGATTTACAAAAGGAAAGGTTCACAAGACGCTGTTCATAAAGAAGATCAAGGGTAACACCCTATTGGTTCAAGTCTATGTCGACGACATCATCTTCGGATCAACAAACAAAGAGCTTTGCGAAGAATTTTCACTTATGATGCAAGGAGAATTTGAGATGTCCATGATGGGAAAATTGAACCATTTTCTTGAACTACAAATCAAGCAAACAAAGGATGGCATCTTTCTCAACCAATCCAAGTATTGCAAGGAATTGTTGAAGAAATTCGATATGGATAGTTGCAAGGTGATGTCCACTCCTATGGGATCCGGAACGTACGTTGATCAAGATGAATCCGGTACTCCAATTGATATTACAAAATATCGAGGTAAGATCGATTCATTATTATATTTGACGGCAAGCCGTCCTGACATTATGTTTAGCGTTTGTTTGTGTGCACGCTTTCAAGCAAGTCCGAAGGAATCACATCTCACTGCCGTGAAGAGAATCATAAAGTATCTCAAAGGAACAACGAACGTCGGATTATGGTATCCAAAAGGTAGTACTTGTTCTTTAATTGGTTATTCTGACGCTGATTATGCAGGATGTAAGACCGATAGAAAAAGCACGAGTGGTACGTGTCACATTCTCGGGAATGCACTAGTGTCATGGTCCTGCAAGAAACAAGTGTGTGCGGCACTCAGTACAGCCGAAGCGGAATATATTGCAGCAGGAAGTTGTTGTGCACAAATTTTGTGGCTTAAGCAACAACTCCTCGATTATGGTGTAAATCTCGGTTGCATTCCTCTTCGATACGATAAAACAAGTGCCATCAATATTACAAAGAATTCGGTCATGCATTCAAGGACAAAGCATATAGATATCCGGCATCACTTCCTTTGAGATCACGTACTTAATGGAGATGTAGATGTTACTTTCGTCGATACACACAATCAACTCGCCGACATCTTTACCAAACCATTGGCAAAAGAGCCGTTCTTCAAAATTCGACGAGAACTTGGGATTCTCGATGAAGGTGATATCTGATCTTTTCTCTGGTTTATGTATGCATAATGTATGTTTTTCAATATTTGTGCATTCTGTTTTAAGCATCTTTCCAAATTCCGCGTGTGTTAATCGATTAACCTATAGGGTTAACTGATTAACACTGTTAATTTTTCAATTCTGACTTAAATTTTTAATGTGTTAACCGATTAACCTATAGGGTTAACCGATTAACACTGATACTTTTTATTTTGGAAATAAAATTTTAATGTGTTAACCGATTAACCTATATGGTTAACCGATTAACACTGTTAAAATTTTCAAAAACCAGAAACGAAAAATTAATTCAAAATTTGGAAAATTAAATGTCGTAAACGTGTTTTTTATGTGTTATTTTTATTGCTTTTCTTTACAGATATTGTTTAAGTTGTTTAAGTTGTTAATTTCTTTTGTAACCGTACAATATTTGCTGCATTTGCTATGTGCTGCATTTTTTATTTCGATCTATTATGCTATGCTTGATTATATGTTGTCTTGTATGCCGATATTGCTTTTGTTTGGTTTGAAAGCTCCTTCCTTTTTGCTGATGACAAAGGGGGAGAAGAGCTTGGCTGTTTAATGTCTCTTTGTGCAGAATTGTTTGCCTCTGTTTAGATAGGGGGGTTGCTGAACATAAGGGGAGAAGCAACCAAGATCAGAACAAAAAATAGTCAAGGATATTGCACAGACACAGTTGTTTGTCATCATCAAAAAGGGGGAGAATGTAGAAGCACACTTCAATCTCAAGGTTTTTATGATGTCAACAAAGACCTAAGCTCATTCCATGATTGCAAAAAGTTAAAGCTTTCAAAACTGATCAAGATCAAGACTATGGAATGTTGTCAAGCAAATCCAGCATCATGTGCAAATGATCATTCAATTTTCAAGATTTGGACTCACGCTTCGGTATATCAATATTCACTCCTTTAATTGATATACAAGTGTTCAAATAATTTAAAATATCAACATTTTGCATGTGCATGGTTTTAAAATCATTTGAATTCGTATAACACTTTTTAACTCAAGTATTTTTCTGAGTTATAACAATGTTAACCGATTAACCATATGGGTTAATCGGTTAACGGCCTCAAATTTTGAATTCTGAGGGCTAACGTTCAAGTGTTAACTGATTAACCTATATGGTTAACCGATTAACACTGAACGAATTTTGAAAAATTGTTTCTTTTAAAATTCAAATTTTGTTTGATTGTTATACCTTTTCACTATTTGATTTATACATCTTTATACCTTTTTGAAATGATGTTTTGACTCATATAAATTCTGGATATTTCAAATTGAAAAACACCTCCAATAATTTTCAAAATATTCATTGAATCAAATTCACTACTTTTCAAATATTTTCAAATATTTTCAAAGTGTTCATATTGTTCATACCATTTCATATCCAGAAATTTTTGAACACTTGTATTGATATTGAAAAGTGAATTTTGATCAAAAGGAGAAGATCAATCTTTGTATTGATATTACTATTATATCACTCTCAAATTACAAAATTACAAGAATTATTTCTTTGTGACTTGTGATCCAGGATTGTTGGACACAAGGGTTAGTGCTTGCAAGAGGATTGTTCTTGCTCACTAAGTTGTTGAAATAGTTGTTAGATAGTAGGCCTCACCGGTTGATGGTGTGATAGGTTGTACATTCTAAAACTATAGTGAAAACTCTCTTTCATGTGGAAAGGGGAGTGGAGTACCTTCAGATTGTGAAGGGAACCACTATAAATCTCTGTGTCCATTTTCCTTTCTGCTTTTACTGCTTTCAACATCAAGATCATAACCAAGAAAAATTCAAGAATATCGAAAAAACCGGAAAAAGTTTCTAAAGCCTAATTCACCCCCCCCCCCTCTTAGGCATACTCTGAACTTACAATTGGCATCAGAGCAGGTTAACGTAACCTGTTCCTAAATATTCAGTATGACTTCCGCTAGCACTAACCCGATTTTCAAAGACGGTGGAAGTAATAACAAACCACCATTGTTCTCTGGAGAATATTTTGATTTCTGGAAAATCAGAATGAAGGCACATCTTGAAGCCCAAGGAGAAGGTATATGGGAAGCAATCGAAGAAGGACCACACAATCCAGTAAATATGGTCAATTGCATTGGAACCGCAAAGTTGAAAAGCACGTATGATGAAGACGATAAGAAAAAGATTCTTAATGAAAAGAAAGAAATCAACATACTCCAATGCGCTCTTAGAATGGACGAGTTCTTCTGTGTATCACAATGTAGATCGGCAAAAGAGATTTGGGACACCTTGGTGGAAACGCATGAAGGAACCGCAGAAGTAAAAAGATCAAGACTCAACACGTTAAGACAAGAATATGAGATGTTCCATATGCAACCCGGTGAATATATTGTTGGCTTACAAAAAAGATTCGTTCATCTAACAAATCACTTGATTGCTCTCGGGAAGACCTTCACCAATGATGATCTCAACCTGAAAGTCCTAAGATCTTTAACAAGAGAATGGCAATCAAAAGTGACAGCTATTTCAGAAAAGAAGAGTCTCTCAACGATGACATCCTCATCCTTATTTGGCAAACCTCAAGAGGATGAATTGGAACTTGGAAGACTCGAGAAGCACGAAAGTCAAGAAAAGAAGTCCAAAGGAATTGCCTTGAAGATTGACACAAATGATGACAAAGACGACGAGACTTCCGAAGATGAAAATTTCATGCTTCTTGTAAAGAAGCTTGGTAAGTTTTTTTAATAATAATAAAAATTTCTCTTTTCCTAAAAAGAATAGACATTTCAGGTAAAAGGATGCATCTACATCGAATCAAGAAGTCACATGTTACGAATGTGGGAAGCAAGGTCACATAAAGCCGGATTGCCCGAAACTTGCAAAGAAAGAAGGATTCAAAGGCAAGAAGGATTTCAAAAATAAAAAGGCTTATGTTTCCTTGGACGATAACGAGATAAGTTTATCATCAGAATCGGAAAGTGATGAATGTGCAAATATGGCTCTTATGGCGTCACATCATTCCGATGAAGAAATTGATGAGTTTAGTAACGATTTTTCTATTTATGGCAATGATGCACAAGAAGTCATAGATGAACTTCTAAAAGAATGTAAGACTTTGTATAAAATCATCTCATCCCAAAAGAAAAGAATTTCATTTTTAGAAGAACAAAATACTGCTTTTATAAAAAATATTGAAAATGAAAAACAAAAATTGGTGGATGAAAAACAAAGTCTTGTATGCAAAAATTGTGAATCCTTATCTTTTCAAATTATTCAACTTAAAAGAGTTTTAGAAAGATATGAAAAAAGTCAAATTGGCTTGGAGGAAATTCTTAGGCACCAAAGATATTCTAATGATAAAAGTGGATTAGGATATTCTAAGTTTTCCAAACCAAGCACAAATGAAACCATTTTTGTGAAAGCAAGTGAACAAGTTGTTAAAGAAAAGGCAAACAATTCTAAAACTATGCATCAAAGTCATAAAAAGAAAAGAACTGTGGAGAAAAAGAATTATGCTCCTAGATATAGAAGTCACTTTCAACCTACTTGTTTTTATTGTGGAATCAAAGGCCATACACCTAATGCTTGCTATGTGCGCAACATTGGTGTTGCTAAAGGGCATTATGTGTGGGTTGAAACGGGTACTAACTATCAAGGACCCAAAGCAATTTGGGTACCTAACAATACTTGATTTTGTGTTGTAGCTATGCTTGAAAACAACTTCTAATCAATGGTATCTTGATAGCGGTTGTTCTAAGCATATGACGGGAGACAAACAAATTTTCAAGTCTATCATTAAATGCCAAAGGATACGTTACTTATGGTGATGATAATAAAGGAAAAATTCTTGGAGTTGGAACCGTTGGTGCACCTCCATGTATAATCATCGAAGATGTTCTTTATGTGGAAGGCCTTAAACACAACCTACTTAGCATAAGTCAATTGTGTGACAAAGGGTTCCGAATCAACTTCACAAAGGATGAATGTTTGATAGAACATGAAGTCACCCATGACATCTTGCTAAAAGGTAAAAGATTTAATAATATTTTTATGATCTCTTTTGATGACTCTTCCTTGAAGGTAAAATGTCTAATGGCGAACAACAACGAGGCGTGGCTTTGGCATAAAAGATTTGCTCACATTCACATGGAGCATTTAAACAAGTCGATAAAGCATGATCTAGTTGTTGGTCTTCCGAAGATAAAATTCATCAAGGATAAGTTATGCGATTCATGTCAAAAGGGGAAACAAACCAAGACAAATTCAAATCCAAGCAAGTGGTTTCTACACCAAGACCACTTCAATTGTTGCATATGGACCTCTTTGGTCCAACAAGAACGAAAAGCTTCGGAGGTAACTTTTATGCTTTAGTTATTGTTGATGATTTCTCTCGATACACATGGACATTGCTTTTAGTGCAGAAAAATGATGCTTTCAAAGCATTCAAGAAGTATGCGAAGCAAATTCAAAACGAGAATTCACTCACCATAGCCTCTATAAGAAGCGACCATGGTGGAGAATTCCAAAATTCAGACTTTGAAGATTCTTGCAAAGAGCATGGAAATTCAACAATTTTTCCACACCAAGGACTCCTCAACAGAACAGTATTGTAGAACGGAAGAATAGGTCACTGGTGGAGCTTGATAGAACAATGCTTAGCGACTCGAATCTTCCTAAATATTTCTGGGCAGAGGCGGTTAGCACGGCGTGTTTCGTAAGCAACCGTGTCAATATTCGACCAATTCTCAAGAAGACTCCGTATGAGCTGTTCAAGGGTAGGAAACCAAACATAGCATTTTTCCACATATTCGGATGCAAATGTTTTGTTCTCAACAACAATAAGGACAATCTCGGTAAGTTTGATGAGAAGTCCGAGGAAGGTATATTTCTTGGTTACTCTCTTTCTAGTAGAGCTTTTAGAATTTTTAATAAAAGAACTCTCACTATTGAAGAATCCATTCATGTTTCTTTTGATGAGACTAACCCCTCGAAAGAGGATAATATTATTGTGGATGATGATGATGATATAGTAGGTTCTTCACAACAACAAGAAGAGACTTCAAAGAATCAAGCAATACCACAAGAAGATGTCACTCAAATCATCGAAGAACATCAAGATCTTCCGAAGGAATGGAGAACGCATAGAGATTACCCGATAGATAAAGTTATTGGTGATATTAGCCAAGGCGTGGCAACTCGACTAAATCTTAAGGATGCTTGTCTCAACCTGGCTTTTGTGTCTCAAATTGAACCAACCAAGATTGGTGAAGCCTTAGGCGACGACCAATGGATTGTAGCGATGCAAGAAGAACTCAACCAATTCGAAAGGAATCAAGTTTGGAGTCTCGTACCAAGACCAGACAACAAGCACATCATAGGAATGAGATGGGTGTTCAAGAACAAACTTGACGAGAATGGGATCATAGTTCATAACAAAGTAAGATTGGTCGCACAAGGCTACAACCAGGAGGAAGGAATTGATTTTGATGAAACATTCGCTTCGGTAGCAAGGTTAGATGCAATTAGATTATTACTTGCTTACGCTTGTTCTATGAATTTTCAGTTGTTCCAGATGGATGTCAAAAGCGCTTTCCTGAATGGATACATCAATGAAGAAGTCTACGTCAAACAACCTCCGGGTTTTAAAGACTTCAAGAATCCCTCGCATGTTTACAAACTGAAAAAGGCACTCTACGGACTGAAACAAGCACCAAGAGCATGGTATGACTGCCTTAGCAATTTCTTATGTGAAAAGGGATTTACAAAAGGAAAGGTTGATAAGACGTTGTTCATAAAGAAGATCAAGGGTAACACCCTATTGGTTCAAGTGTATGTCGATGACATCATCTTCAGATCAACAAACAAAGAGCTTTGTGAAGAATTTTCAATTATGATGCAAGGAGAATTTGAGATGTCCATGATGGGAAAATTGAACCATTTTCTTGGACTACAAATCAAGAAAACAATGGATGGCATCTTTCTCAACCAATCCAAGTATTGCAAGGAATTGTTGAAGAAATTCGATATGGATAGTTGCAAGGTGATGTCCACTCATATGGGATCCGGAACGTACGTTGATCAAGATGAATCCGGTACTCCAATTGATATTACAAAATATTGAGGTATGATCGATTCATTATTATATTTGACGGCAAGCCGTCCTGACATTATGTTTAGCGTTTGTTTGTATGCACGCTTTCAAGCAAGTCCGAAGGAATCACATCTCACTGTCGTGAAGAGAATCATAAAGTATCTCAAAGGAATAACGAACGTCGGATTATGGTATCCAAAAGGTAGTACTTGTTCTTTAATTGGTTATTCTGACGCTGATTATGCAGGATGTAAGACCGATAGAAAAAGCACGAGTGGTACGTGTCACATTCTCGGGAATGCACTAGTGTCATGGGCCTGCAAGAAGCAAGTGTGTGTGGCACTCAGTACAGCCGAAGAGGAATATATTGCAGTAGGAAGTTGTTGTGCACAAATTTTATGGCTCAAGCAAAAACTCCTCGATTATGGTGTAGATCTCGGTTGCATTCCTCTTCGATGTGATAATACAAGTGCCATAAATATTACAAAGAATCTGGTCATGCATTCAAGGACAAAGCATATAGATATCGGACATCACTTCCTTCGAGATCACGTACTTAATAGAGATGTAGATGTTACTTTCTTCGATACACACAATCAACTCGCCGACATCTTTACCAAACCATTGGCGAAAGAACCGTTCTTCAAAATTCGACGAGAACTTGGGATTCTCGATGAAGGTGATATCTGATCTTTTCTTTGGTTTATGTATGCATAATGTATGTTTTTCGATGTTTGTGCATTCTGTTTTAAGCATCTTTCCAAAATTCGCGTGTGTTAATCGATTAAACTATAGGGTTAACCGATTAACACTGTTAATTTTTCAATTCTGACTTAAATTTTTAATGTGTTAATCGATTAACCAATAGGTTTAACCGATTAACACTGATACTTTTTATTTTGGAAATTAAATTTTAATGTGTTAACCGATTAAGCTATATGGTTAACCGATTAACACTGTTAATATTTTCAAATATCAGAAACGAAAAATTAATTCAAAATTTGGAAAATTAAGTGTGGTAAACGTTTCTTTTATGTGTTGTTTTTATTGCTTTTCTTTCCGGATATTGTTTAAGTTGTTTAAGTTGTTAATTTCTTTTGTGATCGTACAATATTTGTTGCATTTTCTATGTGCTGCATTTTTTATTTCGATCTATTATGCTATGCTTGATTATATGTCGTCTTGTATGCCGATATTGCTTTTGTTTGGTTTGAAAGCTCCTTCCTTTTTGCTGATGACAAAGGGGGAGATGAGCTTGGCTGTCTAACGTCTCTTTGTGCAGAATTGTTTGCCTCTGTTTAGATAGGGGGAGTTGTTGAACATAAGGGGAGAAGCAAGCCAAGATCAGAACAAAAAATAGTCAAGGATATTGCACAGACACAGTTGTTTGTCATCATCAAAAAGGGGGAGAATGTAGAAGCACACTTCAATCTCAAGGTTTTGATGATGTCAACAAAGATCTAAGCTCATTACATGATTGCAAAAAGTCAAAGCTTTCAAAACTGATCAAGATCAAGACTATGGAATGTTTTCAAGCAAATCAAGCATCATGTGCAAATGATCATTCAACTTTCAAGATTTGGACTCACGCTTCGGTATATAAATATTCACTCCTTTAATTGATATACAAGTGTTCAAATAATTTAACATATCCACATTTTGCATGTGCATGGTTTTAAAATCATTTGCATTCGTATAACACTTTTTAACTCAAGTATTTTTCTGAGTTTTAACAATGTTAACCGATTAACCATATGGGTTAATCAGTTAACGCCCTCAAATTTTGAATTCTCATGGCTAACGTTCAAGTGTTAACCGATTAACCTATATGGTTAACCGATTAACACTGAACGAATTTTGAAAAATTGTTTCTTTTAAAATTCAAATTTTGTTTGATTGTTATACCTTTTTTCACTATTTGATTTATACATCTTTATACCTTTTTGAAATGGTGTTTTGACTCATATAAATTCTGGATATTTCAAATTGAAAAACACCTCCAATAATTTTCAAAATATTCATTGAATCAAATTCACTACTTTTCAAATATTTTCAAAGTGTTCATATTGTTCATACCATTTCATATCCAAAAATTTTTGAACACTTGTATTGATATTGAAAAGTGAATTTTAATCAAAAGGAGAAGATCAATCTTTGTATTGCTATTACTATTATATCACTCTCAAATTACAAAATTACAAGAATTATTTCTTTGTGACTTGTGATCCAGGATTGTTGGACACAAGGGTTAGTGCTTGCAAGAGGATTGTTCTTGCTCACTAAGTTGTTGAAATAGTTGTTAGATAGTAGGCCTCACCGGTTGATGGTGTGATAGGTTGTACATTCTAAAACTATAGTGAAAACTCTCTTTCATGTGGAAAAGGGAGTGGAGTACCTTCGGATTGTGAAGGGAACCACTATAAATCTCTGTGTCCATTTTCCTTTATGCTTTTACTGCTTTCAACATCAAGATCATAACCAAGAAAAATTCAAGAATATCGAAAAAAACCGGAAAAAGTTTCTAAAGCCTAATTCACCCTCCCCCCCTTTTAGGCATACTCTGGACTTACAATATTTACACATATGTTTTATCTCCTTTTTATGACAAGTTAGGGTTTTTCATATGGTTTCTTTGGATATATGTTAAAAAATGCTTATGTGAAATAATTAGTTTTGACATTTATCAAGGGTTAGTTTGACTGATTTAAGAAGTAAGTAATGTTGATTGGTATGGGAGGGCAGATGTGTTGTTTAGGAATGTGAACTTGGAGGTAGGTATTTAAGGTCAGTAACTACAATGATGTTAAGTTTGGGGTTTGGAGCATTGGTGGGATGGGGTAGAGAAAAGGACAATGTTTTAAAAAGAGGTGGTGCCCTTAGAAATGAATAGGAGTTTAATTTGAAGTTCATATAAATTATTTCCTTTAAACCCATGCTTGTTTCTTAGGTAGACACATTTGCGAGATCTAGATTCAAGTTTGGTTCATTTTTTATTAGGGGTGAAGGAAAAAGACTAAACAACAAAACACCCTGATAGTAAAGTAGTCAGGTGCAGTGTTGTGAATTATTTGAAAATGAGTATTGAATTTTAAGAATCTAGACGGGAGTCTATTAATGAGGAAATTTGCATGAGAAAGGGTTTGAGCCCAAATTATTTAGGTTAAATGAGATTGAAACATAAGGGGACGTGTAACACTTAAAAGATGTGGGTGTTTTCTTTCCACTATCTCATTTTGTTGATTGTGTCAGGGCAAGAAATTAAATGTGGGATCTCATGTATGAGATAAAAAAATGATGGAAAATTCAGGATAGTTGTCATAATGAAATATCTTAAAAGTTTTGTTGATCAAGGTTTCAATAAACTGGACAAAATATTGGATTATAAAAGAAGTCTCATATTTGAGCTTCATTTGATAGATCCAACATAATTTGTTGTGATCACCAAAAATCCTAAGAAAGTATCTATGTTGTAACATGAAAAGGATTTAAGCGGGTTAGATTTTGAGGATTCATCATAAAGTGGAGAGAGAGAAAGACGAAGAGAGAAAGAGAGAAAGAATCAAAATGAAAAAATGAAAGAAAAAGAGAGGATAACAATTTTTACAAGATATTAATAAAACAATATTATAATTTGAAAAGTCAATCATAGTTAGATGTGTAACAAGAAAACCAATAAAGTGATCTGAAATATCACATTCTTTTGGCGTAATTGACACGTAAAAATATAAAATTAAAATGACTTTTATTTATTTCCAAATCAAAACGGTAGAAAGCCGAAAATAACTTTATATGCAAAGTTAAAATAACAAACTCAGAGAATTATTCTCTAACTAACCTAACAAACTAATTAAGTTTTATAACAAACTTAATTAAAATATATTAAGTATGTGAAATCACAATTTAATAGGTGTGTGTTCTCTTGCATATCTAAGCTTATATGGATATGTTAGAAAACTAATCTTCAACCCAACAAATATATATATATATATATATATATATATATATATATATATATATATATATATATATATATATATATATATATATATATATATATATATATATATATATATATATATATATATATATATATATATATATATATATATATATATATATATATATATATATATATATATATATATAAACATCATGTGTAAGTCTAAAGCTTTCATTAAATCTAAATCGTTAATAATAAAATAATAATGTTTTAAAATCTAGACTGATCTTCGATCTGGTTAAGATACTGGGTTACAATGTTACTAATCGGATAAATAAGTCACTGATTGAACTACATGGCTTCTAATTCACTTTATACATATTTATAAAAAAATTCATAAAATAAATTTTTTATATAAATTTTATAACTATAAAATCTATAAATTTATTCATGCAAATAGGTTGAATAATAATCATAAATAAAATTTTAACTTCCAAACATAACAATTTTTTAATGCTTATAAATTAACAAAACTTAAAAAAGTAATTGCATTATAAAATAATACTATAAACTAATAAACTAATATATAATATAAAAAAATATTATATTCTATATAAATAGTTTAAAATAAAAGATAAAGTAAAAAAATAGAAACTAATGTAAAAATTTAATTTCATCTTTCTTGGTTAACATAAACTTTTTTTTTCAAATAATTAGATTTATTATGAAATTAATATGAAAATATAATTTCATTTTTCTTTGGTAACATGAATTACTTTTAAATCTTTTGTTAATTTATAATATGATTTTGTTATGTATTGGACTGACACCTGCAGTTGGGTAAGATCCAATCTAGTCTAGTTTAAGGTCAGGCTCAATACAACCATAAGACACAATATAGCCGTTGGCCACAATATAGTCGTTGGAGCACATAGTCGTTGGGAACGTGCCCCTCACGTGCTTGATAGTTCGCGCGATCAACTGTCCCTCTGGAAGTCACGAAGACAATTGGATCAGGTCAAAGATCATGCGTTAGATCTTCCACCTGGCAGTCCCCCATTGGCCAACCAGATATTTCGGTTACATGGGAGACCTTGGCCCAGCGTTGGGGAGAAAATTTATAAATACCCTCTCTCTTGAGAGGGTCAGGTATTCTAATCATTCTTGCTCATACCTAAACACTCGTACTTGCTTTCTCTCTTTAGCCCAAACACTTACTTTGCCATTGAAGTACCTTGCAGGTACAACCCCCTCCTCTTCTACAACCACTGTTGCTGCCCTACATTGAAGGCCAAGACGATCCATTATGATCACTCAAGATCAGTGGCGCCGTCTGTGGGAACACCATCTCCCCCATCTTTTTGAACCAAGATTTCCTAATCTTCCCAAACAAAATACTAAAGCTACCTCTCTAAACCATCATTATCATGGCCTCCCACCGTAATGACGTCCATCAAGATTCCCTTGTTGCGGTTATGGGCTCTGACGAAATCCCCATTCCCAGAGCTGCCACTAGAGTAATTGATTAAAGGAATGAAAAACCAGCATCTCCTGACAATGTGAATCCTCGTGTCCAAAGTTCCGATCATGTATACGAACCTATCACCATCTCATAAGACGTTGACCCATGCACAACGGCCCTCATCGCCGCCCTCAACAAATCCAATTATTTTCTCTTCCAACAAGGAGAAAAAATCCACATCTGGAAAACACCATCAGAGAACAACCTCCCCCGTAGGGATCCCTCAGCCCATCTTGCTGGTCACATTCCCCTCTTCAGAAGCATCGCCGAGATGAATCTAGAAGCATCTCCCTTGTCAAAGAACGGTCCAAACTGGAGAAGCGTGGACATGAGACCATTCGAAAGGGCGATCATACCCCTCCTCGGAAATCCAGACACTCCCCCGTATCCAAAAAGACCAGGCCTTCTAGAAAGCCTCGCAAAGAGAACCTAAGCCGACATGAATGTTCTCCTCGATGCAGCAGGAGCCATGTATGCAATTATTCGTTCAACAGGTCTCCCAACACGAGCGACAAAGACAGCGCAAGCGATCCCCTGTCATAGGAAATCGTGGACACCCGCATTTCGCGGAGACTGAAGAAACGTCCCCTCTAGCTCTTTATGATGGAACCACCGACCCTGGTGACCACATAGAAAGAATTGAGGCCATGATGCACTACCACAATATCCCTGGAGCGATCAAATGCAGGTTATTCCCCACCACCCTCAGGAAAGGGGCTATGACTTCGTACAAGAGCCTTCCTCGGGGCTCGATCACGTCATGGAGGAGTCTTAAGAAGCAGTTTGCCCGACACTTTACTACCTCTAGAGGCCACCCGAAATCCGAAGCTACGCTTGAGGGTATCATCCAGGGCAGGTACGAATCTTTGCACAAACACGTAGACAGGTTCACTAAGGAAGCAGTCGAAATCCGCACAACCGACCACATAAAAAAGTATCTGCTAGAAAAGGGATTGAAGTCGAAAAGCGACTTCCGCAAGGAAGTAGGACTTATCCCACCTCGATCTCTAGCCAAACTTCTCCGTCGAGCATAATCCTATATTCAATACGAAGAAATGGAAGCCGCGTGTAAGGCCAGAGACTCGAGGGACCAAGAGAGTTCTAGAGCATCAAAAAAATACGAAGCAGAAACTTCCAAGCGAGACAAAGACAGGTGACGAGACGATCGTCCCCGAGATTACAAAGGTCCTGTAGGTCGATTCACCGAATACATCATGTTGATCGCTCCCTGCGAGCGTATTCTGTCCGAATGTATCAACGCCGAATTCAAGAAATGAGGCATCTTATTCCCCAAGCCAACAACTTCAAAGAGCAATATCTACCGAAGCAAATATTGTCGCTTCCACCGCAGCCACGACCACGTAACAGAAGACTGCGTCCACTTGAAAGACGCTATTAAAATCCACATCAAAGAGGGCCACCGAAAGCAGTATATGAAGAAAGGAGAAGCCCCCCAAGAAGAAACGTCAGAATCCAAGAAAGATACAAGAGCCTCATCTTGTAGCCCTTCCCCTCTGATCTCCATGTCTATCTCGCGACTAGAGGACTTTTTCATCCCCATTGGGTTCGAAGAGCCTGCATATTTTTCTACGCACAACCCTTGGGAGGCCTTCCCCGGCATAATGATTATTTCCTGTGGCAGATACAACGATCTCACAGTAGGATCAGTAAAGAGAAAATTTGAATAACTGATTGACTATAGTCCAGATCGTCTATCAACACTCGAAATATTATGAGGACGGTCCCAACCAATCACTTTCTACCGAGAAGAGTTCCCCAGAGGCTCTCCCAACTCTCACATCCCTCTTCTTATCAGAGCCAAGTTAACCTGCACTGACGTCCGCCGAATACTTGTCGATCAGGGTAGTTCGGTAGATATCATATACACCATCCTATTTTGTGCCCTCAAACTCGACCAGAAGAACCTGTCCCATATGTAGGGTCGTGTCATACCCCAAATTTTTACCCCTTAGATCTTCATCATCATTTTAGGAGCATGTTCACATGATTATCTAACCTTAACCCATTTCAAGTGGTCTTTGTCAAGTTACAGGAGAATCAGGGTTTTGTATAGCCGAAATCGAGGTTTCGAGGGTTAACCAGTCAATGTTTTGGATTGGTTCTCTTTGAGATTGGGTCTCCACATCATCAAACATATTCCATTGGATCAAGCATAAATCCAATTTGAGGTTGTCACCCAGGAATCAAAAAGAGTGAAGTTCAGGATACCCGATTAGGGTTTTCAAGCAGGAAAAGTCAACGGTGGTTTGACTTTTGATCTAAAAGGTGTTACAATGATGGGATCATGGTCCATAAAGTTCATATGGCTTGGTAAAGTCCATTCAAGAATTTTCAAAGCCTCAAGAGGTCCAGAGCATCAATAGTCGACTCGGTAGTCAACGATCGATCGTTCGGTTGACCGAAAAGTCAACTATTCACTCATAAGGAATTTGACCTCAAGATGTGAATAAAAAATGTTCCTAATGACATATTGCATCTACCCATAAAATTTCATGACCATTGGATCAAGGATTGAGGAGTAATCGCAAAAGTCGGGAATTAGGGTTTTGAAAGGGGCAAGACCATAACTCCTTAACCACATATCCAATTGAGTTGGTTCAAAGCTCATTGGGTAGCTCTTGACACGTCCTACAAAAGTCCCAATTGGTCCATGATCAGGAAATGCATAGATTTGGAGTTATGATCAAAATCATTACAAGAAGGGAAAATAACTTAGAAAAATTTCACTTTTAGGCTTATTTTTCAACAACTTTGAGAGGTCATTTAGCCAAGTTCCTTTGGGAATCTGAAATTCATGAAACCATGAAAGTTGTAGAGCTACATGAGGGCTTTCCAAATTGTGGTAGAACTCCTTCATAGCCCTTATGAGCTGAGAGTTATGAATTTGGCAAGATGAGCTTTTAACACTTGAGCCCCACATTGACAATTCTTCACAAATTCAAATTTCAACTACTTGGACCATCCTCAACCATTGGATCATGTTTCATTCTGATAATTTGAGGCTTAGATGAAGGGAAAACCAGAAGAAAGAAGGAATTGATGGATCTTGCAACTTGTAGGCAAGTGGACAATATAATAATCAATTAAAGAAGGAAGAAAGAGAAACTTTTTGCCACTTGCAGCAAACAGCCCCTTATCTGCCTAGCCACTCTAATCATTTCATGTCATTGATCTCCACTTGAACAATTCATTAGTTGAGGCAAAGATTTGAACCTTGCAGTTGTACCAAGCCTCAAGCCAAGGGTTTCCTTTTTCAAAATCCCTCCAAAATGCCAAGATTACAAATTTGTCCTCATCCCTCATTTCCTTATAAATAGAGGCTCCCCCTATGTCATTTACACACCAGATCACTCTTAAAAACCAAGAGGAAATCACAACTCTCACTCATTTCTCACTTACCTCATTTCTCAAATTTCCAAGTTTTCACCAAAATCTGTCTTGGACAGTTGGTTGTCCAAACTCATTTCCACCCATTCCAAACCACCAAAAACCATCTGCACAATCCATAAATATTGTGTAGAAGGTGTTCATACCTTTAAACCACCCAAAAACACCATTCTCCCAAAAGTCAACTCTCAAACCAAGCAAGTTTGACCATATGCTCAAAATCTTCCAAACCACTAACCATAGTTGTTCTCTTCATTCTAACCATCCACACACCATTGATATATGATATAGCAACTGTCCATGACATAAAACAACACAATCCTCATTTATTTTGAGTTTTGTCACAAATTTCTTCAAGCACAAGTAAGCTGTTTTCATCAAATTCTGGTTGGACAGCAGCTGAAGCATTTTCAAAGTTTTCCATACTACAACAAGTTGGTGTAAAGGTCTACAACAGGTTGGTGGTTATCATCTTTTCCATTTTCTGTCATAAGCATTTCTTGTCATGATTGGTGTTTAAGTAAAAAATGAAGTTCATATCAAAATCTGCCAATTTGTTCTTGCCAACTGTTTTGAATATGGATTGCCATTGCTTTGATATGGTTATGTCTTGATGATAGTGTTTTGCTGAGTTTCATTTCTGTCATGATTTATTGTTGGTTGTTATCACAAAGTCCTTTGGTTTTATGTTGGTTCTGTTTCTAACAACATGAGAAAGTTTGAAGTCTTTATGAGGTTGTGACTGTTTTTGTTTTGGAACTGTTTTCAAATTGCCATAACATGTTGTATCTTTCTGTCATGAGTTATTGATGATTGTTACCATATAGTTTGTACCTTGCATGATCAAACCTGCTTTCCATTTTTCAAAACAGCCCTATGAGTATACCAATTTCTGTGTTAAGCTGCTTTTGATTGATTCACAAGTTCAGAACCACTAGATAACATGATTGAGAGTTGTGTGTGGTATTTGCATGATCTAACCTGCCCTGCATTTTCAAAACAGTTTTCACTTTCAAACTTGCATTTTCAAAGCTTCATACTACCAACAGCATACCAAATTCTGTTCTAGGTTGTTTCTTATTGATCTTTGAGAATAAATTCATTAGTGAGCATGATTAGAACTTGTGTATGATGTTTGCATAACCTGAAAATGTTTTGTTCATAACATGATATCTCTTGCTGCATAATCCACATTGCCTGAGCTGCCAGTATGTCATTTCCTGTTTTGATTGATTTATGTCTGATCCTTGAGCATGAGACCAACAGTTAACATATTTAGGACTTGTGTGTGAGGCTATTTGACTTGTTCATACCATGTACCATGTTGCCTAAGCTAATTGTGAAATTCTGTCATGCTAAGATCAGAAACTGTTTGGAGATTTATTTGCAACCATCTTGCCATCAGTATGTCATTTCTTGTGTTAAGGTGTTTCTAGTTGATCTTTAGGCCTAGAATCATCAATTAACAGGTTTTAAGTTTATGTGTGATGCATAACTGTCTTGTTTAAACCATGACATGATCTCTTGCTGCATAATCAGTTTGTATTGCATTTTCTAGCTGCCATATGCCAAATGTTGTTTTGAGTGACGTGTGATTGAATTTTGTGCATGAAAGTTTCTGTTAGCATATATGTGATATATGTGTGTTGATTACATGACATAAATCCCCTCATTTTAGACTGTACCTTTCAACTTGCTTTCAAAACAGCCTTTTTACATACCACAGCTGCATCACATACCACTTTTGTTGTTTGAAGCATTTCTATTTGATCCATAAACATGAAATCATCTGTTATCATATATGTGATGTGTGTGTATCATTTACATGACATGAATCTGCATATTTTTTTACTGAACCAACTTGTATCACCATCTTACTGTCAAAACAGTTTTTGCAATTTCACAATTACACACACAACAGGCCCTTCTATGTTTGAAGCAATTTTGATTGATCCATGAGCATGAGAATATCATTTAACATGTTTAGAATGTGTAGGCTATGTGTGTATGTGAATTGAACCTCCTCCATCCTACCATGACAGCTTGCATTTCATTCCTGCATAATTACAACCAATGAACCATTTTCATCTCTGTTTGAATTATGACTGATCTTGAAGTGTAGAATCATCAATCAACATGTTTATAGTTAGTGTGTGATATTTGTTTGACCTGAATTTGTTCAATTCATGCTTGGATCTTCCATTATGCATTTCAAAAAGCCATTTGCCACTTGCCATCAAGTTTTTAATTGAGAGCATTATTTCACAAATTGGTTGATACCACTGCATTCCTTATCAAAAATCAAACATGTTTGGCTTAAATTTCATTTAAATTGGTTGAGTTTTGACACAGTTTGATGGAAAACGTATTTTGCATTTCACTTGTATTTAGCCCAAGCCTGGCCTAGAAATCTTGCAAATGAACCCTTATGTATTTTTAGGGGTGGCTAAATACTTGGATGTATCGCCACCCCAGTGGTTATCACACGCGCCTTTCACCTACCATGCCTGGGTTCGATCCTCAGTGATGACCCTTTTTGGCATTTTTCTGATTTTCCATGTTTTCATCATTTTCTTCTTCTTTTCCATCCATGAACATATGCGCACAATTGGCTGAGTAGTATTGTTTTAAGTTTGCAAACATGAGAGTATGGGTTCAATTCTTGTCATTGTAATACCCTAATTTTTACCCCTAAGATCCCACATTGCATTTTCATTTTTGCATACACAAACGGCAACCATTTTTCACTCACTCCAATCTATAAATACCACTCATATCTCCTTCATTTGGGGGAAGCTTGAAAAGCCAGAAAACCCCTGCTGAAAACTTGCCAAATACTCATCTTCAAAGCTTCAACCAAATTACCTCCATCAATTCTGAGTTCACCATTCTCCACCCAATTCAATTCTCATTTCGTTCACAAACATTCCATACAAAATCTCACCAACCACAACCGGATTTCGTATTCAAAAAAAAGTAGAAGAAGAAGAGTAGAAGCTTATGAATCTTGATTTGAAGGTATATTGGATAGATCTGTGGTGTTTTCGATTCGAAGTTGTTGTTGAAGTTTTTTTGCTGAAACCGATTACACTGTTGTGAAGAGTTCTTGATTGCAATCCACTCTGCGTAATTATCATATCTCGTCGCTTTGTTTTGAGCTTGTTAGCTATGGTGGTAAAAGGTGCCGCGTGTGAAGAAGAAGAAGATGATTCTTCTGATTTGTTTCTTTTTCTTTCTTTTTTTCCATTTTTAATTATTTCAATTCTTTTTTTCTTTTTTTTTTTAAGAATTTGGGCCGTGTGGCCTTTTTACTAACACCACCACCATTTGTTTTTCTTTTAAAACCTTTTTAAGATTTTCTTTCAATTTTCTTTTAATAATTTTTCTAACATTTGTTTTTCTTTTGAAATAATTTTTTAAAATAGATTTTGTTTTGGATCTTGAATTTTGATAAGATCTCATCAATATCAATGGACTTTGGGTGTCGATTTTATCCACCAAGAGAAGTGATTGATATTGATGATGATTTAATCAATTTAAGATTCAAATTGTGGTTTTCTCTTCATTTTAATTTTCTTTCTTCTTCTTTTTATTTTTGATCGATGAAATCTATGGATCATAGATTGTTGATTATCAAGGTTGTTTAATCTTCATTATTTCAAATCTATGGATGAATAATCATTGAGATAATTCTCCGTACTTTGGAATAGTGATAGATTACCTTTGATTAATTGATTTAAAATCTTGATTATGATGAGATCAATACCTCTTTTCTTTTTGTGTGGCATGTTTTAGGAGAGTGATTTACATATCACTTCTCTAACATGTGTTAACACTAACATTATTATTGACCGGCCTCAGATAGTCGTGGTTTCTACATAAACCCGATTACGATTGCTTAACATAGCGCTAAAGTGTCCCTTAATCGGAAAATGATCATTCGTGGCTCAAACTTACGTTTAAAAGTCCAAGTATGTTTAGTTGCTTGTCTTAAGTCCAATACCTATGAAAATCATTGTTAGGAGGCTTTGATTCTATCAATCCTCTAATGAATTTTCATTAATCTTGGTCTAAGTGCAAGGATTAATCATCATTGATCATATGTTCTAACCACTAACCACTAATTCACTAACAATATCCTTGTTTAATTTTTTGTTTATATTCTCTTCTTACTCCTTATTTCTTACTTTTATGCTTCCATTTTATCATTTCATATCATATCTTTGTTTATGTTTATGTCATTTCTCTTTTGTCCACTTGGACCATACTTTGTTCAAAACACTAATAAAGGATAAAACATCTAAAAAAATTTGGTGCTATTAATTTTGTGGTTATGCTCTTGGACTACTCTTAGACCTTGGACTTTATGGACCTTTGGACTTAGAATTAGGGCTCTCATTCCTATGCTTGGAGTATTGTGGATCTTAGCCTTTATTTGGCTCGCTCATTAGCTTATGCTTTAAATCGGATGGAATTCTTTTTTTCGCTTGCTATGGAGTGTGCTACAAGTCGGTTAGATCTTTCTTACCTCTAGCTCTTATTTTGGTTTTTAGGATAGTCACTTCATCTCCTCCCCTTCTTAAATTTTCAAAACTTTCTCCCTCTTTCAAAACCTTCTTGGTTTCAAACTTCAAAACCGCTTTCGCAATAAAACCTTGACTTTCGTCAAGTGATTTTTAAACTTTGTTTTTTTAATAAAAGTCAATCAATGTTAATCATGCTTTGACCAATTTCAAAAGACATAAAAAATACAAAAACTCACAAACTCTTTTTGTGCCTTTATGCACTTTTTCACTTTAAAACTTTTTCATAAAGTTTAGACATGATTCATTTCTATAGTTGAGATGTAAATCTCTTATTCCCCATATTATTAAGACTTTGACATTTTCCACGTTGATGTTGAGTGATAGTCTTGTTGATAATCCAAGCAAATCCTCCATCTTTATGTGACGCAGATGTTGTCTTAATACTCGTGGGTGGATAGTCGCAGTTTTCTCCTTGAAATGACGATTTGTCTTTACATCTAAAATCAATCAAAACCAACAAATTTTTGTCATTTGTACCACGAACTACGGGGTTTTGATTCCATATTGCACTTTATGGGTACGTAGGCATGAGACGATAAGTCTCTCCAAACACAAAAATCTAAAAAAATATTCTCTTCTCATCTCTCCAATCTCTTTTCAAACAAACCACTTTCAAACCAAAAAGCGTAAATATTTCAAAGGGCTCCTATAGAGTACTATAGACGTTTTGGGTGCTAACACCTTCCCATTGCGTAACCAACCCCCTTACCCCGATCTCTGTCTCGTGTTCTTATTTTAGAACCCTTTGGTTTTGTTCGCTCTTTTTCCTTTCCTTTATTTGGATAAAATAAAAGTGCGGTGGTGACTCTTGTTTTCTTTGAGTTAAGTTAGTCAATAACTTACACTCACAATTTTTACCGCTACAGAAAAGTGGCGACTCTGCTGGGGATTCCAACGGTTCCTAGTGGGTTTCGCCTACTTTGATTTATTTATCGCTTTCTGTTTGACTTGTTTGTTATTGATTGTTCTGTTTTGGTGCCTGGTAATTTGTGTGGTGAGATAAGTCCTAACCCGGACTTGAGTGCACTTATGATAGGAGGGTGGTATAGTCTTGTTGGCTTACGTGGAGTAGTCCTTACTAAGCTGACTTGAGATCCCCCGCTTGGTGGAGGCCCCTTTGGAAATTACTGATGTCTTACGAGTAGTCGTAATTGATATTACTTTTTTCCGACTGGGAGCCTGAGAAGCTGAGGACCTTAGAACCCTTTAACCCATCTTGGCCTTATTAGGACGTGGTGCGGTGGCTGTTCAGGTGTAGACTTGAATTGGTCGTTACGCGATACCACACTCAGATGAGTTTCTCTTGAGAATATTGTTGGCCGACGAGTAGTCGTTTAAGCCGATAATATCCAAAAGATGGAATTATGATTCTGGGAACTTTTTAGAACCTTGTTCTACAGGTGATGATATAACCGTAGTACATACCATTGTGGGTTGGTTGATTCTTACCTTTGGCTCCATGCTCGTGCCGAACCTTTGAACCTGTGTGCTTTGTATGTCTTGTTTGTGGGTGTTGCATCTTGCACTCATGCATTCATGAGCATTGTGTTTCAGTTGGTTTTTAAGGAACTCAGAGATTTCTTTTTGCAAATATCACAATTTTTTTTAGAATCATGGATATTGAAAGAAGTAACACTAAGAAGTACATTTTCACGAGTTTTGACTTACAAGAGTTGAGAAAGCTTGGATCTTTGGTATCTAGTCCTGTAGATTTCAAATGCTGTTTAGGAAACTGTTGATTATTCTGAGGACTGATGTTGAAGAGGGGATTCTTAATACCTTGGTCCAGTTCTACGATCCGTTGCATCGTTGATTTATTTTCCCAGATTGTCAACTATTGCCAACTTTAGAGGAGTATGCCTATCTTATGGGTGTGTAAGTCTTCATTGAGTTTCTTGAGCGACGTGTCATGAAGAGATCAAGGGATCCAGAGGATTTATTTTCCTCTAGCATATCATCATCTGCTCATCTTCCTACCTCCGGTTCTTGGAAGGGTATTGTGAATCGACTCGTGAAAGAGAAAGACACCATGAAGATCAGCTATGTAAGATAAATCAAGAGGCTTCGCAAGAAGTATCAGCTCAGAGTTGGGTCGTTTTCAGACACGATTCCTTAGAACTAGATTTCATTCTCTCTTGTGTTGTAAGATTGATGAAACTGTACTTCAAAGCTGTAATTCTTTCAATATTAATGAAATGAGATTTTTGGTATATCCAGTGTGTTATCTTAATGTAATGTTTGCAAACTGATTTATAGTTCCTTGAAAACTTGCATTTGCATTTGCACATCAAGCATCATTCTGCATTGTATCTTGCCTTTCCCGGGTGTCTTATTTACTTCCCGTTCTTGGTCTTTGTTCAGACAAGTTGTCGCATCACTACAATACTCGAGCTAAAGATGGATCAATTGCAACGAGAGAATCGCGAGCTTCGCGAGGAATTGGCTACTTTGAGAGATGGTATGGAAAGGATCTCTACTTTGGTTGAAACTCTGGTTGTTGCTCAGAATCAACTTTCTCCTCATATTTCTCAGACTCCACTACAAAAGACTGTGATTTCTGAAATCATTTCAACACTCATTTCTGTGGCTCCCATTAGCGCTTCCAATCATGTTACTGAGATGTGTCTCGAAGAAGGTGTCCGGAAAGGATGGTTGACCAAAGAAAATGGTTCTTCTAACAGTTCTAAGAAGTTCGGAAATGGTTTTTCCGAGAAGAAAGAACAAGTTGCTAACGCTATTTCGCAAGAAAAGCGTAGAAGATCTCGTAATAAAAGTAAGCAGCAACAGACACAACAAAAGATTGATCAGCAAAGTTGTGTTCAAAAGCAAATGCAATTTAATCCGATTCCGATGTCGTATGCAGAATTATTTCCTGTCTTGATACAGAAGAATCTTGTGAAGACCAGGTCTCCTCCTGCTGTTCCAAAAGATATTCCATGGTGGTATAAACCAGAGGCTCGTTGTGCTTTCCATCAGGGTGCACCAGGGCATGGTCTTGAAGATTGTTTTCCTTTGAAACATGAAGTGCAAAGACTAGTGCAAAAAGGAATTTTGTTTCTCAAAGGCACAAACGTCCAAGTCAATATGCTGCTTAAACATGGTAACGCCACTGTAGTTGAGACGCATGCCGCAATTCCGAATCATTTCAAAGAAGCTCAAGTTCATCCGCCACTCTTTGAGAAAGAATTTTCCAAAATCCAAAATGGTTCGAATGGCCAAGCTAGTGAAGAAAATTTTGTTAGTGATTCTCAAGTAGGAGAAAATGTTGAGGCTGATGCAATTCAGTGTTCTCCCCAGTTTCTGCAAAATCCAGTCCTGAATAAGCCAAAAGGAGAGACTCACCTGTTTGACCCAATCCCAATGACTTACAGTCAATTATGGTCTTATTTTTCCCGAAACTCGGTAGTGACACCCAGAAAAACCAGAGTCATGGAATCTCGTCCTCGTTGGTACAATCCAAATATCAGTTGCGTGTTTCATGATGGGGTAATGTGGCATCCGATTGAGGAGTGCAAAGTTTTCCAAGAAATGGTTCAAGAGATGATTGACGATAGGGTGTTGACTTTCGAAGGAAGAAGCCCATTTTTGAATGGAGCGCGTTTATGGTGATAAACATAAAACTCGAGGAAATTCATATTGTCAGTGTTAGTGGAGTGACCTGTAGCGGTCGTGCATTTACTTTTGTTTCTCCAAAGAAAGTTGAGGATATTCTTTCAAGCTCGGATTGAGATAGTCTCCTCAGATCATTAGTTCATTTACTGCAATTTTATTTGTAACCTCTCATGTTTGTTAATACTTTGTTTGCTTGTAGAAACTTGTTTGATTTTGAATATTAATCATAATGCAATGAGTATGTTTGTCCTGAAGAAATCCATTCGCATTCGCTCATAAATTGTTTTTCTGCATTTGCAATACCAACTTCTTGTTTGAACTCTTGGAGGGAGGATGATGAGGTGAAAACGCAAAATTTCTGGTTATATGCTGTTGAATAAAACCCTGCTGATGATGTAAGGCATTGTTTCAAATTCCCAAACACCGAAGATATAAGGAAGATAATCCCTTGTTAACCCTTTTGAGCCTCGAAGTAGGAGTTTCCTTTCTAAATGAAAAAAAAACCTCACATTTTAACCTGGGGCAGGGTAGTCTTCAGTTAAATTGACCAAGTGTTCAAGTTTCCAAAAGGAGTGTGTATTTAAGGAGCAACCATGATGGTTATCCAAAAGAAAGAGACAATCACAACCCTTTTAACAAGTCAGATAAGTCAATGTCACGTGATTTGTTCAAAAGAAAAATAAAAAGCCCGCTAAGTCGTACAACTTGAAAACAAGTGACTTAGGCAAAAGTTAGGGCATCCCGCTGGACATCAAAAATTCAAAAGAATTGGTTCAGGCAAAAATTAGAAGAAAAAAAAAATGCGAAAAGCGAAAAGAAAGGATTACAATGAAAAATCCTGAACAAATCTATGTGACTACAAAAAAAAAAGAAGGGGGGGGGGGTGACTGTTATTCCTTGAAAAGCCTTATTGGCTCTTAAAACCATCATTTTTCATCAGTTCCTCAACCATCACAAAATCCTTTGAGGGATGAACAGTTGTGTCAAATTAGCTGAATGTAGGACTGAAGAACATCACGGAGAATGGGTGGGTGCAGATAAACTTTGAGCCTAAATATCCTTTTTTCTGAAAACCGTGAACTAGACCACACTATAACCCTCGAAAGACCTAATTGAAGCAGGGTTTATTTTGAAAGCATACTTTAACGAGATAGCGTTCCTGACTCCCATGAGTTGTGCTAAAAGATCTTTGTTGGTATTGCATGTGTATTCAAAAATCAATGTCACATCTTAACTAGTGATTCGTTCACAAGTTTTTTGCGACATGTTTTCAGTAAAAAAAAAAACTTCAAGACAAACATATGTAATTGCATTAGAATTATCATTCTTAGAATTAAGCATTTTTCTGATTACATACATTATTGGACATCATGGAAGCTTACATATGCGTATCGGTGATGAACATAATCTTTTGAAGCCTGAAAATCTGACGAGTAATTGGCAAATCGTTTCAAGGAATGATCATATCCAGGGGCATGTTACCTAAGGACTTCGTTGATCTTGAGCAAGTCTATTTTCCCAGTTGATGCTTTCGCAGGGGAAAAGCTTGAATACTCCATCAGTAAAAGAATATGCCGACTACAGTTAATCTGGGGAAGTTACGTCGAGATTCGACGAATCTCTCAGAGTTTGAAGATATTGGGGCAGATTATTTCAAGGTATTATGAACTCGATATTCTCCCAATTAGAGTTTGTCCTTGTTGATGTTCTCCTTGATACAGTCTGTTGACAATCTCTCAAGCAAAGTTTGGTCTTATTGATGCATTTCTTAGTTGGGCACTAGTTCAAGCATTTTTAACTTGGATTCCCCCTGCAAAGTCTTGATTCAGATTCCTTCAATTTGAGCATGGTTCTCCTTCCCTAACCTGTTTATGATCAAGCATATTTAAGTGTGAATGTGATTGTTGGATCCCATCATGTTCTATGGTAAAGTTTGATGAGGAATCTCTGGCAGGTTTCTACCTCCTCTGTTATGATTCTTTGCTCTTATGGCCAATCTGAATCATATTTCCTTTCTAAGAAGTGTTGATATAGCAATCAACTGTTGGGTTTTCTCTCACCCCGTGTTGAGTTTTAAAATCCCCTGCAGGTTGACTTTTTGCTATGATGTTAACTTCTTAATTATCCCCACAAGTCCAAGTTTTTCTCTCAAGGTTGTTAGTACCCAGAGTATCATCCTTGTTGATCATGTGCAGAGGATACGCATTTATCACTACTGGTTGTGAAAGATAGGATATGACCTTCATCAGATTCTTATTCTCCTCAGTAGAGTTTGTTGATGTTCTCCTCAGCAGAGTTATTTCTTGCTCCTCTGGTAGAATTTATTGGCAGCTCCCCAGTAGAGTTGTGTTGGTGTTTCCCCATTTGAGCTATATCGAGGCTTCTCTAGTAGGGTTTGTTGATATTCCCTTAGCAGAGTTTTGTTCCTATGGATAACCAGATGGATATTATTCGATTTTTCCCAGCTAAGTCTTGATTTAAAATCTTCTCCAGATGAGTATGTTTCCTTCATCCAGCCAGGTTATGATCAGACAGTTGAGTAGTTTGAGGACCACTTCTCCTTGATGTTATTGCCCATGCAGAGACTTGTCTTTAATGATTCCTAGCAGAGGTTATGCATATTTACTTTGGATTATTCCACAAGTATAGAACAATGTTGCTTACTTCTAAGAAGTGTTGACATAGCAGTCACCTGTCGGGTTTTCTCTCACCTTGTGATTGGGTGTTGATTTAAAATCCCCCACAGTTTGACTTTTTGCTATGATGTTAACTTCTTATTCCCCAGGCAGAGTTGGAAAATTTGTGTTGCTTTGTTTTGTCCAACAGTTTTTTCCTCGAAGCGGAGTTCATATTGTTGAATTATTGATGGTTGAAGATTTTCCGTTGCTGATCCCCAGCACGATCTCCAATGATATCTCTAATTCGCAGAGATTAGCCGAGTATTTCAGTGGTGTTGTGGTGTTTTGTTCACCCTCTGTTTGCCCTTTTTGTCTGATTTATCAGCATATTCATACTCATTGCATGCGCATTCATTTTGGTTGAGCATAGCATATCTTTGTTGCATTGTGCATCCTGCATTTTTTGTTGGTATTTTCCTTTTCCCGATGTTGTTATCTCGCAGAATGTGTGTGTCCTCTCTTCATTAGAGTGTCGATCCCTAAGCAGAAAATACCTATCATTTTTAATTCCCCACTGAGTTTATGCCTCGTGGAAGATGCTTTGTTTAGCTTTCCTCCCCAGTTTTTTATCTGGATGGAATTGTTCCCCAGTTGAGTTATTTCCTCATTGGGTCGAGTCCTGTTTGACCGTTTCTTTCCAGTTTGTTCCTGGATTGAACTTTGGTTTCTTGTAGCAGTTACTTTAGTTTTCCCTGGGCTGTGGAACCGGGATGACGAGAAGGTATTTTTGAGGATTTACTTTCCTCGGAAGGAATCTGTAATTGATTCCCATCAGAAGATGAAGATTTGATTTCCCCAACGGTGTTTTGATAACACTCTTTGGGTGATTGCTTGTGCGACTTCATGTGACAGTCTCTTTATTTGAGCAACTTGTATGTCTCCAGCAAGATAAACCTCACCCCAACAAATGGTTGTCTCTTTATTTGAGAAGTTTGTTGTGTGATTTGAGTTGCCCATTGACTGGTAGCAGGTATTTCTTGTGAGTTCATTACCTAAATTTTTCTACCTAGTACTGGGTATCCGGTAATGTTTCTTCACCTTTCGAGTATGTTACCTCTATTGACTGGTAATATTTCTCACCCCTTTTGGTTGGTTATGCTTTACCCATTTGACCGGTAAAAGATAATCCTTCCTCCCGAGCTTGTTGCCTTTATTTTCTGCCTAGTGATAGGTAGTAGGTAGCATTTGTCTCCTCCCTTTGGTCAGTTACCGTCCTATTTTTCTACCCAGTAATCGGTAGTCGGTAATCTTTCCTTGTGAGTTCATTACCCAAATTTTTCTACCTAGTAATGGGTATCTGGTAGTGTTTCTTCACCCTTTTGAGTATTTTGCTCATCCTTTTTGGTCAGTTACCGTCCTATTTTTCTACCCAGTAATCGGTAGTCGGTAATCTTTCCTTGTGAGTTCATTACCCAAATTTTTCTACCTAGTACTGGGTATCCGGTAATGTTTCTTCACCTTTTGAGTATATTGCCTTTATTGTGCTATCTATTGATTGGTAGTCGGTAATATTCTCACCCCCTTTGGTTTATTACTCAGTAACCAGTAGAAGCATTTTACCTGTTCTCTTTGGATCGACTATATTCACCCAGTAACTGGCAATTGGTATCTCTTTTCCCGTTGAGTCGTTTCCTTTCCTTTATCGGAATAGGATCTTGCTCTTTCGTTTTTCTCATGTGGAGTCTCTCTTTTTCTCCCGAGCTTTTGTTTGTCTCCTGTGGCATTTCTCTCCCCACAAAGGTCTTATGTTTGCATACCATTAGCATAATCATATCATTTTGTGGTCTCTTAGGGCCAAAAATTGGGTTTATTGTTATATTTAAGTCTCTTCTATCTAGTCGAGACAAAGATGTCAATCTTCATATCTCCGGATAGAAGAATCTTAAATAGGGGCAGCTGTAATACCCTAATTTTTACCCCTAAGATCCCACATTGCATTTTCATTTTTGCATACACAAACGGCAACCATTTTTCACTCACTCCAATCTATAAATACCACTCATATCTCCTTCATTTGGGGGAAGCTTGAAAAGCCAGAAAACCCCTGCTGAAAACTTGCCAAATACTCATCTTCAAAGCTTCAACCAAATTACCTCCATCAATTCTGAGTTCACCATTCTCCACCCAATTCAATTCTCATTTCGTTCACAAACATTCCATACAAAATCTCACCAACCACAACCGGATTTCGTATTCAAAAAAAAAGTAGAAGAAGAAGAGTAGAAGAAGAAGAGTAGAAGCTTACGAATCTTGATTTGAAGGTATATTGGATAGATCTGTGGTGTTTTCGATTCGAAGTTGTTGTTGAAGTTTTTTTGCTGAAACCGATTACACTGTTGTGAAGAGTTCTTGATTGCAATCCACTCTGCGTAATTATCATATCTCGTCGCTTTGTTTTGAGCTTGTTAGCTATGGTGGTAAAAGGTGCCGCGTGTGAAGAAGAAGAAGATGATTCTTCTGATTTGTTTCTTTTTCTTTCTTTTTTTCCATTTTCAATTATTTCAATTCTTTTTTTCTTTTTTTTTAAGAATTTGGGCCGTGTGGCCTTTTTACTAACACCACCACCATTTGTTTTTCTTTTAAAACCTTTTTAAGATTTTCTTTCAATTTTCTTTTAATAATTTTTCTAACATTTGTTTTTCTTTTGAAATAATTTTTTAAAATAGATTTTGTTTTGGATCTTGAATTTTGATAAGATCTCATCAATATCAATGGACTTTGGGTGTCGATTTTATCCACCAAGAGAAGTGATTGATGTTGATGATGATTTAATCAATTTAAGATTCAAATTGTGGTTTTCTCTTCATTTTAATTTTCTTTCTTCTTCTTTTTATTTTTGATCGATGAAATCTATGGATCATAGATTGTTGATTATCAAGGTTGTTTAATCTTCATTATTTCAAATCTATGGATGAATAATCATTGAGATAATTCTCCGTACTTTGGAATAGTGATAGATTACCTTTGATTAATTGATTTAAAATCTTGATTATGATGAGATCAATACCTCTTTTCTTTTTGTGTGGCATGTTTTAGGAGAGTGATTTACATATCACTTCTCTAACATGTGTTAACACTAACATTATTATTGACCGGCCTCAGATAGTCGTGGTTTCTACATAAACCCGATTACGATTGCTTAACATAGCGCTAAAGTGTCCATTAATCGGAAAATGATCATTCGTGGCTCAAACTTACGTTTAAAAGTCCAAGTATGTTTAGTTGCTTGTCTTAAGTCCAATACCTATGAAAATCATTGTTAGGAGGCTTTGATTCTATCAATCCTCTAATGAATTTTCATTAATCTTGGTCTAAGTGCAAGGATTAATCATCATTGATCATATGTTCTAACCACTAACCACTAATTCACTAACAATATCCTTGTTTAATTTTTTGTTTATATTCTCTTCTTACTCCTTATTTCTTACTTTTATGCTTCCATTTTATCATTTCATATCATATCTTTGTTTATGTTTATGTCATTTCTCTTTTGTCCACTTGGACCATACTTTGTTCAAAACACTAATAAAGGATAAAACATCTAAAAAATTTTGGTGCTATTAATTTTGTGGTTATGCTCTTGGACTACTCTTAGACCTTGGACTTTATGGACCTTTGGACTTAGAATTAGGGCTCTCATTCCTATGCTTGGAGTATTGTGGATCTTAGCCTTTATTTGGCTCGCTCATTAGCTTATGCTTTAAATCGGATGGAATTCTTTTTTTCGCTTGCTATGGAGTGTGCTACAAGTCGGTTAGATCTTTCTTACCTCTAGCTCTTATTTTGGTTTTTAGGATAGTCACTTCATCTCCTCCCCTTCTTAAATTTTCAAAACTTTCTCCCTCTTTCAAAACCTTCTTGGTTTCAAACTTCAAAACCGCTTTCGCAATAAAACCTTGACTTTCGTCAAGTGATTTTTAAACTTTGTTTTTTTTAATAAAAGTCAATCAATGTTAATCATGCTTTGACCAATTTCAAAAGACATAAAAAATACAAAAACTCACAAACTCTTTTTGTGCCTTTATGCACTTTTTCACTTTAAAACTTTTTCATAAAGTTTAGACATGATTCATTTCTATAGTTGAGATGTAAATCTCCTATTCCCCATATTATTAAGACTTTGACATTTTTCACGTTGATGTTGAGTGATAGTCTTGTTGATAATCCAAGCAAATCCTCCATCTTTATGTGACGCAGATGTTGTCTTAATACTCGTGGGTGGATAGTCGCAGTTTTCTCCTTGAAATGACGATTTGTCTTTACATCTAAAATCAATCAAAACCAACAAATTTTTGTCATTTGTACCACGAACTACGGGGTTTTGATTCCATATTGCACTTTATGGGTACGTAGGCATGAGACGATAAGTCTCTCCAAACACAAAAATCTAAAAAAATATTCTCTTCTCATCTCCCCAATCTCTTTTCAAACAAACCACTTTCAAACCAAAAAGCGTAAATATTTCAAAGGGCTCCTATAGAGTACTATAGACGTTTTGGGTGCTAACACCTTCCCATTGCGTAACCAACCCCCTTACCCCGATCTCTGTCTCGTGTTCTTATTTTAGAACCCTTTGGTTTTGTTCGCTCTTTTTCCTTTCCTTTATTTGGATAAAATAAAAGTGCGGTGGCGACTCTTGTTTTCTTTGAGTTAAGTTAGTCAATAACTTACACTCACAATTTTTACCGCTACAGTCATGACCACTTCTTTTTTTATCACTCATTTATTTATTTATTTATTTTCACAAAAATTCAACATTGCATAACTTCTTCATAGTTTATTATTTTTAGACCATTCTTTTTGCAAAATGTTCATAATATTGCCTAGTTTCATTTAATGAAGGAATATTTAAATTTGTTCATATTCATAATGCTTGTTGCCTACTTGAAAGTTGTTTACTTGTTAGGGTCGTTACCTTGCATCTTGTTGAATTTCTCTTAAACCATGTTTGATTTTATCTTGTAAGATTTGCTCATGATTGATTCCTTTATGTTTGTTAACATGTTAAAGCTTTGTCCTCTTTTTGTTGTCACCATGAATTCATCTATTTTTCTCCTATTTTGATGTGCTTGCCTGTTGTAACATGCTTGTACATGCTTGGTCATAACCATGTTTCTTGTATTGATCCCTGTTTAGTATTTAATGCTTTGTTAAGTTTAGTTTTCCCCAAGTGATGGAACTCTTTAGTTCTCATCCAAGTTGCCTCCCCTTCTATCCTTCCAAAGGAAAGTATTTCTGTTGATCCTTAGGTCACAGACATCTCATCTCTCCCTCAACTTCGTTAAGTCATTCATACACTTAGTTAAGTGGAACCTGTCCTTTAGACTTTGCTTAAGTCTACAAAGTCACCCCTTGTTAGGAGTGCTCTTTCAACTAGAACTTAGGATAGAGTTTGTTAACTCTATGTAACAATCATCGTCATGATTACTTACTTCCCCTTCTTGAGTGTTCAACTTAGATCTAGAGAGTTTCCTTAAACTCTACACAAGCATTGTCATGTTTGTTCCCCTTTGAGCCTTGATCGTAATCAAGTGTTCTTCAAACTTAATGAGGTGAACTACGATTGCTCTGATTCTATCCTAGTTAGGATACGTAGGCAGAGGATGCGATGTCTTTGCGAGAAAACTTAGTATATATATCTTTAAGTCTTAACCTACACCTTTTACCCAATCCATAGCAAACACTTAGCAAACTTAGCATACAAATAACAAAAGGTTCCTGTAGAATACTATAGATGTTTAGGATGTGAAATACCTACCCTATGCATATCCAACCCCCGATCCCCGAATCTCTTAGCATTGTTGTTACATCGTGCAAAAGGTTCTTTCTTTCTTTAGACCTTTCCTTTGGATAAATTAAAGTCCGGTTGTAAATTCTAAGAATTAAATATTCAATTTAATCAATAGTTTGATATCAGGATTCTCACCGCAACAGGTCGGATCTGCAAGAATTCAACGGAGCCACGGCTAGACCATGAGGATACATAGAGCTCCAAGTTACGTTAGGAGAAGAGGATGCTTCTAAAATGATTAAGACTCAGTTCTTAGTCTTAGACTGCCCTTCATTATACAAATACATCATGGGGAGACCGACACTCGCCAAACTAATTGTTGTCCCTTCCACAATTCATCTTAAGATGAAGTATTATACTGAAAACGGGCATGTCGCCACTCTGCACGGGAACATCGGGGTTGCAAGATGATGATTCAAAGAGGCTACCAAAGGGAAAAGTTCAATCAGTGAGGCACCTCAGATCGTCAAACGGGCAAGAGACAGAGATCTTCCCAGCGAAGAAAGCCAGCCCGGAAAGAAGTCAACCCTCCAGATTCATGCCATCAACCTTGACAGCTGTATCCCAGAAGAAGGTGAAGAAGATACTCCAACCTCAATGGGAAACTCATCCTTCTCGACTGTTATGTGCCCAACACCATATGGAGAATTCGAGGTGATCACATTCGGGGACCACCCCAACCGAGGAGTCAGAATCAGTGCGGGACTTCCGGATGAAGTGAAAGAACAGTTAAATACCTACTTGAAGAACAACACTGACTTGTTTGCTTAGAGCTCCGAAGACATGCCCGGCCTTAGCCCAGAAATCGCTTGCCATCAACTCACTATCGACCCATCTTCTCGGGTGATAGCACAACACAGGCGCAAGCAATTCGATGAAAAGACTGAAGCGGCGAATAAACTTGTAAAATACCTCTTAGAGGAAAAATTTATGTCGGAAAACCTGGCTTTCCAACATCGTATTAGTCAAAAAACATAATGGAAAATGGAGAATGTGCATTGATTACACCGATCTCAACCAGGCTTGCCCAAAAGATGCATACCCCCTACTCAGCATCGATAAGCTAGTGGATAACTCTGCCGGTTTCAAACTTCTATCCTTCATGGATGCCTACCTGGGATATAACCAGATCCCCATGGCAGAGAAGGACAAGAAATGCATCGCTTTCATAACCTCTTCGGACAACTATTACTACAACGTAATGCCCTTCGGTCTGAAAAACGCAGGGGTAACATACCAGCGAATGATGAACAAGGTCTTCCGATCATAAATTAGAGACATGCTCGAAGTATACATAGAAGATATGATTGTGAAATACCAAGAGGAATCCAATCATACATTCCACCTACAAAAGGTCTTCGACCAAGCCAGGGAGTGTAAAATGCAATTCAACCCAGAAAATTGCACCTTTGGTGTGCGGGCAGGAAAGTTCCTTAGATTCTACCTCACTGAAAGGGGGATCGAGGCCAAACCCGACAAATGTCGAGCATTTTATGAATTCCCCACACCTAAGTCAAATAAATCCATACAATCTCTCAACGGGATGCTCGCCTCGCTATCTCACTTCGTGGCCAAATCCGCCCAACACGCCTTGCCCTTCTTCAAGCTCCTTCAGAAAGAGGCAACTTTCGAGTGGACGGAGTAATGCGAGCAGGCACTACGCCACCTCAAGCAAGCATTGTCCAAACCTCCTGTTTTGTCACGACCAGATAGCGGGGAAACACTTTACCTTTACCTCTTCGTCACTAATGAAGCCATCAGTGCTGCCCTCATTCGAGAAATCCTATACGGCCAAAAGCCAATATACTTCACAAGTAAAGCCTTACAAGATCCCATACATTCTCCAAGAAATTCAAGATGGGATCAACGCACAACATTTAGGAGGAAGATCGTTGACACGAAAATTCCTTCGAGCATGATACTATTGGCCAACTATGCAGCATGACACGAAGGAGCATGTCAAAAAATGTGATAGATGTCAATGCCACGGGGACATACACTTAGCACCACTCCCCCCAACGAGTTGAAGACCGTGTCCTCCCCATGGCCTTTCGCTTGGTGGGGGATGAACATACTCGGTCCCTTCACCGAGGGATCGTATCAGAATACGTTTTTGATCATGGTCGTCGACTACTTCACAAAATGGATCTAAACTGAGGCCTTCGCCAAAATCAAGGCATTTAACATACTTTGATTTTACAAAAGAAACGTCCTCGCAGGATTCGGCGTACCCCAGGCTCTCGTGACTGACAATGGAACACAGTTCACGGACAGGAAATTTCAAGACTTCATTGCCAAACTAGGCAGTAAGCAACACTTCACGTCCGTCGAACACCCCTAGACCATTGGACAGGCAGAAGTCGTGAACAAGGTGATCCTCTGCGGACTAAAATGAAGGTTGGGTGAGGCCAAAAAGAGGTGGGTCGAGGAGCTACACAGTGTGCTCTGGACATACAGAACAACTCCTCACTCCACTACTGGAGAAACTCCCTTCCGACTAGCATACGGAACCGAGGCAGTAATCTTAGTGGAAATCAGAGAACCCTCGAGACGGACTGAATCCACCCTTGACGAGGACAAAAACGATGAAGCATTAAGAGAAGAACTCGAACTGGTCGAAGAGATTCGATTATGGGCAGCTCTTCGCGAAGCTTCGCTGAAACAAAAAATAACCCTGTGCCATGACGCCAAGGTCATAAAGCCCGAATTCTAAGTGGGTAGCCTTGTCCTACGCGAGAAACCAAAAAGAATCGCACGAGGGAAAACTGGCCGCAAATTGGGAAGACCCTTACCAGGTGAGATTGAAAACAGGTACCAAGGCTTATTACCTCGAACACTTGGACGGAGAACCATCTGCTCGACCTTGGAATGCTGAAAAACTCAAACAATACTATAGCTAACATTAGGGAAAGTAGAACGGACCGCCGACGATTATACTCCCAAAGGAGGGTCATCCGGCTAAAGTAGCGGGCCCTGATGCAAGCACAATCCTCAAACATTAATGAAGGCAAGTCTCCACTCATGAAAAGAGGGAACTCTGTGCCCGGCGTGGATAACTCAATCGAGCTCCGTTGTCGTCGTATCAGCGTTGCAGGACACCCAGCTCGCGATGAGAAAGTCCAAGCCCTGTGCGATCAGGAACTCAACCGAGATCCTAGTCCCACATCTGGCGAGATTACTTTGCCACCTCGATAAGTTCCATAAACTATCGAGTAACACGACCAGTCGAGCAAATTCTAAAAACAATCCGCAAGGAAAAGTAAACAAGGCATACAATATCGAGGCATACAATGTCAAAATAAACATCCATAAATATACTCGACCTCATGGCCGGGAAAGTGTTTAAATATTACATAAATGTCGGGCATAGCCTGACGATCAAAAGTACAAAAAATTGGCACAAAGGCCGAAATATATTAAGTCATAACAATCATTCATCATCAGCGGGGATTTCTGGTGGGACCACCTTCCTGTCAACCACCTGATACAGAAGACCCATCCCTTTGGTGACTAGCTGAAAGTCAGGATTTAGGGCCTTCACCTGCTCCACAGCAGAAGAAAACCCAAATTCAGCAGCTCCAAGGGCGTCCTACTCGAGAATACGAATTCTCTCGACCATGTCCCGTCGAGTCTTCAAATACTTCTCCTCTTCAGTTTTTTCTGGCCCCACAGTCGAGGATCCCTCCAGCTTAGTGACCCTGGTCTTCAAATTGGCATTCCTTTCCTTGATCTTCTTCATTTCTTTGGACATCTCATTCATATCCTTGAGGAGCGCGACCTTGACCTCGTAGTTTCCTTTAAGGGTCTGCAACTGGTTGAATAGATTTGCCGTCTCTAACTCAAGTTCAGCCTCCCTAGCCTATGCTTTTTTCAACTCCTTGAGCGGAACAATCTCCGCGTCTCCAAGGGCCAGAGCTGTCTCCAAAACTCTCATCATCGCAGCAGCATCGTGACAAAGGAGCGACCTCCTCACCTTCAGATCAGCGGCCAAGATGGCTAACGCCTCCGGATCAGGGACCAGCACAGACCCTTCCCCGTTAAAAATCTTGTCTTGCAAAAAGTAGGGGGGAAGGGTGAATTTTCCCCCAGCAAAACTGGAAGCTTCGGTCGAAGACGAACCAAGGTCATCTCGCTTCCTCTTCTTCTGAGGATCTGAGGTAGGAGGGTTATAGGTACTTCCCAGTGATGGCGAAGGAATGGCGAACTTCTCCAGGGTCACCTGCTGCCTGACCGCATCTGTCCTCGAGGTCGAAACCTTTTTTACATTTTTAGTTGTGGATGACTTAACCAAGCGTTCACGTAAATTCGAAATCTTTCCTGAAAATAAGAAACAAGAGATTAGCACGATATTAAAACACCAAGAAACAAGTCGAGAACGTCATCTATACCTAGAAGCTCGAAAGCCTCAGCCTCAGTATGACAATCAAGAAGGGCTTTAGTATTTATGTAACGATCCGCCCGAGCAGGCTTACCAGCTTCAGAGCAGAGTATATTGCCATCCTTATCCACCACAATAGCATGGGTAAAACTCTTGATGAACGTTGTCAGTGCTCGAAGAGACTTCTTGTCCTCAGAGCAAAACGGGTCGTGCTTCACAAGGAATTGGTCTGTCCTATACCGGAAATGGGCGTACACATATTCCAAGGGAAGCTTTGACACGAGACGCACCACTTCTCGACCATATTCCTTTAGCGTCTCCATCGTGACCAGAGAGCTCTTGGCCGCTTCAGAAAGGGGCTTTACGACCAGAAATCTAAATTTGAAGTTTCAGACAGACTCCGAGTAAAGCCAGAACAACCTGCTCTGCTGCTTGAAAGACACCCAACTCTGCTTCAATTTCGAAGTGCTCCTCTGCAGCTGGAAGATGCAAAAGAAGATTTATACGGTAGCCCCATATCTGAAGGTAACAACACGCCAATTCAAATGCTTGAATGAACGCCAGGGCATTCGGGTGGAGCTGGGCAGGACACAGTTCGAGGTGGCAAAATATCGCCCCTTGGAAATCTGTAAATGGAAAAAGATACCCTGCTTCCCTAAAGGAGAATTCATACATGAGAAATCTCCTCCCCGGATACACCGAGCATATCCGGTCGTTCTCCGTCGGGTTATTCGACCTTCAACTCGTAGGTGCGTCTTCAACCCTATCTTCGAGGAGATTGAAGTTACTGGCCTCCTCCTCGGTAAATGTGGACTTCGTTACAAGGGGTTCCTGGGCAATCTAACTAAGATCCCCTTCAGCCACCCGTATATTGGCATACTTAGTGGGAGGCACGTCTTCAATAATGTTTGCCCCATCTTCGGGGACGGTTCCCTCATCACGACCAGTCATTTCACCTGAAAAGCAGAGGAAGCAACAGTGAATTCAACAAAGATCAAATCCAACCTTCCACCACAAATCAAGTGAAAGGGCAAGGATTAAGTGCAAGGATGTCTCCCCGACTCAGGCCCTTATCAACGACAAGGGGTCTCAGCGAGACACGCCCCCGACGATGAGGATACGTCCCCGCTACTTATAAATACCCTAAATGGGAGAAGCCCTGCGACTACCCTAACGTGTCGGGCATCTAAAAGCAAAACCCTCAGCTACGAGGACACCCCTGCCCGACGACAAACATAAAACAATCCCACGCAACAACCTAGGAAGATCTACAGGCATACAACATCCTAATCTTAAGTTCTACAAAGCCTTCATGAATTTCCCAGAAAAGATCATGTGTTCTTCAAGAAACACATGAAATTCAACCGAAAAATTCATGAACCAACGGCGAATTCAAGAACAATTTGCAGAAATTCATACAAGTTGAAGAACTTATTGGAATGGCACCTTCCCCATAGCTGGGCAAGGCCCAATCCAGTCTAGTTTAAGGTCAGGCCCAATACGACCATAGGGCACAATATAGCCGTTGGGAACAATATAATCGTTGGACACAATATAGCAGTTGGAGCACATAGTCGTTGGGAACGTGCCCCTCTCGCGCTTGACAGTTCAAGCGACAAACTGCCTCTCCAAAAGTCACGTAAACAATTGGACCAGGTCAAAGATCACGCTTAAAGTCCTATACTATGGTGGCCCATAGTATAACTGAGTGGGTTAAAGTCTCATATGTTCAACCAAGTGGGTTAAAGTCCTATATGATTAACCAAATGGGTTAGAGTCTCATATGTGCAACCAAGTGGTTAGAGTCCCATAGAGGAGCTTGAAATGCTCATGAAATTTGAAGTGTGATACAAGGATCTGTGACCCACGCTAAAAGTCCTAGACGTAGGTGAGGTGGCAGAGAAGTTTACCTTGATATGGTTTCTGATTAGTGAATGTTTGAGTTGTTGGACTCAAGAGACATGTTTCCATACATTGCGAATCGTGTGTTCTCAAGTCTAATATTGTTCCCTTTTGACTTGAGGTAGAATTTGATTAGAACCCTGTAGAGCCGAGTGAACCCACAAGATAGGGGAATTTATTGAAATTATTATCTCACCATACTATTGTTGTTTTTTCAGGTATTGTTTGCATGTTTAATTTATAAGTGGAGCTATGCATGGATGTTTCAAGAGAAGTTTAGATTATGTTTTCCACTGTGTATTATGTATCTTGTACAAAGATGGACATTGTACTCAGATCTTAGATTTTATTGTTTGACATTTTCCATATCTTGTACCATTGTTGTTCTTTTATGTTTAGTAGAATGGTCAAGTATGTAAACTATGCCAATAGACACTTATGATGGTGTCAGTACCAGATAATAACACTTGTATAGTATTGTTCTAGATATATATTATATAGGGCGTTACACTGGTCTACCTATAAATTATTTCCATACCGATAAAATACTCTTCTCCTCCACCTCTTTCACATATTTTGTGACCTTATTAAATATAACATCATTATAGACTCTCCAAATGATCCAGATGACAGAGTGTCAAATCATAACAAAACCATCCCTAAATTTAATCTTACAACCTAAAAAAAACTAAAAAAGAAATATATGGTCACTAAAAAGAATCACTTGTCAACCCACTCAAAAAACCTATATCACATATATTATGCTAATTCACAAATGATTAAAAGATGGAAACCAACTCAACAGAATTCCCATAAAAAGGACCAGATAATCCACTAGATCACTACCCACCCTCATTTTAGTCAAATTCTTTCTGAAACGAAGTTTATTTTTAAAAAATTGACATAAGGAAATTACCATTTTAGAGAGAGTTCAACTTTTTTTTAAATGAGGGATAAAATTTACACTTTTTATGAGACATATTATTAATCTTTTAGAAAAAATTTAGACATACATATACGCTCGTATTTGAATACTCAGATAAATGTTTTAACAAAAGTCATTTGCTTTTTCACACCTTAAATAGTCTTAAAATATTTTTTAGACACCTTCTAAAATTAAAAACAAGCTTTGACTACATCATTTTGATATTTTCAATACAATATGCGATGAAATGAAAATAAAATATTATCATATTTTATTCACGAACTTCTACATATTTCATAAAAAAAAAAGTTTCTATTTTGTTGAATACAATAAATAAATATCTACCGATGTTCTATATTTTAAAAATGAGTTGAGTTTGCATACGTGTCTATATCTACATCGTATCGTATATATTCGTATTAAGAACAACAAGATTTTGATTCGAGGAAGTTTCTTTGTAACACCATGACTCAAAAATATAAGAATTGCTCCTCTAAGAGATCTAAAATAGTGATTGAAAACGACAATATATTAAAACACTGACAAACTTTGGTGGCAAGATAACATATATATGTGAAGGAGGGCCACTATAGTATAGTATGCATCGTGCATGAGTCCCTTCTTAGAAAGGAAACTGAGTTGTTAATGTACAATCAATATGGATATCTATCCCATCATAATCAATTTCACAGATAAATTTAGAATATATTTAGTGCATATGCTTCTCTAAAATGGCGTAATTAACCAAACAGATGACTACATGCATAGAAATGTATGTAAGGCTGGCAACCATGCAAGAGTGCTTACCCATTAAATTCAAACATGTGATACTTAGTTGCATATGCATCACAATACCTACTTTGTTTTAGGTTTTCTTTAGTGATAGTGATACAGGACAATTTTTTTTCAAGTAGCATGTGTTAGAATTCACAATGGACTAATAAAATGTGTGAATTCTAATATATGCTTTTACCTCTAATGATTTTGTATAACTATTAATTGAGATGACTTAAAAACTTTTTATTCTAATAGAAGTTCTAATAGATTTCGTTATATCATATTAGAATATTCTTTCATCAATCAATATATATATATATATATATATATATATATATATATATATATATATATATATATATATATATATATATATATATATATATATATATATATATATATATATATATATATATATATATATACTAAAAATGATATTCTTACATAAAATATATATCCTTATACTGTATTTCAATGTTAATCAATAAGATAAATATTCAAATATTATAGTAATATATATTTTTCTAAAAATAAAATAATTATTATTTTATTTATTTTAAATTAAAAAATACTTATATAAAATTGTGTGATTAATCAACTTCATAAATTCATTAACTAATAGTTTATAATTTAATAATCAACTTTATTTCCTATTAAAAACTATTTTTAATATTTTAACGTTTATTAATCAATTTCATAACTTTATTAACCTATTTTTTACTTTCCATTAACCAATTTTGTTTTACTACCAAAAATTATTATTAATATCTGACCGTTTATTAAGCAACTTCATCACTTCATTAATTAACTTTTTAAATTTTATTAATTAATTTTTTTTTCACTATTTAAATCATTATTCCCAGCACATTGTTTATATACTGTTCACGTCATTGTTCATAAATATAATTTTTTTTATTTAAAAAATAATATTTACTATATAAATACAGTGAACAATGTATATAGTATGTATATTTAATATCAAATATGGGTGTGAAAATAGCTTTCATATATATATATATATATATATATATATATATATATATATTCAAAAAATTAAACAGCACCGATTAAAATTTTTTATTTTACTAAAAATATATTATTTATTTAATTTTATAAAATATATCACAAACAACACAAATTCAACATCGGTGGAAAAGAAAAAGGATGAATGATACGTGAACATAATGTTTGGAATATTCATGTTTTTAGATTTATAAAGCTCAAATCATTAATTGAATTTGGAAGTGATTGAAGCTCATTCTAGTAACTTGAACCAAAAAAAACTAATATTTCATTCATATAAGTACTCTTTTATCATTTTATATAAAATGATTTTTTAAGAAAATATTAAATATTTTTTTTAATATTTTTATAAAAATTTATTTTTGAAAGTTTTTCTTTCCCTTTTTCCAAATTTCTAAACAAAACTTTAGAAAATAAAATAACAAAACATGAAATCAAACAAAGTCCTCCTTATTAAGTGGAAATGGAGGATTGTTAATGATATGGAAGCTATTTGGAGAGGCGTAATAAACCATAGATACTTTAAGTTAGAAGTGAAGATGTTCATCAATGATATTATTGTGATCAATAAAAAATATTCAATATGGTGGAGAGACCTATTGTTGGTGGACTCATTCGAGAACAATAATGATAACTATTTTTTTGAAAATGCTTTATGCAAAGTGAGGGATGGCAGGAGTACTTCCTTCTGGTTCAGCAGATGGGCAGAAAATCAGACGATGAAGGAGACTTTTCCTGATTCCTTCGCGTCGTCTGTAGACCGGTTTTACAGTATGATATATGTGGGCAGTGGGAGAATGGTTATTGGTGTTGGTTTCCACATGGTGTAGTACTGACAAACACTTATGAATGGGTGTGGTTAGGGGAGTTCCTGCAGGAGTGGCCTAAGGATAACACTTTGGTGCAGAACGAAGCTGTTTACTGTGAGTTTTGGTAAACAACTGTTGGTCTATCAATTTAGGGTAGAATTGACTAACTTGCAGGATCGACCAAACTAAATCCTAGAACATGTGCTAAGTATATAAAAGACCTTAAGCTGAACTCCACGTTCGACTATGAAATCTTTTGGAAAGTAAGATGACTTAAAGATTAAAAGCAATAAGTAAAAGAAAGCATGTAATGCATCAAAGATTAAAAGGCAAGAATGTAAAGTGCAATAATGTAAAGGCTTTGAAACGTAAATGACTTTGAAAATAACTGCAGTAAAGTAAATGGGCAAAAGATCATAATATGAACTTTGCGTTCGACTATAGAATCTTTGAAAGTAAAAGACTTGAAAGTAAATAACTTTGAAATTAAAGGTGCAAAATACTCTAATCTGAACTCCATGTTCGACTTTGAGATCTTTGGAAGTTAAATGGCAGGAAGGTAAATAGCTTTGAAAATAAATGGGCGAAAGGTTAAAAGTGTAGAAAAGTTAAATTGCATAAAAACTCTAATCTAAACTCCACGTTCGACTAGAGGATCTTTGAAGGTAAAAGCACAGAAAAAGCTTGTAAAACGGTTTAAATGTAAAAGCTGAAAGTTAAAGTGCAGAATGAGTAAAGGCGCATAAAGGGTAAAGGCAAGTAAATTGCATTAATGGAAAAGGGTTGGTGTTGTATCACATACATTCTCGCTAACTTGTTTCTCTACACGCGGGTACTTTGAGTTGTTTGGAGTGACTAGTATAAAATGAATGAACACCCTTATTACATAAGAATAACAACTATTTATAGTACTAGAGAGTAACTACTAAATGATGGTTGAGGCTTCACAACGTGTCCCTTTTGGCGCTTTTTCCACTATCTCAACCGTTCCCACGTTCATCCACTCTTGGTTTGAATTTTGAACACTTAATATTTCCCTCCAATCTTGGTTGTAACTTATGTGTGTTCTCTTCAGCGTGACCCTTGTCGAGCACTTTCCAACACTTAGCATTTTTTAGTAGCTTTGTCCACCTCTTTTCGACTTGGATTGCTCCCTGATTGTGTTGAAAGGTTCACATGTTTCAAATTAACATTTTGACTTGAGATGATTCTGAAATCAACTAGCGTCAAAAATTGAGAGCTAACAAATTGCCCCCAAATAATGTCCTTTCGCAAGTTTTGGTAGGAAGGTCATTTTTCCCTTCACCGTTTCGACGCGTGTTAATTTTGCATGGCTTTGACTGAACCACCCACTACTTGTTTTAGTGGCTAACTGTTTATTTCTTTTTCTTCCACGCTTATGACATCATGCCATTATGATAAATCCTTAAACGTCTTTTCAGTCGTTTTTATCATTACTTTGTTTTGAAAACGTACATTTACAGTCTGACCATAACTGCCCATACGTATCCTCTCTTCAAAAACAAACACGCGTCCCACTATTTGATTGTCTTCAACGATGGATTTAGTCCTTTGAGATTTCTAAACGCTTATAAATATCTCCCTTCACCACTTTGTGAATTTTTTTTTACACTCTCTAGAATCTGAAGCATCCTATATCTTTCTTCAGCTTTCTTCATCCAGCTTAGAGGAAAAAAACCATTTCACTTCCTTTAACAACAATGGCATCTTCCCATTCTATCGTTCAAAAGAAGAAAACCCAGAAGGGACGCGTTACTCAATCCAAGCAAGCCATTCCTCCTTTCAGAAACATAACTGACCCTCAACTGGTGGAGAATCATCAATGTGTGCCAGAACCCACCTCTAAAGCTGCAAGGAGCATCTACCACTCTCAGGTAATGATTCCTTTAATTGTTTCGGGTAAGCCCTACGCGCTCTCTGATCCTTTAGCACAGGTTGATATTTCTGACGCAAGGCTGAGTGAGTTTTTTCCGTCTTACCGGAGAACCAGGGCGTTAGGGCAAAAAAGCTTCCCTACACCCCTTACCAATACTGTTGAAGAGACTCAATTTCCAACTTTCAACTTTGGATATCTTGCTGACGGTACTCGAGTAGTGAGAGTCGTTAGTCCTCTTAAAGACTTTGACCTTTGGATGTCAAAGATGGAGAAGGTTAAAGCTGATCATTGGAAATCTGTGGAAATTTATGACCTTTTAATGTTGTCGAAGGCTAACATTCCATATTGTCTGAACTTGCTGATGGCATCCTTATACTTTTGGGATAGTACTCACTATACTTTCCACCTTCCATATGGGATGGTTTCCCCAACCCTTTTCGAGATAGCCGCTATTACCGGCCTTCGTCCTAATGGTGTCTCCTACCAACTTGACGTCGATGCTGAAGACTATATAAATATCCCCAACTCCAAACTCATTTATACTCATTTCATCAAACACCATTTTGACCAACAACTGACGGCATATCTGATGAAGAGCATGTGGCGTTTCTCGCCATATTGTTGCACCCCAAAATTTGCCTAACCTTTTTTGTACTTAGCTTGTGTTTCATTGCATTCATTTTGGCATTATCATCTGCATTGCATTGACATGTGTGCAGGAGATCAAGAGGTATGACTACCAACAAAGGGCTACAATAGGTTATGAAGCTATCTGAGAGTCCTTATTCAAGTATTGAAGGGTTGACATCCTCATCAGAGAAGCCACAAGCTCCTCAGAGAAGTGGTTGAAGCCAAGTGTGTATGCCTCCTAACTTGAAGGTTATGGGAAAGTCATCAGATGATTTTGAATCCATGGAGTTGGACTTGAAGCCTTGAGAGAGCTCATGATAAGTATTGAAAGTCATTTTGAAGCCTAGACAGGTCAATATGCAAAGGATAAGGAGTTACTACCAAGATTGGTGTAGCTAGGGTTTCATCTGGTCAACCTTAGGTTAACAGATGATTTGAAGAAGGTTAAGACCTAATTTCAAGGTCATGTGATCATGGATTGATGTATTAAGCTGCCCAACGGATGATTTCAAGGTCAACTCATCATGAATCGAGAGTGTGAGGAGTTCCTAAGATAGGGTTGCTAAGCTTGATAGTGTAAAATCCCCTGGTTTAGTGCCTAACTTCAAGACCACATAACTCAAGATGTGATTTTCATCTCACCTTGACCCTAACATGATTGTTGTAGAGCATGATCATAGCTTTAATTTTAGTACTAGAAGTACTTGATAGGGTTTATAGAACTCATGTTATGAATCAAACAAGTTACAGGTCATCAAATGAATGTGAATTTGGAGCTTGAAAGTCAACCAACTTGCATGACACTTTTGACCTAGAAAGATGATTCTCATGAACTTTTGGCCAACATGAATGTTGTTTCTTATCTTCTTAGCTTTTCAAAAAGTACTAGAAGTCCATGATTGGATTTGTAGAACTCAAGATATGAGCTTTACAAGACAAGGGTATTTTGGGAAGTTGAGATTATAGGCCATTTTTGATTATGGGTCAATTTCACCAACTTAAACACCTCAGATGAAATTTTGTTCAACTTGAAAGTTGTTTAAAATGATGTTATTTGTCTAACCATGCACCAAGAATCCATTGATATGGATTAGAATGAGAAATGTGTGAAGAGAGTTCATGAATGAATCATTAAAGGAAGCTTGAAAAGGGCCAATTCAAATCAATTCATTTTTGAACCAAAGCATGTCATATTTGTGCTTGTTTTGAGTCCAATTGATGTTTTAAGAACATTGGAAAAATTACAAATAAAGTTTGATGTCATTTACATGTGGAAATTCATGGTTTCTTCATCTTTAAGCAACATAATGGAAATCCACCATCCATTCCATTCCAAGGCCTCAATCCTATCGACACATCTTCCTCACATCATAAGGAACCGGAATGAATTAATGAGCAAGCTTGATAGCTCTGTTTTGAGGAGTTTCACAAAGCTCCATAACCAAAAATTTGGATTTTGAATTAGGTTGTCCTAGGCTTCAATTGGGCTTCTAATCACTCTAGGTCCATTGCATATAACCTCTTGGATGATTCCTAACTGCCATAACAGAATTTGGTGGAAGATAACATAAAATTGAGTTAAGAAAAAGTGGAGAAACTTGGAAAATTGATTTTGAAGATAGAGCCATTTTCAGTCCAAATTATCATTGCAAAAAGCTTCAGTAAGGTTCATTGATTGATTCTGGACGATTTGCTTGAAGCTTCATCCACAATTCAAGTCTCCATTGAAGCTCAAAACCAGGTTCCTATCTTTCATCCATACACTCTGTTCTTGATGAATTGCTATGTTATTTTCACATGATTGTGATCCTTAGAGTGTGTAGAACGTTTTAGGATTAGAACGGTTAAGTTTCGTGACAATTCTTGACAGAGCACCTTAGGTTGTAGTTTGAATTTCTCTCTAATTATTGGATAAAAATGGAAAATAAACATAGATTGTTGATGTAGGAAGTGAGAGGAAGAGATTAGTATATTCAATTTTGGATTTTGAGAAAATTGATAATTCTTGAGAGATTCTTGGATGATCATGATTTCTGAGTTTTAATGGAGGAAAGTAGAAATAAATTTCATATTCGGATTCTACACGAAAAATAACAAAAGTTTGGTTCAAAAATCATCGCGTTTGGTGGAGAAATGAGGAAGTTCCGTTTTTGAGCATTTGGGGAAGACGACCGGCACAAGGCCGGCCACCGTCTGCGCGTGGCAGCGCCGCTGCGGGAGGTTTCCCTCCGTTTTCAGTTTTCAAACTGTCAGATTGAACATCATCCGTCCGATCACGCGAGGATTTGACTCGGTATCCCCAATCCACGGCCGCGATTCATTTTCGCGAGCTGGCCTTGCAAAGTATTAAAACGCAGAGTTTCATTTATTGAAACTCTGGGCCTTTAATCCACTTCGCTATACCCACCCCCTGCACACGGCCCAATATGAATAACACACATGTGATCCCTACTTACTGCACCCTCTTGTATTTTCTTCTTTTAATTTCATTTTCATGTTTTCTATTTTAATTACTTGTTTGTTTTTAATTCATAGAAAATAGAAATAATCGTTGGAAAATCTTGGAAAAAATCATGATTGTATTTTAACATGTCCTTTAATTTGTCACATTTTTCAATTGCAATTTTAATTCTTTTCTCAATTAATTTTGTATTTTTCTTTTATGTGCTTTTCAATAAATAGAAATCATGCCATGTTAACTTCTAGATTTTTGTTTCCATATTAATGCTTGGATTTAATCTCTGATTTTTTGTATGGTGAATGTTGATACATTGTAGAATATTGTAATATTTTTCTTACATTTTTTAGATTCAATTTGAATAGGTTTTGAGGCACATCTTTAGAGCCTTTTCCTTTTGAATCACCCATAGCATACATCTAGGTTTAGCATATGATTATTATACCTAGGATTAGAGTTTGGACTTGAAACTTTAACCATGAATCCATAACCTATTTAGATCATCTAGGATTTTTCTTAGGACTTTTAGAATTGATTTCCTATTTTCCCCACATTTTACAAGTTGATTGTGCTTTAGATGATCCTAACTTAGCTTACATCCTAGTTTAGTCTCTAAGTTGAACTTTAGCTAACCTTAGGCTTCAAATCCCTTCTTGATAGAATAAAGCTTAGGTTGATACCTATTTAGAACATTGATTAAGCCTTGATAGAGCTTTTGAATCCATTTGGTTAGGTGATCCTTGTAACTAATCCTTAGGGCTTCCAGTTAAAACTTTTAAGAGGACGATTCCCCTTCTGGCTTTGCTTTGCATTGCTCTTAATCTCCCTTGATTGGTTGAGTGTCACTAGGGATACCTTTGGTATACCTCATGCTTCCCATGATTCAATTCTCCCATGATTGGTTGAGTGTTATGATGGATACCTTAGGTATACATCATGCTTCCCATCATTTCCTGATCAAATGAATTTGGTTGAGTGCCTTGGTGAATTCCTTAGGTTTTCATCATGCCTCCCATCATCTAATCTCTCTTTGTCCTATTGACATGGGATCCCTCTTGGGAGAGCCTGGCCTTCCTTAGGAAGTGCACTGTGCATTCCTCAAGAGGTGGAGCCTGTGATGGATTCATGTGCTGATGCACATTTGTAAGAGCACAGATTGTGTCTTAGTAATATCTCTATGTTTTGATGATAACATTAATGATAATTTGTATACAAGAATTATACTCTCTAAATTTGTTCTAAACTGTTTTCTACAGGCACAAAAGATTTTAATCTTAAAGAGCAAAATTGATGTGAACAATAAATTCTGAATGGCTCAAGAGCATCTGAAGATTAGAAGAATCTGAAGTATAAGAGCTTAGTTATCAAGATTCTGAAGATACAACACGCTGCATATATTATAAAGAATCTGAATGAAAGAAGACTCTGAGTGAAGAGACTCTGAATGAGAGAAGACTCTGATCTGAGTAAAGACTCTGATCTAAGAGCATGTTACGCTTCAAGCACACAGCTGCACCAGACTCTGATTCAGCAACATCTGAAGAACATCTTAGGCTCTGAAGTTTCCAGAAGATTCTGAAGACTGAAGACTCTGATATTGATTGTTGATCTGAACTATCTGAAGAATTATTTGAAGAAGATTATTTTAATATATCCGTTGGAATATGCCAGCAAATCTTTCCTTAATTGGGATAGACAAAATTCTCTGCAAGAATATTATTCCTCTGATACATTCCATATATGGTATAATCACAGCTCAGCAGACAATTGCTACACCCACATTTTGTGCGCCGTCTCTCTGCTGCAATAGTACAAAGGACAGTACTATTTGATATTGGAAATATCTTCTCCAACGGTAAAATATTCTCTCCAATATTCAAGTGGCTATATAAAGGAAATGATAGCTCATTCTTCAAGTGACTAATTTTGACAAACTCATTCTCAAGCGAAGAAACTCTCAAGCTCTCATATTCTTTGCTGTTCATACATTGTTCTAAACTTAGAGAAATAACACAGTTGTGTTTATAGCTTTCATAGAAGCATTTTATTACTCTTACATTGTATTACATTAATTTGTAAAGGAAGTTTTCCTTAAGAGGATCTAGGTTAGATCAGTAGCTCTTGAGAAGACTAAGAACAGTTGTTCTTAGGTGTTGCTATTTGTAATCAGTTGATTTGAATAGTGGATTAAGTCCTTGTTGAGAAAGGAAAATCACTCTTGAAAAGGGTGGACTGGAGTAGTTGAGTTCAACGAACCAGGATAAAAATACTTGAGTTTTTATCTTTGATTATTTTCTGTCATACTTATTCAACCCCCCTTCTAAGTATTTTCTCACCTTCAGTTGGCATCAGAGCTCCGGTTCTGAGTGTGCATTCACTTAACCGTGACAGATAAAGATCCAGTGAGAAGAATACTCTGTTATTTATTTGGTTGCTAATATGGGTGATATTCCTACATCAAGCAACAAATATGAAGGAGACAGAATCAGCACCAAACCTCCAATGTTTGATGGAGAAAAATTTGATTATTGGAAAGATAGACTTGAAAGTTTTTTCTTGGGGTATGATGCTGATCTCTGGGATTTAGTCATTGATGGATATGAACATCCTACTAAGGATGGCAAAAAGATTGATAGAAAATCAATGACTGAGGAGCAGAAGAAAGAATTCAAGAATCATCACAAAGCCAGAACCATACTTCTTAATGCAATCTCTCATACAGAGTATGAGAAGATTACCAACAGAGACACTGCTCATGATATGTTTGAGTCTCTCAAAATGACTCATGAGGGAAACACTCAGGTGAAAGAAACAAAGGCTCTGGCGCTGATACAGAAGTATGAAGCGTTCAAGATGGAAGAATCTGAGAACATTGAGACTATGTTTTCCAGATTTCAGATTCTAACAGCTGGGTTGAAAGTTCTGGACAAGGGTTACTCAACATCTGATCATGTCAAGAAGATCATCAGAAGTCTTCCTACCAGATGGAGACCTATGGTGACTGCATTGAAGCTGGCCAAGGATCTGAACAAAATCTCATTAGAAGAACTCATCAGTTCTTTGAGAAGTCATGAGATTGAGCTGGAGGAAGATGAACCCCAGAAGAAAGATAAAGGTAAATCCTTAGCTTTTAAATCTAACAAATCTGTTAAAGCTTTGCAGGTAAATGAAGAAAGCTCTGAGGAATCTTCTTCTGAAGAAGAAGATGAACTATCCATGCTGTCCAGAAGGATCAACAAACTCTGGAAGCACAAAGGGAAGAAGTTCAACAACTTCAGAAGATCTGATCAAAAGAGAGAATCTTCTGGACACAGAAGATCTGGCAAGAAAGAGGTTACTTGCTTTGAATGTAAAGAACCTGGACACTACAAGAGTGAATGTCCCAAACTTCAAAAGGAAAAACCCAAAAGGAAGTTTGATAAAAAGAAAAAGGTTCTGATGGCTACATGGGATGACTCAGATGAATCTGAATCATCTTCTGAATCTGAGGAAGAATGTGCAAATGTTGCGCTGATGGCCAACACAAATGATCAAGATGAAGGAACGTCATCATCTGAATCTGAGTCAGAATCAGACTCTGACTCTGAAGAGGTATTTTCTGAACTCTCCAGAGCTGAACTTGTTGAAAGTTTATCTGACATGTTGGAAAGCTACAGCAAGATTAAACTCAAATACAAGAAGCTGAAAAGCAATCTTGAATCTGAGATTGATCTTCTGAGAACAGAACTTGTTGAGCAGAAAGAAATAAATTTAAAACTCAAAAATGATTTAGAAACAACTCAACAAGAATCTGATACTGAAACAGAGTCAAGTGAAAATATTTTAGAAAAATATGACTCCAGTTTTAAAAGATTCCTCACTAAAAGCATAGACAGAAGCAAAATGGCTTCTATGATCTATGGTGTTAGTGGGAACAACAGAAGAGGCATTGGATGTGAATCTTCCTCTGGAAGCAATCCAAAATCTGTTGATAAACTCTTCATCAAGAAGACTCCTCTGTATTCTCATTTTAAGTTTGGTCATCTGAATGATATTAAACATACAAGCTCTGAAAAGAGTACTTATGTGTTTAAGCCAAGGGCTAGCCAGAATAAACACTATGTTGAAAAACAGAAGTTTAGGCAAAACCACAGAACATCTAACCCCAAAGGACCCAAGAAGATCTGGGTACCTAAAAGTAAAATTATACCTGTTGCAGATGTTCTTAGCAGCAAAATCCAGACACCAATCATGGTACCTGGACTCTGGATGCTCACGACATATGACGGGCGAAAGGTCTATGTTCCAAAGCCTGGAACTTAGATCTGGAGGGGACGTGAAATTTGGAGGGAACCAGAAGGGCAAGATCATTGGCTCTGGTACAATAGGTAATGGTAACCTACCCTCTATTTCTAATGTTCTGTTAGTTGAAGGATTGAAACATAATCTATTGTCCATAAGTCAATTAAGTGACAATGGTTATGATATCATCTTTAATCAAAAATGTTGCAAAGCTGTATGTCAAAAGAATGGTTCAATCCTATTCAGTGGAAAGAGGAAAAACAACATTTACAAAATTAACCTTTCAGAACTTAAAGTTCAAAATGTAAAATGCCTTTTATCTGTGAATGATGAGCAATGGGTCTGGCATAGAAGATTGGGACATATTAATATGAGACGTATATCTCAGATTAATAAACTCAATCTGGTCAGAGGACTCCCTAATCTGAAGTTCAATTCAGATGCTCTGTGTGGCGCATGTCAAAAGGGTAAATTTTCAAAATCTCATTTTAAACCAAAAAATGTTGTTTCCACTTCTAGACCATTGGAATTACTTCATATTGATCTGTTTGGACCAGTGAAAACTGCATCCATCAGAGGCAAGAAGTATGGGTTAGTCATTGTAGATGACTACAGCAGATGGACATGGGTAAAGTTTCTAAAACACAAGGATGAGTCTCATTCTGTGTTCATTGACTTCTGCAATCAAGTCCAGACTGAAAAAGAATGCAAAATTATTAAAGTCAGAAGTGATCATGGTGGTGAATTTGAAAACAAATATTTTGAAAAATATTTTTCTGAAAAAGGAATTGCACATGATTTCTCCTGTCCTAGAACTCCACAACAAAATGGAGTTGTAGAGAGGAAAAATAGAACATTGCAAGAAATGGCCAGAACCATGATCAACGAGACAAATCTGGCAAAATACTTTTGGGCAGAAGCAATAAATACAGCATGTTATATTCAGAACAGAGTGTCTGTAAGACCTCTTCTGGAAAAGACTCCCTATGAATTGTGGAGAAACAGAAAGCCCAACATTGCTTATTTTCATCCATTTGGATGTATTTGTTATATGCTTAACACTAAAGATCATCTGAACAAGTTTGATTCCAAAGCACAGAAGTGTTTCATGCTTGGTTATTCTGAACGCTCTAAAGGCTACAGAGTATTCAATACTGAAACACAGATTGTGGAAGAATCTATTCATGTTAGATTTGATGATAAGCTTGGCTCTGAAAAGCCAAAGCAAGTTGAAAGTTCTGCAGATAGAGAAGTTATTCTCACAGACTCTGAAGGCTCAGAGGCAGACAAGACTGAAGACAAAGACTCTGAAGCAAACCCAGATGCTACGCCTCTAACTTCCCAACTTGACAATCTGCATATTTCTGAAAGACCAACAGTCAGAGGATCTTCTTCCAGAATGAAAGCTTCTCATCCAGAGGATGTGATAATTGGAAAGAAAGATGATCCAATAAGGACAAGAGCATTTCTCAGAACTTCTGAATCTTCCTTCTGTGGCTTAGTGTCAATTATAGAACCAACATCTGTTGATGAGGCTCTGGAAGATAATGAATGGATTTTAGCTATGCAAGAGGAGCTGAATCAATTCACAAGGAATGAAGTCTGGGATCTGGTTCCAAGACCTAAAGGTTTCAATGTCATTGGAACAAAATGGGTTTTCAGAAATAAACTTAATGAAAAAGGAGAAGTTGAAAGGAACAAAGCAAGACTGGTTGCTCAAGGCTACAGTCAACAAGAAGGCATAGACTACACAGAAACATATGCTCCTGTTGCAAGGTTAGAGTCTATACGCTTGCTTATTTCATTTGCTGCACAACATAACATCACTCTTTATCAGATGGATGTTAAAAGTGCTTTTCTTAATGGAATTATAGAAGAGGAAGTGTATGTCCACCAACCTCCTGGTTTTGAAAATGAAAATTTTCCAGATCATGTTTACAAACTGAAAAAATCTCTTTATGGACTAAAACAAGCTCCCAGAGCTTGGTATGAGAGGTTGAGTAATTTTCTTCTGAAGAAAAATTTCATCAGAGGAAAAGTGGATACCACACTATTTTGTAAAACCATTAAGAAAGATTTGTTGATTTGTCAAATTTATGTAGATGATATTATTTTTGGATCAACAAATATTATGCTTGGAAAGGAGTTTGCTAAATGTATGCAGGAAGAATTTGAGATGAGCATGATGGGAGAATTGAGATTCTTTCTGGGAATCCAAGTAAATCAGACTCCAGAGTGCACCTACATACATCAGACCAAGTATGTTAAAGAGCTTCTGAAGAAGTTTAACATGCTGGATAGCAAAATGGCAAAGACTCCAATGCATCCTACAAGCACTCTAGGTAAGGAAGAGGTAAGTAAGAAGGTAGATCAGAAACTCTACAGAGGTATGATAGGATCTCTTCTTTATTTGACTGCTTCTAGACCAGACATTCTGTTTAGTGTTTGTTTATGTGCTAGATTCCAATCAGATCCTAGAGAATCACGCTTAACTGCTGTTAAGAGGATTCTAAGGTATCTGAAAGGTACTGCTAATGTTGGTTTGTGTTACAGAAGATCTGACGAATATTCACTAGTTGGATTCTGTGATGCTGACTATGCTGGAGATAGAGTTGAGCGCAAAAGTACTTCTGGAAGCTGTCAGTTTCTTGGAAGTCATCTAATCTCGTGGTACAGCAAGAAGCAACCAACAATTGCACTATCAACCACAGAGGCAGAATACATTGTTGCTGCTGGATGTTCCACTCAGATGCTCTGGATGAAGAGTCAACTAGAAGATTATCAAATCTATGAGAGTAATCTTTCTATCTTCTGTGATAATACTTCTGCTATATGTTTATCCAAAAATCCAATTTTACACTCTAAGGCCAAACATATAGAGATTAAACATCATTTCATCAGAGACTATGTTCAGAAGGGTGTAATAAATTTAGCCTTTGTTGATACAGATCATCAATGGGCAGATATTTTCACAAAACCCCTTGCTGAAGATAGGTTTAAGTTTATTCTGAAAAATATTTGTATGGATTTTTGTCCAGAGTAATATTTCTCAGAGTCAACTTCTCAGATGCTAAGTGTTTAACACTCTGAAGTATTTCATCTGTCTTGCTTGTTTAATTTATCTGTGATTTATTTTTGTGAAACTCTGAACTGACCATCTCAGAGGATCTGAAAGTTGAAAACGTTTCATTTCTTAAGAGTTATAGAATCACATGCAAGCAAACACGTGTCACTCAGAATCTGAAAAGATGGAGTACACCTACTGATTATGACGTTTAAGGTATTGCTTTGAAAATCTCAATCTGTCTTGATTTTCCCCCAAATGTCATATCATAATTAAAAATGATTACTTTTCATTTAATGCAAACGTGCGTATGTGTCCTATGTGTGTCTGTTGTGTTTCCCATGCTTGCTTTATTTGTCTATATAAACCACTCTCATAACACATTCACACTTTTCACATTCTCAAACACATATGCGCTTTTGTTTGTTGTTCTCTCTCTTTGCAAACCCTAAAAGAACTCAGAAACCTTCATCTTCTTCATCATCGTCAACAATGGCATCTACTTCAAACGCTGTTACTACCAAGAATGCTACCACTGTCATAGAACCAGTATGCACTCTCCTAACTGCTGTTGATTCACTAGAAGTACTGTGTGAAAGTTTCGTGGACTTAGAAGATCTTGCTGAAAATGGGTTTGATCTGATTTCGTCAATCAAAGCACAAGGCTGGGACGGTTACTTTGATAGGCTTATGGGTCCTGCGTATCCAAAGTTAGTGAAGGAGTTCTGGATCCATGCATATGCTACTCCAAAGTTCATTCACTCAGTTGTGCTGGGAAAAAAGATAGTTATCACTGAAAACCTGATAAGGAAACTCATAGGTTTTAAGGCAACTGATGGAGTAACCTCTCTGTCTTCTGCGCGTGAAGACCTGAAAGATGTATGTCAAGAAATCTGTACTACTGGTGAACCTTGTAAGAAGGTTAAGTTCTTGAAACCCACTTACAAGATATGGGCTAATATTTTCATGAGCACCATCTTTCACAGACCCTCTTCAAACTCTTCTGATTATGTTAATGCTGAACAACTTTACTTCATGTATTGTTTACACCAAAACATTCAGATTGATCTTCCATATTTGTTGTTTAATCATCTGGTGTCTCACGTCAAGGAAACAAGGGAAACAGCCAGAGATAAATTTGGAAAAGTCAGAACTTGGATCCCTATGGGAAGGCTGATTTCAGATATTCTGATAGAAAACCAACTTGTGGCGCATCTGCAAGAGGCTGGGTTAACAGAAGATCTGACTTATATCATTGGCTCTGAAATAAACGGTTTAACTTTGAGAAGGATGAAACTGGTTGATGATTTATCTGAGAAACCAAGGAAAACTAACTCTGAAGAAGTTAGGGGAAGAAGGATTCCTGTTGAGGATTTTCCTTTATTCACCTCAGATGAACCTAGAGAACTTATTGCTGAGTATGTTGCTCGCTGCCTAAGAGATGGTGTTGAGATTCCTGCCAATCTTGTGCAGAAGGAAGGCCAAGTTCTTCCTGATTTGACAAGGGAAAGAAGACGTAAGAGAAAAGCTGATAGTGAAGGTCATCAGAAGAAAAGGAAGCATTCAGATGCTGAAAAGAAGAAGAAAAGGAAGAAGCTGAAGAAGGTTCAACCAAATCCTCCTGCAGCAACTTTTGAAGAAATTAGAGATACTCTGAAACAGGTATTTAACACTGATTCTAATCCTGTTCATCATTCTGATACCCCTACACCCTCTGACTCCCCACTTAGATTTAGAAGATCCAAACCTTCTAAAACTTTTATCTCTAAACCATCTTCTGTCCCCCCTCATACACCACAATCCAAGCAACCAACAATCATACAAACAGAAATTCCACAACAAACTCAACAAACAACACCACAACCACAAAACACTATCCCAGAATGTACCATTCCAGAGGATGTTCACCCTGAACACTCTGACCAACCTGAAAATCTCATTGATCCTAATGAGATATTAGATGTCACACCTTTAAACCAGTCTGTCATTTTATCTTCAACTTCTGAAAAATCTAACCACTCTGATACATCATCTGATGATGAATCATCTGGTTACATTAATGAATGCTTGAATGATCTCAAACAACCTCGTTCTGAGAGTGTTTGGAAACAGCTGTTTAAATCTCCAACTTCTGAACATCCACCTTCTCCACATAATTCCCCAACTCAAACTCTCACTCCACAACCTCTTGAAATCCAAAACACTCCACAACCAACAGAAACCCAACCAATTCCCTCAATACCTCAACCACAACATTCTGACCAACAAACATCTGAACCACAAATCAACCAACCAACATCTGAACCACAAATCAATCCTCAAACTTCTGAACCACAAACATCTGAACATCCATCTTCACAACCTCAACCTTCTGAACAAACACCACAAACACAACTAACCCAACCAAGAAAACCCAGAATCCCTGATGAAGCAGAATTGGGATCAAGTGTTTATACTCTGTTAAGAGATTTTGATAAGGATAATGTCTCAGACTTTGCTGACATTATGGATGTTTGCATGACTACTATGGACAAAGAGGCTGCTAACGCTGTTTGGAAGAAATATCTTTACAGACTGAATAGGGAGGCTTTGAAAATCAGGACTCAATGTCTTAGATTGTCAAAAGTAAGGTTTGCTGCTTATCAAAAACGGATTAAGAAAAACACTCCTCCTATTCTTCTTCTAGAAGCTCCTCCACCTCCAGAAATTCCTGCACCTGATGTTACTCAGACTGTTCCAGAATCTACTGCTTCAGAATCTACTGTTTCAGAATCTACAGATCTTCAGAAGGATGTCAAAGAACTTAAGGATTTTATGGTTGATCAAAAGAAAACAAATGAAGAAATGAAAACTTGGATGGCTAAGCAAGATGAAAATTCAGAAAGGATTACAGCACTGCTGCAACTCATTGCTTCTCAACAAGCCTCATCTGCTAAACCTACTTGATGTTTTGCACAAGTTTTTCATGTTTTGCTTTGTTTTGATTTTCTTCTGATATGTTTTGTATGCTTTTATCTGAATCTGGATGCTCTCTTGACTTAATGACAATGATCTTTTTGCTTATCTGGATATGTGTTTCTTCTGCATCTTTACTGTCTTTTAAAATTCTTTTTGATTATGACAAAAAGGGGGAGAAACAAAATAGAATCTGATTGTTCAAATCTATAAGCAATTATCTGAACTAAGTCAGACATGTTACTAACATTCTTTGAATTTAAGTGTCCCAGATATTATTAAAAAATCTGACAACCAGACTCTGATATCTAAGTCAGAACCTGATCAAAAATAGCTAAATCTGAGTAGACCAGACTCTGATATCTAACCTTGAGTACTATGATCTAAAAGATAACTCAAGACAGGAAATGGCAAGATAAACAACCAGGTGTTCTGAAGTTGTTCATCTGGCATCAAGCTTTAATATGGCATCAAGCTTTGACTCTAGAAGTCAAACATATATCAACCAGGCTTCAATCAGGCTCTGAATCTGAAATGTACTCAACCAGAAAGGGAAGTATCTAATTCCATTAGAGTATTCATTTCAGGGGGAGATTGTTAATCTCAGGGGGAGTAATTTTAATTCATATTTTTATTGAACAAATTTCTCATGTTTTGTCATCATCAAAAAGGGGGAGATTGTAAGAGCACAGATTGTGTCTTAGTAATATCTCTATGTTTTGATGATAACATTAATGATAATTTGTATACAAGAATTATACTCTCTAAATTTGTTCTAAACTGTTTTCTACAGGCACAAAAGATTTTAATCTTAAAGAGCAAAATTGATGTGAACAATAAATTCTGAATGGCTCAAGAGCATCTGAAGATTAGAAGAATCTGAAGTATAAGAGCTTAGTTATCAAGATTCTGAAGATACAACACGCTGCATATATTATAAAGAATCTGAATGAAAGAAGACTCTGAGTGAAGAGACTCTGAATGAGAGAAGACTCTGATCTGAGTAAAGACTCTGATCTAAGAGCATGTTACGCTTCAAGCACACAGCTGCACCAGACTCTGATTCAGCAACATCTGAAGAACATCTTAGGCTCTAAAGTTTCCAGAAGATTCTGAAGACTGAAGACTCTGATATTGATTGTTGATCTGAACTATCTGAAGAATTATTTGAAGAAGATTATTTTAATATATCCGTTGGAATATGCCAGCAAATCTTTCCTTAATTGGGATAGACAAAATTCTCTGCAAGAATATTATTCCTCTGATACATTCCATATATGGTATAATCACAGCTCAGCAGACAATTGCTACACCCACATTTTGTGCGCCGTCTCTCTGCTGCAATAGTACAAAGGACAGTACTATTTGATATTGGAAATATCTTCTCCAACGGTAAAATATTCTCTCCAATATTCAAGTGGCTATATAAAGGAAATGATAGCTCATTCTTCAAGTGACTAATTTTGACAAACTCATTCTCAAGCGAAGAAACTCTCAAGCTCTCATATTCTTTGCTGTTCATACATTGTTCTAAACTTAGAGAAATAACACAGTTGTGTTTATAGCTTTCATAGAAGCATTTTATTACTCTTACATTGTATTACATTAATTTGTAAAGGAAGTTTTCCTTAAGAGGATCTAGGTTAGATCAGTAGCTCTTGAGAAGACTAAGAACAGTTGTTCTTAGGTGTTGCTATTTGTAATCAGTTGATTTGAATAGTGGATTAAGTCCTTGTTGAGAAAGGCAAATCACTCTTGAAAAGGGTGGACTGGAGTAGTTGAGTTCAACGAACCAGGATAAAAATACTTCAGTTTTTATCTTTGATTATTTTCTGTCATACTTATTCAACCCCCCTTCTAAGTATTTTCTCACCTTCAACATTAAGTTTGAAACCTTAGATTGACATCTAGGTTCTTTACCAATCTTTCTCTGTCCTATTGACATAGGAACCCTCTTGGAAGAGACTGACCTTCCTTAGGAAGTGCTCTGTGCATTCGTTAAGAGGTGGAGCCTGTGATGAATTCCTGTGCTAATGCACATTAAGTTTGAAACCTTAGATTGACATCTAGGTTTTTTACCAATCTTTCTCTGTCCTATTGACATAGGATCCCTCTTGGGAGAGCCTGGGCTTCCTTAGGAAGTGCTCTGTGCATTCCTCAAGAGGTGGAGCCTGTGATGGATTCCTGTGCTGATGCACATTAAGTTTGAAACCTTAGATTGACCTCTAGGTTCTTTACCCATCTATCTTTGTCCTATTGACATAGGATCCCTCTTGGGAGAGCCTGACCTTCCTTAGGAAGTGCTATGTGCATTCCTCAAGAGGTGGAGCCTGTGATGGACTCCTGTACTTATGTATATTACCTTGACACCTTAGCTTGATACATAGGTTCCTCATCCATAATTCTTTGTTCTATTGACATGGGATCCCTCTTGAGAAAGCCTGGCCTTCCTTAGGAAGTGCTCTGTGCATTCCTCAAGAGGTGGAGCCTATGATGGACTCCTGTGCTGATGCACATTAATCAACTGTGTTGATGCACATTAATCAAGTGTTTTAGATTGACATCTAGGTTCATTCCCTAAATCATTATTTGTCCTATTGACATAGGATCCCTCTTGGGAGAGCCTGGCCTTCCTTAGGAAGTGCTCTGTGCATTCCTCAGGAGGCGGAGCCTTTGATGGACTCATGTGCTGATGCACATTGAGCTAACACCTTAGATTGACATCTAGGATCTACCCCAGTTCCTTTATTTGTCCTATTGACATAGGATCCCTCTTGGGAGAGCCCGACCTTCCTTAGGAAGTGCTCTGTGCATTCCTCAAGAGGTTGAGCCTCTGATGGACTCGTGTGTTGAAACACATCAACTAGATGTAGCCTCAGGATGACTTCCTTGTTGCTCTTCCAGTTTACCTTTTCTTTCCTAATAGATTGTGGTGTGGTTGTTTGTTTGTCTGTTGCTTGAAACATTAGGATAGTCTCATGTGTAGAGTATTCTAGGCTTAGGAGCATGATTGCCATGAAAGGTTGAGCTGAGCTCCCTTTGCTTGTTTGCATTGAAAGGTTGAGGTGACCCTCCCTTTGCTTGATTGTTTTTGTTTGTTCTCTTTGCTTGTTTGCATTAGAAGTTGAGGCTTCCTCCTTCTGCTTGGATGATGCATAGCATGTTTACATGTCTTTATCCCAGTAGGTAGATAGCTTTGTGTTTATCTGCTTTATGATTTTGGCAGTTGTTCTTCTGTTTCCCATTGACACGCTCCCTTAGGATTCTCACTTCCTTTGATAAGGATAGTGATGATAGAACTTTAGGTTAAAACCTTCGCATGAAGATGTTTAGGAGTTCCCTGTTTCAAACTCAACCAATAGGATGCATCCATTGCATGACAACAGTAAGGAATCTTGATAGTCTCCCCTGTAGTCTTTTCTCGTCTCACCTCCAAAACAACAGTAAAATACGTAATAAAGGCAAGTTGGTACAGTACGTTACGAGCCTTAAGCTACTTAGGAAATGATTGTTGAAGGGCCACTCTTCAACAGTCAGGATGTTTAGCCTGGCACCCTTAGGGTGACATGCGACGCATTCACTCCTAAGTCATAGTCTCTAGTGCAGTACGAACTACAAACATCCATAAAAAAACATTTCTTCCGTAAAAGACAGAAAACAAATATCAAACCTCTTTTTCCCCCGTGGGCTCTCTTAACTCTGGAAAATGTTTTCAGAAAAAGAGTGTCATTAACTCTCAGTTCTACCGCAAACGGTAACGCATGAGTCTCCGACGAGCGAGCTGCATACACCAAACTGTTGGAATTGTTTGTTAACCCTACTCGGAAAAACAAACGAATCTAAACCCCTGTTCCGTAGTATCCTGAACTACGTAAGCTCTAATCTCTCACACATGTTGAGAGTCTGTAGGCACAATACTGACGTATTGGCGAGCCACCTTCCCCCATCCTTTCACCCGTAGTTAGCCGAACTACGTTGACTCTGATTTCTCGTTCTCTGACGAGAATACGTAGGCACGAAGCGTGATGCTTTGCCGAGTCAATTTTTTCTTTTCTTTTCAAACCAGCCTTGATAGGTAGATAGTTAAACCAACCCATCAGATAAACACAACAAGCGTGGATCCCGTTGAGTACAACGGACGTGAGGGGTGCTAATACCTTCCCCTTGCGTAACCGACTCCCAAACCCAAACATGGTTGCGATGACCTTGTCTTATACCTTTTCATCAGGTTTTTCCGATCGTTTCCTTTCCCTTTCTGTGGGATAAATAATGAAGGTGGCGACTCTTCTGTTTTGCCGGCACCTTATTTTCGCGGTAGCGACACATATGGCTGTCGAGATACGTGTTATGTACCAAATCGTTGCAGGTAGTTGTTAGATGCCCAACTTTTCTTATTTAATCTATCAAATGTGGGCATCTTTCACTCCTTTTTGTCAAGAAAGTGTTGAAAACCACTCTTGCTTTGGTTGGTTTGCAACATATTGTGTAAATGTCTTGGTACCTTTGATTTGTGGGTTATTGTGCAGGAATTAGGCATGAAAAAGTGGAAATTAAGACACAAGAAAGATGACAAAGAAATCAAGACAGCATGCAAACAACAACAAGTTCTCTAGGCGAACTTGCTAGCAAAGCTGCCAACAAAACATCACAAAGTTCGCTAGGTGAACTATGTAGCGAAGGCCAGGAATCAATGCATTGTTCACAACAGAGGAGAAAAGGGCCCTAAATTCGCTAGGCGAAGGAGGCAGCGAAGGACTCGCTAGGCGAAGTGCTAGTGAAGCTCTAGCGAACACTCCCAGACTTGAGACAGAGGCGAAAGGACCATCAACTCGCTAGGCGAAGCTCGCAGCGAAGGCTTCGCTAGGCGAAGAATTGCTCGCCTAGAGAATATTTGGAAATATCTCAGGGGCGGTTTAACTGTTCAGAGGCACCTCAGGTGCCTAATTTGTTGTTCGCTAGGCGAACATGACAGATCCTGAATGTACTATTTAAGTATTTTTATTGCTTTTTAGGTCATAATCTATTTTGTAACATTTCTTACATCAGAACTTATCTCTCTTCATCTATTTTAGAGAGAGAAACACAAAACCCTAAGAGGGAGGAGGTAAGATCTTTGATCTCTTGTTGGGGTTTGGATGTAATCTTTTGATACCTTATGTATTTCATATAATTTATATTTGTGAACTAGTTTAGATTCTCTATTGATTGATTATCTTTGATTGCTTATTTGTGGGTCTTGACAAAACCATTTCACATCTTTGATCTCAGATTTTCTTCTATCAATGAACAAACTTTTGACATGGTTTTGTAAATTGATATTCATTGTATCCTCTTTGGTATTGTGTTGATTAAGTAACATGGGTAGCATGAGTAGGATCAATATGATATTGTGCGGGTGCGTGATAATAGTGATGAAGAACGATGTTCACAACCATTTGGCAGATTAGGTGAATACATGTAAAAAGGGTTAAGCGTGTGCACGTATTTTGATCATTGTGTTTTATATGAAACAATCGTTTATCCGATATGGGTGTCGTCTTTGCTTACCTGTCTATCTTTGATTTGAACCGTGATAGAGATATACTCTTCAGATCTGGATCTAGGATGATTACCTGTTAGGTCCTAAATGCTAGAGATAGGTTTAGGCTTAGCATTTGCGTGAGTATCAGTTCGTAATGCTCTGTGTTGTGTTTTTGTTGGATGAGAGATCACTGATGAGACAACATGGTTATTCTCTCAACGCTGCGTTAGAGATAAGCTTTGTCATGGGTGATATGTAAGGGTATTAGACGAATGATTATGTTATGTTTAACTTGATCAGAAGAATACATGTGTTATCAATTGATGAGATCCAATCCCAACAAGGCTCTGTTTATATTTCAGTCTTTACTTTATTTATTTTTTTATTTATGGTTCCTTGAAACTTTTAAACCAAAACTTTTGAACAATAGGCTTAGAAATATGGAGAATGTTGAACAGTGTTCGTATCGCACCGATCCCTGTGGAGACGACAAAACTGGGTACTTAATAATTTTTGCTTGCTGCTTAACCGCTTCAACAGTAGTAAAAAAATACCTGCCCTTTGCTAACCATCTTCATCATAACAAAGGTATCTGCTTGAGCGAACTTATTCTGGCGAACCTTTATGAATCTCTGAGTGAAACAGCTTCTCGACTGAAGTGCATAGAGGCCCATGATTTTGTGTCTTTGAATGGTCCTCTATGGTTGCTTCAGTTGTGGCTCGATGCAACATTTGAAGCTAGCCTTCCCAAGAAAGGTCTAGTTGACGAAACCTCTGCTGAGATCGTGGGGAGAAGCATCGAAGGACCTCGTTTGGTTTAGCTGACTCCCAATGATGATGGTGAAACCATTAAAGGAGCATTCACCAGTTACATTCTGATGTTTGCTAAGCGCCACGAGTCTATTTCTGGTATGGCACCTTTTGCTGCAAGGGAGTTTGGCCCTATATGGTTTAAAAGTCCATTTCCTACTCCTCATGGGCAGGGTGATGATGGATATGTTTCAATCTGGAAAGCCTTTTTAATTCCTAGATTTATTGCTAACAGGCTCAATTTGGGAAGAGGTTTAGCATCTTTGATTGCGTATCAGCCCAACCTTGTTTCTCGTCAATTTGGGTTGATTCAAAGTTTTCCTAGGTTCTTGTATGAAAATAAGGGCCAGGTTGTCCTTTATACTACTAGTTTCTACGAAGAAACAATTGCTGACATCTTCGTTGATCAAAGCAAAAGGACGAGAATTCTTTCGCCTGTGTTCTTCGAACCTTCTTTTTTATGCACTTCCTCTTTCCACGATTGGTGGTCGAAACATTATCATGAGCATTTTTTTAATGTTACCACCTTTTCCTCACTACTTGACCAGGCTTTCCTTGATGTGCAGGACAAGACGAAGAAGAGTAAGCTCGCTCATATCCAAGAAATTCAAGCTTTCCAGAAATACTTTGAAACTGTTTATCGACCAGATGATCTTAGTCGAACCATTCATGAGGCTGCTGTTACTTTAAAAAGAAACTTTTTTCAAAAACTAGATAAATTAAAAATTCCTCCCACCGTTCCTCGTGAGAAACGTTATGAAGTAGGTTTTAAACTTTTTCCCCCTAAATTCCCTCTCTTTCCTACTGCTGATTTTGGAGTAGCACTTTCCCCTCCATTTCCAAATTGGTTTATCTGTGGTGAGGATTTAAAACTTCTTCGACAATAGTCTCACCCAAAGGCTCGACGAGTGGTTCCGGCTAAGCACACTTTAGACAGTTTCAAAGGACATCTTCATATAAAGGTTCAGGATGTTCGTGTCGAATCTGACATATATGAAGTTTTGATGCCTTTTACTTATGATTATGCAATTAAACCCTCAATATTTAACTGTCAATTATATCCTATCTTCCAGCTGTGCCTAGGAAAGCTCCGTCCACTAGGGCTGCTACTTCTCAAAGTGGCAAGGAAATGGAAGGTAGACAGGTATATATCATATGTTTTGCCTCTTTTCTTACTATGTGACTCATTTCTCACACTTGTATTGTCTCTTTTATTTTCTCAGACTGGGCACAAACCCTCTACTCCTTCCAAGAAAGGTAAGAAGGACGCTCCCATCGTTGTGGCCTCAGATGCTGATGAATCTCCTGAGGAGGTTCTAGTAAAAAAGAGAAAGAAACCTATAAAGGCATCTAGACCTACTGGCCCACCTCAATCGAAGGTGGCCAAAATTCTTGGGTCGAAATCCACTTCAAGTGGTGTCGAAGAGCAACCTCATGTGGTTACCTCGAAGTCAACTTCTGGCGACCATGGGGGTGATAATGCTAACCCTGGTGCCACACTAGCTCAGGTATGTGTACCAACATTTTGTCACATGTATATTTGTTAATCACCTTCTTAGCCTTATTCTCTTTCATTTGTGTTTTCAGGTTGATACCGCCATCACCAATCCTCCTCTAATTTCAGGTGCTTCTGCCACTTATTCCCTCAACAACCAAGGTGAGCTAACTTATCATCCTTCTTCTGATCTTGGCTCTGGCTTATGTGAGGTAAACTAACCTATTGTTCCTTCTGCAGGAAACAAACCCCCTTTGGTGCCAACCATCACGCAGCAGGCTCAAACTGAAGGTTTCAACTCTGGGGAGGATGATGCTTCAAGACTTCCACCTCTCAATCAGGCTGAACCTATGGTCACTGATGAGGTGGCTATCGAACAAGCCCGTACTCCTTCAGACCCACCAACAACTGACAGTCCACATCCAGCCATTCATGAAGAGCCAAAGGAAATGCATCCTGAACCTGCTCATAATCCAAACAATCCTCCATCCACTGACGATAAAGAGAAAGCAGTGAGAGTTAAGGAAGAAGAAGAAAAGGACAAAGAAGAAGAAGAAGAAGAAGAAGGAGAAGAAGGAGAAGAAGGAGAATCTAAAGAGAATGATGAAGAGGAAGAGGAAGAAGAGGTGGAAGAAGACTAAGCTGGTCCTGAATCTCAAGATACTTCGCATGTGGTGAAGAAAACTCTACCTCCCATCATGACCCCTGAAGATCCTTTAGCAGCTCTCAAGTGGTCAAATCTCAAGGAATATGCTAAGAGGATTCTTGGGCAAAAGTGTGGTTTTGCTTCTACTTCTTCGACTCCTCCCAATCATCCTACCTCAGATGACTTTGTTGGTTCACTTCTCCAATCCATCAAGAAAAGGTTCTTCATATGAGATATCCAAAATGTCCTAGTTTTAGACTCCACATCTCGTCTCTTTTTGAAAGACCAACTCAAGAAACTGGATCTTACTACTCTTAGCCGAAAAGTTCATGGTTTCTTGCTAGAGTTGACGGTTGTGGTGGATGATTTATCTTCAGAAATTCGACGGTTCCCCTCTCTCGTGAAGACAATCGAGGCTACAGCTGATTGAGAAAGTGCATCCTAGACTGTTGCACAAGAGTTAGAGGCTAGAGTTGAACGGTTGGAAACTGCCCACAAACAACGTCAAGAAAAGATAACTTTTAATCATAAGGACATTGATTCATGGCAGCATCAAATCAAGGAGCTTTAAACAAATATCTCTAATGCTGAACAGCGTAACCTTGAGTTGCAACACTTTGGCGACCCTGATATGACCCAAGAGCTGAAGAGCACTATTGACTTCATTGATGCGGCCCAAAAGTTGGAAAAAGAGCTTGCAGCAGCCAGGCTCGACAAATCCCTGTGCGAGGCTCGCCTTAGTCATCACGTGAATACTTTTGCTCAACTCAAATCGAAGCTTCCTTTCTGGTTTTGAAATCATCACTAGTTTCGTGGCCTTTCGAGCCATCTTTATGTAATGATAATATTTTGCTTTTTAACTTGATTATTTGCACCATATTATGCCTTTCGACACGTTGTTGTTTTTTTATGGCACATGGATAACGTGTTATTTTTATGGCCTCAATTTTGAGTCTAATTCGTGATTAAGGCCTCTTCCTTTTTCTAGAAAAAATGCCTTTTCCTAGTTCCATTTATTTCTCCAACGACATAGGCTTTTACCTTTATTATGGTATTTAAAGCATAGCCTTTTTAGAAATACTCCCAAGACCAATCCCTTAAACTTCCACCGTTTGACTGACTAATCCATGCCCAGTCTTTCCTCTATAAATCCTTCTTTCTCCTGAACCACGTCTTGTACTCAATAAAGCAAGTATGAACACCAATTCAGAAAAACCCGCTCTCGAGGACCAGGAAAAAGGTTCAAAGGAACTTGTTGTGGTGGCAACGACTAGGGAAGCAACAAAACCTGAGGCCTCCAATGGAGCACCCCCTTGCGTGAAGACGAAAGAAACCAGAATGAAGGTATCCACGAAAGAACATCCTCGTACTAACAATTCTGATGATGAAGTTGATGAAGATTACATGGAATACCTCAAGTCCATTGATTTGAGGGATTTTGATTGATCCCTATTTTAAGTTATGAATTGTTGTATTGATTTTTGTTTTGGGTATGCCATGTTAGCCTCCTTTGGCCTATTTTGGCCTTTGTGCCTTCTTAATGAAATTTACGTTTTGACATAAATCTCTTGCAAGATAGGCCTATACTTTTTAAATATTTGCCATTTACTGTCAAGATTCTTTTATCTTTGTCTAATTCTTCAATTTCATAAGCACCATTGGAGAATACTTGCATGACTTGGAATGGGCCTTCCCATTTAAGAGACCATTTGCCTAAAGTTCTATCTCTTCGACTCCATAGGAAAAATTACTTTCATACTAGATCTCCATATAGAAAGGATTTAGACTTAACCCTTTTATTGTAGGATTCCTCAACCCTTCTCTTTTGTATTCTTAATAACTCTAAGGCTTTAAGCCTTTCCTCATCCAGATCTACTAGTTCGTCCATCATCATAGCCCAATAATCTTGAGAAGGGATTTCATGATGCCTTTGGATTCTCACAGATTGTAAGCATATCTCAACAGGTAATACTGCATCATGACCAAAAGTAAGTCGAAATGGCGTAGTATTGGTAGCTTCTTTGGGTGACGTTCGACATGCCCAAAGGATTTGGTCTAACGTCTTATGCCAATTCCTAGGCTTCTTTCCTACATGCTTCTTAATGAGTCCAATCACTACCTTGTTGACAGCTTCGACTTGCCCATTTTCCTACGCATAATAAGGCGTAGAAGTTAGGAGCTTAAAACCTATTTCTTTGGCAAACTCCTGCATCTTTCGACCAGTAAAAACTGATCCTTGATCTATCGTAATAGTCTCTGGGATACCAAATCTATAAATGATGTGATTTTGGATGAATTTGATGACGTCTTCTTGACCTACATTCACTAATGGTATTGCTTCGATCCATTTAGTAAAGTAGTCAATGCCAACCAAGATATATCTTTGGTTTTTTGACGATGTTGGTCGAATCTCTCCCACTATATCCAGAGCCTAACCTCTAAAAGGCCATGGTTTTACTATAGAGTGTAATTCACTTGCAGGGATGTGTTGTATGCCAGCATGGATCTGGCACTCTTGGCAACCCTTGGTGAACTCTATGAAATCTTTCAGCATAGTAGGCCAATACAAGCTTTGTCGAAACAATAACCACTTCATTTTATGGCCAACTTGGTGTGCTCCACAGGCCCCACTATGAACTGTCGAAAGTGCTAAATATGCTCTATTTCACTAAGGCATTTCAACAAGACTCCCTCAGGGGTCTTCTTTAACAATTCATTACCCATGAGCATGTAACTTAATGCTTGATACTTGACCCTTCGATCTGTCAAATCCGTTGGATTTTGCAGGTACTCAACTATAGGCTTTCTCTGGTCCTTATCTGTTAGACCATTTATGACAAAAATTTCAAACATTTCACCATCTAGGCACCCAAGCTTAGTTGTCTCTAAATCTGATGGGCACAATCCAACCGTCAATATCTTCCCTCTTGCCTCAATTACTTCTTGAAGGTTTTCCTTCGACACTCTCTGTCCTGAGGCAATCTGTGCTAAATCATCAGCGACCGGATTTTCTATTCTGGGTATGTGTTGGATGGCCACCACCTCAAATTTCTTCAATAGTCTATTCGCCACCACAAAGTATATAATGAGATTTTCCTTAACACATTTATATTCCTTTGTGATTTGTTTTATAACCAACTCTGAGTCTCCCATTATTTCGACTCTAGTTGCCCCCAATTCTAACAAAATCCCAAGGCCAGCAATCAATGCTTCGTATTCATCCTCATTGTTAGAACACGACCCTTCGACCCTGAATTTAAATTTTGTTGGAATTTTTTCAGGAGAAATAATGAATAGGCCTACCCCTGTTCCATTTCTATGGCTTGATCCATCAAAGTATAACTTCCAGGACTTTAACTCAACATAATTCAAATCAGTTTTATTTATAGAGTGGTCGACTATGAAGTCAGCCACTATTTGCCCTTTCACAACCTTTAAAGGTTGATATGTTAAAGAATATTCAATTAAAGTTAAAGCCCACTTGCCAATTCGACTGTGCAAAATAGGTTTAGATAACATATGTTTTATAACATCAAAGTGAGATGATACATACACATCAACAGGCTTTATATATTGCTTTAATTTGGTACAAGAGAAATACAAGCATAAACACAATGTTTCAATCATGTTATACCTAGTTTCTGCATCATTTAGAACTCTACTAAGATAATAAATGGCCCTTTCGACTCCATTTTCATCTTCTTGAGCCAACATGCTCCCTAAAGTTCTGTCAGATGCAACTATATATAATCTCATACTTCTATTTCTACAAAGTGGTGACAGGATTGGTGTGTGACTTAGGTACTCATTGATCTTGTCGAAGGCTCCTTGTTGTAACTGCCCCCACTCAAAACTATCTTTGTTGAAACGTAGCAATGGAGAAAAAGCTTGTGTCTTGCCACTTAGGTTAGAGATGAACCTTAAGAAGTTGACTTTCCCCAATAATGACTGCAACTCCTTTTTAGTTGATGGTGCTTTTGCTTCCATGATGGCTTTGGTCTTATTTTGATTGATTTTGATCCCTTTCTTGTGGACCACAAAGCCTAGAAAGTCTCCTGCTCGTACACAAAAAGCACATTTAAGGGGATTCATTTTGAGGCCAAACTTTCTCATCCTTAAGAATGAGAAGCAAAGATGTTCCATGTGATCTATCCCAGAAATAGATTTTACAACAATATCATCAATGTAAACTTGCATGAAAGTGTCTATAAAATCATGGAAAATAGAATTCATTGCTCTTTGGTAAGTAGCACCTGCATTCTTGAGACCAAAAGGCATCACTACCCATTTGTATGTGCCTAAAGCCCCGGGACATCTAAAAGCAGTTTTGGAAATATCTTCCTCATCAATGAATATTTGGTTGTAACCAGAATACCCATCCAACATGCTAAGATATTCATGTCCTACTACAGAATCCACTAACATTTCTGCTACTGGCATTGAATATTCGTCTTTAGGAGTTGCAGTATTTAAATCTCGAAAATCTATGCAAACTCTTAAATAACCATTCTTTTTAATAACAGGTACTATATTAGCCAACCATTCGACATACCTTGCTGTGCGAATGAATTTGCAACGAAGCAGTCTTTCGACCTCCTCTTTAATATTTGACAGTATTTATGGTGCAAACCATCTCGGACCTTGTTTGACTGGTCTTCTTCCAGGTGTCATAGGAAACTTAAGTTCGACTAGCTCCCTGCTCAAACCAGGCATCTTGTCATAGTCCCAAGCGAAACAGTCTTTGAACTCCTTCAATAACTGGACCACTTCGACCTTCAGTTGAGGGTTCAACTTGGCGTTAATGTATGTAGCCCTCTTAAGTGCCCCCTCACTAAGATCAATTTCTTCTAAAGGGTCTTGCACCAACATCTTGACATTGTTTGCTAGCGGATCTTTTTCAAACCCCAAAGGTTCGTCTTCGTAAATGGCGTTAAGCCTTTGAGCTTGCTCTCCATCTTGGATCTCATCTAGAGATTTTAGGTTACAGTCCTCTCTAGGACATTCTTGGTGAAATTCATAAATGGCTTTGCCAGCCATGTGATTATTAGTAGCTTCCAGAGCCGTTTTTAATTAGGCATGGAAAAAAGACCCAGACCCGTCGGGGCCCACCCGAACCCGCCTCGAAATTAGCAGGGAAAACCCAGTTTGAGTTGGTACGGGTGCGGGTGCGGGGAAAACCCGACTTTTAATTACGGGTGCGGGCACGGGTGCGGGGAGACGCTAAGACCCGCCCGCACCCGGCTCCGCCCCGCCCCCGAATAATGTATTTTAGTTTAGTTCTCTTATTTTACTTAGTTTAATATTCATTTATTAATTATATTTTTGATTAAATTATTAATACATTTATTTCAATTAAAATAATTAAACTAATCAAATTAATATTCATTTACTAATTAAATTTTTAATTAAATAATTAATTAATTTATTAAAATAATCAATTTTTTAATTAAATTATTAATTTTTATTGCAATTAAAAAGAAATTAATATTTTTGCGGGTAGGGGCGGGGCGGGTGTGGGTGCACCCGTTCTCTACTGAAGGCGGGTCTGGGCGGTAAATTTTTACCCCCGGTTGGGTTTGGGGGCGGGGGCGGGTGTGTTAAATAGAGGTGGGTGCGGGGGCGGGTGTGTTAAATAGAGGTGGGTGCGGGTGCAGGTATAGTAAAACCCGCCCCCGACCCGCCCCATTGCCATCTGTTGCACCCCAAAATTTGACCAACTACTTATCGCAAATTGCCTCATGTTTCGACTCATTTCATTTTGCATTTGCATACCGCGTACATTGCATTTTTTCCAGTCAGATTGACTTTATCGGGATTACAGCCCTCTGATCGCGCTTCAGGCATTTCAGGCCAATGCGAGGACGTATTTTGAGAATTGGTGCTCGTCCCGGTGTTTTCAGCTCTCGCTGTTGTTTTTGAGGATATCTCGGTGTCTGGATTTTTACCGTTTATTTCGATATAGGCGCTAATCGATTTAATCGGCTTCCTCGCTATTTTTAGGTTTTTTCCTTTATTTTCTAGAATTTTTATAGGTTCAATTGATTTTTCTAGGTATTAGTTAGATTTTTTTAATAGATATTAATGTTTTTTAAATAGTTTAGTTAATTTCTTTTTTTAGGAATTTCTTCAATCATTTTTAGATAATAGGTTTTAATAGAATAATTCTTTTTTTTAGAGTATTAATTAGAATTTTTAAAATGATTTTAATAGGATATTTCTTTTAATAGGTTTTTAAATAAGAATTAATAGAGTTCTATTTTTTGCTTAATTAGAAATTAATAGAGTTTTCATTAGTTTAGAATTAATAGAGTTTTTTAGGTTAATCCTCTTTTTTAGAATTAATTAGGATTTAATAGAGTTTAATTAGGTCTTAATCATTTGTTTAGATGTTAATTAGAGTTTATTAGATTTAATTAGGTTAGAATAGTTTTAATTTTCATTTAGGATTTAATTACTGTTTTAATTAGGGTTTAATTGAGTTTAGTAGCCTTAATTAGGTTTAGAGTGGCCTTAATTTTCAGTTAGTCTTAATTGTAGTTTTAAGTCTTAGTTAGTGTTAATTGAGTATTAATTAGTTTAATTAGGGTCATTAGATATTAGTCTGAATCCATTTCCGTGGGCCCAGCCATTTTTGGAGGCCCAGTCCAAGTCTGTCCATGTGTCATCCATATAAGCATCCGCGTGGGCATTCTGAATCTGCTCTCCAATTTCCACGTTTCAGTTCAGCACTCTCTCTCTTCATTTTGCCACGTTTTTCTTCCTCCATTCGCCACGTTTCGTCCACTCTTTCCCTCTTCCCGCCACATTTCACTCACAGAACTCTCCACCTCATTTTCCTTCTTCCACGTATCCCCCTCAGAAGTTGCCACTGCATCCTTCTGCATGTAGCCACGTGCCTCCCCCTCTCACTTCCGCCTCCACACGTGTCCCACTCACCACGCCCTCACCGGAGACCTCGCCGGAGTCCATGCAAACGCCGGAGTTTCTCGCCGGTGAAATCACACGGCGGTCCCCACGGCCAAAACTCCATCAGAAACTGCATCTCACGCCGGAATCACCATCGATATTCATCGCGTTTGTCAAATCTTCTAGTTTTTTCTCCAGAAACTCAAGATCTTCATCTTCTTCATGAAGATCCTCAACGACAATCATCACATCCATAACGTTTTTTTTTAGATCTGGAGTCGTGTTCATCGATCACCACCGATCTTCATCATGATGTGTCGCTTGCGCGAAAATAAGGTGCCGGCATGACAGAAGAGTCGCCACCTTTCGTTATTTATCCCTCAGAGCGGGAAAGGAAACGATCGGAAAAAACCTGACGAATAAGGGTAAGACAAGGTCGTCGCAACCATTGTCTGGGTTCGGGAGTCGGTTACGCAAGGGGAAGGTATTAGCACCCCTCACGTCCGTCGTACTCGACGGGATCCTCGCTTATGTGTTTACTTGGACGGGTTGGTTATAATCTATCTACCTATCAAGGCTGGCTAAAAAAGAAAAGAAAAATGACTCGGCAAAGCGTCGCGCTTTATGCCTACGTATTCCCGTCTGGAACGAGAAATCAGAGTCAACGTAGTTCGGCTAACTACGGGTTATGGGGGGAAGGTTGCTCGCTAGGACGTCGCATCCTATGCCTACGTACTTTCATCTGGTATGAAAGATCAGAGCAAACGTAGTTCGGGAAACTACGGGATAAATGGCTCAACTAGGAGGGAGACTATCAAGTCCTACTGTTATCATGCCATGGATTCATCCTATGGTTGAGGTTTGAACAGGGAACTCCTAGATGTTGTCATGCATAGGTTTCAACCTAAAAGTCTATCATCAAATCCTCATTAGAGGAAATGAGAGTCCTAAGGGATCATGTCAATGATACAGACAAAACAATCAAAAGCATCAGCTTTAACAGTAAAATGCATGCAATGCAAGTGAGGGAGGAAATGTGTGTGGGGCTTCAGCCTCCACAAGCTCATCTCAACCTCAAGCCAGTCATGAAATAACAGTAATCATACTGAAAATAAACAACATGCTATCAAGCAATGAACAGATAAAAGAAATGAAGTGCCATCAGGCAAACAAAACACACATGCTTGAGAAAGAATCATCTATTCTCTAATCCTAACCCTAATTAGAATCTAATCAAATCTAAACAAAGCTCTCAAGCAAAACCCTAACAGGAGAAATCAATCCCAGTCTTCAAGCTTCAGGATAAGCTTACCAAAGAAAGGGAGCTAAGCAATCAGACTCATAGTGTCTTCCTCAGGAAAGCACTAGGAGGTGTATACTCAGGAGTCATACCCTATGTGGCTCAACCACTGTGATCAGTTCATATTCCTCCTCAGGAGAAATTAAACTCACAAGCAGGCTCCAACATCACTGGATATTTAGGAAATCCTATCTGAACTAGTGGAACTAAGTGAATAGACTCATAGGACCTTCCTCAGGAAAGTACTAGGAGGCTTCCACTTAGGAGTTGTATCCCATGTGGCTCAACAACATGTGATCAGTTTACATTCCTCCTCAGGAGAAATTAAACTCACAAGTTGGCTCCAACATCATTGGATACTTGAGAAATCCTAGATAAACTAAGGGAACTAAGTGAATAGACCCATAGGACCTTCCTCAGGAAAGTACTAGGAGGCTTCCACTTAGGAGTTGTATCCCATGTGGCTCAACAACAAGTGATCAGTTTACATTCCTCCTCAGGAGAAATTAAACTCACAAGTTGGCTCCAACATCATTGGATACTTAAGAAGGAGGTGAGAAGAAAGAATGAAAGTCATTCATAGTGCCTTCCTCAGGAAAGTACCATGAACTTCCTTCAAACTTCAGGCTCTCGAACCTCACAGACTGGGAACAAGACAAGCTCTGGGTCTCTGCATCTTGATCTACAATCTTCTCTCCATGATGCTCTCCATCCAAATCTTCAAGGCAACACAAGCCCCTCAACAAATTCCTCAGAATGAACCCCACAGATGAACAGATAACCCACTGAACAGATCAAATCATCAGGCAACTTCAGAAAATACCTAAAAATACTAAACTAATGGGGAAAAATCTAACAAATATTCACAAGGGTCCTCAACACCTACTCATAACATCTACAAAGGTCTCTACCTAAAAATCAAGATGAAACTCAATCAAAGAAAGGGATTCATCACCTAAACACATTCTAAACCCTAATCAGGATACCCTAAGTCTACCCTAATTAAACTAATCAAGATTTAATTCTAAAAATCTAGAAAAAATCCTATGGGGAACTATGAATCATCATCTAATTGCACAAAAAGGAATGGATTAAAAACCCTAAAGGAAGGTCCTAAAACAAATCCTACAAAATCATGATACAAAATTAAACAATTAAAAAGCTATTTAATTGGAAAATCTATTAAAAGTATTAAACCTAAAAATAAAATCTCAATTTTATTTTTATAATTTTCTATACATTCTCATCTAATCAGGAAAAAAAGAAGAATTAAAAAAGAATTAATTTTCAATTTTTAATGAATTTTACAAAACAGAGAAAATAATAAAAGAAAATTAAAAGAATTAAAATGAATTAAAGGGGAGGGGGGTCAGAATAGCAACAGGCGCTAGTTAAAAGCATTGGGCCAGAAATAAAGGGGGGTGGGAATAGAAAATAAGCCCAGAATGGCTTATTAATGAAACGACGCGTTTCATATAATTTGAATCTTCCCTCTCTTTTCTCAGACACGATCACAGCCGTTGGATCAGGCGAATTTGTCAACATCTGGGAATGATCCAATGTCTTCTCCTTCATCGTCCCCAAACACGAATTAGGGTTTTCAGACCCCTCCCTCATGCATTCAAATTCGAGCTCTTCTAGCTCTCTCCACACGCCATGATTCCACATAATTCTAAAATGAAAAATGCCCTACTAAATGCCTAGAATGCAATGGTACGATTGGATTTTCCTAATTCCACCTGAATAATCCAAACAGAAAGCTTGAACATCTTGGTACAAACACGGTTCAAAATTTCCAACTGATGTCAACCTTCATTACACTTCAGTATAATGATGCAATCATGTTCTACATGCTATCCTGGTGATTCTAACCTAATTCTTGCTACCTAAAACTCATTACACAGCCAGTTATTGAAGATTCAAGAATCAAACACCTGCCATGGAACCTCATGGAACAGGCTGAAACTCATGGGGAAGAATCATCTAGCCTAGCACATTAGTTCTATGGCTATAAAACTAATTGAAACTCAATAATTAAGATGGAAGAAAGTGAAGAAAGAACCTGTCAAGAAGTTAATGGTGAGGCTCGAGGGGATGCTTGCAGTCCTTGTAATTGCTCCAAAACGGTCCTACAATGGTCCTCAACCTTCTGTTTGCACTTGTATGGAAGGAGGATGCTTGTAGTGGGAGAAAACCAAAGTTACTTCAACTTGAAGAAACTTCTCCAATGGCTATGTACCTCTCTCTCTCCTCTGACTTGGCTCAAGTTTCACCAACCACTGATCACTCTTTGATGCATTCTTTATATAACAATCATTGGATGCTTCTAGAATCATCTAGAATGGTGTGGAAAGTCATGAACTTCTCCTTGAATGAGAAGTTGAAAATATCATATCCCTTGCCTCATGCTTTGTAATTTGGTCTCAAAATGTCCTTATGTGAGTTATTGAATGAGGATGAGTGAAAAACAAGTGTATCTTTGGCTTGTGTAGGGTTTTGCAAAGTTGCCCTTTTATGCAAGCAACAAATTTCCAAAGGAAGTCCATTTTTGGAGCCTCAAATGAAAATTCTATTTAAACCAAAGTTCTTAAAATGGTTTTTCCAATCAAAATGATATATTGGATGACCTATTTTGGATTTGTGGATCTCCCAAATCACTTTTCAATTTCAACTTTTCAAAGTTATAAGTCATTTTTAGTTCATTTTTGACCAATCATGGAATCTTGTGCTATGAGCTTTTTCAACAATTTGTGACCTTCTTTCTAGACTTAAAATCACATTTTGAGCAACTTTCATGTTTTGAGTTTTTCCATTTGAGGCTTGGAAATATGAGTTTTAGGCATTGGCTAAAATGACCTATAACTGACAAATGACCAAAATACCCCTGTCTTGTTCAAACCATAAGTTGAGTTCCACAAATCCACTCAAGGACTTCTACCACTCAAATTAAAGCTAAGAAGATCCTCTTCAACATTCATGTTGACCAAGAAACCATAGGAGTCATCCTACTAGGGCAAAAGTTGTCTGCAAGTTGGGTGACTTTCAAGGACCCAGATTCACATATCTCTGCTGACCTGTAATTTGTCAAAACCATAACTTGAGCTCTGTAACTCCTATCAAGGACTTCCACCACTCAAATTAAAGCTTAGAACAAGCTCTACAACATTCATGTTGTGGGGAAGATGAGATATCAATCACATCTAGGGCTAAAACTGCCTGGAAGATAGGGATCAAATTAGGGTTTTTTCACTGACAATCCTTGGAAACCCTAACTCAAAACTTCTCAAACTCTTCAATCATGATGAGTTGGTCTAGGAATCATCTTTACAACATCTCTATTCATCATTCCATGATCTCATGGCCCTTGGATTAGGTCTCAACCCTCTCCAAATCTTCAATTATCCTAGGGTTGACCCAGTCAAAACCTTAATTCTACCATTCATGGTTGAATCCTCTGAACTCTTGCATAATGACTTCTCTGGGCTTCATGATGACTATCAAGACATCTCATAGGCTTTCTCAAAACATCAAGTTCATTCTCAAAGTCTCAAAATCATCTGAGGGGCACCCACAACTCTCAAGCTATGAAGCACACAACCCTGGTTCCAACCAATTCCTCTGAAGATCTCTTGAACTTTCTGATGAAGATATCAACTTTCAAACATTCAATGAATGAATAATTGTTGGTCAAATTTTGGGGTGCAACAGCTGCCCCTATTCAAACGGCTTGAACCTGACTGGGTGAGAAGCGAACGGCTTTCAACCAGTCAAGGTACGAGACGGTTGAATATCGGTAAACCCGAAAATTTGCCAACTGCACGAGCACACGGTACTCCGCGGGGAACAAATCTTCGAACACTGCAACACTAGCTGCTCAACAACTAGCTGGAGAGATACTGATCTGATATCGCCGCTGGAAACAAGCATAATCTGAGAGACACTCGACATCGCCGTCGTACAAACATCATCTCTGCTGGGGATTTAAAGAGCCTGACCTCGCCGTTAACGCAAACATTCAACCTCGCCGTCGAACACAAACATACTCTGCATCACCGCTGGAGAACTACAACACTGAACAACTCTGACCTGGGGTTCACCCCTGGTAAATGGAACAAAAGGTACACTTGCGTATCTGGAACCACTCTGCTGGGAATGAGAGACTTAACCGAGCACACTCTGATCTGGGGTTCACCCTCAGAACCATAACGAACATCGGAATACTGCTGCACACTGCCCGCCGTAGAACCTCAATATTAAAGATATATGAAACCCTGGCCCCTGGCCACTTCTAGCTTCAGCTAGAAAATCCTTAAGTATTTCCGAATATAGATGGAACCCTGGCCCCTGGCCACTCCAGATCCGCTGGAGAATCTTCAAGTATTTCTGAAGATAGATGAAACCCTGCCCGTCGGCTATTCCAGCTTCAGCTAGAAAGAACATCCTTGGCCTTCAAGGATGTAAACTCTGCCCGTCGGCAACTCTGCAGGAGGTATCTTCGACTTCAGTCTAAAGAAATGGTCCTTGACCTTCAAGGATACATGGATATGCCTTCAGGCAACTCCGCCTCTGCTATAGAGCATCCGAGACTTCAGTCAGGGATATACTTCGGCCTTCAGTCCGAAAAATGAATCCTAGGTCATTCATGACCTTGGGGGGATAACCTTGCCCTTAGGCGCCTTCGCTTCAGCTTAGGAAATCTGTGACTTCAGTCAGAGAAATGGTATCCTGAGCCATTCATGACTCTACGGGGATTCAAACACTTTGCCTTCAAGCAAAACTCCGCTTCAGCTGGAGAAACATCTTCGGCTTCAGTCGGAAGAAACACTATTCACTTGATCGCAATCAATCATCTCCTCAGGACAACTGACTTGGTCTTCAGACTCACACGAATCACTCTGTTGTATCTACAACCCTAGAACCTTATCTTCAGCCCTTCGTTGATTCATCAATTCGGAAATCTGAACTCACAGGAACCTTCTGATATCGCCTTCTGGCGCTTATGAAATCCATCTTCAGATTAGACATCATTGCTGGAGGAACATCTTCGACTTCAATCAGAAGACGTACCATTCACTTGATCGCACTCAATCATCACCTCAGGATAACTGACTTGGTCTTCAGACTCACACGGATCATTGTGTTGTATCTACAACTCCGGAACCTTATCTTCAGCTCCCTCCGTTGATTCTTCAACACGGAAATCTGAACTCACAGGAACCTTCTGATATCGCCTTCTGGCGCTTATGAAATCCATCTTCAGATTAGACATCATTGCTGGAGGAACATCTTCGACTTCAATCAGAAGACGTACCATTCACTTGATCGCACTCAATCATCACCTCAGGATAACTGACTTGGTCTTCAGACTCACACGGATCATTGTGTTGTATCTACAACTCCGGAACCTTATCTTCAGCTCCCTCCGTTGATTCTTCAACACGGAAATCTGAACTCACAGGAACCTTCTGATATCGCCTTCTGGCGCTTATGAAATCCATCTTCAGATTAGACATCATTGCTGGAGGAACATCTTCGACTTCAATCAGAAGACGTACCATTCACTTGATCGCACTCAATCATCACCTCAGGATAACTGACTTGGTCTTCAGACTCACACGGATCATTGTGTTGTATCTACAACCCTGGAACCTTGTTTTCAGCTACCCGTTGATTCTTCAACACGGAAATCTGAACTCACAGGAACCTACTGATATCGCCATCGGGCGCTTAAGAAATCCATCTTCAGATTAGACGTCGTTGTTGGAGCAGACATATCATGCTGCTGAGGACTTCAAGAATCAACTTGAACAAACAGATCCGTCGGGCATCTTCAAGAATCGTCCTGAACTAATAACCTTTCTGGAACAAACATTCTGTTGGGAATTCCAGGAATCTTCCTGGGCAACTCCTGCTGGAGACGCTATTGGGGAGCTCAAGTATTATCCTGAGCGAACAACTCGGGAAGCTGTACTGAGGTCTTAAGAATCATCTTAAGCAAACGGCCCTGCTGAGGGATTTGAGAATCATCTCGAACCGGAGACTTCGCTGGGGGATCTCAAAAATCATCTTGAGCGAGCGACTGCGGGGATCACACCGGGGTCTTTTAGAATCATCTAAGAAAACAGCCTTGTTGGAGAGAATATCAAGAATCGTCCTGAGCAACCGGTCTTTTGGGGATACACCTGTTCAACAAGGATGATAATGACCTAGGTCATGCTTATGATGCATATGCTTCTGCGCTATGCCCCACACGGTGGGAATGATATGCGTTTATGCTAAATGCTGTGCAATCATGCACAACGCTATTGCAACGTTTAAATGCTATGCAGTCATGCACAATGCTATGCAATCATGCACAAAGATGCGATCCCATCAGCAAAATAAATGCCGAAGGGGGGGGGGGGAAATCCTCCTGTCAAGGAGAAAGGACCGCTCAGATGGAGGAGTCATCCTGCTGAGGAGAACGTGAACACGCCAATATCAATCAGGCTCTGTCTGGGGAATTGATCTTCCGTTGACTGTTGCAGGGGTAACAACTTCAGCTGACTGCTGCAGGGGACGAAGCTCTACGAGAACTTGGATCTGCTGATATCAATCGCGAGAATGAATTGCGCGGCCGTCTCGGCTACTCTTCTGGGGATGACCACTCTGTGGGGAACCAACTTCAGCTGCTCTACACTCCACTGGGGAAAAACCAATCATGATCTGATCAACTTCCAAGGATTCGGATCTCTTGGACATCTGCAAACTCGGCTGAGGGAGGAGAAATCATTCTGCTTTGCTGGAGAGAGTGCGACTCTGGGGAAACACAGCATCAGCTGCCCCACGCTCTGCTGGGGAAAATTGATCATGATCCGACCAACTTCCAAGGATTCGGCTTTTCTGCGGACTCAGCCGGGGAGAGAAATCATTCTATTTCACTGGAGAGTACGACTCTGGTGGGGAATTCGATTCCACTGGGGAAGAAAGAATCATCTGCCTCCGGGGGAGAGTACAACTCTGCAGGGGAATACAACGTCAGCTGTTCCAACACTCTACTGGGGAAGAAGGAATCATCGATCTTCAGGAGAGAGCTTGACTCTGGTGAGGAATCTCAGTTCCGCGGGAGACTTCAGTCTGGCACCATCAGTTACTGCATACTTCGGTATACGACTAACTTCCTACGAAACCTGCACTTGTGACCCGGTGCGGGGGGAAAATCCTGCTTCGGTGACTTTACTGGGGAAAACACGAGCTTCAGCTCCCGAACATTGCTCTGAAATCTGCACTTGTGACCCGGTGCTGGGGAAAATCAATCATGCTTCAGTGCTGGACTCAGCTGATGAGGTGACATTCCTTCAGGATGCATCTATTTGGGGAAGAGAATCCTCTCTACCTGGAAGACATACCAACGCTCACTATTCTGATTCTGATTCTGCGGAGGAGAGACTATTGAACTCTGCCGGAGAAGGAGGACTCGCTCTGCTTCGGGGATATCAATCCTAGTCTGCTGAGGGTAATCTTGACCCTAATCTGATAAGGGATAAACGCCATCTCAATTTGCAGCAGTCCCAAACTGTACAGGGGGAACAATCTCAAACTGCACATCTCTGCGGAGAAACAATCATGAATCAACAACGCCAACACAGGGAATACAGGCTACCAATCATGGAGTCAAGTAACAGGTTATGCTGTAGGATAGCAATCCAATGACCGCCAGGCTTCTTCGGAAGGTTCAGGTTTTGGCAGGGTAATGACACGATTCCCCGATACTCAATTCTTGCTAGGGTGAACAAACTCATTTGAACAACTTGCCCCAGCGCAATTCAACTTGCCCCAATCCGACCTTTGGGAATAATTCGTTCTGAGCCGAAAATAACTGGCAACAAGACAATCTTCAGAGGGCTTGCCCCAGCATCTGCACAACGGGAGGATTCATCCTCAACTAATCGACTCTCAGCATGGTCGGCTTCAATATCTCTGAAGTAGTTTGCCCCTGAACGAGCGATGAGCGACTCAACATGCTCTGATCGAACACCGGAGGGATCTGCCCTTAAATCGCAAGGATTCCGGATAACTGCCCCTGATTGGGTCTCGTGAAGATTCACTTCTGACCAACTGCTTCTTGCATGAACTGCCCCATAATCAACTGATGCTCCGGGACTTGTCCTCAGACAAACTGATTCCAAACTCACTGGAAGTCATTGCCCCAGATTCACAGGGCTTCGCAGCATACCATTCTGATCCAGACCTCTGGCGATTCAGTCCTGATTGACTATTCCTTGCTGAAGTTCCTTCGTATCAGCTACTAACCTGCAACTAAAATTGTTTATTCACGAATAGTAATTTTAATGCAGTGTTCATGCAAATTTCGAAAAAATGTTGTACTGTCACTCATTTACGTGTCATGCTAGTGAGTGACGAATGAACTCAAGAGTTCAAACGTAGTGCTGAGGCGATCAGTGAAAAATGCAATAAGGATATGATTAGCAAATCATGAAGGAGTCAGGTTACTCAACCTTATCGTAATGCGCTCTCAGAATAAACCCTGCCTCAATTAGGTCTTTTAAGGGTTGTATCGTGGTCGGGTTCACGGTTCGTGAAACAAAGGATATTTGGCTCAAATCATGATTTGTACCCACCCCTTCTACGTGATAGTCTCCGATCCTAAAGTTCAGTTAACTTGGGTCGAGCGCTCGCCTCTTCGAGAGGTATGTTGAACATTGGGAACAACTGGTTGAAGAATTCACAAGGTGTTTCGGAGTGACAGTTACTCCTTTTCGTTTCAGTGTCTGTATCTACACGACTTCGTCCTTGTTCGAGGATTTTTCTTTTTTATATCCTTTCTTTTCATTCATCATTTTTTATTCCCTAATTTTTGCCTGGACTGACTCCTTTTGAGTTCTTTTCGATTTTTCTTTTCAAGTCCAGCGGGATGCCCTGATTTTTGCCTAAGTACTTGCTTTCTAGCTTTTCTTTTTTACTTAGCGGGCTTTCTTATTTCTCTTTTTCTTTTGGAACAAGTCGTGCGACACTGGTTGTCTTGATTGCTCCGAAAGGATTATAACTGTCTCACTCCTGATTGGTGAGGTTTAACCATTGTGGTTGATGAGGTACGACCTCTGGAGAGGAATATGATGTGATTGGTCCTCGAAGGACAACACTCCTCTGTAAGACTTGAACGCTCGATCAAGCTAACTGACAACTACCCTGCCCCAGGTTAAGATGCAAGGGTTTAACAATCCGAAAGAAACTCCTACTTCTCGGCTCGAAGTGGTTAACAAGGGATTCTCTTCCTTATCTCTCCGGTGTTTAGGGGATTTGAAACAATGCCTTGTACGTCATCGGCAAAGTTTTATCTGAACGCAATACGATCATTGGTTATGAGTATTCAGTTTCATCATCCTCCCTCCACTCATCGCTAATCATAGTAATAAAGTGGAGTGAATAAAATGCAAGTGTCAGTGCAATGCAGTAAATGAGTGACAACGACATAACTAATTCAGAAGAAATGCATAGTCACTTTATTATCATTACCATTCGAAACATACAATGTTTAACAGCAAGTAGCAACTAACAGAAAAGAAACTACAAGTGCGAATGGTAAAAAGCCCGAGGACTGCTAATGTTGAGGACGTCTGCCCGTCTGGATCACTGGCTTCTGGAAACAACCCTCTGAATCTACGAGCTCAAACAGCTGAGAGGTCGTCACGCACAACCAAGACTCCATCTGGAAAGGAAATACACCCTTGGTCGATCAATTGCTGCACTTTCGCCTGGAAAGCCTTGCAATCTTCAGTTGAATGCCCCAGAGATCCACCATGGTAGCCACACTGAGCATGAGGATCGTACCCTGGAGTGTAAGGCTCTAGCACGGGCTTGAGAGCTTTCGGTTCCACCAAGGAATTCTGAACCAACAGTGGAAGAATCTGGCTATACGGCACAGGCACTGGTTGGAAAGAAACATTCCTTTGTTCCACGTGGTTGCGAGGTCTCTTGTGATCCTGGGGCTGGTATTCTTTCCGCCCAGGAGCGAGAGGTCGTTGTTTCTGAATGGCGACAGTCTCTCGTTCAGGCGCTTGCGCCCTTGAGCTTGATCCAGGTAGAAACTGCGAGCGAGGCGATTCAGTCACCAAAGGTCGCGGGACATATTCCAGATCTTTCTCAGCTTCAGGCAAAGGAGTGGAATCATCCACTTCTCCTGCAGGGTAGGGGATAAACTTTCCCGATGCTCTCATGCCGCCCGGCACAAGCCTAATTGTCCTCGAGTCGATCAGGTCCTGAATCTTATTCCGGAGAGCCTTACATGTTTCAACATGGTGCCCCGGTGCTCCAGAGTGGAAATCACAACGCATGCTTAGATCAACGTCTGATGACACGTCATCTGGTGGATTTAAGGTCCGAAGCTTGAGAACACGGTTCTGAACCAACAGCGGCAGCAGCTGGGCATAACTCACAGGTAGTGGGTCTATAGCTCTATCAAGTAGCTTCTTCTTTTGACCATAACCTTCAGGATTATTCTGAGATGCTCGGCGCAGCTGATGACGAGACAGGCCCCGAGCTTCGTGCTGTGTAGAGGGTCCATGAGGTCCACTTGGCTTCAGCACAGGTGGAAATGACGGCAATGGGGGAAGCACTTTGGTCTCCTCCTTGGGTGCTTGACCACTCTCCTTATTTAGCATACTTCTCACCACTCCCATGAGAAAGCTCAACTGATTCTGCAGCTGCTGATTCTCCTCTCTGAGCACTTGCTGGTCCAGACGCACTGCTTGTATGTCATTCATGACCTGCCCCAGCTGGCTTTGGACTTTCCTCAACTCAGTTTGTATCTGCTCCATTAGTCTGAGCTTCTCGATTCTTGAGTCAAACCTGCAAACACAAGGGTTAGAAGACAAGTCCCGACTTCTGCCATGCAAGATGAATTATGCCAATGCCATGGGTGTCTGTACGTTTAGGAGATCACCCCTAATTTTGGTGTCAACGTGCCAACATGGTGTCAATGCAGTGATAAAACTGGATCCATCCATGGAAGAAAATATCTCATATTGCTCGGGACACCAGGATTAGGGTACGAAACGCGCCTGTAGCACAGACACATGCTAATGGAATGCAAACATGGATATGCAAGCTAATGCAAAATGCAGGCATGCAATAATATATCCAGGTGGCTGCTGTGGAGATTCGGTGTCAACAGTCACTGATGAGAAGGAAACCCCGGTGTAAAACCACCGATCTGATCTGTTGTGAATAACCATCTGGTAGGATCGAGATCAAAATTCTGCTCTGTCAAGAACGAAGGCCTGATAATAAAGACCCCGGATGCTAGATCAAGGAATATCTGTTGATGAAGCCTTCAGACCCCCAAATCAAAAATCTGCCCTCTCAAGAGCAAATACACAGCTGCTGATGAGATCTTCAAACCCCACTCAAAATCTGCCCTGTCAAGAACAAATAACAACTGCTGACGAGATCTTCAGACCCTACTCAAAAATATGCTCCATCCAGAACAAACCTCTGATAATAATACACTGATCAAAACCTGCTCTATCAAGAACAGACAAACACCCGATGATAAGATCCTCTGATCAAACCCTTGCTCTATCAAGAACATATCTGCAACTGAGAACCCAATATAACTGATTCACTGTCAAGAAAACCAGGTAGTCTGGAGGTCAAAGTTTCCTGCAATATCCCAACCCCACTCACGGGTATGATGGACCTAATCCACGGACAAAGGTACGGCATCCTATGCGGTCGTCAGCGTCACAGACATTCATGAGTGACAATACGATTTCCAGAAGGAGTGGCATCGTCAAGTCATGAAGAGGCCTCTCTTAGCTGACTTCCAAATGATCGGTCCCCAGAGTCGACAATCCTCACGTCTGGACTCCCCTCAGATCCTCAGGACCGGAAAGGAGCACCTCTGCAAGAATCTCGTCTGAGCGCAGATTTTCGTAGGGAACTGTGCTTGCTCAGCAGACAGGTTCGTCTACTACTTCTCTGCAACTATATCTAGGTGTGTACTCAAGCCCAGGTCCGGCTTCTCACTCATAGTAACATCCCTCTCCCACAGCAGCACAGATAATCATATCGAACTGAAAATAAAATGCGGGAAATAAAATGCGGGAAGTAAAAATGCGATAAATAAACGCAACTCAACAAGCAAACACACAAACGATAGGATTGACTCGCGTAGGGGATGGGAAACGGTCCCAGCATAAGGGATGGGAAAAGTCCCTAGATGCTATAATTCCCCAGCAGAGTCGCCAGCTGCTGGGGACGGTCCCAGGCAGCTAGGAAGGAAATCCAAGGCGAGACTCGCATAAGGAAACACCTTCTTCCCCAGCAGAGTCGCCAGCTGTCGCTTGCGCGAAAATAAGGTGCCGGCATGACAGAAGAGTCGCCACCTTTCGTTATTTATCCCTCAGAGCGGGAAAGGAAACGATCGGAAAAAACCTGACGAATAAGGGTAAGACAAGGTCGTCGCAACCATTGTCTGGGTTCGGGAGTCGGTTACGCAAGGGGAAGGTATTAGCACCCCTCACGTCCGTCGTACTCGACGGGATCCTCGCTTATGTGTTTACTTGGACGGGTTGGTTATAATCTATCTACCTATCAAGGCTGGCTAAAAAAGAAAAGAAAAATGACTCGGCAAAGCGTCGCGCTTTATGCCTACGTATTCCCGTCTGGAACGAGAAATCAGAGTCAACGTAGTTCGGCTAACTACGGGTTATGGGGGGAAGGTTGCTCGCTAGGACGTCGCATCCTATGCCTACGTACTTTCATCTGGTATGAAAGATCAGAGCAAACGTAGTTCGGGAAACTACGGGATAAATGGCTCAACTAGGAGGGAGACTATCAAGTCCTACTGTTATCATGCCATGGATTCATCCTATGGTTGAGGTTTGAACAGGGAACTCCTAGATGTTGTCATGCATAGGTTTCAACCTAAAAGTCTATCATCAAATCCTCATCAGAGGAAATGAGAGTCCTAAGGGATCATGTCAATGATACAGACAAAACAATCAAAAGCATCAGCTTTAACAGTAAAATGCATGCAATGCAAGTGAGGGAGGAAATGTGTGTGGGGCTTCAGCCTCCACAAGCTCATCTCAACCTCAAGCCAGTCATGAAATAACAGTAATCATACTGAAAATAAACAACATGCTATCAAGCAATGAACAGATAAAAGAAATGAAGTGCCATCAGGCAAACAAAACACACATGCTTGAGAAAGAATCATCTATTCTCTAATCCTAACCCTAATCAGAATCTAATCAAATCTAAACAAAGCTCTCAAGCAAAACCCTAACAGGAGAAATCAATCCCAGTCTTCAAGCTTCAGGATAAGCTTACCAAAGAAAGGGAGCTAAGCAATCAGACTCATAGTGTCTTCCTCAGGAAAGCACTAGGAGGTGTATACTCAGGAGTCATACCCTATGTGGCTCAACCACTGTGATCAGTTCATATTCCTCCTCAGGAGAAATTAAACTCACAAGCAGGCTCCAACATCACTGGATATTTAGGAAATCCTATCTGAACTAGTGGAACTAAGTGAATAGACTCATAGGACCTTCCTCAGGAAAGTACTAGGAGGCTTCCACTTAGGAGTTGTATCCCATGTGGCTCAACAACATGTGATCAGTTTACATTCCTCCTCAGGAGAAATTAAACTCACAAGTTGGCTCCAACATCATTGGATACTTGAGAAATCCTAGATAAACTAAGGGAACTAAGTGAATAGACCCATAGGACCTTCCTCAGGAAAGTACTAGGAGGCTTCCACTTAGGAGTTGTATCCCATGTGGCTCAACAACAAGTGATCAGTTTACATTCCTCCTCAGGAGAAATTAAACTCACAAGTTGGCTCCAACATCATTGGATACTTAAGAAGGAGGTGAGAAGAAAGAATGAAAGTCATTCATAGTGCCTTCCTCAGGAAAGTACCATGAACTTCCTTCAAACTTCAGGCTCTCGAACCTCACAGACTGGGAACAAGACAAGCTCTGGGTCTCTGCATCTTGATCTACAATCTTCTCTCCATGATGCTCTCCATCCAAATCTTCAAGGCAACACAAGCCCCTCAACAAATTCCTCAGAATGAACCCCACAGATGAACAGATAACCCACTGAACAGATCAAATCATCAGGCAACTTCAGAAAATACCTAAAAATACTAAACTAATGGGGAAAAATCTAACAAATATTCACAAGGGTCCTCAACACCTACTCATAACATCTACAAAGGTCTCTACCTAAAAATCAAGATGAAACTCAATCAAAGAAAGGGATTCATCACCTAAACACATTCTAAACCCTAATCAGGATACCCTAAGTCTACCCTAATTAAACTAATCAAGATTTAATTCTAAAAATCTAGAAAAAATCCTATGGGGAACTATGAATCATCATCTAATTGCACAAAAAGGAATGGATTAAAAACCCTAAAGGAAGGTCCTAAAACAAATCCTACAAAATCATGATACAAAATTAAACAATTAAAAAGCTATTTAATTGGAAAATCTATTAAAAGTATTAAACCTAAAAATAAAATCTCAATTTTATTTTTATAATTTTCTATACATTCTCATCTAATCAGGAAAAAAAGAAGAATTAAAAAAGAATTAATTTTCAATTTTTAATGAATTTTACAAAACAGAGAAAATAATAAAAGAAAATTAAAAGAATTAAAATGAATTAAAGGGGAGGGGGGTCAGAATAGCAACAGGCGCTAGTTAAAAGCATTGGGCCAGAAATAAAGGGGGGTGGGAATAGAAAATAAGCCCAGAATGGCTTATTAATGAAACGACGCGTTTCATATAATTTGAATCTTCCCTCTCTTTTCTCAGACACGATCACAGCCGTTGGATCAGGCGAATTTGTCAACATCTGGGAATGATCCAATGTCTTCTCCTTCATCGTCCCCAAACACGAATTAGGGTTTTCAGACCCCTCCCTCATGCATTCAAATTCGAGCTCTTCTAGCTCTCTCCACACGCCATGATTCCACATAATTCTAAAATGAAAAATGCCCTACTAAATGCCTAGAATGCAATGGTACGATTGGATTTTCCTAATTCCACCTGAATAATCCAAACAGAAAGCTTGAACATCTTGGTACAAACACGGTTCAAAATTTCCAACTGATGTCAACCTTCATTACACTTCAGTATAATGATGCAATCATGTTCTACATGCTATCCTGGTGATTCTAACCTAATTCTTGCTACCTAAAACTCATTACACAGCCAGTTATTGAAGATTCAAGAATCAAACACCTGCCATGGAACCTCATGGAACAGGCTGAAACTCATGGGGAAGAATCATCTAGCCTAGCACATTAGTTCTATGGCTATAAAACTAATTGAAACTCAATAATTAAGATGGAAGAAAGTGAAGAAAGAACCTGTCAAGAAGTTAATGGTGAGGCTCGAGGGGATGCTTGCAGTCCTTGTAATTGCTCCAAAACGGTCCTACAATGGTCCTCAACCTTCTGTTTGCACTTGTATGGAAGGAGGATGCTTGTAGTGGGAGAAAACCAAAGTTACTTCAACTTGAAGAAACTTCTCCAATGGCTATGTACCTCTCTCTCTCCTCTGACTTGGCTCAAGTTTCACCAACCACTGATCACTCTTTGATGCATTCTTTATATAACAATCATTGGATGCTTCTAGAATCATCTAGAATGGTGTGGAAAGTCATGAACTTCTCCTTGAATGAGAAGTTGAAAATATCATATCCCTTGCCTCATGCTTTGTAATTTGGTCTCAAAATGTCCTTATGTGAGTTATTGAATGAGGATGAGTGAAAAACAAGTGTATCTTTGGCTTGTGTAGGGTTTTGCAAAGTTGCCCTTTTATGCAAGCAACAAATTTCCAAAGGAAGTCCATTTTTGGAGCCTCAAATGAAAATTCTATTTAAACCAAAGTTCTTAAAATGGTTTTTCCAATCAAAATGATATATTGGATGACCTATTTTGGATTTGTGGATCTCCCAAATCACTTTTCAATTTCAACTTTTCAAAGTTATAAGTCATTTTTAGTTCATTTTTGACCAATCATGGAATCTTGTGCTATGAGCTTTTTCAACAATTTTTGACCTTCTTTCTAGACTTAAAATCACATTTTGAGCAACTTTCATGTTTTGAGTTTTTCCATTTGAGGCTTGGAAATATGAGTTTTAGGCATTGGCTAAAATGACCTATAACTGACAAATGACCAAAATACCCCTGTCTTGTTCAAACCATAAGTTGAGTTCCACAAATCCACTCAAGGACTTCTACCACTCAAATTAAAGCTAAGAAGATCCTCTTCAACATTCATGTTGACCAAGAAACCATAGGAGTCATCCTACTAGGGCAAAAGTTGTCTGCAAGTTGGGTGACTTTCAAGGACCCAGATTCACATACCTCTGCTGACCTGTAATTTGTCAAAACCATAACTTGAGCTCTGTAACTCCTATCAAGGACTTCCACCACTCAAATTAAAGCTTAGAACAAGCTCTACAACATTCATGTTGTGGGGAAGATGAGATATCAATCACATCTAGGGCTAAAACTGCCTGGAAGATAGGGATCAAATTAGGGTTTTTTCACTGACAATCCTTGGAAACCCTAACTCAAAACTTCTCAAACTCTTCAATCATGATGAGTTGGTCTAGGAATCATCTTTACAACATCTCTATTCATCATTCCATGATCTCATGGCCCTTGGATTAGGTCTCAACCCTCTCCAAATCTTCAATTATCCTAGGGTTGACCCAGTCAAAACCTTAATTCTACCATTCATGGTTGAATCCTCTGAACTCTTGCATAATGACTTCTCTGGGCTTCATGATGACTATCAAGACATATCATAGGCTTTCTCAAAACATCAAGTTCATTCTCAAAGTCTCAAAATCATCTGAGGGGCACCCACAACTCTCAAGCTATGAAGCACACAACCCTGGTTCCAACCAATTCCTCTGAAGATCTCTTGAACTTTCTGATGAAGATATCAACTTTCAAACATTCAATGAATGAATAATTGTTGGTCAAATTTTGGGGTGCAACATGATGCATCATCCAATAATCATCAACAACCTTCAAAGAACTCATCATGCTCCGATCAAGAACTCGCCAGAAAACCATGGTGCTGGGCTCCTCCACTCGCGTTCATCGGAGACTTTTATCAAGAACTTACAAAAACCTTCACCGATCTTGTGAGATTCGCCCAGAACGATGAACATTCATCTATTCTCCAAGAGCCTTCAACGAACTTCATCCGTTTTCGTCCAGATCGTCATCAGTTCATCAGCACCTTCATCCGATTTCCAGAATCTCAAGAATCCATCAGATCTTCGTGCGAGTTTCATCCAGATCTTCCACACGCTCTTTAGAAGTTCTTCAGATCTTGCTCAATAGAACCTTCATGCAAGCTTCCAAATCTCCAGATCGCTCAAACAAACAACGAACTTCAAGAATCGTCTACGCCTTCAGAGTCATCCGGTAATGTCCATCTTCAACGCGTCTTCAAGGATCTTCATCACCAAGATTTATCTGGTAATGTCAAAGTCCTTCACCTTCTCCAGATTTTTTCAAGTATCATCATCGCTGGATCTCCGTCAAGAACCTGGACCTTCAATATCTTCAAGAAGTTCGTCTGAAGATCGTCAGGCCGTAGATCAGAGTGATTACAAGATTCGGAATGTTTTCTTTGTTTTTGTTTAAGATTTGGAGGAAGATGAAACGAAGGAGTTTGAGGGAGATGAAGAGAGCGTTCGTGAGAGAGGTGAAGAGGAACGGAAGGAGACAGAGAAAGGTTGGAGACGGAAACGGAGGTGAACAGTGTTTTGCCAAATTGATATTAGGGTTAGGTTTTTCCAAGAAGGGGATGAATCACATGGTTAGGGATTGGGCTCCGAGGCCCATTAGTTTTGTTGTAACCCATACACTCCCCGTTTCTTTTTCCACCCCCCGTGTGCGTGTGTTACGTGATGGGCCAAGCCCATTGTCGTTGCTAACACCACCTCCGTTTTGGCCACAAACCCCCCTGCTTTTTTATTTTCTTTTTAGAATTTACTTAGTGGGCTGGGCCCCAATTCTGTTCTACTTTGCTGGCTGTACCCCTGGCTGAACTGGTGCACCCCCCTTTGTTTTTCTCTTTTTTTCATTACTTTCTTTTATATTCATTAGCTTAGATTTTTTAAGAAAAAGAATATGTGAAAAAGAATATGTAATAGAATAATGGAAAATATAGTAGAATGAAAAATATAAAAATGATAGTATTTTAATATTTTCTTTTTAGGATATATTTTCTTTTAGGAGTTTCTTTTACGCCTTTTTAGAGGTAGAATTAAAAGTCCACTTGTTAGGGGACTATTTTTCATTAGATTTTCCATGATAGATGGGTATGTTTTTTTAGGAGTTTATCATTGTAACCTTCCGAATAATAATAAAATGAGATTTGAGATGTGGTCCCCGTTCTACCCGTAGTTAGCTGAACTACAGCTGCTCTGACTTTCTCTGAAGAGAATATGTAGGCATAGGATGCGATGTCCTAGCGAGCACACTAACAACTAATCTTCTGTTCTCTCGCTGTTATGCGAACGAGACTTTCCCGCTGACGACTGATGTTATCCTTTTCTCGTGCCCGAGCGCATTTGAGACCAGACCATAGTTCTAGTTCCCGTAGGTTCCCATACCTCGAAACCCGACATACTACGTCCGTTCTACCGCAAACAGGTACGCCTAAGTCTCCAATGGTCGAGCAGCGTCCACCTAACTGCTAGAATGCGTACGCTAGTATCGTCAACTTAATCTCTCACCCCCGTGTGACCAAGAACACCCTTGTCTAGCCGTAGTTAGCCTGAACTACGTCATGCTCTGATTTCTCTGACGAGAATACGTAGGCCCAAGACGCGACGTCTTGCCGAGCAACTCCCCCCGTAGTTTCCCGAACTACGTTGACTCTGATTTCTCATTCTCTGATGAGAATACGTAGGCATAGAGTGCGACGCTCTATCGAGTCAATTTCTCCCCGTTTAGATTTAGCAGCCGTAGATAGATTGTTTTTCACCCGTAGACAAACACAACAAGCGTGGATCCCGTCGAGTACGACGGACGTGAGGGGTGCTAATACCTTCCCCTTGCGTAACCGACTCCCGAACCCAGACAATGGTTGCGACGACCTTGTCTTACCCTTTTTCGTTAGGTTTTTCCGATCGTTTCCTTTCCCGCTCCGAGGGATAAATAACGAAAGGTGGCGACTCTTCTGTTGTGCCGGCACCTTATTTTCGCGAAAGCGACAGCTGGCAACTCTGCTGGGGATTTTAATGGTTCCCTATTCGAGTCTCGCCTTGGATTTTCTTCCTAGCTGTCTGGGTCATCCCCAGCAGCTGGCGACTCTGTTGGGGACCGAACCCAGAATCTCTGGTTCTCCGGTTCCCCATGAGAGTCAATCCTAGCGCTTGTATCATTACTTGTTGGGTGGTGTTTATTTATCGCACTTTATTTCCCGCATCTTTATTTTTCAGTATGATATGATTATCTGTGCTGTTGTGGGAGGGGCATTCTGATGAGTGAGAAGCCAGACCCAGGCTTGAGTGCACCATAGAATTAGTTGTGGAAATTAGTGGGCGCATGCTTGCTTTGCAGGCACTAGTGTCTCATGAAATCCACGCTCAAACGAGGTTCTCCCGGTTGGCTTCTCTTTCAACCCTTTGGGTTGAGACGATTGCTGGTTTGGTGGATTGTCGACTCTGGGGACTGATCATTTGGAAGTTGGCTAAGTGAGGCCTCTTCAGGACAGGATGATGCCACACCTTCTGGGTATCGTATCATCAGTCTTGAAAGTCTGTGACGCCAACGACCGCATAGGATGCCGAACTTGTGTCAGTTTAGGTCCATACCCGTGAGTGGGAGGGTTTTTGTAGGAAACTTGTATGATATCTTGTTTTTCTCTCGTCAGAGCAGACTTATCCCGTCAGCAGCGCAGTAGCAATCAGAGCTTCGTGGGGGCTGTGATCCCGTGTTTGTTGCATCTTGCATTGCATTTGCATGAACATTCCTGCATCATATTGCATGCCATTCGCCAGCTAGTCAGAGCTCTTATCCGGTCATTGTTTTGATTCTGAAGGTGAGTGTTGAAGACGACCGAGGGGTTGAAGCAGATTTGATCAGAGTCAAGCAGTGAAGTCAGTTGACAGTTGTTGGTATCTATGTCAGAGAGCAACTTCCAGTTTGTTGATACCTTGTCAGGTTTCACTGTGACGTCCAATCCTCTGTATGGATCTACGCATGACGAAGATTTCCCGCAAGTGAACAACCTTACTGCAGCTCAGCTTGTGCAGCCTTCTGTTGAAGACCGAGACCTACGTGAGCAGTTTGTTGTCCGAGGTGAACGTTCTCCTTCTGTTAACATCTCAGACTATCAGGGTGTTATTTTCCCTGTGCCACATCCCAGAAGAGAGGTCCCGATAGCAAAGACTGAAGACCCATTAGCTCTCGTGTATGCTAGAAGGTTTCGTGCATTGGATGAAAGATTCAAAGCCTTGAAAGGTAAAGACGCTGCTAACCCTAGTGATGCAGACATGTGTCTGGTTCCTGGCCTAGTGTTACCTCCGAAGTTCAGAATGCCGAGGCTTGAAAAGTACAAAGGAGATGGTTGCCCGAAGCAACATTTGGTGATGTTCTGCCGAAGAATGACTTCATTTGTGCACAACGACAAGTTGATGATTCACTGCTTTCAGGACAGTCTGATTGGGGCACCTCTGAGTTGGTATATGCAGTTAGAAAGTGATCAGATCCGATCATGGGTGGATTTAGCCAATGCTTTTCTGAAGCAGTATGACTACAATCTTGATGAAGCTCCTAGTCGCATGCAGCTGCAAGAATTGTCTCAAGGGAACAATGAACCTTTCAAAAAGTATGTTCAGAGATGGAGAGAATTTGCTGCTAGAGTGCAACCACTGCTTCTAGACCGAGAGTTGAAAGACATGTTTGTAAACTCCTTGCAAAGCCCGTACTTCGAAAGAATGCTTGGAAAGGCATCGAATTTCTCTGAATTGGTAAGGGCAGGAGAGCGCATCGAGCATGGTGTAAAGACTGGAAGAATCCAGAATGTTTCAAGCAGTCAGGCTAGTGAAACTGAATCTCTCTACAACTTTCAAACTGAAGAAGGAGTTGTGATCAATGCAATCATGAATGATGTTGGGTATCCTCAAGACGAATCGGTGAAATCTGTTGGTTCTCCGTCTTCTCAGCGGTCAGTATCTTCTGTGTCTCGTTATTCTGGACAGACAATTGTGCCTATGGCACCACATCGGGAACCTTATGTCGCTCCTCTTGCAAATCCACGAGCCCGTGGCCGAAGTTACCAGAATCAGCGTCAGAATCAGAACCGACCTCGTAACAACTTGGAACGAAGGAATGCTCCTTCCCATCCAGTGCCTGTGCCGTATAGCCAGATTTTGCCACATTTGATTCAGAATTCTTTGGTGGAACCCAAAGCTCTCAAGCCCGTGCCAGAGCCTTACCCTCCTGGGTACAATCCCCATGCTCAGTGTGGTTACCATGGTGGATCTTCGGGGCATTCAACCGAAGATTACAAAGCTTTTCAAGCAAAAGTGCAACAGTTGATCGACAAAGGGTGCATTTCCTTTCCAGAAGGAGTTGTGGTTGTGCATGACAACCTCTCAGCCGTCTGAGCTCACAGATTCAGAGGGTTATTTCCAGAAGCCAGTGGTCCAGACAGGCGGCCGTCCTCAGCATTGGCAGTCCTCGGACTTGTTATCATTTGCATTTGTAGTTTTCTTTTCTGTTAGTTATTACTTGCTGTTAAACATTGTTTGTTTCGAATGGTAATATTAATAAAGTGACTATGCATTTTTCTGAATTAATCATGTCGCTGTCACTCATTTACTGCATTGCACTGACACTTGCACTTTATTCACTCCACTTTATCACTATGATTAGTAAAGATTGGAGGGAGGATGACGAAACTGAATACTCATAACCGATGATCGTGCGCTTTCAGATAAAACCTTACCGATGACGTACAAGGCATTGTTTCAAATCCCCTAAACACCGGAGAGATAAGGAAGAGAATCCCTTGTTAACCACTTCGAGCCGAGAAGTAGGAGTTTCTTTCGGACTTTTAAACCCTCGCATCTTAACCCGGGGCAGGGTAGTTGTCAGTAAGCTTGACCGAGCGTTCAAGTCTTATAGAGGAGCGTTGTCTTTCAAGGACCAATCAAATCGTATTCCTCCCCAGAGGTCGTACCTCGTCAACCACAATGGTTAAACCTCACCAATCAGGAGTGAGACAGTTATAAACCCTTCGGATGAATCCAGACAGCCAGTGTCGCACGACTTGTTTCGAAAAAATAAGAGAAGAAAGAATAAGAAAGCCCGCTAAGTAAAAAGAAAAAGCTGGAAAGCAAATACTTAGGCAAAAATCAGGGCATCCCGCTGGACTTCAAAAGAAAAGTCGAAAAGAACTCTGAAGAGTCAGTCCAGGCAAAAATTAGGGAATTAAAAGAATGAAAAAGAAAGGATATAAAAAGAAAAATCCTCGAACAAGGACAAAGTCGTGTGGATACAGGCACCGAAACGAAAAAAGGAGTAAGTGTCACTCCGAAACACCTTGTGAATTCTCTAACCAGTCGTTCCCAACATTCAACATACCTCTTGAAGAGGAGAGCGCTCGAGCCAAGTTAACTGAACTTTAGGATCGGAGATCATCACGTAGAAGGGGTGGGTACAAATCATAATTTGAGCCAAATATCCTTTGTTTCACGAACCGTGAACCCGACCACGATACAACCCTTAAAAGACCTAATTGAGGCAGGGTTTATTGTGAAAGCGCGTTACGATAAGGTTGAGTAACCTGACTCCTACATGATTTGCTAATCATATCCTTGTTGTATTTTTCACTGATCGAATCAGCACTACGTTTGAACTCTTTGGTTCATTCGTCACTCACTAGCATGGCACGTAAATGAGTGACAATACATTTTTTCGAAATCTGCATGAACACTGCATTGAAGTTACCATTCGTGAATAAACAATTTTAATTGCAGGTCAGTAGTTGATACGAAGGAACTCCAACAGGGAATGGTTAATCAAGACTGAATCGTAGCAGTCTGGATCAGAATGGTATACCGTGAAACCCTGTGAATTTGGGGCATTGACTTCCCGTGAGTTTGGAATCAGTTTGTCTGAGGACAAGTCCCGGAGCATCAGTTGATTACGAGACAGTTTGTTCGAGAAGCAGTTGATCAAAAGTGAATCTTCTCGAGACCCAATCAGGGGCAGCTATCCATAACTCTCGTGATTTGAGGGCAGATCCCTCCAGTATTCAATCAGAGCAGGTTGAGTCGCTCATCGCTCGTTCAGGGGCAAGCTACTTCAGAGATAGTGAAACCAACCATGCTGAGAGCTGGTTAATTGAGGATGAATCCTTCTGTTGTACAGATGTTGGGGCAAGCCATCTGAAGATTGTCTTGTTGTCAGCTGCTTTCTGTTCAGAATGAATTTTCCCAAGAGTCGGATTGGGGCAAGTTGAATTTCACTGGGGCAAGTTGTTCAAATGAGTTTGTTCACCCTAGCAAGAGTTGAGTGTCGGGGAATCGTGTCATTACCCTACCAAAAACCTGAACCTTCTGAAGAAGCCTTGCTGCCATTGGATTGTTATCCTACAGCCTAACCTGTTACTTGGCTGAACCTTGTAACCAAATCGTTTCAAAGTCCAGTTCTCGTCTGGCAAGCCGGAGATCAGTTCTCGTCTGAAATCCAAACCAGAAACCAGCCCTGCCTAGTCACCTTTTCTTTAACCTATTGTTCAACCAGTTCTCGTCTGGCTAACACAGTTTTAAAGTCCAGTTCTCGTCTGGCAAAACCGTAAGTTAGTTCTCGTCTAACAACTTAACATATGTTACCACCAGTTCTCGTCTGGTAGTCCACCTCGAATGCTAGTTCTCGTCTAGTATTTCCCTTTCAAATCCACTTTTGTTGGTAACCAGAAATGGGTCCCTATCACCATAAACCTATCCCTAAACCAGAAAAAGCCTAATTGTACCCGACACGATGATTCCTAGTGACTCGTATGTTGTCACATTCCCCGACACAAGGCTTGAGTGGTCACAGCCCCATGATTGGTATTTTGTATTCCCTGTGTTGATGTTATTGAATCAGGATTATTTTCTCAGCAGAGACGTACAGTTTGAGATCGTTTCCCCCGAGCAGTTTGAGATTGCAGCAAATTGAGATGACATTCATCCCTTATCAGAGTAGGATCGAGATTATCCTCAGCAGGGCGAGATTGATATTCCCGGCAGAGTATGGCCATCCCAAGCATCGAATGTTGATTAGCCTGATGTGCTACTTTCCTAAGTGGGTTGAGACTGAAGTTTTCCCTGACCGGCAGATTTGGGTTGATATCCCCAGCAGTGTTGACACACATGTATTCCTCATCAGACTTAATAGTCCAGCAGGTGTTACCCAGAAGGGTCAGTCTCCGTAAGGCATATGCAAGATTACCCTCAGCAGATCAGGATAGATATCCCCGATAGAGTGTAGTAGCATCTCCCCGCAGATTATGAACGCGAGACCAGGAGCATTGATATGTATCCCCAAGCAGAGAAGATTCTCTCCCCAATCAGACGTATCCTGAAGGAACGTCCTCCCCCCAACACCGGGTCACAAGTGCAGATCTCGTAGGAGCCGTACACTGAAGTGTGCAGCAATTGATAGTGCCAGACTGAAGTCTCCAGCGGAATTGAGATTCCCCACAGAGTCGTACTCTCCCCTGTAAGCAGGATGATTCCTTCTTCCCCAGCCGAGTTCGCAGATCCCCAAGAGAGCCGAGTCCTTGGAAGCCGTTGAAGCCATGATTGGTTCCCCCCAGAAGAGTGTTGAATAGCTGATGCTGTATTTCCCCATCGGAGTCGTTATTTCCAGGGAAGTAGCCGTGAAGGCCGTGCAGTCTATTCCCGCGATTAATATCGCTTTCCCTCAGCAGGTCCAGGTTCTCGTAAAGCTTTGTTCCCCCACCGCAGTCAACTGAAGTTGTGTCCCCTGCGGAGTCCAATTGAGATTGGCGTAACCTCTTCTCCTCGGCAGGATGATTCCTCCTCTCCATCAGAGTGGTCCTTTCTCCTTGACAGAAGGCTTTTCCCTTCAGCATTTATTTTGCTGATGGGGCCATAGCATGTTGCATGATTGCATAGCATTTACCCTGAAAACGCGTAGCATTTCCACCGTATGGAGCATTACATTATTATCAAAGCATATGCATACGAAACATGAGCCAGGTCGCCACCGTTCTTGTTTTGCAGATGTTCCTCCTCAGAATGGTTTGATCAAGATGATTCTTGAATTCTCCCCAGCGAGGTCGTTTACTTAAGATGATTCTTAAGATCCCGGTGCAGTCTCCAAAGTTGGTTGCTCAAGCTGATGCTTAGAGTCCCCGACAGAGTGTTTGCTTAGGATGATTCCTGAAACCTCCAGCATAGTTATCGGTTCAAGATTATTCTTGAAGTCCCCGACGGAGTTATTTGACCAAGATGATTCTTGAAGTCCTCAACAGAGTTGATTCATCCAGAATGATTTCTGAAGCAGAGTTACTTGATAGTTCTCCAGAATCCCCAGCGGAGGTGCGTCATCCCCAGCAGGTTTCTGAACAGCGAAGTTGAAACTTCCCCTGAAGACTTGATGATTGAAGTCCAACTGTTAAGGAAGCAGTTCTCTCAGCTGATGCGGAGTGCCTGATGGCAGAGGTTTGGGATATTCCCAATTGGTTCATGATTGACCAAGAATTCTATTCCCGACTTGCTGATGAAGTCCGGCTGAGGCCCAAAAGTTTTCTTTGAATGCCTGATGGCATGATTTAACGTGATCAACCTGATGGTTGACCTGATGAGTCCCGAGGAATCTTGATGCCTAACGGCATGATCGACCATGTATTACCGGTTACCGTGTGACCAATTCTCCAGCTAGTTGTCGTGCAGCTATGATTTCAGCTTCCGAAGATTTGTTCCCATCAGAGTACCGTGTATTTGTGTAGTTGGCAAATTTCCGGGTCCTTTGGTATTCAACCGTCTTCTACCTTTGAATGTTTGAAAGCCGTTCGCTCTTCAACCCTTCAGGTTTAAGCCGTTTGAATAGGGGCAGCTGTTGCACCCCAAAATTTGACCAACTACTTATCGCAATTTGGCTCATGTTTCGACTCATTTCATTTTGCATTTGCATACCGCGTACATTGCATTTGTTCCAGTCAGATTGACTTTATCGGGATTACAGCCCTCTGATCGCGCTTCAGGCATTTCAGGCCAATGCGAGGACGTATTTTGAGAATTGGTGCTCGTCCCGGTGTTTTCAGCTCTCGCTGTTGTTTTTGAGGACATCTCGGTGTCCGGGTTTTTACCGTTTATTTCGATATAGGCGCTAATCGATTTAATCGGCTTCCTCGCTATTTTTAGGTTTTTTCCTTTATTTTCTAGAATTTTTATAGGTTTAATTGATTTTTCTAGGTATTAGTTATATTTTTTTAATAGATATTAATGTTTTTTAAATAGTTTAGTTAATTTCTTTTTTTAGGAATTTCTTTAATCATTTTTAGATAATAGGTTTTAATAGAATAATTCTTTTTTTTAGAGTATTAATTAGAATTTTTAAAATGATTTTAATAGGATATTTCTTTTAATAGGTTTTTAAATAAGAATTAATAGAGTTCTATTTTTTGCTTAATTAGAAATTAATAGAGTTTTCATTAGTTTAGAATTAATAGAGTTTTTTAGGTTAATCCTCTTTTTTAGAATTAATTAGGATTTAATAGAGTTTAATTAGGTCTTAATCATTTGTTTAGATGTTAATTAGAGTTTATTAGATTTAATTAGGTTAGAATAGTTTTAATTTTCATTTAGGATTTAATTACTGTTTTAATTAAGGTTTAATTGAGTTTAGTAGCCTTAATTAGGTTTAGAGTGGCCTTAATTTTCAGTTAGTCTTAATTGTAGTTTTAAGTCTTAGTTAGTGTTAATTGAGTATTAATTAGTTTAATTAGGGTCATTAGATATTAGTCTGAATCCATTTTCGTGAGCCCAGCCGTTTTTGGAGGCCCAGTCCAAGTCTGTCCATGTGTCATCCATATAAGCATCCGCGTGGGCATTCTGAATCTGCTCTCCAATTTCCACGTTTCAGTTCAGCACTCTCTCTCTTCATTCTGCCACGTTTTTCTTCCTCCATTCTCCATGTTTCGTCCACTCTTTCCCTCTTCCCGCCACGTTTCACTCACAGAACTCTCCACCTCATTTTCCTTCTTCCACGTATCCCCCTCAGAAGCTGCCACTGCATCCTTCTGCATGTAGCCACGTGCCTCCCCCTCTCACTTCCGCCTCCACACATGTCCCACTCACCACGCCCTCACCGGAGACCTCGCCGGAGTCCATGCAAACGCCAGAGTTTCTCGCCGGTGAAATCACACGGCGGTCCCCATGGCCAAAACTCCACCAGAAATTGCATCTCACGCCGGAATCACCATCGATATTCATCGCGTTTGTCAAATCTTCTAGTTTTTTCTCCAAAAACTCAAGATCTTCATCTTCTTCGTGAAGATCCTCAACGACAATCATCACATCCATAACGTTTTTTTTAGATCTGGAGTCGTGTTCATCGATCACCACCGATCTTCATCATGATGCATCATCCAATAATCATCAACAACCTTCAAAGAACTCATCATGCTCCGATCAAGAACTCACCAGAAAACCATGGTGCTGGACTCCTCCACTCGCGTTCATCGGAGACTTTTATCAAGAACTTACAAGAACCTTCACCGATCTTGTGAGATTCGCCCAGAACGATGAACGTTCATCTATTCTCCAAGAGCCTTCAACGAACTTCATCCGTTTTCGTCCAGATCGTCATCAGTTCATCAGCACCTTCATCCGATTTCCAGAATCTCAAGAATCCATCAGATCTTCGTGCGAGTTTCATCCAGATCTTCGACACGCTCTTTAGAAGTTCTTCAGATCTTGCTCCATAGAACCTTCATGCAAGCTTCCAAATCTCCAGATCGCTCAAACAAACAACAAACTTCAAGAATCATCTACGCCTTCAGAGTCATCCGGTAACGTCCATCTTCAACGCGTCTTCAAGGATCTTCATCACCAAGATTTATCTGGTAATGTCAAAGTCCTTCACCTTCTCCATATTTTTTCAAGTATCATCATCGCTGGATCTCCGTCAAGAACCTGGACCTTCAATATCTTCAAGAAGTTCGTCTGAAGATCGCCAGGCCGTAGATCAGAGTGATTACAAGATTCAGAATGTTTTCTTTGTTTTTGTTTAAGATTTGGAGGAAGATGAAACGAAGGAGTTTGAGGGAGATGGAGAGAGCGTTCGTGAGAGAGGTGAAGAGGAACAGAAGGAGACAGAGAAAGGTTGGAGACGGAAACGGAGGTGAACAGTGTTTTGCCAAATTAATATTAGGGTTAGGTTTTGCCAAGAAGGGGATGAATCACATGGTTAGGGATTGGGCTCCGAGGCCCATTAGTTTTGTTGTAACCCATACACTCCCCGTTTCTTTTTCCACCCCCCGTGTGCGTGTGTTACGTGATGGGCCAAGCCCATTGTCGTTGCTAACACCACCTCCGTTTCGGCCACAAACCCCCCCTGCTTTTTTATTTTCTTTTTAGAATTTACTTAGTGGGCTGGGCCCCAATTCTGTTCTATTTTGCTGACTGTACCCCTGGCTGAACTGGTGCACCCCCCTTTGTTTTTCTCTTTTTTTCATTACTTTCTTTTATATTCATTAGCTTAGATTTTTTAAGAAAAAGAATATGTGAAAAAGAATATGTAATAGAAAAATGGAAAATATAGTAGAATGAAAAATATAAAAATGATAGTATTTTAATATTTTCTTTTTAGGATATATTTTCTTTTAGGAGTTTCTTTTACGCCTTTTTAGAGGTAGAATTAAAAGTCCACTTGTTAGGGGACTATTTTTCATTAGATTTTCCATGATAGATGGGTATGTTTTTTTAGGAGTTTATCATTGTAACCTTCCGAATATTAATAAAATGAGATTTGAGCTGTGGTCCCCGTTCTACCCGTAGTTAGCTGAACTACAGCTGCTCTGACTTTCTCTGAAGAGAATATGTAGGCATAGGATGCGATGTCCTAGCGAGCACACTAACAACTAATCTTCTGTTCTCTCGCTGCTGTGCGAACGAGACTTTCCCGCTGACGACTGATGTTATCCTTTTCTCGTGCCCGAGCGCATTTGAGACCAGACCGTAGTTCTAGTCCCCGTAGGTTCCCATACCTCGAAACCCGACATACTACGTCCGTTCTACCGCAAACAGGTACGCCTAAGTCTCCAATGGTCGAGCAGCGTCCACCTAACTGCTAGAATGCGTACGCTAGTATCGTCAACTTAATCTCTCACCCCCGTGTGACCGAGAACACCTTTGTCTAGCCGTAGTTATCCTGAACTACGTCATGCTCTGATTTCTCTGACGAGAATACGTAGGCCCAAGACGCGACGTCTTGCCGAGCAACTCCCCCCATAGTTTCCCGAACTACGTTGACTCTGATTTCTCATTCTCTGATGAGAATACGTAGGCATAGAGTGCGACGCTCTATCGAGTCAATTTCTCCCCGTTTAGATTTAGCAGCCATAGATAGATTGTTTTTCACCCGTAGACAAACACAACAAGCGTGGATCCCGTCGAGTACGACGGACGTGAGGGGTGCTAATACCTTTCCCTTGCGTAACCGACTCCCGAACCCAGACAATGGTTGCGACGACCTTGTCTTACCCTTTTTCGTTAGGTTTTTCCGATCGTTTCCTTTCCTGCTCCGAGGGATAAATAACGAAAGGTGGCGACTCTTCTGTTGTGCCGACACCTTATTTTCGCGAAAGCATCCCTTATTTTCGCACGGCGAACTCCTTGATGGCACTTCGTGCCATTTTTTTTGCATGTCTCGATTTTTTTTGCCGACTAGCCCATATGTTTGCATGGTTTTAGAGTAAATATTGGTATTTTCTTTGTTGACTCTTGATTACATAACCATTTTCAAAAAAAAAAAAAAACAAACTCTCGATTTTATCGAGCCATTTTCGACCATGTAAGTCGGCCGCCTTGTGCGTCTGCCATCGACCTTGTTCGTGTCACCTCAAACCTTTTTAAGCAATTAAACCCTTGACCCAACGTCAAGCGGATTTTCTCAAACGATTGTTAAGCCAATTCACCATATTTAATAAAAGGGTAAAGTTCTCTTTGTATTGAACTAAAGAGAAGGGATTGAGTGTAGACTTCTTCCTTTCCGAGTGTCGAGATGCTCACTGTAGTGTGGGTGGTTTTGATACTTGTCTTTCAATACGAAGACGTTTTCATCCACACCTTTTTCTCCTAAAAAACCTCGGCCCCGTACCAAGTGCATTTTCAAAACACTTACAATAAATAAATCGATTCTCTTGGTATTGAACTAAAGAGAGAGGATTGAGTGTAGACTTCTTCCTCTCCGAGTGTTGGGATATTCACTGTAATGTGGGTGGTCTCGATACTCGTCTTTCAATACGAAGACGTGACTTTATCCGCCACCTATCTCCCTCTACAACTTCTTTCCGCAGCCTTTGTCACCTAAAAACCTCGGTCCCGTACCGAGCGCATTTTTAAAACTCTTCTCATGACAAAAATTTGAATGGTCGTGGGGTGGTTAGGCGTAGGCCTTCTCCTATCCTGAGTGCTGACGTTTACCGTAGGGTTCTCTGTCGCAAAAGCACTTACCATTCAAAACCAAAAATACTTAAATAAGAGAATGAAGTTCTCTTTGTATTGAACTAAAGAGAGAGGATTAAGTGTAGACTTCTTCCTCTCCGAGTGTCGAGATGCTCACTGTAGTGTGTGTGGTTTTGATACTCATTTTTCAATACGAAGATGCTATGTTCGCCACACCCTTTCATAACAAAAACCTTGAGATGAAGAATTGGGTACTACCCGTAGGGGTTACTATCCGAGGACCTATCTCGCCCCTAAAAAATAATTCAATAAATCATCTGTGACATCTTGCCTCGCATGGAGAAAACTTGTCTTTCGAAAAGGATATGATACGTCCATTCTACCGCAAACAAGTAATGTCTAAGTCTCCAACGAGTGAGCAGCAATACACCTAACTGCTAGAATGCGTACGATAGCATCATCCATAAAAATATCAATAAATCGTAGGCCGAACTACGGCTGCTCTGATTCTTTACTTTTTCAAGTAAAGATACGTAGGCACAAGGGCTACAATCCTTGCCGAGCACATTCCCCCCTTATATCCGTGGTTCCCCGAACTACGTCGACTCTGATTTTCTCACATCCGTTGAGAATACGTAGGCCTAGGACCGCGAAGTCCTACCGAGTCCGTCCTTTCTCTCTTCTTCCCTATTACCTCCTTTCCCTATTTCTAACTTTTCTCCCTATCTTTTGGAACACCTTTTTTTTATAGCATAATATTTAAGCAAATAAATTCACACATTCGACAAGCAAATGGTTCCCATCGAGTACGATGGATGCGAGGGGTGCTAATACCTTCCCCTCGCATAACCGGCTTCCAAACCCGTTCTTGGTCGCGAGACCATCTTATCCATTTCTTTCTTAAGGTTTTCTCGATATTTTCCTTTCCCCTCATGGGATAAATAAAGTTCGGTGGCGACTCTTCTGTCCTTTCCTTTTCGCCTTCCCCGTCGTTGCGCGTATTTTTTGAGTAGCGACACTTTGGTTTCGACAACCATGAACACTGTGAGTCTTGTGACTATTCCCACTGTAAGATCAACCTGGATCACTCCCAAAGTGGAGCCCACTTTTCCCTCATAGTTCGACAGAACCATGTTGTTGGGCTTGGTATCATCATCATATTTTCCAATCTTACTTAGTAGAAAACGAGGCATCAAGTTCACTGTTGCACCATAATCTACTAGTATTTTGTTGATAGGTACGTTCTCCACTTTTCCAGTGATATAAAGAGGCTTCAAGTGACCCTTCATAGCCTCTGTAGGGCGTTCGAAGAAAGCATTTTGCTCTTCTACGCACCCATTGTTCATAATGTAAGAGCACACAGGCTTGTGTGCCATCATTTCCATCTCAGTATTTTGATCCACATCCTCTACCTCTGTGACTTGGATGAACTCTCTAGGCATGACGGATACCACATTTACTATGATGCCTAAGGAGGTTGTTGATTCACTGTCAAAGTTGTCAGTCATGTTCTCATCATCTTTGACTAAACCAATTGGCTCGTCCTTTCGATCCTCAAACAACTTTCGTCTTATAGGCATCTTCTCAGTGTTTCCACCTTGATTGCCAATGTTAGTACTCGACTCTCCCTGTTTTGGTCCCTGCGCTTCCCTAATGGCCTTTCTCCTGCGTTGTTCCCTTCGCTATTGAGACCTGGTCATAGGGTTTTTTCCTTTGTAATTCTGAGATATATATGCTGAGTTGTTACTGGTATGGTTCTCTTTTAGATACTCAAATGAGGAACCTATCTCCACCTCAAACTTTTTCCATTTTTTTCGCCCCTGTCCTTCAACAGGTTTGATCCACTTTTCTGCAGGCATGTTTCCAACTGGTTTGAATGTGTTGGGCTTAGCTGGAGTTTTTATACCCATCGAAGGGTTTCTGGGATCAAGATTCCTTGGGACCTGGTTCTTCTTCTACCCCCAGCTTCCATTAGTCTTTTTGATCTCCTCTAAATCGTGAGCAGCTTTCTCATCAAAAATGGTGTTGCACCTAGGACACAACATTACCCCTGATCCATTCTTCTGGCAACGATAGAGGAAGTTAACAATGGTTTCTTCCTGCATGGGGTACACCACCTTGTTAGGCTCTTCACTCGTATCTTCGACCTTTGGATTGGTGATCTCGACCATGTTGACATCAACCTTATCTTCGAGCTTCATCTTAGACAAGTGAACTTCCAGGTTTTCAGTATTCTTGGAATCTTCAACCTGACTTGCATCTTCTGCATTGAATCTCTCAACGTCAGGGGAGGTATTGAAGTATTGTTCTGCTGCCATGCATATCCAATTCTCTAGTAGACAACCATCCATTTCCATCACCTCTCCCACCAGCAGCATGTTATTCTCTAACTTCTTGATCACTTTGACCCTGGGAACATTTCTGCCTAACGCTTCATTGGTGCTGATACTATTAGTACTAGCCTCAGAATCTTCACCAACTTCAACCATATTAATACCCTCATCGGCGTTTCGACCCAATTCCTCTCCTACCATAGCTGATTCTTTAGCAGTGTTGTCGAACTGAACGAATTCGTCAGCAGTCTTCTTAGTTACCAGCATCAAGTTACGACCATCAGTGTTTGCTGGATTATTTGATATTGAGTTACAGCCTTCAGTTACCTTAGCCGTTTCAACTTTGGTGGTGAAGTTCTCAGTAAGTTCTACCATATTGACTGGATACTTTTTAATGGCTTCGACCATCTGAACTTCTTCAGGTTCTGCATAATTAGCCTCTACAGTTTGCAGTGGGTCAAAATCTATTTTCATCTGAGTCTTCCCATTTTCTCCAAACTTCAGCCTTCCTTCTTGAATGGCGTTTTACACCAGATCCCTGAAAAGAAAACATTGAGAAGTTTTATGACCCAGGAAAATAAGGTACTTACAAAAAAATCTTTTCTTTCTTTGTTCTAAAGGAGGGACTTTAGCACCAGCAGGTACTATTATTTGCCCATCCTTAACTAACAAGTCAAAGATTTCGTCACATTTAGTAACGTCGAAAGTGTATGTTCTTTTAGGAAATCTGTCATTAGACTCAATGGGACTTTTCCCATTTGAAGGAGCTAAGAGTTTGCAGGCGTAAGGTGGACATTGCTTTAACTCTGCAACGTCGACCTAATGCTTGTCGAAGTAGAGTGTTTCATCATACGTATTTTTTACATCTTCGTTACATTCGACGAATGCTACTTTTTTACCCTTACTGAACCTAGTTTTCTCTTCTCATAGCCTTTCTAGGCGTCAAACTCGGTCGGCTAGCTGTGCCATATCTCTGAGATATTGGTATCCAATTTCTTCCTGATGGAATAATCTAGACCCCCTACAGCCATTTCGACTAGTTCATGCTCTAGCACTTGCGTGAAGCACCTGGCTTTAAGAAGTCGAAACCTATTCAAGTAATCGTCAATTGGCTCAGTACCCTTACGTTTGATACTAGCCAATTCTTTCAGACTAATCTTGGTTTTCCCCATATAGAACTGTTCATGAAACAAATGCTCTAATTGGGCCCAATTATAAACTGAATTAGGAGGCAAAGTAGTGAACCATGTAAAAGCATTTTTTGTGAGAGAACTTGGGAAGTATTTGACTCTAAGACTTTTGTCTCCAGCTATTTCTCCTGCTTCGATCATATACCTAGCCACATGTTCGACGATTGACTTAGTAGTATCCCCTGCAAACTTACTAAATTTTGGAACCTTCGTCCTAGGAGGTAATTCAGCCTGCAAAATATAATCCACTATAGGTGAAGTATAATTAGGCCTTGTAAAGCCAAAGTTTTCTCCATTTCTGGTCATTATCCTTTCGACCATAGCTGCAAGGTTGTTTTCCTCTGCTGCCTCATGACGTCGAACTTGTCTAAGTATTTGGTCAGCATTCTGATTCCTGTTCACCATGACTACTCTTGGTTATTCCTCCATATGGGCTGGTACCTAATTCCTTTATGGTTCGACTCTGAAAGGTTCGCCCATTTCATGATCCTCTATATTTGCCTCGTGAACGTTCTATTGCTGATACCATGGAAAGTTCTCGATAATTGTTGCTCTTTGCTCAAATGTTGGTACTCCTATAAAATCAGTCATACGGGCAAATTGTGTCGCCACCTGCTGGTTGGTTTGAGTAGTATTCTAAATTAGAGGTTGAAAGATCTCTCCTATCTTCTGAGACAACGTGTGCACCATTTGCATATTACTTTCATCCATTTGTTGTCTTAAGCAGTTTATAGATGTAGTTGTAAGACTAGGTGCTTGCCCAGAGTAACCAACACCTATGCTCTGGTTGTTTCGACCACCTGATCCAGATCCTTGAACTAGCGAAGAGACCATGTTTTCTGAAAATATGGGTGGAGTATTCTGCAAATTATGCATTATTGACATAGGCATACCATATGGTTGGTTCATTAGTAATGGTTGTGAGAAACCTGAAGGAGGAATTTGCCTGTACGTCGAACTTCCCGGAGGTGTTGTGGAATTAGGACTCTGTGGTCCTATATATTCCAACACAGGTTGAGTGTACGTTCGTACACACGTTGATCCTAGACTAGCCATAGGCTGCATTTGTTCATACACAACCGTTGGTGGTGGCGTTTGTCCTCCTGTCGAAGTGACTGGGTATGGAGTATTTTGAGACCCCATACTTGACTGAGTGTTTGAAATGCTTCCTTGAGGATCAACTTGTTGATTGACACTTGTTTCCATTCTCTTAGTGTATCTTCGTTTTGGTACTTCTTCGTGTTTTGTAGCTAAATTTCCACTCCTTAATAACATACAATGAAGTATTCGCCCAAACGATTAATGTAAACTTGGAAATGCTTAGCACTGGGTCCCACCGAGTGTGCCAATTTGTTTACTGTGAATTTTGGTAAACAACCGATGGTCTATCAATTTAGGGTAAAATTGACTAACTTGCAGGATCGACCATACTAAATCCTAGAACATGTGCTAAGTATGTAAAAGACCCTAAGCTGAACTCCACGTTCGACATTGAAATCTTTTGGAAAGTAAGATGACTTAAAGATTAAAAGCAATAAGTAAAAGAAAGCATGTAATGCATCGAAGATTAAAAGGCAAGAATGTAATGTGTAATAATGTAAAGGATTTGAAACGTAAATGACTTTGAAAATAACTGCAGTAAAGTAAATGGGCAAAAGATCATAATCTGAACTACGCATTCTATTATAGAATCTTTGAAAGTAAAAGACTTGAATGTAAATAACTTTGAAATTAAAGGTGCAAAAGACTCTAATCTGAACTCCATGTTCAACTTTGAAATCTTTGGAAGTTAAATTGCAGGAAGATAAATAGCTTTAAAAATAAATGGGTGAAAGGTTAAAAGTGCAGAAAAGTTAAATTGCATAAAAACTCTAATCTGAACTCCACGTTCGACTAGGGGATCTTTGAAGGTAAAAGTGCTGAAAAAGCTTGTAAAATGGTTTAAATGTAAAAGCTGAAAGTTAAAGTGCAGAATGTATAAAGGCGCATAAAGGGTAAAGGCAAGTAAATTGCATTAATGGAAAAGGGTTGGTCTTGTATCATATACATTCTCGCTAACTCGTTTCTCTATACGCGGGTACTTTGAGTTGTTTGGAGTGACTAGTATAAAATGAATGAACACCCTTATTACATAAGAATAACAACTATTTATAGTATTAGAAAGTAACTACTAAATGACGGTTGAGGCTTCACAACGTGTCCCTTTTGACACTTTTTCCACTATCTCAACCGTTCCCACGTTCGTCCATTCTTAGTTTGAATTTTGAACACTTAATATTTCCCTCCAATTTTGGTTGTAACTTCTGTGCGTTCTCTTCAGCGTGGTCCTTGTCGAGCACTTTCCAACACTTAGCATTTTTTAGTAGCTTTGTCCACCTCTCTTCGACTTAGATTGCTCCTTGATTGTGTCGAAAGGTTCACATGTTTTAAATTGACATTTTGACATGAGATGATTCTGAAATCAACTAGTGTCGAAAATTGAGAGCTAACAACAACCGATGTCATTGAGTGGATGCTGGAGAAAAATTAGGTTTTTTTCTGTTCATTCTGCTTACATTAAACCTGTTTCAAGACTGTCTACTAATTCTATCTCGCTTGGGATGTGTAGTGCACTTAGTGTTTTATGGAAAATTCAAGTTTCGTAGAATGTTTTGTTGTTTGGATGGCGTTTGATTCTTAACAGATTGTCTACTAGAGACCAGCTAGTGAAGAGGAAAATATTACTTGATGACAAAGACAAGTGTTGCGTTTTGTGTTTTAAAGTTGACGAATCAAAATAACATGTCTTCGGCAACTGTGATTTTGGCATGAGAATCTAGACAACAATTGTGACTTGGTTAGGAACTGGTTTTGTAATGTCTAGGGAGGACTTATCTATGTTTCTATTCAAGGCTAAATCTATAAAGAAAGAGAAGGATCAAAAAGTGGTCAGTATTATTTGGTTGGCAACAGTTTGGATTATTTGGTTGGAGCGCAACGGTATTTTGTTTAAATGAAACATTCCAAAGTTTGAGGAGTACTGGATGAAAATTAAAAAAAAATCGTAGGAATGACGTTGTATCACCTATAGCTTCCTTTCTTCTTTTTGTTTTTTAGATCGTATGTATCTCTTATGTTTTGTACTATATCAAACGTAGAGGTGGCAATTAAATCCATTAAGGCAAAATCCATCCAATCCATCCATCAAAAAATCCATCCAATCCATCCATCACACAAAAAATAAGTTAATGGATTGGATTAAATTCATCCATTTATATGCATGGATGGATTCAATCCATCCATTTATATGCATGGATTGATTCAATCCATCCAACATATTTTAAGGATCCAATGGATTATTTTTATTTTCGTTAGATTTATTTTTTTAAAATAAATAAAAAACTATATTTTTTTTCTGAAAATTTTTTTTTAATTTTTTTTGAAAAAAAATCTGTTTTTTTTTTCAGAACAAAAAACTGATTTGTTTTTCGAAAAAAAAAATCGACTTTTTTTTTTGGAAAAAAATCAGTTTTTTTTTCAGAATAAAAAACTGATTTGTTTTTCGAAAAAAAAATAAATTTTTTTCTCGAAAAAAAAGCCGACTTTTTTTTGGAAAAAAAGCAGTTTTTTTTCAGAATAAAAAACTGATTTGTTTTTCGAAAAAAAAAAAATTTCTCGAAAAAAACCGACTTTTTTTTTTGGAAAAAATCAATTTTTTTTCTGAAAAAAATCGGTTTTTTTTTCTGAAAAAAATCGATTTTTTTTTTCTGAAAAAAATCGGTTTTTTTTTTCAGAATAAAAAGCTGATTTGTTTTTCGAAAAAAAAAACCGACTTTTTTTTTGGAAAAAAAATTAATTTTTTTTTCTGAAAAATTGTTTTTTTTTTCAGAATAAAAAACTGATTTGTTTTTCGAAAAAAAAATAAAATTTTTTCTCAAAAAAAACCGAATTTTTTTTTTGGAAAAAAAATCGGTTTTTTTTTCAGAATAAAAAACTAATTTGTTTTTGAAAAAAAAAATTTATTTTTACGAAATTAAAAAAAAAGTTGGATGGATGGATATCCATCCATTAAAAATATGTTAATGGATGGATTGGATGGATTTTATTCTTAATGGATGAATCGGATTGAATAATTTTAATAAAATTTTAGTGGATTTTAATGGACTAATGGATTGTTTTAATCCATCCATTAGCAATCCAATCCATATCCATCCAATCCATCCATTTTGCCACCCCTAATCAAACGGTTGAGTCGTACCTTGTTAGAGTTTCGAATACCTCTTGTACTCGGTCATTTTAATTCAATCTTTGCCTATTAAAAAAACCACTTCTTTGGATTAGGAGAGAGAAAAACACAATAAATGGGTGATTTTGAACTAAATGTAAAATTTCTCTAAATCTTTCTCAAAGTGTCTAATAGTGGAAATGCTAAAACTAAGAATCAATTTCATGTTTAAGTTTTTAATTTTCATATATACATAATTCTTAGACTCAACTATGGATGGTTAATTTTTCATTAATTTTAAATAGTTTTGTAGCGAATATTTTAAATTAGAAACTATGAACATGCGTTTATGATTCGAACAATGTTGGGGCTAGCATTGAATCATGCTGTAAAAAAACTTAGTTTCTTGTTTTCTACATTGGTTGATTTGGCTGAGCCTTTTGGGCATAGATCATATAGTTTTTTTTTTTTTCATTTAAAACAATTTTGCATAGTCATTTAGAAGTAATAGGGAAAAAAACACCAGAGAGTGGGATTACAAATTAGAAGCAATAGTAGTTTTAAAAAATACATTGTAAATACCTTGGGTAGTTAGTAACCATTAAGGGGAGGATTAAATCGTTCTCTATTGAATAATGGATTGAAATTCATTATGAATTGAGAAATAAAAAAAATATATAAATTAGGTATTGTTCATTTTGAGAAACTATGGATGATTTTTTGGGATTTTTTCACATTTTGTGTAAACACACTCATCGCTAATAAATCAGAGAGATGGTTTATTTTCAAATGTAGGAAACGTTTTAGGTCGAAATATGTTAATCAACATCAATGTAAGTTATTTAATCTCTTTATCTTTGTATTTTGGTTTTTTTGTTTGAATTTTAATTTTCACCTTGATTTTAAATTCGTTCTTAGTTAAATATTTATTAGTAATTTTTTAATTTGATTTTTATTATTCTTTATTTCATTTTTCTTGTTGATTATCTCAACAAGCAGAGACATTTATGGGAATTGGAACAAATATTTCAAGTGAACACAATGGATTATAAATGTGATTTTAATTTTTTTTTTTTCATAAACATTGCTTTTGTTATGTGAAAAGTGAAGCTGGAAGCATCTTGGATTAAAAAAAAAAAAGTGTGAATGAATTAAAGAGTGAGGCAAAGAAACCAGTCACTCTAACTCAATTGGAGAAGTGCCATTATTTTATTTCAATGATAGAATAGTTTGAGAAAACCCATAAGGGAGAAGATCGCATTAGATATATGGACAAATTTAAATCACTATACATGACCAAGTTATTGTCACATCAGTTATGTCTATAAAAAAACTTTTATTTTATATTTGTACAGTCAAAATCATTTTTTTGAACATTTAACATAATTCAACAAGATTATTGATGATTTGAAAAATACTAAAGAGAAATTAGATGACGAGGATAAAACTTTACTTTTATTGAGTTTGATGCTCATATCTTTTGAGAAGTTCAAGGATGAAATCTTTTATGAAAAGGAATCTACTATCATCTTAAAGGAGTATCAGTCATCATTTAGGCCAAATTAACTATGATGCTTCAAAATATGAAGTTGGAAGATACTTCAAAAGGCTTAAGTGTCTTGAGAGGAAGATATAAGAGTAGATGAAACTAAAAAGAGAATTGTTCTAGTCAAAAAGTATATGTCTGGAAGTTTCCCCTACAATGGCAAAGACACTCGTAGACCTTAATAGGTATATTATGTTGTATTGTGGTTAGAGTTTGTTCACGACGATGACAAGACTTGTATGATGGTGTTTGTGGTGGTTTATGTTAGAACACAAATTGTTTCTTATAATATCTCTATGTTTTGATGATAACTATTATGAAATTTTGTAATTAAGAATTATATACTCTAAAATTTGCTTAAGAGTTTTTACTGCAGATAGTAAAGGAACTAACACTCCATAAGCAAATCAGAATTGAACATAAGAAATTTGCTAGACTCTGAAGCGCCAGATGCATCCATTAGAAGATTTTGATTGATGCCAACAAAAGATCCTGAGCGTAGCCTCAAGAAGAATCTAAAGCAGAAGCTCCAGAAGAATCTGAAGCAAGTCAGAAGCATCTGAACCACAGAAGGATTATGTATGAAGAGTTTTTCAAAGCATAGTTACTACAGAAGATTCTGAAAGTACTAAAGCTGCCAGTACTGAAGATCTGTCTCAAATATGCTCTGATCTTAAATACGCTAAAAGCACACCTGCTGCAGAAGACTCTGATTCAGCAAAACTCTGATCATCATCAGAAGGCTCTGATCTAATTAGACTCTGATTCAGCAAAACTCTGATCATCATCAGAAGGCTCTGATCTAATTAGACTCTGATGAATTTGCTGAAAATTGAAGAAGAATTATTCAAAGTTTATATCTGTTGGAATGATCCAAACGACTCTTTCCTTATTTATGCTAGACACAAGAACACAGACAAAAAGGATTTATCTGTGCTTTCTTCTTCTAGGAAAGGTCACTTGATGTGAAGACAAAAAAGGCTCAGACCTTTTGGACACTCTTCTCAACGTGAAGCTCACCTTGGATCAACTGCCTATAAAAGCAAGACTTCACCCAACTTCTTTAGTTGACGTTTTATCCAAAAGAAATCAACATTCAAGCTCTCATACTATTCATATTCTTTCTAAGAATTAATTTCTTTGTTCTTAATAGTTAAGTGAAAAATCACAGTTGTGATAAAGCTTTATAGAAGCAATCTTAAACACTTATATTTGTATTACATTTGATTGTAAACCTTAAGAAGATCCAGTTAGGATCAGTAGTTCTTGAGAAGACTTTGAACAGTTGTTCTAAGTGCTTACTATTGTAATCAGTTGATTAAATAGTGGATTAAGTCCTTATTTGAGAAAGGCAAATCACTCTAGGAAGGGTGGACTGGAGTAGTTGAGTTCAACGAACCAGGATAAAAATACTTGAGTTGTTATTTCTAAGGTTTAATCTTCATACTTATTCAACCCCCCCTTCTAAGTATTTTCTCACCTTCAGTTGGCATCAGAGCTCCGGTTCTGTGTGTGCTACCACTTAACAGTGACAGTAAAGATCCAGTGAGAAATACTTTGATATATATTTGGTTGTTACTATGGCTGATAATACAATGTCTAGCATTAACAACAAATATGAAGAAAGGGACAGAATCAACACCAAACCCCCTATGTTTGATGGGGAGAAATTTGATTATTGGAAAGACAGGATTGAAAGTTTTTTCCTTGGATATGATGCTGATTTATGGGATCTGGTCATAGATGGATATGTTCATCCCACTGATGGGAATGGCAAGAAAATAGACAGAAAATCTATTATAGATGCTCAGAAGAAAGAATTTAGAAATCATCACTAGGCCAGAACAATATTGTTGAATGCAATATCTCACACTGAGTATGAAAAAATTACAAACAGGGAAACTGCATTTGACATGTTTGAATCCTTAAAGATGACTCATGAAGGAAACTCTCAAGTCAAGGAAACAAAGGCTCTGGCTCTGATCCAGAAGTATGAAGCCTTCAAGATGGAAGACTCTGAATCTGTTGAAGCTATGTTCTCCAGATTTCAAATACTTACAACTGGACTAAAGGTTCTGGATAAAGGATACTCTACTGCTGATCATGTGAAAAAGATCATCAGAAGCTTACCTACCAGATGGAGACCTATGGTGACAGCGCTGAAGATGGCTAAAGATCTGAACAAGATCTCCTTGGAGGAACTGATCAGTTCACTAAGAAGTCATGAAATTGAACTTGAGGAAGATGAACCTCAAAAGAAAGGTAAATCCATTGCTTTAAAATCTAATAAATCTGCTAAAGCATTGCAGGTAATAGAGGAAAGCTCTAAAGAATCCTCATCTGAAGATGAAGATGAACTATCCATGTTGTCCATAAGAATAAACAAACTCTGGAAGCATAAAGGAAAGAAGTTCAGAAACTTCAGGAAGCCTGACCAAAGAAAAGAATCTTCTGGACATAGAAGATCTGGCAAAAAGGAGGTTGTATGTTATGAATGTAAAGAACCTGGACATTACAAAAATGAATGTCCAAAGGTGCTGAAAGAAAAGCCTAAAAGAAAATTTGATAAGAAGAAAAAGGTTTTGATGGCCACCTGGGATGATTCAGATACATCTGAATCTGAATCTGAGTCAGAAGAAGAATGTGCCAATGTAGCTTTGATGGCAGACATAGAAGATCAGGAGGAAGGAACTTCAGGATCTGAATCTGACTCTGACGCTGAAGAGGTAATGGCTAAACTCACTAAAGAAGAACTTATCAAAGTGTTATCAGAAGTTCTGAAAAGTTATAACAATATTAAGCTCAAATACAAGAAGCGTCAAAGCAATCTTGTATCTGAGAATAATATTCTCAAATCAGAAGTAGCTGAGCTAAATGAAAAGAACTTAAAATTGAAAAATAATTCTGAATTAGCTCAACAAAACTCTAATTCTGAAACTGAATCTGAATGCAAAAATATTTTGGAAAAATATGATTATAGCTTTCAGAAGTTTCTTGCTAAAAGCATAGACAGAAGCAAAATGGCTTCTATGATCTATGGAGTTAGCAGAAATAACAGAAAAGGAATTGGATAAGAATCCTCCTCTGGAAAGGATTTAAATCCAAAACCTGTTGATAAAATTATCATCAAGAAAACGCCTTTATATTCACACTTTAAATTTGGTCACTTGAATGGTATTGAACAAACACGCTCTGAAAAGAATACTCATGTGTTTAAATCTAAGGCTAGTTAGAATAAACCTTATGTTGAAAAACAGAAGTTTAGACAAACCTTCAGAACAACTAACCCTAAAGGACCCAAGAAGATCTGGGTACCTAAAAGTAAAATAATTCCTATTGCAGATGTTCTTAGCAGCAAGGTCAGGACGCCAATCATGGTACCTGGACTCTGGATGCTCACGACACATGACAGGAGAAAGGTCTATGTTCCAAAGCCTGGAGCTTAGATCTGGAGGTGATGTGAAATTTGGAGGGAACTAGAAGGGCAAGATCATTGGATCTGGCACCATTGGAAATGGTAAACTTCCCTCTATTACTAATGTTTTACTTGTTGAAGGGTTAAAGCATAACTTATTGTCCATAAGTCAATTAAGTGACAATGGTTATGATATTACCTTTAATAAAAAATGTTGTAAAGCTATTAGTCAAAAGGATGGCTCTATCCTATTTAGTGGTAAGAGGAAAAACAACATTTATAAAATAAATCTTTCAGAACTTAAAGTTCAGAATGTTAAATGCCTCTTGTCTGTTAATGAAGAGCAATGGGTCTGGCACAGAAGATTGGGGCATATTAATATGAGACGTATATCTCAGATTAATAAACTTAATCTTGTCAGAGGACTTCCTAATCTGAAGTTCACCTCAGATGCTCTTTGTGAAGCATGCCAAAAAGGGAAGTTTTCAAAATCATCTTTTAAATCAAAAAATGTTGTTTCTACTTCCAGACCACTAGAATTACTTCATATTGATCTGTTTGGACCAGTGAAAACTGCATCCATCAGAGGCAAGAAGTATGGATTAGTCATTGTTGATGACTATAGTAGATGGACATGGGTAAAGTTCTTAAAACACAAGGATATGTCACATTCTGTGTTCTTTGACTTCTGCATGCAAGTCCAGAATGAAAAAGATTTCAAAATTATAAAAGTCAGAAGTGATCATGGTGGTGAATTTGAAAATAAATATTTTGAAAAGTATTTTAATGAAAATGGCATTGCTCATGATTTTTCATGTCCTAGAACTCCACAACAAAATGGGGTTGTAGAGAGAAAAAACAGAACTCTGCAAGAAATGGCCAGAACCATGATCAATGAGACAAATCTGGCAAAACACTTTTGGGCAGAAGCAATCAACACAGCCTGTTACATTCAGAACAGAGTGTCTGTAAGACCTCTTCTGGAGAAGACTCCATATGAACTGTGGAAGAACAGAAAGCCCAACATTTCATATTTTCATCCTTTTGGATGTATTTGTTATATGTTAAATACTAAAGAAAATCTGAACAAGTTTGATTCCAAAGCACAGAAGTGTTTCATGCTTGGATATTTTGAACGCTCTAAAGGCTACAGAGTATACAACACTGAGACACAGATTGTGGAAGAATCTATTCATGTTAGATTTGATGATAAGCTTGGCAATAAAAAGCCAAAGCAGTCTGAAAACTCTGCAGATAGAGAAGTAGTCTTCACAGACTCTGAAGTCCCAGAAGCAGACAAAGCTCAAGTGAAGGAACCAGAAGCAACGCCAGATGCTATTCCTTTAACTTCTCAGATGAACAATCTAAACATTTCTGAAGAATCAACTGTTAGAGGATCATCATCCAGAATTAAAGCTTCTCATCCAGAGAATGTCATTATTGGAAAGAAGGATGATCCCATCAGAACAAGATCCTTTCTAAGATCATCTGAAGCATCATTATTTGGACTGGTGTCAGTAATTGAACCAACTTCTGTAGATGAAGCTCTGCAAGACAATGATTGGATTATTTCCATGCAAGAAGAGTTAAATCAATTCACCAGAAATGATGTGTGGGATCTAGTTCAAAGACCAAAAGGATTCAATATAATTGGAACAAAATGGGTCTTCAGAAATAAGCTAAATGAGAAAGGAGAAGTTGAAAGAAATAAGGCAAGGCTTGTTGCTCAAGGGTACAGTCAACAAGAAGGTATTGATTATACTGAAACTTATGCTCTAGTGGCAAGGTTAGAATCTATACGCCTTCTTATTTCATTTGCTGCACAAAATAACATCACTCTGTATCAGATGGACGTTAAAAGTGCCTTTCTAAATGGTATTATAGAAGAAGAAGTTTATGTCTACCAACCTCCTGGTTTTGAGAGTGAAAAATTTCCAAATCATGTTTTCAAACTAAAGAAATCTCTATATGGTTTAAAACAAGCTCCCAGAGCTTGGTATGAGAGATTGAGCAATTTTCTTCTGGAGAAAAATTTCATCAGAGGCAAAGTGGACACAACACTTTTTTGTAAATCATTTAAGAAAGATATTCTAATTGTCAAATTTATGTGGATGATATAATATTTGGATCTACCAATACTATGCTGGGAAAGGAGTTTGCTCAATGTATGCAGGCAGAATTTGAAATGAGCATGATGGGAGAACTGAGATTCTTTCTTGGAATTCAAGTCAATCAAACTCCAGAGTGCACTTACATACATCAGACCAAATATGTTAAAGAACTTCTGAAGAAATTTAACATGACTGATAGTAAGCTGGCAAAGACTCCCATGCATCCAACTAGCTCACTTGGCAAGGAAGAGGTAAGTAAGAAAGTAGATCAGAAGCTCTACAGAGGTATGATAGGATCTCTTCTTTACTTAACTGCTTCTAGACCTGACATATTGTTCAGTGTATGCTTGTGTGTTAGATTCCAATCAGATCCTAGAGAATCACACTTGACAGCTGTCAAGAGGATTCTAAGGTATCTGAAAGGTACTTCTAATGTGGGTTTGTGTTACAGAAAATCTGATGATTTCAAATTAGTTGGATTCTGTGATGCTGACTACGCTGGAGACAGAGTGGAAAGGAAAAGTACTTCTGGAAGTTGTCAATTTCTAGGAAGAAATCTAATCTCTTGGTACAGCAAGAAGCAACCCACAATTGCACTTTCAACCACAGAGGCAGAATATATTGCTGCTGCTGGATGTAGCACGCAGATGCTCTGGATGAAAAGTCGACTAGAAGATTATCAAATATTTGAAAGTAACATTTCTATCTTCTGTGATAATACTTCTGTTATATGTTTGTCTAAGAACCCCATTTTACACTCTAAGGCAAAACATATAGAAATTAAGCATCATTTCATCAGAGACTATGTTCAGAAGGGAATCATAAATTTAGCCTTTGTTGATACAGATCATCAATGGGCAAATATTTTCACAAAACCCCTTGTTGAAGATAGATTCAAATTTATTCTGAAAAATATTGGTATGGATTTTTGTCCAGAATGATATTTATCATAAGCAAATTTTACAGATGCAAAAATGCCTAATGCTCTGAAGTATTTCTTCTGATTGCTTATTTATTCTCTTTAATTATTTTTGTGAAACTCTGAACTAACAATCCTTAGAGGATCTGAACGTTGGTTAACGTTTCATTTCTCAAGAGAATTCAGAACACATGCAAGCAAACACGTGTCACTCCAAATCTGCAAAGGTGGCGTGTACACTACTGAAGAGACGTTTGAGGTGAAGTTTGAATAGTGAAAATCTTGATTTCCCCCCCCCCCCCCCCAAATTGTCAGAATCAATAAATGCTTGAAATGATTTTATTCCTTTTCATTAAATGCTTTGTTTAAACGTGCCTTCTTCTGACTGTTTGTATGCCTATGTGTTTAGTATAAATACATCATTTCTCTTCATTTTCACACTTTTCACATCTCAAACCTTTTATGCATTTATGTCTTCTCTTCTCTCTTCACAAAAACCCTAAGCGTTTGACAAATTCATCTTCAATGGCAACTTCATCATCAACTGCTGCACAATTTCAATCTACCATGGCTGCAGTCACTTCTGCTAATATGGGTGTAACTCCTTATACGCCTCCAAAGAGAACATTGCTAACACCTGTTGAAAAACTGGAGGTTCTCTGTGAATCAATGGTGGAATTTGGTTCACTTGCTGAGAATGGGTTTGAGTTTCGCTCCATTATAGATGCTCAAGGATGGGTGAAGTATTTTGACAGACTTTTTGGACCAGTCTACCCCCTTCTGGTAAAAGAATTTTGGATACATGCTTTTGTATACCCTAAGTTCATTCTATCTTCTGTTCTGGGCAAAGAGATAATCATAACAGAAGATCTGATTAGAAAACTCATTGGATATGAGGAAACAGATGGAGTATCACACTTGCCAGCTGGGCGTGTAGATATGGATGAAGTATATGAAGAAGTGATGACTGCTGGACAAGCTTCTAATAAGTTCAAAGATCTGAAGCCTGACTACAAGATCTGGGCTAAGATTTTCATGGGATGCATTCATCACAGAAAGTCAACAAACTCTCCAGACTATGTCAATAATGAACATCTCTACTTTATGTATTGCTTAAGTCAGAGCACCAAGGTAGATCTTCCATATATTCTTTTTATGCACTTATGGAATCATATAAATGCCTCTAGAGAATATATGAAAGAAAAAGGTCAGAAGATCAGAACCTGGATTCCTTTTGGAAGGTTAATCTCAGATTTTCTAACAGAAAATGGACTTGTAACTGCTCTGTACGCTGCTGGAGTCACAGAGGAACTGGAATTTATTTTGGGAAAGCCTTTGAATGCCAAAAGTCTTCAGAGACTAAAAATAGTGGAAGAACTCACAACAACTCCCAAGAAGCTGAACATTTCTGAACTAAGTCAGAAGAGAACTCCTGTAGATGATTACCCTCTGTTCTATGATGAAGAACCAAGGGAAATTGTTGTAAGATATATTGATGAGTGAAAGGCAGAAGGAAAGCCTATTCCTGCAGATATTATAAAGAGAGCAAGGCAACCATTACCTGTTGTAGTAGAAGAACCACCAAGAAAGAGGACTCAACCAGAAGAAGAAGCTGCACCTGTTCAGAAGAAGCCCAAGATTGCTAAGAAGCCACAGAAGCTGCTAAAGAGGAAAGAATCTGGAGACACTCCTTCTGTTCCTGCTAAACGCATCAAAATCAAAGGTACTAAAACTTCTGTATCTTCTGCAAATCCTATTGTTATAAATGATTCAACTGTTAAGTCTATTCCAAAACCGCCTTCTTCACAAAATCAATCTGTTACTGCTTCACCTCATGTTTCTATTCCATCTCCACAAAAATCTTCTAATCCAATTTCAATCTCACCTGTAAAACAATCCTCTGTATCAAAACCAACAATTCAAACTCCACAACCAGAAATTCCAACCAAACAATCTGTACCACAACAACAACCATCAGAAAAACAACCCACAGAACAACAACCAACAAAACCATCTGAACCTCTACAAGAAAAAGACTCTAAACATCAACAACAAAAATCATTTGAACCTCAAACACAACAACAAGAGAAACAACCACAATCAGATAATCCTCCATCCAAAACATCTGAACCCACTGAATCTGTACCAGTTACTTCTGAACCAATCCCATCAGAACCACCTACATTTGAACCCTCATCAAATCCCTCTGAAAATCCCTCAGAATCAATCAACCCATCTGGAACCAACATCCCTGAGACAGAAGTTCTTGATGTTACACCTCTGAAAACTGTTTTTCAAGTGTCTTCTACTTCTTGCACACCAACCACTTCATCAAATTCCTCAGAATCTGACATTCACCCAGATTTTCTGATATCCCCTTCTCACAGAGATTCTGAGGTAAACCAACCAGAACCCCCTGTATCTTCCAAAGTTTTTATTCCAGATCCTACTCCCACACCTAAACCATCATCTGAAATCCTCATTCCAAATCCGAACCCAACATCTACCCCAAGAACATCTATCTCATGTGCACAATTCTCATCTCTTTTTCACAATCTTTCCTATGGTTTCAAACTCAAAGATTTCTATGACAGAGTTGAACCATCAGGCCCTATCACTCCCTTGAAACCCAAACTTACAATCACCCTACCATATGTGCTTCTAACCTATATTCAATCAATGTCAGGAGTAGGTTCATTAGCAACAATATCATATTCTGCTAAATCTGCAAAAGCTGTTACTTCAGCTATACCTGTTTCATCTGATAAACCTGCTGCTTCTGATGAACCTGTAAAATCTGCTTTCCAACCTTACTCCAATAAACCCTTTGATGTGGTTTCCTATCACACCAAAGCAAAACCAAATCTGTTAAATGCTTTAAACAGATCCAAACCTGACAAATCCCCTGAAATTCCTTTCATAACATACTACCCTCCTCCTCTGATTTCCATTCAGAAATCCTTATTTCCACCTACTCCTCAACCAAAACCAATAACATTGGAGACTCTGTTACACCCCAAACCTAGACTAAACATTGATCATTTATTTACATGCTTTTTGCAAGAAATACAGATGTATTTAGGTACTGTACAGAGGAAGTGTTTAGCAATAATGGATGCAACAGAATCTGATGTCATCTGGAATGGATTCATAAACAGATTCAACACTGTAGCATCAAATCTGAAGAACATATGTTCTGATGATGCGAAGCTCAGATTTGCTGAAGCTGCACGAAGTTTGTTCTAGATTGTCAAGAGATCTGGACCATTACTTCTTACAGTTGCTCCTCCATCATCAGAAGAAACTACTGAATCTGCATCTGAAGACAATCCTTTGGCCATGACTCTGGTAGAACTTCCTCCTGGCTCTAATGCTCCAAGCTCTACAGACCCTATGGAAATTGACTCTGTTCAAGCTCCAGAAAATGTTCAACCTTCTTCGTCTGAGATTAAGAAAGAACATCCAGATTTTGAGGATAAAATTGCTGCTCTGGAAGCTGGTCAATCAGAAATCAAGTCTTGGATGGCCAAACAGGATAAAAAGTCTGAAGACATGACTGAGTGAATGTCAAAACAGGATCAGAAGAATGAAACAATGGCTAAGTGGATGTCAAAGCAAGAACAATCCTCCTCTGAGATCACGGATCTGTTGAAGATGCTTTTGTCAAAACACTCTTAGTTTTTCATTTTTTTCACTCTGATGTTTTTGCATCTGATGTTTGCTTGTGTATTTTGACTATCTTCTGATGCATGTACTCTTGATCTGAACTGAATTGAATGAATCTTTCAAAGTTTTCTCCACATGATTTATCTCCTTTATTGTTTCCTTTTATTTGTTTTTTTTTGTAAGTTTTTACTTTTTGCTTATGACAAAAAAGGGGGAGAAAATATAGATCTGAATTGTTTAATTAAACTTCACCAGAATGAAACTTCAGACATATCTATTTTATCTAACATTAAATCTGAGTATTTCAGAACATTTGATAAGTACACTCTGTAAAAGAAACTCTGAGACTCTCAGATCATTTGACAATTATCAAACTCTGACTCTGAAATTTGCAAGACACTCTGACTCTCAAATGTTAAAAGAACAATCAAGATCTAACTCTGAAAATTACTCAAGACAAAAGGGAAGTTTCTATTCCTTATTTGTATTTAATTCAGGGGGAGATTCATCATCTCAGGGGGAGTTATAATTATTATATTTTCAATTAAACAAAATTTCTGATGTTTTTGTCATCATCAAAAAAGGGGAGATTGTTAGAACACAGATTGGTTCTTAATAATATCTCTATGTTTTGATGATAACTATTATGAAATTTTGTAATTAAGAATTATATACTCTAAAATTTGCTTAAGAGTTTTTACTGCAGATAGTAAAGGAATTAACACTCCAGAAGCAAATCAGAATTGAACATAAGAAATTTGCTAGACTCTGAAGCGCCAGATGCATCCATTAGAAGATTCTGATTACTGCCAACAGAAGATCCTGAGCGTAGCCTCCAGAAGAATCTAAAGCAGAAGCTCTAGAAGAATCTGAAGCAAGTCAGAAGCATATGAACCAAAGAAGAATTCTGTATGAAGAGTTTTTCAAAGCATAGTTACTACAGAAGATTCTGAAAGTACTAAAGCTGCCAGTACTGAAGATCTGTCTCAAATATGCTCTGATCTTAAACACGCTAAAAGCACACCTGCTGCAGAAGACTCTGATTCAGCAAAACTCTGATCATCATCAGAAGGCTCTGATCTAATTAGACTCTGATGAATTTTCTGAAAATTGAAGAAGAATTATTCAAAGTTTATATCCGTTGGAATGATCCAAACGACTCTTTCCTTATTTATGCTAGACACAAGAACACAAACAAAAAGGATTTATCTGTGCTTTCTTCTTCTAGGAAAGGTCACTTGATGTGAAGACAAAAAAGGCTCAGACCTTTTGGACACTCTTCTCAACGTGAAGCTCACCTTGGATCAACTGCCTATAAAAGCAAGACTTCACCCAACTTCTTTAGTTGACGTTTTATCCAAAAGAAATCAACATTCAAGCTCTCATACTATTCATATTCTTTCTAAGAATTAATTTCTTTGTTCTTAATAGTTAAGTGAAAAATCACAGTTGTGATAAAGCTTTATAGAAGCAATCTTAAACACTTATATTTGTATTACATTTGATTGTAAACCTTAAGAAGATCCAGTTAGGATCAATAGTTCTTGAGAAGACTTTGAACAGTTGTTCTAAGTGCTTACTATTGTAATCAGTTGATTAAATAGTGGATTAAGTCCTTGTTTGAGAAAGGCAAATCACTCTAGGAAGGGTGGACTGGAGTAGTTGAGTTCAACGAACCAGGATAAAAATACTTGAGTTGTTATTTCTAAGGTTTAATCTTCATACTTATTTAACCCCCCCCCCCCCCCCCCTTCTAAGTATTTTCTCACCTTCTGTTTAGAGGATCCATTCAAGTGAGGTGAGAGGCTCTGTGTAATTATCAGATGCTTATGTATGAGTGTATGAATTCGACCCATTTTCTCCTCTTGGTGGATAAGTACTTATAGAGACCTTTTTGGGCCTAGAATTTTGGAAACCCTTAGGGGGCAGAAACTGCTCCCACACGATTAGGAGAGATTATTGACTACCTATTTCTCAGGGACTCATGGTGACACACCCTCTTAATAAATAATGGGTTATAACGGCATAATATATGCCATCTATCCTGAGGGAGATCCCTCATGTTATGTGTGGATGTCGCCTAGGAGACATCACTTCGAGCGAGAACCAAGGAGTCACCCTTATTGGGGACCCTCACAAATATAACATTACACAGTCCCTAAAGCACATGAACTTTGTAAAGGGCAAAGTGTTTGCAAGGCTCATTTCATTAGCGAGGTACATCATCTTGGGGGGGAGTCCCTCAATTGAAGGTGACCTTTTTAATAAGAGGCAGGTCCCTTAGACTATAGTGAGTCTCTCAGCAAAAGGATACCTTTTTTATATGAGACGAGTCACTTAGTCTAGGGTGATTCCTCAGCTGAAGGAGACCTTTTCTAATTATGTGCACTTCTAAGGGAGTGGTGAGTGTCGCACCTCGAAAAATTCATTTCGAACATACGACCCTCGCGCGAAAGGCGCGGAAAATGCGGTTCGACAGAGTCGCCACCGAACTTTATTTTTCCCGAATAGACGGGAGAGGAAAATATCGAGAAAACCTCACAAACGCGGAAGGAACACGGCCGTCGCAACCATATGTTCCTGGGTTCGGGAATCAGTTACGTGAGGGGAAGGTATTAGCACCCCTCACGTCCGTCGTACTCGACGGGAACCTCTTAATTCGAGTTAATGGACGTTAGCTAAACTTAATTCTTCTCTTCTCGCTACTAAATGCTAAAGGATACTATAAAGGCTAAAGACGCTAGGGGAAGGGGGATGGTTTAGAGGATAGGGTGCTCGCCAAGGATTGGGGCCCTTGTGCCTACGTATCCTCATTCGGACGAGAATGAGAAATCAGAGCGTCGTAGTTCGACTACGGGAAATGATGGGGGAAATGGAAAATGGAGGGAATTGTGCTCGCCAAGATCATCGCAATCTTGTGCCTACGTATCTTACATTCGGACAAGAATGAAGAATCAGAGCAGTCGTAGTTCGTGGTAACGACCACGAAAGAAACGAGTTTGAATTGGATTTGAAGTGGATACGGATGACGACTACTTGAAGCTTAAGAAAGACTTCTCGGACCCAAGTAGTCGGGAGAGCGAACCAAAGACTTAGGACACTCTCTTTTTCATCTTGAAGAATAATGATATGTTTGAAAGGATAAGGTTGAAATGATGACGATCACTTGAAGCCTAAGAAAGACTTCACAAACCCCAAGTAATCGGGAAAGCGAACCAAAGACTTGGAACACTCTCTTTTTCATTGTAAAAGAAGGTTATTTGAATTTGAAATGGTGTATAAAAGGATGAGATTGGATGACGACTACTTGAAGCTTGGGAAAGGCTTCTCGGATCCAAGTAGTCGGGAGAGCAAACCAAAGACTTGGGACACTCTCTTTTTCATCGTAAAAGAAGTTGTTTTAAAGGCGAGTGAAAGGATTAGTAGTTGAAGGATGGTTGAATGTTGTCGAGTTGTTAATGTTACTTAAAGGCGTCAATTGCTCACACACGAATAAGATAATTCGCATATAAACAATGGAAAGCAAGCTCCAAGACTTGACACTACTCTTTACACCTTGAAAAGGATTGAATAGTTGTTAGTTGATTGATAGTTTGTTTCGAAAATCCTCTTGACGTTGGATCAAGGGTTTGACTCGTTATCGCGCGCAAAGCGTGTTGAAAATGAAATTGTTTGAAAAAAGAGACCGACTTGACTTACGCATCAAGGGTCGAGTCGTAATAGGTTGATGGCGAATGCGTATGAGCACTCGACTTACAAGGGTTTGAAAATGGCTCGATGATGAATCGAGAATTAGTTTGAAAACAGTTTGAATCCGCTCTAGTCCCTATGGGTGCTCCTAGGAGATAAACTAATAATCAAAGAAATACGAAACATACATCGGAATGGGGAAGGGATACATGTAATTTACACGGGATTGCACGAAATAAAGGGGTCTCATTGTCAGGTAGCCCAAGAGAAAGTCGTGTGTGTGCATTTGTGTCCTAAACTACGCCTTGAGAAAAGTCGGGCACGACTTAAAATCAAGATACCTGCAAATAACCAATGATACAACAGTCCACCAATTTGGCTTGTAGGAGTTTCGATAATTTATTAAGTGTTTTCAAATATGGGTGAGTGAGATATGAATAATGAGATATGATAATAAATAATATGAATAAATATGATAATATGAAATAATATGAACAAAGTTTGACAGAAATTAAATTTATAGTTAGTTTACCAAAATAAAATCAAAAGAACAAAGGTGGTCTCGGATCCTTTGTTTCACGCCACTAATCTGACGGTTAAACGGTGGAAGTCTCGTCATCGACCGGAAAGCGAACCAAAGACTAAAAAAAATGCATCCAAAATTAGCAAAGTGTTCAATAAAGTTCTAGCAACGTTATTAATAAAAACAATTTACAAACTAAATGTTGTGTTAAAAACTCTAAACAAATTAAAAACAGAGGAGGTATGAATTAAAAACAAAGGGTATAAATATGATGAAATGGAAAGGATCACTTGGGCTAAGCCCATCACCTCTCATTAACTCGTGTGGGGGTACAAAAGCTGGCGTGTAAAAACAAAGCTTGGGGTCACATGGGCCTATCAATGGCCCATCACCCAAACTCAAACCCTAAAAAAAACGAGCAGAATGAGAGTGAAAAAACAATGATCTATGTTATCATCTGTCTAAACAAAAACTAAAACCCAACCTTCATCTCCTCTAAAATCACAGTTTAAACAACACATCAAGAAAAGAAATCATCCACAAAATGGATCGAGAGGAAAAGATATCAAAAGTCATGGTAGAATGCTTTGCATCGCACAACCTTCTGTCTCACCGAGAGATCTCGTGGCGACGAATCAACTTCTCCCTCACGCAGCTCAAGATTGTTTTGTGGGTTCATCGGTAATTACTGTTTGGGCGAAGAAGAAGGTGTTTGAGTTGAAGGGTTTGGTTTTAGAAATGTGGGTTGAAAGATTTGAAGGTTGTTGTGAAATTGATTTGGGGTTGAGATACGGGTATCGGTTTTGAAGGGATTTTCAAGTGGTGTCGAAGAAAGGGTTGTTATTGGTGAAAGATTAGAGTATTGATTGGATTTTTGTTTTATTAGTTGAAGGTGTTTGCAAAGTTTGAAGGTGAAGAATGATTAGGGTTGAAGGTATTGAAAGGACAATGTTCAGAGAGGTGAGAGAGGTGAGTTTCGGAATAATGTTGGTTCGGTTTATGGATTTGTGAGAGAGTGACGAATATGTTTAGCTCCAGTTTGCTTTTCTTTTGAAGAGGAAGAAGGAGCAGGTTTTAATGAAGTTTGATGGTTAAAGATGAGGTGAGTTAAGAAGAACATTGATGGTGTTTGAGGATTTGGAGGTTATGTTTCAAGTGGTGTCGAAGAAAGGGTTGTTATTGGTGAAAGATTAGAGTATTGATTGGATTTTTTTTATTAGTTGAAGGTGTTTGCAAAGTTTGAAGGTGAAGAATGATTAGGGTTGAAGGTATTGAAAGGACAATGTTCAGAGAGGTGAGAGAGGTGAGTTTCGGAATAATGTTGGTTCGGTTTATGGATTTGTGAGAGAGTGACGAATATGTTTAGCTCCAGTTTGCTTTTCTTTTGAAGAGGAAGAAGGAGCAGGTTTTAATGAAGTTTGATGGTTAAAGATGAGGTGAGTTAAGAAGAACATTGATGGTGTTTGAGGATTTGGAGGTTATGTTTCTGTTAAGGTTTGGAGTCTTTTTTTGGTTGGTGAAGAAGAAAATCTATTCGATTGAAGGGGGGTTGAAATGAATATGGTGGAAGAAAGAGTTTGAGAGTTTGGGATTTGAAGAAGATTGGAAAGGGGTTAAAAGCTACCGAGAAAAAAGTTCCGGAGTTGGGAGGGGTTGCAGTCTTCAGAGATTATTCAAGTGTGTTTGTGTTGTTGATGTTGTATTGAAATCATGGATTTTTTCCCCAGATTCTCCGACTTGAAGGTGGTGTTTTAACATTGAAGGTTCTTTTTGAAGATCAAAAAAGAGGGTCCAGAGAATTCTTTGTTCTGCTCTTTATATTGGAGTGTTCAAGTTTGAAGGTATTGGCTTGTGAAGTTGTATGTTAGATGCGTGGCTATACATGGTAATCATGTGCGTGAATCAGAGCTGTGCAGGCTGTTCGGTCTGATGTGGAATTTTGTAAGCCAAGTTGCAACAGAAATCAAACTTCCTTTGGTTCAAATCATTTTCGCGTGGCTTTGTGGTTTGTACTCGTTTTACATTATCCTTCCGCCAGTTTGTGCTGTTGTGGCTTGGTGTCTGAAAACAGGGTCCTTTTGCAGTCTGCTGCATAAACATGGTTGGGCTTCACACATTTCACATGGTGGGTCCTGGTTTAGGGAGCAATACGGATTCTGCAATGCAGTTTTGTGTCCTGTTTTGCAGATCTTGTTTTTTTCATTTCAATTGCTTTGTCATTTTCTGGTTATTTTGCAGGTAAAAAATGCTGGTGGCTTGTGGGCTTTGGTTGGTAGCAAGGTTCAAAAGCATGCTTGTTGCAGCAAATGGGGTACGTACCATATGTTGATGTGTAGGCTGTAGGTGTAGTTATTGCTTGCAGTAGTACCTGCTTGGTGGGTCCTTTTGGACTTACTTCTGCTCCTTTGCAAGTGGGGTGTATTAACTCTTGTACCATCTTTTGTTTGGCAAATGATATTAACCAAAAATCACTTTTCCATGTGCCTGATATTTCTTTAATATTACATTGTGGCATTTATCAATAAAGTAGGAACAAGTTGGGCTTTGTAGTTTAATTTCCCTTAACTTTGTGCTGCAGGATTTGGTGACTTATGCACAAGAATCTTCACCTCACATGGATGGATATTGTGGCAAGCGATACACTTTGGTCTATATGAAGTTATGCAGACTTTGGATTGTTTTGGTGCAAATGGCCTTTGTGGTGACTTGTGGATATTCCAATATGTCATGTGCTATTGTTGGGTATAATGGTTTTCAGGATGATGCTGTGCGATGATAGACAAGTTATTGGAGGATCAGTTTCTTGTTGGTCTGAACATACAAAGGTATTTTGGTGTAATATCTCATGTACCTCTTGTCCTTATCTTATTTCCATTGTGATGACAAGATGCGTTTGCCCGTTTTTGCAGGACGTGGCCACTCTTGAATTTATCTTTGCAACAAGTTGTACACTCCTGATGTGGGCAAGATTGTGAAAGGATTTTGTAAAGTTTGTATGTATACTGCTACAACACCTTTCAAGCTGTCTCTTTCTTTCTGTCATGATTTGAAGATATTTTATTAATATAATACTGATCTTGTGTAGGTAGGAGATATAGAACACATAAGCAAAGCCAAGCCACTTGAAGGATGAGGCTCGAGGAGCTGTTGTACGGTGCGTTATTATTATGGAGGTACTTGTGGGGTCAGCTTGGTTTTGTCATTTTCATAAAAAAACTCTATCGTACATGAGCCTTGTAGTTACACTTTCATGATAGCCTTGAGGTGAAATGGTGGGTCTTAGGTGAGGATTGCAAAGCTGGTGATTTTGTGACAAGTTTATGTATATGCCTTGTGTGTGGGAGGTGGGGCATAGCAGTAGGTCGTATTTGTTGTTTTCTGTGGACTATCTTGTCGTCCCTTTGTAGCAGACTTTTTGAAGTTCGTTCTTCATTTATAAGCACAAGGGATAAGTAGCAAATGCTACAGATTATGGTGGGCATATTGTGGTCATGTAGGGGCCAGTTTTGGTGGCGTAAAGGACGATGCATGGGCCATGGTGAATCATCATTTTTTTTTGTTTTTTTTGTTGCTATAATGAATGTGGATTATATTTGTAATAAAACAATTTATTTTGGGCATATGAACCTTATTTGGGCTTTTTGTACCACAACTTTGATATTTGCACCATGTAGTTCTTTCACAAAAACAAATTGAGACAAATGAAATATTGCTTTGTTTCTATGTTATCCATATCCAATCCAAATTGAATCAAACACAAGCATTACGAATGAAACCATAAAAAATGAATTAATCTCTTGTTTGTGTTTTTGAACTATACTTAATCATGATAAAAAAAGAATAACCTTGATCCGTGACTCAGAATTTTAAGCCATAATCCATGATTCTCATAAACATCATTCTCGGGTTTTCACTCAAATAGAACACTAAATTGATCTATATCCTTGACCTGATTAAGAAATGGAATTGTATGGATCTAACATCACTTGGATTGTGGCTGAACCCCAACCAATCTTCACAAACTGAATTTCTCAAAGCTTTGAAATCACAATATGACAACTTGATATAGACTGCATTACAACTGTACCAAAACTCTGAGTTCACCCATAAACCTTAACTGAAACTACGAGCATGCATCTCTAGAATTTTATACCATATCCTATCTTTCACAAACCTCGCATGAACTTTGTAACAATTTAGTTCAACCTCATGATATCATGAGCATAAGCAACACATTTTGGATTTTGAAAATAATAACTGGAGGGTGGATGTATTGAATAAAAGATATATACAAGTAGGACAAATTTGGGGTATGACAGATGCCCCTATCTAATTGGCTTAGACCGTGTAAGATGAATGGCTATGGCACTCACTCTTTCAGGGTAGAAGACAATTAGATATAAAGAAGACCCTGAATTTGTCCGAAAAGAAAAGGAAAGTTTGGGAATTGAGGATGCTGGACGAGGTGTACCTCTGAGTAAACTGTAAATAACAGACAAAAGGTCGTCATCACCAAAAGGATGATGGAAAGAAATGAACACGGCTATTACCACCAAAAGGGCGGTAGAGCAAAACACAATCGCACAATCTAACACCAATGACTATGACAGACCCCTCACCAAAAGGATGACAGAGCGAAACTCACACCAAACAATATCACACAATCTGACATCGAACTAGATGACAGACCCCCCACCAAAAGGATGACAGAGCGAAACTCACACCGGCCACTACCACCAAAAGGATGATAGGATAAACACTATCACACAATCTAACACCAATCCAAGTGACAGACCCCCAACTAAAAGAATGACGGAGCGAAACTCACACCGGCCACTACCACCAAAAGGATGATAGGACAAACACTATCGCACAATCTGACACCAATCCATGTGACAGACCCCCCACCAAAAAGATGACAGAGCGAAACTCACACTGACCACTACCACCAAAAGGATGATAGGACAAACACTATCGCACAATCTGACACCAATCCAAGTGACAGACCCCCCACCAAAAGGAGGACGGAGCGAAACATAAACAAACTATCGCACAATCTATCGTTAATGACTATGATAGACCCTCCACCAAAAGAATGACGGAGCGAAACACAAACAAACTATCGCACAATCTATCATTAATGACTATGATAGACCCCCCACCAAAAGGATGACGGAGCGAAACATAAACAAACCATCGCACAATCTATCATTAATGACTATGACAGACCCCTCACCAAAAGGATGATGGAGCAAAACACACACAAACAATATCGCAGAATCTGACATTAATGACTATGACAGATCCCCCACCAAAAGGATGACGGAGCGAAACACACACCAAACAATATCGCACAATCTGACATTAATGACTATGACAGACCCCTCACCAAAAGGATGATGGAGCGAAACTCACACAAAACGCTATCGCACAATCTATCATTAATGACTATGATAGACCCTCCACCAAAAGGATGACGGAGCAAACTCACACTAAACATATCGCACAATCTATCATTAATGACTATGATAGACCCCCCACCAAAAGGATGACGGAGCAAATTCACACACAAACATTATCGCACAATCTATCATTAATGACTATGACAGACCCCCCACCAAAAGGATGACGGAGCGAAACACAAACAATATCGCACAATCTATCATTAATGACTATGACAGACCCTCCACCAAAAGGGTGACGGAGCGAAACTCACACCAAACATTATCGCACAATCTATCATTAATGACTATGACAGACCCCCCGCCAAAAGGATGACGGAGCGAAACACAAACAAACTATCGCACAATCTATCATTAATGACTATGACAGACCCCCCACCAAAAGGATGACGGAGCGAAACTCACACAAAACAATACCGCACAATCTATCATTAATGACTATGACAGACCTCCCACCAAAAGGATGACGGAGCGAAATACACGCCAAACAATATCGCACAATCTATCATTAATGACTATGATAGACCCCCCACCAAAAGGATGACGGAGCGAAACATACACACAAGTTGCTATCACCAAAAGGATGATAGAACAAACACAAATTGAAGGCTACTAACACCAAAAGGATGCAGGCTAGGTTGAACCGACGAAGTTCGGCTATCACCAAAAGGATGATAGTAAGGCAATTGACAACAGTCACGGTTGCTAGATACAACTCATTGGGGAACGCCCAAGAGGAAGATTGGGGTGAAATGAATCAACGGGGACGACCACTGACTTGCTTAGATATCATAATTTTGTTGAAATGATTTCATGATTACGCCCATGAGCTCTGAAGAGGATGCCCCTGACTGGGCCGAGTTTATCCTGATGTCTTGGTTTGCTCAACAAAAGGTTAAACAACTTCATGAGGAACGCTCACGGTTTTGTTGAAGGTGCCCCTGCTCGGGTTGGATCTTGCACTGAACTTCTTGGATTTGCCCAACAAAAGGTTGAACAATTTCGTGGGGAACACCCACGGTCTTGAATGGTATGCCCCTGACTGGACTGAATGTTGATTTGAAGATCTGATCAACCACAAGGTTGAAATACGTCATGGGAGACGCCCATGGTCTTTGAAAAATGCCCCTGACTGGGTTGAATCTTGCTTTGAATAACTTCGAATTTTGTAGGAGAAACCCACAATTGCAGAAGATTTCCCCTGACTGGGCTGATGATTGCGTTGAAGTTCCTGATTTTCGTGGGAGAAATCCACGACCTTTGTGGAGGATGCCCCTGACTGGGCTACCAATGGTCTTGGAAATCTTCGGGATTGATCCTAGACCTTGACTTGCATATATGAATGCTGGATGATAAATGATATTCCATACGAGTGGAAGTGCAAATGCAAATGCTGACGAGCGGAGATGCAAGAGCTGGGGAAGTATGATACGACTGGTTATGCAAAATGATGTAAAATGCTTATGATGATGAATGCAATGCGTATGATGCATATGATGCAGACGGGTGATTGGAAATGTAAGTGGAGACGCCAGCGTGGTGGACTTTTGGTAGTTGCCAATGCGGATTGGACTTCGGGTGGTGGAAGGGATTGACTGCCTCGACACGCAGTTTGTTGAAGATGCCATGGTTAAAGCAGAAGATGCTCTGGATGTCCCAAGTGTGGGATATTTGGATGACTGTGAATTTGCTTCAGAGAGAATTGCAACTCTGCTTGATGGTCAGGACGACCTGGTCTTGCCCCAGTCTGAACTTGCTAATGATATGCCCCTGCTCGAGCTGTTGAATAATTTGCCTCAGCCTGTGAGCTTTGAAATAATCTTGCTTCGCGTACGCTAGTGAAAGTCAAGTTCCTCCCTGATTCCCCCTTGTTGAGTTGTCCTTGAATACCTAGCACTGATTTGCAATTAATACTGTTCATTCATAAATGGTAATATTAATGCAAAGTTCGATGTAAGTTTTGAAAAAAAGGTGTGTCATTTATTGAGAGTGTCGTGGTAGTGAGACGAAGGGACAGTTAGCCCCAACATAGTGCTAATTTTGATTGGTGTAGAAGATGTAGCAAGGATAATGACACCAATGCTGATGATTAGAAATCAATGTTAGGAGTCAGGTTACGCAACCTTGCGACAATATGCTTTCAGAATAAACCTCGTCTCAATTAGGTCTTTCAAGGGTTGTAACGTGGTTTGGTTCACGGTTATGAAACAAAGGATGCTAGGCTCAAAGTATAATTTATACCCACCCATTCTTCTTAATGATCTCCAGTCCTACGCTCAGTTAATTCTGCACTTGTCTTGACGGTATAAACTTGATGGTTCAAGGTTTGCTCAGCGTGGCAGTCACCTTATTTTGATGGATGCCAGTGCCCCTTTAATCTGGGTGGCTACTGAACCTTTTTTGTTTTTGTTGAGGATTTCGGGGTCCTCTTTTGCTTTTGTTTTGATCCCTAACTTTTGCATGGATTGACTTTGTTTGTCAGATCCATCGGGATTGCCTTGATTTTGTCTAAGTCCCCTCGGAGGTGTTTGACTTAGCAGGCTTTTGATTTTTTCCCTTTTTTGGATTTTGTTGTGACTGCCCTGTTGTGAGTCATTGGTGAACAACCGTTTTTTGGATTTTGCTTTGTTGATTCGAGTGCGGAGTTGAATTAGCTGAACACTACCCTGCCCCAGGTTAAGTGTAAGGTTTGAATATCCGAAGGAAACTGCTATTTCTATGCTCGAAGTGGTTTACTAGGGATTAACTCCTTATATCTCCGGTGTTTGGGGAATTGAAGCAATGCCTGTACATCATTGACGAGATTCTATCTGAAAGCATATGAGTTCGCAATTATGGGTATCTTGTTTTCATCATCCTCCCTCAAATCAAACTAAACAACAGTGAATAGAGTGGAGTGAATAAATGTGTCGGTGATAAGTAAAAATGAGTGAATACGACATAACTAATTCAAAACATGCATAAACGATACATTAATGAAAACCAAATACGAATGGCAATTGTTCAAAGCATACAATACTTAGACAAACAAAGACAAAACATAAGAAATGCGAAATATGAAATGGCAGCATGACGGCCTTCTTCGAAGAATGAACTTAATTGGAATCGATCTGATGTTGGCACTAGTTGACTAGTGGCATCGGATTGTTGATGATATTCGGAGACTTCCCATTGAAGTTGATAGAATCCTTGTCGATCATGTCTTGAATTATGTGCTTGAAAGCCCTGCAATCCTCAATGGTATGACCTGGAGCGCCCTTATGAAACTCACAATGAGCATTTGCATCGTAATCGACAGGAATGACAGTTGGAGGAGCCAAATCTCTCGGAACAACAGCTTTCTTCTCCATCAATTGAGCAAAGATTTTGGCATATGTCATTGGTAGACGATCAAAGACTCTATCTGGTCTCCATGTTCTCTGCGGACGCTGTGGGCGAGCACCTTGTCGTTGCCGAGTAGCTTGCATCTGCTGTTGCTGAGGAGGATACTGATATCCTTGCTGGTTGTAGGCTTGTTGCTGAGGAGCCTGTTGCCGTGGCATCTGAGCTTGCACTTCTTGAACAGCTGGCTGATAAGGCATTGGGGCATATTGCGCAGCAACAACATATGGATACTGATAGTAGGGAACTTGATAAGGCATAGGAGCGGGAACTTGTTGAGAAGCTTGCCCTTTCTGCAAAAAGATGGCATTTGTTTCACCCTCCTTCTTCTTGTATCCATTGAAAGGCTTCTTGGCATTGGCATGATTGTTAGAACCTCCTGGGATCTTTCCACTCTTCAACCCTTCTTCAATTCTCTCACCAACGATCACCAAGTTAGAAAATCCAGCGGAGACACTACCAATCAGCTTTTCGTAGTACTGGCCTTGCAAGGTACCCATGAAGATGTCGATCAATTCACGGTCAACCAGAGGTGGATGCACCCTTGCGGCTAGCTCTCTCCATCGTTGCGTGTACTCCTTGAAGGATTCGTTGTCCTTCTGAGTCATACTCTGAAGTTGAGTACGATTCGGAGCAAGATCGATGTTATACTTATACTGCTTGACAAAAGCATCGGCTAGCTCGGCCCAAATACGCACACTGTTACGTTCCAGCTGCATATACCATTCGAGTGATGCCCCAGACAAACTGTCTTGGAAGCAATGGATCATTAGCTTTTCGTCCCTGGCATAGGCAGCCATCTTGCGACAGTACATCTTCAGATGAATGTTCGGGCAACTGAGACCTTTGTACTTCGAAAAATCCGGTACTTTGAACTTGGGAGGAATGACAACATCAGGCACCAAGCATAATTCCAAAGCACTGAAAGAATTTGAACTGTGTCCCTCCATGGCTCGGAGTTTCTCGGCTAGATCTCGACACATCTTCATGGCTTCTGAATCCTGAACAGCAACAGGACTGGAAATGGGGATAGCAGCATGATAATTCTGAACGTCGTCATAATGATCCATCAGAGTATCTTCGGTATGGGGAGCTGGGATTTGCACAGCAGTAGGCTGGGCCTGCGGGATAGCTCCAACGGTAACTCCGAGCGCTGGGGTTGGATGAGAAGTGTTCCCTTCGGCTGTGTTATTGAAGTTCAACGGCATCCCATGAGGATTTGGAATTGGAACCAAAGGGATGGCAGTAGACCCTTGTCCTTGACCATTGTTGTTGACGATAGCAGCGGCTTCACGCTGTTCTTCCTCTCTCTTGGCCGTGAGGATGGCTTCGAGGATCTGGTCAATCTTCCCTTTCATAGAATCCAACTCTTCCCTGAAGGTAGCTTGCTGCTGTTGAATCTGCTCCATCATTCGTCTTGTATTGGCTCTAGTTGCGTACTGGTGTCGAGGACTCAGCTTGATTTACTGGATATGAAGGAAAGAGAAACATGAGAAACTGACGAAGGAAGGAGAATGCAAGATGCACAACAAATGAGATGCAATGCAAATGATATGCGATGCAAGATGCAAGATCCAGGATCACAAATTCAAACAATTCTGAGAATTAGTCGGGTGAATGGTTCAGGGATCACAGTCACTTCCCAAAGAAACCCCCACGGGTAGGATTCTAAAACGGGTAGGTGCCTAGAGTCATGGACATCTTTCAAAGATATTACTGCCATGACAAAGCCTCATCATGATGATAATATCCTCAAAAGAATCTCCTCTAGGTAAGGTTCTCGTATCTTCCACGCGAGAAAGACTTCTCGGAGGCATCAACTACACAACCATCGACACACGGATTCTAGAAAAGGTTCTCAGAGTCATAGATCGAGGTTGAAAATATTACTGTAAGAAAGTAATACATTTAAGGGATCTCATCTGATTGGGGCGTTCGTATTAATTCACAAAGAATTAACACTACCAACCACCATGGATAAAACGGTTTATGGTCCTTGGGATCAACGATTCAAACTCGAAAACGTTATTGCTACGACAAAGACTCACCACAACAACAACATCTCCAAGGAATCTACTCCAAGCGGGGTTTTCGCTTCAACTTAACGTGAAAGACTCCACGCAAGTCTCCACTACACAACCACCATCCTAATCCTAGGGTTATACTCGGACTCGGGTGTAGAGCCATCTCACAAAGTGACCATAAGCATAGCAACCCCATAATGCCACAAGCACAAGTAACCAAGACAAGGATACTAATAAACAAGCGAGAAGAAAATAAAAACAAAAAGCTAACAACTCAAACTAAGATAGGCTCGACTCTCTCTTGCATGGAGCAAAGTCCACAGCAGAGTCGCCACCTGTCGCACCTCGAAAAATTCATTTCGAACATACGACCCTCGCGCGAAAGGCGCGGAAAATGCGGTTCGACAGAGTCGCCACCGAACTTTATTTTTCCTGAATAGACGGGAGAGGAAAATATCGAGAAAACCTCACAAACGCGGAAGTAACACGGCCGTCGCAACCATATGTTCCTGGGTTCAGGAGTCGGTTACGTAAGGGGAAGGTATTAGTACCCCTCACGTCCGTCGTACTCGACGGGAACCTCTTAATTCGAGTTAATGGACGTTAGCTAAACTTAATTCTTCTCTTCTCGCTACTAAATGCTAAAGGATACTATAAAGGCTAAAGACGCTAGGGGAAGGGGGATGGTTTAGAGGATAGGGTGCTCGCCAAGGATTGGGGCCCTTGTGCCTACGTATGCTCATTCGGACGAGAATGAGAAATCAGAGCGTCGTAGTTCGACTACGGGAAATGATGGGGGAAAATGGAAAATGGAGGGAATTGTGCTCGCCAAGATCATCGCAATCTTGTGCCTACGTATCTTACATTCGGACAAGAATGAAGAATCAGAGCAGTCGTAGTTCGTGGTAACGACCACGAAAGAAACGGGTTTGAATTGGATTTGAAGTGGATACGGATGACGACTACTTGAAGCTTAAGAAAGACTTCTCGGACCCAAGTAGTCGGGAGAGCGAACCAAAGACTTGGGACACTCTCTTTTTCATCTTGAAGAATAATGATATGTTTGAAAGGATAAGGTTGAAATGATGACGATCACTTGAAGCCTAAGAAAGACTTCACAAACCCCAAGTAATCGGGAAAGCGAACCAAAGACTTGGAACACTCTCTTTTTCATTGTAAAAGAAGGTTATTTGAATTTGAAATGGTGTATAAATGGATGAGATTGGATGACAACTTCTTGAAGCTTGGGAAAGGCTTCTCGGATCCAAGTAGTCGGGAGAGCAAACCAAAGACTTGGGACACTCTCTTTTTCATCGTAAAAGAAGTTGTTTGAAAGGCGAGTGAAAGGATGAGTAGTTGAAGGATGGTTGAATGTTGTCGAGTTGTTAATGTTACTTAAAGGCGTCAATTGCTCACACACGAATAAGATAATTCACATATAAACAATGGAAAGCAAGCTCCAAGACTTGAACCTACTCTTTACACCTTGAAAAGGATTGAATAGTTGTTAGTTGGTTGATAGTTTGTTTCGAAAATCCTCTTGACGTTGGATCAAGGGTTTGACTCGTTATCGCGCGCAAAGCGTGTTGAAAATGAAATTGTTTGAAAAAAGAGACCGACTTGACTTATGCATCAAGGGTCGAGTCGTAATAGGTTGATGGCGAATGCGTATGAGCACTCGACTTACAAGGGTTTGAAAATGGCTCGATGATGAATCGAGAATTAGTTTGAAAACAGTTTGAATCCGCTCTAGTCCCTATGGGTGCTCCTAGGAGATAAACTAATAATCAAAGAAATACGAAACATACATCGGAATGGGGAAGGGATACATGTAATTTACACGGGATTGCATAAAATAAAGGGGTCTCATTGTCAGGTAGCCCAAGAGAAAGCCGTGTGTGTGCATTTGTGTCCTAAACTACGCCTTGAGAAAAGTCGGGCACGACTTAAAATCAAGATACCTGCAAATAACCAATGATACAACAGTCCACCAATTTGGCTTGTAGGAGTTTCGATAATTTATTAAGTGTTTTCAAATATGGGTGAGTGAGATATGAATAATGAGATATGATAATAAATAATATGAATAAATATGATAATATGAAATAATATGAACAAAGTTTGACAGAAATTAAATTTATAGTTAGTTTACTGAAATAAAATCAAAAGAACAAAGGTGGTCTCGGATCCTTTGTTTCACGCCACTAATGTGACGGTTAAACGGTGGAAGTCTCGTCATCGACCGGAAAACGAACCAAAGACTAAAAAAAAATGCATCCAAAATTAGCAAAGTGTTCAATAAAGTTCTAGCAACGTTATTAATAAAAACAATTTACAAACTAAATGTTGTGTTAAAAACTCTAAACAAATTAAAAACAGAGGAGGTATGAATTAAAAACAAAGGGTATAAATATGATGAAATGGAAAGGATCACTTGGGCTAAGCCCATCACCTCTCATTAACTCGTGTGGGGGTACAAAAGTTGGCGTGTAAAAACAAAGCTTGGGGTCACATGGGCCTATCAATGGCCCATCACCCAAACTCAAACCCTAAAAAAAACGAGCAGAATGAGAGCGAAAAAACAATGATCTATGTTATCATCTGTCTAAACAAAAACTAAAACCCAACCTTCATCTCCTCTAAAATCACGGTTTAAACAACACATCAAGAAAAGAAATCATCCACAAAATGGATCGAGAGGAAAAGAGATCAAAAGTCATGGTAGAATGCTTTGCATCGTACAACCTTCTGTCTCACCGAGAGATCTCGTGGCGACGAATCAACTTCTCCCTCACGCAGCTCAAGATTGTTTTGTGGGTTCATCGGTAATTACTGTTTGGGCGAAGAAGAAGGTGTTTGAGTTGAAGGGTTTGGTTTTAGAAATGTGGGTTGAAAGATTTGAAGGTTGTTGTGAAATTGATTTGGGGTTGAGATACGGGTATCGGTTTTAAAGGGATTTTCAAGTGGTGTCGAAGAAAGGGTTGTTATTGGTGAAAGATTAGAGTATTGATTGGATTTTTGTTTTATTAGTTGAAGGTGTTTGCAAAGTTTGAAGGTGAAGAATGATTAGGGTTGAAGGTATTGAAAAGACAATGTTCAGAGAGGTGAGAGAGGTGAGTTTCGGAATAATGTTGGTTCGGTTTATGGATTTGTGAGAGAGTGACGAATATGTTTAGCTCCAGTTTGCTTTTCTTTTGAAGAGAAAGAAGGAGCAGGTTTTAATGAAGTTTGAAGGTTAAAGATGAGGTGAGTTAAGAAGAACATTGATGGTGTTTGAGGATTTGGAGGTTATGTTTCTGTTAAGGTTTGGAGTCTTTTTTTGGTTGGTGAAGAAGAAAATCTATTCGATTGAAGGGGGGTTGAAATGAATATGGTGGAAGAAAGAGTTTGAGAGTTTGGGATTTGAAGAAGATTGGAAAGGGGTTAAAAGCTACCGAGAAAAAAGTTCCGGAGTTGGGAGGGGTTGTAGTCTTCAGAGATTATTCAAGTGTGTTTGTGTTGTTGATGTTGTATTGAAATCATGGATTTTTTCCCCAGATTCTCCGACTTGAAGGTGGTGTTTTAACATTGAAGGTTCTTTTTGAAGATCAAAAAAGAGGGTCCAGAGAATTCTTTGTTCTGCTCTTTATATTGGAGTGTTCAAGTTTGAAGGTATTGGCTTGTGAAGTTGTATGTTAGATGCGTGGCTATACATGGTAATCATGTGCGTGAATCAGAGCTGTGCAGGCTGTTTGGTCTGATGTGGAATTTTGTAAGCCAAGTTGCAACAGACATCAAACTTCCTTTGGTTCAAATCATTTTCGCATGGCTTTGTGGTTTGTACTCGTTTTACATTATCCTTCCGCCAGTTTGTGCTGCTGTGGCTTGGTGTCTGAAAACAGGGTCCTTTTGCAGTCTGCTGCATAAACATGGTTGGGCTTCACACATTTCACATGGTGGGTCCTGGTTTAGGGAGCAATACGGATTCTGCAATGCAGTTTTGTGTCCTGTTTTGCAGATCTTGTTTTTTTCATTTCAATTGCTTTGTCATTTTCTGGTTATTTTGCAGGTAAAAAATGCTGGTGGCTTGTGGGCTTTGGTTGGTAGCAAGGTTCAAAAGCATGCTTGTTGCAGCAAATGGGGTACGTACCATATGTTGATGTGTAGGCTGTAGGTGTAGTTATTGCTTGCAGTAGTACCTGCTTGGTGGGTCCTTTTGGACTTACTTATGCTCATTTGCAAGTGGGGTGTATTAACTCTTGTACCATCTTTTGTTTGGCAAATGATATTAACCAAAAATCACTTTTCCATGTGCCTGATATTTCTTTAATATTACATTGTGGCAATTATCAATAAAGTAGGAACAAGTTGGGCTTTGTAGTTTAATTTCCCTTAACTTTGTGCTGCAGGATTTGGTGACTTATGCACAAGAATCTTCACCTCACATGGATGGATATTGTGGCAAGCGATACACTTTGGTCTATATGAAGTTATGCAGACTTTGGATTGTTTTGGTGCAAATGGCCTTTGTGGTGACTTGTGGATATTCCAATATGTCATGTGCTGTTGTTGGGTATAATGGTTTTAAGGATGATGTTGTGCGATGATAGACAAGTTATTGGAGGATCAGTTTCTTGTTGGTCTGAACATACAAAGGTATTTTGGTGTAATATCTCATGTACCTCTTGTCCTTATCTTATTTCCATTGTGATGACAAGATGCGTTTGCCCATTTTTGCAGGACGTGGCCACTCTTGAATTTATCTTTGCAACAAGTCGTACACTCCTGATGTGGTGAAGATTGTGAAAGGCTTTTGTAAAGTTTGTATGTATACTGCTACAACACCTTTCAAGCAGTCTCTTTCTTTTTTGTCATGATTTGAAGATATTTTATTAATATAATACTGATCTTGTGTAGGTAGGAGATATAGAACACATAAGCAAAGCCAAGCCACTTGAAGGATGAGGCTCGAGGAGCTGTTGTACGGTGCGTTATTATTATGGAGGTACTTGTGGGGTCAGCTTGGTTTTGTCATTTGCATAAAAAACTCTATCGTACATGAGCCTTGTAGTTACACTTTCATGACAGCCTTGAGGTGAAATGGTGGGTCTTAGGTGAGGATTGCAAAGCTGGTGATTTTGTGACAAGTTTATGTATATGCCTTGTGTGGGGGAGGTGGGGCATAGCAGTAGGTCGTATTTGTTTTTTTCTGTGGACTATCTTGTGGTCCCTTTGTAGCAGACTTTTTGAAGTTCGTTCTTCATTTGTAAGCACAAGGGATAAGTGGCAAATGCTACAGATTATGGTGGGCATATTGTGGTCATGTAGGGGCCAATTTTGGTGGCATAAAGGACGATGCATGGGCCATGGTGAATCATCATTTTTTTTTTGCTATAATGAATGTGGATTATATTTGTAATAAAACAATTTATTTTGGGCATATGAACCTTATTTGGGCTTTTTGTACCACAACTTTGATATTTGCACCATGTAGTTCTTTCACAAAAACAAATTGAGACAAATGAAATATTGCTTTGTTTCTATGTTATCCATATCCAATCCAAATTGAATCAAACACAAGCATTACGAATGAAACCATAAAAAATGAATTAATCTCTTGTTTGTGTTTTTGAACTATACTTAATCATGATAAAAAAAGAATAACCTTGATCCGTGACTCAGAATTTTAAGCCATAATCCATGATTCTCATAAACATCATTCTCGGGTTTTCACTCAAATAGAACACTAAATTGATCTATATCCTTGACCTGATTAAGAAATGGAATTGTCTGGATCTAACATCACTTAGATTGTGGCTGAACCCCAACCAATCTTCACAAACTGAACTTCTCAAAGCTTTGAAATCACGATATGATAACTTGATATAGACTGCATTACAACTGTACCAAAACTTTGAGTTCACCCATAAACCTTAACTGAAACTACGAGCATGCATCTCTAGAATTTTATACCATATCCTATCTTTCACAAACCTCGCATGAACTTTGTAACAATTTAGTTCAGCCTCATGATATCTTGAGCATAAGCAACACATTTTGGATTTTGAAAATAATAACTGGAGGGTGGATGTATTGAATAAAAGATATATACAGGTAGGACAAATTTGGGGTATGACAGTGAGCCACCCCCTTTTAAATATCTCAAGATTAACTAAAAAAGTGTCAGATGGGAATGTTAATAAATCATCCAGACGACCACACTTAATTTTATTTATTGTAAGTAATAATGATCTATTTTTCAAAACCTTAAACACTAATGGCGCATGTCAGAAACATGTTGGGTTTTTCAAAATTATGGGGGATTCTAAGGGGTCCCTTGTGATCCTGACTCCTTTATAAAGGTTTTTTTCCCTTCCACATCATTTGTTTTATTTTGCTCATTACTTCTACAAGCTTATTTGAACTATCCAGCTCCTTATCACCCCGGATTCTTCATTCATAACCTTCTTCCAAGTATGAATTTCATTTTATCTTGCTTTCATCTATAGTGGATAAGGTTTATGAAGAAACATTCAAAATAAGGCTTAGGTTCGTGTAGGGCCATATGTTTTGAGGGTAACGCTTACCCCCTTTGACGATTAAGACGATGGTGGTGATTTATTTTGGTCCTATTATTTTTCCAGGAGCAAAGAAATAATAGCGACAATCTCGATGAGAATAACCAAGGATACCCACACTTATAGCATACCCTCAAACAAGACTAACCTTAAGAATCTGGCTGAGTGGGTGTCGCACCTCGAAAAATCACAGAGATAATTCGAAAACACGACCCTCGCGCTAAAGGCGCGGAAATGCAGTTCAACAGAGTCGCCATCGAACTTTATTTATCCCTCAAAAGAGGGAAAGGAAAATATCGAGAAAACATTTTAAAACGAAAAGACAGGAACAACGGTCATCGCAACCAATGTTTCGGGTTCGGGAGTCGGTTATACAAGGAGAAGGTATTAACACCCCTTACATCTGTTGTACTCAATGACAACCTCTTAGGGTGATTTGCGATGGGCGTTATTTAAGCTTTTTGTTTTCTTTTCAATAATAAATGCGAACCGGTACCATAACAGGGATAAATGCTAAGGAGAAATGAGTGGTTAAGAGTAGGGTGCTCGCCAAGGATTAGGCCCTTGTGCCTACGTATGCTCATTCAGACGAGAATGAGAAATCAGAGCTCTCATAGTTCGACTACGGGAGAGGTTAGAGGGGAAATGAAAGATGAAGGGGATTGTGCTCGCCAAGATCATCGCAATCTTGTGCCTACGTATCTTACACTCAGACGAGAGTGAAGAATCATAGCGTCCATAGTTCGTGGAGACGGTCATGAAAAAGAGATAGGTCGAATTAAGTTTGAAGTTTGAGATGGGAAAGAAAAATTGACTGACAAGCAACCCAAGGGGTGTGCCTCAAGAGCTATCACTCGAGAATTCAAGGCAAGATTGCCTCAATATCATTTCATCAAGCCTCAATATCATTTCATCAAGCCTCAAGTACATCATCTTAGCCCATTCATATGATTGAATTTCATGAATAAACTTTGAAACTATTTTATTTTAAGTTTGATTGATATTTTATGAACATTTAAGTGATATATAACAAGAATGACGATATATCAACGATAGAGACAATCTTAACTTTGTTCAATATTGATATTTTCCACTTTGTCATGATCAGTTGTTGTTTTAATCATTATCGTTCATTGTTGATCATTAATGATTTTATCTTTTTCTTCTTTTGATGATGTATTTGTCTTCATCAAAGCCCTATCCAAGGTCAAGCAGAAGCTCTTCTTCACAACTTGGTGAGGAAAAGGTAGAAATTCCTTTTTTTGTTTTTGGAATTTAGGAAACCCTTGGAGGTATATAAGGAGGTTTATAAACACTTTCGGATTGTGTTATTCATATATAATAGTTTGACAGACTAGGAAACACTTGAGTAGAAAATAAGGTTTGTTTTTGGAAACGCTGGTGACTATTTTCTTGTGCGTCTTTTGTAATCTTTGTAATAACTTTTGGAAGTATATTGAATCAGAGATTTGTACTCTCCCCATAGTAGATCAATTTGATCCAAATGGGTAAGAAAGTTTCTTTATTTTCTTTTCCTTTATAGTCTTCTAATTTTTTGTGGATTTTCCTTTAGTCTTGGAAAGTTATTAATTTATTGTGTTTCTTGTAGTTATTTAATTTGGTTTCCATTAATGAATGTCCCAAACATCAATTTTCTTAGTGTGTTCAAAGCGACAAACAAATTCACTAGATTTATTTGATTTTTTTTACACTAATTGACGCCTATTATGGGGTGTGAGATATTGAATCTAACTTTAGTTTAGCATGCCGTCAAAGTCTACTCATATGTTATTGTCGAAGACCTATATGCTGTAGTTGAAATGTGTTATAGTATGTAGTTGTCGAATTGGGTCTTGTGTTAAGAATCCAATTGTTTAAGTTATCGTGTATCATAAGTTAGCTTGCAATGGGTAATTTTTAAAAATCCCATTAGTTTAGTATGTTAGGTTTATTATAAATAGCATACTAGTCTCTCATCTTAAGTCTGACAAATCCTAATTAGGGTGAGATGGTTATTTGTTATTCTTGAGTACTTGTAATCTGATTCAAAGGGAAAGTAAAGAATACCAGTTATAACCAATCCTTGGTGTTCTTCTTGTTTTTCCATTAACCCTGGCCCTTGTGTGTTTCTTGATAGTAAAAAAATTTGTTTACTTTGTTTCAAGGTTTCATTTTTCACAACAAATTGGTGCGCTGAGCATGGAGGAAGATGCCTTCAAAAAAGTATGAGAATGAAAAGTTCACCAGAGTGAACGAACTCGGTCTTTGGCGCTTGAAGATGAAAGTCTATTGTGTTAACAAAAAAAAGAAAAGACAAACATGGTAGAGAAAGCCCACTATGCAATATTGTTGAGCCTTGGTGATAAGGTTCTCTGACAGGTATCAAAAAAGACTACGACATCGGGGTTATGGTTGAAACTTTAATGTTTTCACAAGACCAAATGTTTGGTGAATAGACTCTGCTTAAATCAAGCTTTGTATTCATTCAAGATGAGTGAAGACAAGGTGTTGGCTGAGCAGTTGAATATGTTCAACAAGCTAATTCTTGAACTTGATAATATTGATGTGAAGAACGATGATGAAGATTAAGCCCTGTTGTTATTGTCCATTTTGCCCATATCACATGCTCACTTCAAATAAACTCTCTTGTATGGAAGGGAGTCCCTGAGCTTTGAAGAAGTTCAATAAGCCTTGTACACTAAGGACTTGAACAAACTAAAAGAGCATAAACCTTTGGTGGTTGGTGAAGGTTTAGCCGTTAGAGGAAAATTCTTGCGAAAGGATGGTAAGTTCGACAAGAAGAAAGGTAAAAGCCAGCAAAACTCTTATAATGGTGAGGCATCTGGTATTAGATGCTATCATTATAAAAAGAAGTGTCACACAACAAAGGTGTGCCATGAGCGCTTGAAAGATCATGGAGGTAAGGATAATGGCAACGGAACCATTGTTCAAGATGACTTTGACTCATCTGATGTCCTTGTGGTTTCAAGCAGCGGCTCAAGAAAAGAGTGGATTATGGATTCAGGTTACACTTGGCACATGACTCCGAACAAAGAGTTATTTGAAGAGCTATGCGATCAAGATGGTGGATCAGTGCTACTGGGAAACAACAACGCTTACAAAATTGCATGTATTGGATCTGTGAGATTCAAGTTCTATGATGAGTTAATAAGGCTATTGACTGAAGTTAGGTATGTACCTAATTTGAAGAGAACTTTGATTTCTCTTGGTGAATTCGAAAATAAGGGATATGTTTTTCAAGGATAGAAAAGTATCCTAAGAGTCATGAAGGGGGCGAAGGAAGTCTTGAGAGGCATGAGGAAACAAGGCTTGTATACCCTTGAGGATGAAGTTGTAAGTGGTTCAACAAATGTTGCTTCCACAAAACCTTTGTCGAAGACAGAAATTTGTCACATGAGATTAGGACATGTTAGTGAAAGGGGTCTGGTCGAATTGGGGAAACAAAATCTGCTTGGTGGAGACAAAGTCGAAAAGCTGGAATTTTGTGAACCCTGTGTACTTGGAAAAACTTGCAGAGTGATGTTCAACAAAGGCAAGCAAATAACATATGGATCCCTTAATTACATCCATGCTGATCTTTGGGGGCTTGCAAGGTGTCCATCACATTCAGGAGTAAGGTATTTCTTATCTATAATTGATGATTATCTCAGAAAGTTATGGGTATTCATCCAGAAGACTAAGGATGAAACTTTTGAGAATTTCAAAGTTTGGAAGACTCTAATCAAAAATCAGACTAACAGAAAGGTCAAGAGGTTGAGAACTAATAATGGCCTTGAATTTTGCAATGAGATGTTCGACAATTTTTGTGTTGCCTCAGGTATTGCAAGGCACAAAACTACTACAGGTACTCCACAACAAAATGGTTTGGCAAGAAGGTTTAATCAAACTATTTTGGAAAGAGTTAGATGCATGTTGACTAGTGCTGGGTTAAAGAAGGTGTTTTGGGCTGAGGCTATTTCGACAGCAACAATATCTGATAAACAGATGTCCTTCGACTACGTTTGATATGAAGCTACCTGAAGAAGTTTGGTCGGGACATCGACCTGATCTCAACAAACTGGGAGTATTTAGTTGCGTGGCCTATACTCACATTAGGCAAGATAAGGTCGAACCTAGAGCTCTAAAATTCATGTCCATGGGAAACCCTAAAGGCGTCAAAGCTTATAGGCTATGGTGCCTAGAGCCAGGTCACAGAAGGTGTATCACCAGCCGAGATGTAGTTTTCAATGAAGCTGGGATGGCCTTCAAGAAAACTGATGATGTTGTCGAAGAGCTGGAATAGAGAAAGATTCCTGTTGACGTGGAGCATGTTGATGCTGAATTGTGTACCCCGGATGAAGTCGAAGAAGAAGCAGAAGATGTTGTTGAATATGAGGAGACTGATAATGACTATCTTCTAGAAAGAGACAGGTCGAGGAGAGTTATCAAGCCACCTCAAAGAATTTGGTATGAAGATCTTATAGCTTATGCCTTAATCTCTGCAAGTGAGGTTCTAGAGGAAGAACCTAGAGACTATAAAGAAGTTATGAAGAGTCGAAATAAGACTGAATGGATGAAGGCCATAGATGATGAGATGAAATATTCATGACAATAACACCTAGGAACTGATCAAGAAACCTGTTGGAGCCAGGTTAGTCAGTTGTAAGTGGATTTTCAAAGTTAAGGAAGGAATCTAAGGAGTGGCGTCGAAGAGATACAAGGCAATATTGGTCGCTAGGGATTTCACTCAAAAAGAAGGTATAAACTTCAATGTTATGTTCTCTCCTGTTGTGAAGCACATATCCATTCGGATGTTGCTTGCCAATGTGGCACGATTCGACCTTGAACTAGAATAGATGGATGTGAATATTGCATTCTTGTATGGTGATCTAGATGAAAAAATTATGATGAGACAACCTAAAGGTTATGTAGAAGAGAGGAAGGAAGATTATGCGTGTAAGCTGAAGAGATCTTTATATGGACTGAAAAAATCTCCTCAACAGTGAAATAAGAGATTCTACAAGTTCATGGCACACATAAGTTTCATTAGAAGTCAATTCGACCACTGTGTTTACTTCAGATAATGACCTGATAATTCATTTGTTATTTTGTTGCTTTATATGGATGATATTCTAATAGCAAGCAACAATGTCGAAGATGTAATAAGGGTGAAGGTTGAACTCAATAAGGAGTTCGAAATGAAGGATCTGGGAGTTGCGTCAAGGATTCTTGAGATTGACATCCGAAGAGATAGAAAGCAGTCAAAATTATGCTTATCTCAAGAGGCAAACCTACGGAAGATTCTCGGAAAGTTTGGTATATCGAATTCAAAGTCTATTGTGACTCCAACAAACCCTCAATTCAATGTGAGTATAGATTAATGTCCCAGTACTGATGTCAAAAAAGCTTATATAAATAGCATTTCATATGGTAATATAGTGGGTTCTTTGATGTATGATATGATATGTACTAGACCCGACATAGCATATGTGTAACGCCCCGATTCTGATTTCCCATTTTTGTTGAGTCTTTTATTTTATTTGGGTGATTATTATTATTTTTGGAATTGGTGTGTTAATATGTTATGTTTGCATATTGTGTTATTTTATCGTTTTTGAGAGTTTTCGGGGAAATTAGGTTGGAGGGTATTTTAGATATTTCTTAATTAATGTTAAGTTAGATATTTTGTGAGAAAAAATAATAGAAAAGAATTAGAATAGAAAGATATAAGAGAGAAAGAGGAGAGAAAAGAGAAAGAAAGAAGAAAAGGGAGAGAAAGAAAGAGGAAGAGAAAAGAGAACAAAAAGAGGAAAAAGCTTGAAAATCTTCAAAACAACTTCTAGGAATCGATTTAATCGGGTAAGGGTGTAAAATCTTATTATCTAATCAATGTATATCAATATGTATGTGTTGGTTGGATTGTTTTTCTTGTTTTTCCACATATTTCCATTTTAGGTCGAAATTGGTAAAATCGATAGAAACCGATGTTTTTACGGTTAGAATTCGAAATAAATTGCAAAGTTTAGTCGAGGAATGTTAGGCCGAGACTATTGAAACTTGTTTGATTGAATTCGAGTGATTTCGTGACTTTTGATATTTTTGGATGATTGAGGGTCTGAGTAGGGAAGCGTTCGCTAGGCGAATCACTGGCGAGTGAGATAGCGAAGTGTTCGCTAGGCGAGCACGCAGTGAGCTACCAGCGAATACTCTCAGACTTGGACAGAATCAAAAAGACCCAAACTCGCTGGAGCGAGTGGAGTAGCGAAGGACTCGCTAGGCGAACCCTTCTGCCCACCTAGCGAGCATGTCAGTACAACATTTTTCTTCTTTTCCCATCCAACATCGATTCTTCGACTCGGATGTTAATCAACCTTCTACTGAAACGTGTAGCTTACGTGCTGTTATATGATATGTTGTAGATAGCCGTATGGCGTAAATCCTAGATTGTGGAATTTATTGTGAATTGTGTCCTTTTGGCAAATAAATGCATTGTTTAAATTAAATGTAAAATCATGATAATTGTGATAGAGTTCATTGTCGTTTGGCGTAATTGATGCGAATGTATATGGATTGTATGTGATAGAATGAGATGAATGCATGAATATATTGTGAATATGTATGCATTTCAAGAGTGTCTTGAGTCATTTTGTATTAGAAGCATAATGATGTACATTTTTGTGTTGTGTGATTCTAATGAGAATTCGTTGTAACATCGTGTACCTATGTGAGGTGTGAGCGATGATTACAAACGATTGTTTGCCTATGTGAGGTGTGAGCAATCGGATTGTGTGCCTATGTGAGGTGTGAGCAATCCATAAACATTGTGTGTCTATGTGAGGTGTGAGCAATGGGTGAACATCGTAGGCCCGTCGGGGAGTTACATTGGTAACGAGCGATGGTTCCAATAAGTTCCTGAGTGAACTTGAGATGATTTAGTCGGTACCGCATTGCATTTGCATAGAGTCGTGAGTCGGTCTCCATGATTTGCATTTATCATCCTTATAATTGTGCATTGGTGAATAAACATAATATGTGTATGTTTATGTGGAATGATAAGAATTGTGAAAGTATGCATGATGAATATGCTTGATTATATATATATATATATATATATATATATATATATATATATATATATATATATATATATATATATATATATATATATATATATATATATATATATATATATATATATATATATATATATATATATATATATATATATATATATATATATATATATATATATTTACATTGTGATGTATATGAGTGAGTTGTGATGAATTGTGGTGAGAATGTAGAATATGTGTATTTTTATGCTAAGATATATAATTATATGCATTGTTATTATGATAATATTTCTCACCCTTCTGCTGTTTTATGATGCTCTATGAGGCATTGCAGAGTAGGTATGCTGGAGGTCTTTTTGTGAAGTGTGTCTTCATTCTTTTGGTCGGTCGGCTCTGATATGTTGTACTGGGTAGCTAGGATGTTCACGATTCTTTTGTGATACATTTGTATATGTATCTTGTTGTTGAATGTTTATGTAAACATGACTTTGTTGTTGAATCATACTGGATGATATATAAATATATATATATATATAAATATATATATATATATATATATATATATATATATATATATATATATATATATATATATATATATATATGTTTGATGTTATCAATGTTTAGATTTTCCGCTTCTATTTTAAATATTGAGATGTGGGTGTAAGGACTAAGTTCCTCTGTTGCAAAGTTAGCCCACTGTTGCATATCTTTTGTTGAGCAAGGTTTGTATGTTTTAATTTCAAGCGTAATGTGACGTGCCTCTTTTATACTATATTTATAATTATACTCTGATGAAATTTTTAATATGTGACTAAATGATTATGTGATTATTTGGGGGTATAGAAAGAGGGTGTTACAATATGCAGTAAGTCTTGTAAGCAGGTACATGGAGAATCCTAGAAAGGCTCACTAGAAAGCATTGAAGTGGATTCTAAGGTGCATAAATGGATCTCCGAATAAAGTCCTAACTTATGGTGGAGCCTTCGGTGAAGATAGTAAAGCAGTAATCAAATGATATATCGACTCTGATTATGCAGGTTGTAAGGATATGTCGACTATGAAAGAAGTATTGTGGCTTGAAGGTTTTGCAAAAGAGTTGAAACTTCAAGGTCAAAGTATCACTGTTAAATGTGATAGTCAAAGTGCAATACACTTGTCGAAGAATTCAGCCTATCATGAGCGAACCAAGCAAATTGATGTGAGGCTGCATTTCGTCAGAGGGGTAATCGAGCATGGAGAAGTCCAAGTGTTGAAGGTTTTGACAGATCATAATGTTGTTAATATGATCACCTAGACGTCGCCCAGTTACAAGTTTTTCCACTGTATGCAGTTGATAAACCTGCATGAAGAAAACTAGTGTGTTTATTGATGTTATAGAGTTTGATCCAAGGTGAAGATTTGTGAGATATTGGATCGAACTCTAGTTTAGTATGTCATCAAATTCTGCTCACATGTTGTAGTCGAAGACCTACATGCTGTAGTCAAAATATGTTCTAGTATGTAGTTGTCGAATTGGGCCTTGTGTTAAAGATCCAATTGTTTAAATTATCTTGTACCCTAAGGGTCAATTTGGTTCAATCGAGGGGAGGGGATAAGAGGAATTTTTATCAAGGGGAGGAGAGGGATTTTAATTACGTATATGTTTGGTTCAAAATATGAAAGGGGAGGGGAAGGGAGACATTTTACTTACAAATATGTTTGGTTCACTGTTGAAGCGGTAAAGCAGCAAGTAAAAATATTATTTTCGGAAGAATTTCCTCCGGGATTTATCGTCTCCACAGGGATCAGTGTGAGGGAAAGAATGCCATTCGACAATCTCTACGTTTCTAAGCTTGGGTTTGAATGGTTTGGGATAAAAATTCAAAAGGAGAAACATAAAACAAGAAAATAAGTACATTCTTAAGAAATGAGAAAACTCGCCAGGAGTTGTATTTCGTTCTACCCATCATGTACTAAAAAATATATGGATCAAATGCACGCAACCTAATTCGCTCGTCAATATCATCACGTATCGCTCACAACAGAGCTTATCTCTAACGCAAAGTCGAGAGATCAACCGTATCGTCTCATTGTTGATCTCTCACACAACTCGACAACACGGAGCATTAAGAATCGATACCACGTGAATATTAGTCCTAAATCTATCTCTAGCATTTCGAATCTAACAGATGTTCATCTTAGATCGAGTTTGAACCGTATATCTCTATAGCAATCCAAACCCATTAAGTAAAAAATCAAGATAAGCATCGATAAAGAGTTGTAAAAGAGATTTTATACAAAGATCCATAAATATACATACAATCAAGATAAACTTACATACAAAACCCCAACAAATGAAAAATACATAGAGAGGAAGGAAGAAGAACACAAATCTCACGGTTTGTCAACTCCGATTGAAGTGGATTCGACTCCGGATCGTCATGATGCACCCTCCAATGTTGTTTCTAAGCTAAATCTACTCAAGAATGTGTTTGATGAAGTTGGGGTAAAAAGTTCCCAAACAACATGCCCTAAAAAATGCTCAAAAATAACTTAAATGGACAAAATTGGGTCCCAGTATTCGCCTGGCGAAGTCCCGTTCGCCTGGCGAACATATGCAACTTTTGCTTCTGTAAAAACAGTGTTTTTCACGCGTTTTTGAACTTTCGGTTCGCCTGGCGAACTTTTGTTCGCCTGGCGAACTTTGGCGAACATGACAGCAAACCAACTTGTTTCGACCATAACGTTTTAACCGTAACTCCGTTTTTCGCCTGGTTCGAAGCGTTGGAAAGCTTATTCAATGCTCTATCTAACAATGCTCCAACATCAATGCTTTATTACCTACAAAAATGAACTAAATTCAATTAAACTCAATGATATTTACAGGAAAACATAATATATACACTATAACATAAAGTAAACGCATTTATAAACAAAGCGGGGTTTATTCGAACGATTTTAACATAAAGTAACGTTAAGTGCAACAAAACTTATATACAAAAATAGGTAAAATTTGCACTTAACAACTCTCCCCAACTTACCTAATTGTTTGTCCTCAAACAAAGTCGACAACTAAAGGAACAAAAGCGAAATCCAAGAAATCACGCAACAACAAGTTTTGACAAACGGAAAACAAATGCAATGGTTCAATCAAAAATTGATACACGCAAAGTGAATACTTACCACTAAACTTCAACGATAACATAATCACGAAACAAATGCTAAATACAAAAGTCATGCCAAACATTCTAAAACAACACAAGCTCAAACGTGAATCACACCTAGCAAAAACAATCATCGGTAGATGAAAAACACAAAATGAGGGATTTTTTCACTCACACAATAATCTTGCAAACAAAAGACTAAATTATGCAATCATCCAAAAATCATGTTGAAAACACAAAAGCAAGAATCAAAAGGACTTTCAGGGTTGTAATGTGGTCGGGTGAACAAACAAGGGATGATTCCTAAAGCTAATCGAAACAAAAACTTGCCTAAACCTAAGGGAGTGATAAACTCACAAAGTTTCAAACACCAAAATTCCAATCAAACTTCTTCCAGAATCCCAAGTGTTATACCAAATACATAGAACTTATTAGCACAACATTATTCTACTCTTTTTGTTTATCTTTTTCTAAGCTTTTTCAATTTTTCTTTTCTTTTCTTTTCTTTTCTTTTTCATATTTTTCTCATTTTTCTTTTCTTTTCTATTTTTCAACCTCATAGCAATCAACAACACAAGTGAACGATCATCATCTCCCCAACTTGAATTCAACCACATCATCATGTGAATACTCCCTACTTTCTAAGGCAAGGCAAAAATTCATACAACAACACAAAGTTGAGGGCTCAAGAAAAAACAACAAATTAAGATCCACACAAAAAATGAATTTGATACTCATAGACAAGAATAAAACTCAAACAACATGGATAATGACCAAAGGCTCAAAGGGGTTACAAATGATCACACACTCACAAGGTGAATTGACTATTTGGCTAGGTAGTTGTGCTCAAAATGAAACAAGTGCCTTAATCCTTTTCATGCTTTCATATAATCAACACAAACAAAAGATTAAGCATAATAAAATCCAGTTAAAACAAGAATATTGGTACTCCGAGCATATATGAACAACGAAAGGCTTCCTCACAAAAAGGTGGGAACTAAAGTGATTCACAAAATGAACAAGTATACAAAAGAATGAATGGCATGGAAATTGTAAAAAATCTAAGTATCATGAATATGATAAAGCCTAGAAAGCGATAAACACATACCTTGAATGTGTACAAAACTTTAAACACTATCATTACCACGCATTCGCAAGTTGAAACACTCAAACTTGGAAAATCACCTCAAATACCTCAAGCTACCAAACAAAAATTTGAGTCCAAACAACAATAAAATACCGGGTGAAAATGGATTAAACAAGTTGTAAAGTGAAGATTTGAGAATTTTACGAATAATCCGAAAACAACTTGTTTAATGAATGTTCACCATACTACCTAAGCTAGAAGGAAAAAGTAATAACGAAACAAAAATGGAAAAAACATGCTTGTTTTACGTCGTAAGCTCGACGCCTTTATTGTGCTTAGCTAGTAACTTCCTTCCTTCATGCCATGTGATGTCTCACCGCGCAAACCAAAAGCAAGTGTCCTAACCACCCACTTGAACAAATGTTACGAGAATAAAATATATACAACACTTAAACAAACATACTGGAAGACAAAAGAAAAACAAGTATCTATACAAACATATATATACAATTATGTGCAAAGCTTAGAAATATAGAAACTATCGCAATGCGACTCAATATCACAACCAATCCCCGGCAACGGCGCCATTTTGTTGAAGCGGTAAAGCAGCAAGTAAAAATATTATTTTCGGAAGAATTTCCTCCGGGATTTATCGTCTCCACAGGGATCAGTGTGAGGGAAAGAATGCCATTCGACAATCTCTACGTTTCTAAGCTTGGGTTTGAATGGTTTGGGATAAAAATTCAAAAGGAGAAACATAAAACAAGAAAATAAGTACATTCTTAAGAAATGAGAAAACTCGCCAGGAGTTGTATTTCGTTCTACCCATCATGTACTAAAAAATATATGGATCAAATGCACGCAACCTAATTCGCTCGTCAATATCATCACGTATCGCTCACAACAGAGCTTATCTCTAACGCAAAGTCGAGAGATCAACCGTATCGTCTCATTGTTGATCTCTCACACAACTCGACAACACGGAGCATTAAGAATCGATACCCACGTGAATATTAGTCCTAAATCTATCTCTAGCATTTCGAATCTAACAGATGTTCATCTTAGATCGAGTTTGAACCGTATATCTCTATAGCAATCCAAACCCATTAAGTAAAAAATCAAGATAAGCATCGATAAAGAGTTGTAAAAGAGATTTTATACAAAGATCCATAAATATACATACAATCAAGATAAACTTACATACAAAACCCCAACAAAGGAAAAATACATAGAGAGGAAGGAAGAAGAACACAAATCTCACGGTTTGTCAACTCCGATTGAAGTGGATTCGACTCCGGATCGTCAAGATGCACCCTCCAATGTTGTTTCTAAGCTAAATCTACTCAAGAATGTGTTTGATGAAGTTGGGGTAAAAAGTTCCCAAACAACATGCCCTAAAAAATGCTCAAAAATCACTTAAATGGACAAAATTGGGTCCCAGTATTCGCCTGGCGAAGTCCCGTTCGCCTGGCGAACATATGAAACTTTTGCTTCTGTAAAAACAGTGTTTTTCACGCGTTTTTGAACTTTCGGTTCGCCTGGCGAACTTTTGTTCGCCTGGCGAACATTCGCCTGGCGAACTTTGGCGAACATGACAGCAAACCAACTTGTTTCGACCATAACTTTTTAACCGTAACTCCGTTTTTCGCCTGGTTCGAAGCGTTGGAAAGCTTATTCAATGCTCTATCTAACAATGCTCCAACATCAATGCTTTATTACCTACAAAAATGAACTAAATTCAATTAAACTCAATGATATTTACAGGAAAACATAATATATACACTATAACGTAAAGTAAACGCATTTATAAACAAAGCGGGGTTTATTCGAATGATTTTAACATAAAGTAACGTTAAGTGCAACAAAACTTATATACAAAAATAGGTAAAATTTGCACTTAACATTCACAAGGGGAGGAGATGTATTTTAAAACAAATTTACTTTTTTATCCTTCTACTTTTACCATAAGACTTGTGATATTTACCGTTTATAATTCAAATACAAACTTAATGACGAAATATAAATATTCAATCAGAGATCACCATGAAATATTTTATAAAAACGTAAAAATTATAATATATAATAGGCTAAATTACAGTTTTTGTCCCTCTATTATTATAAACAAAAACATTACGATAATTAAAAATTAACATTAAAACATAAAAAATAAAGTAAAAAAAATTTAAACAAATATAATGATAGTAAGATGAAGATATAAAAATACAAAAAATATATAAAAAAATATTAAATTTGTTCAAACTAAAACTTTTAACATTGTTATAAGTTAAATTTATATTTAAATAAATAATAAGGATAAATATGTAAATATAATTATAATCAAAATCAAACACCTCCCCTCCCCTCCAAATCCCTCCAAATCGGGGGGAAGCAAAAAGTGGTTCAGGAGGGATTTTGGTCTCCTCCGTCTACTTCCCCTCCCCATCTTAAAATTTGAACCAAACACATAAATTATGAAATATTCCCTCCCCTCCCCTCCATTTACCTCCAACCAAACAGATCCTAAGTTAGCTTGTAATGGGTAATTGTTAAAAATCCCATTAGCTTAGTATGTTAGGTTTATTATAAATAGCATACTAGTCCCTCATCTTAAGTGTGACAAATCCTAATTAGGGTGAGAGGGTTATTTGTTATTCTTGAGTATTTGTAATCTAATTCAAAGAGAAAGTAAAGAATAACAATTATAACTAATCCTTGTTATACTTCTTATTTTTCCATTAACCCTAACCCTTGTGTGTTTCTTTATCATAAAGAAATTGTTTATACTTTGTTTCAAGGTATCGTTTTTCACAACATAGGGAAAAGGGTTTTATTTTCAAGTGAGAACCATGGGTACTAAATGGATTTTATGGAAAACGAAGATACAAGCAAGCTTAAAACAACAAAATTTTATTAAAGCGTTGAAGGGAGAGACGTTTATGCCTTCACGCCTAACACAAACAGAGAAAATCGAGATGGTAGATAAGGCTAGGATTTTCATTATCGTGTTCCTTGGGGATCAAGTTCTAAGAGTAATCGATTGAGAGAAGTTTGCAACTTTTGTGTGGAAAAAGTTTGAATCACTGTATATGACTAATTCTTTACCACACAGGTTATGTTCTAAACAAGAACTCTATTCATTATACGTGGTATATAACAAATCTATAGTGGACCAGTTAACAAAATTTCACAAAATCATTGATGATCTCGAGAATATTGAGATGGATATTAATGATAAGGACAAGACTCTACTCTTTTTAAGCCCATTTCCTAAATACTTTGAGCACTTCAAGGATGCCCTTCTTTATGATAAGGAAGTTATCATTATTTTGTATGAAGTTCAGACGACTGTGAGATCCTAGTGAATTTTCAAAGGTAAAAGATCTGAAGATTGGATATAGTAGTGAAAGATTGAGTGTCTCAAGACGATGAATTAATCATAGAGGGATGTCCAAATTTAAGAGGTTTGACAAGGCAAAGTTAAAGTGCTTTATTTTTCAGAAACCTGGCCATTTCATGAATGTTTGTTCCAAGAGGAAGCACATTGAATATTTTATTCAAATTGTTATTGTCTCATATGAGGACAGTTATGAATGTGTTATTGCACTAGTGACATCAAATTTAGAGATCATAAAGAGTTGGGTCATGGAATTAAATTTCTATTATCACACATGTCCAAGAAAATATAGTTTAAAACTTTGAAGCAGGAAGAAGGTCTAGTAGTTCTCCTTGGTGAAAATAAGGCTTGCAAGGTTCATGCTATTGGTATAGTCATAATTAAAATGTTCAATTATCTTGTTTCTTCTTTACTATAGAAAATATATTCTAGAGTTTAAGCAAAATTTGATACCCATAAGCATGTTTGATGATCTATATTATTGCACAAGAATTGAACATTGGATTTAGAAGATTTATCATGGTGGAATGATCATGGCTAAAGAGTCTAAAATATGTGGGTTATATATTTTAGAAGGTTCCAATGTTGTTCATTCATCATTAGTTAGTGAAAACTTTGATGATAAGAACAAGTTATTGGATTTTAGGTCAAGGCATGTTAGATGCTTGAATATTGTTTGAGAGCACTTTGATTAAATTTATAGAAAACAAGGGATAAAATCGCAATTGACCACTAAATTTTAATTGATTTTCCAGGGTAAGGTTGGTGCCAAAGCAGCTTACCCGATGGTGGGTGTTCATTTATAGGAATAAACTTACAAAGACTTATAGAGGCTCGGAGTAGTAAAACTATATCTTACTCTATTTTGAAGGCCTTCAAAACTTTTCCTATTCTGCATATCCACCTTTACCATCAAGTAAATATAGCATGATGGTAATGTTATGAATCATTTATTCAATTGTTATCCAGAAGGTGGAAAGAGTTATAAGTTGTGGGAAGTGCGACCTGAATGATCAAAGTTCATCATTTACATATGTATTACCTTCATTGATCTGCATACAGGAAGAAAAGTAAAGATCTGGAGATGAATATTTTAGAAACTATGGTGGAGATAACTCAGTTTAAGGTGGAGGTTCCTGCTATGGATACCAATATTGATGATGGAAGAATTACATATACCATATCTTATAACTTGACTTGTGATAAGGTAAGGAGGGATATTGTACCATCTTAAAGGTATCATATTGGTATTAGGTGTTATTCTTTGATTGTGGTTGAAGTGTTGCAAAACTTAGAAACACAACCCTTCAGGGAGGCGTTCGAAAGCAATTGGAGCCAAATGTGGTTAATTTTTTTTTATTATATGCTATTTAGACTACATAACTAGGAAAAAGTGGTTGAAATCAAGTGGATGCAAGTGGTAAGATCAAAGTTTAAGTGTGGCTTGAACTTGATAAAAGTTGTTGTGAATAATTATACAAATTGAAGAGAGCAATAAGGTAGTTTATGGGTAAATTGACATCATTGTGATTTAAAGTCAAGGTAGATATTGTAGAAGTATGCCTTAAAACCTAAGGTTATGAAGAAAAAGAAAACATATTTTAAGATTGTTTGAAATCAGAACATCAGAAAAGAAGCTTGAGGTTAACAAAGATTGTTTGGCCGACAACGACCTATAGAGGTTGCTCGCTCGACGAAGTTCGGTCTGTCGGGAAACGGTGGTCGGCTAGTTGGACGATAGTCCTTGAACATTGTGTTCGATTTAGGCGGTTCACAAGTCTCAAGCTAGTCGTTTTAAATCGTTGTTTATCCTATTAGGATTAATTGAACTTCGTCCAACTAGCCATACAACTTTCAAAACTTCAAACTTGAAATCTTAAATATAGAGAAAAGGGTTACGAATTCTATTACAAAATTTCAAAAATTAATGTTAGAAATATTTTAAAATTTTTAAAATTAAAAATGGTTGAAGATATTTAAAAGGATTAAAAAACACTTCTACGTATTTCTGAGCTGTATGATTTATATTTAGAGAGTTAAAAAGATTTATAAATACTTTGCATATAAAGTAGTGTTTGTTTTTAGAACTCAGATAACTATTTTGTCAAGTGTATTTGATTTAAATTGTTGTTATGGGTTGAAATGTTCCTTATATTCATTATCCTTTTGTTTGTTAAAAGAAGTTTAGAAGATGAAAATATACCCATGCGTGTATTGACCAAAAAGTTATTTATCACTATGTACAAAGGTTATTTATTTAACTTCATATATGAATCTTAGATATTCATTAAGATGCAAAATAAGCAAATGAAATTTTGAACATGACGAAGAAGAAGAAGTGATGCTCATTTTGTCGGCAGAGTAGATATGCTACACAAATATGTGTTTTTGGCATATACAGTGTAGGGTCAGCTCAGACAATTCTGGGTACTTTTATCACATGGAAATAACAAGGACTTTCAGCCCTACCTCCATGACATATGTCTTTGGGAATGGTAGTAGGGGCGTGAATAGGTTGCCTATAGAGACATGTATATCCTAGTTTACCTTAGATTTAAGCATGGCTTTTCAGAACATAGATAGTAGTTTATTTTAGAATTTTAATTATATAAAACTATTACACTTACTCTAAGAGAACAAACAAATTAAGGTCTAACAAATCAGTCTATTTAATTAAAAGTAAAATAAAAATATTATTATTATTATTATTATTATTATTATTATTATTATAATTTTTAAACATTATACTTTCTAATCATTTTAATGATTTAGTTAATATTAATTTTGACATATTTATATGTCTTGTAAAATAGAATTTAAATTGTCTATTATATAAGATCAAATTCTTATTTTAAAAAATATATATTAATTAAAAATTCTCTAAAACATAGATATTGAAAAAATATATATTAAAATAAATAAGTTTCATTTGATCTTCGTAACAAAAATTTACTTTTTACTATTTTAAAATTACTCTTTTTTTTATTTAAAAATAGTAACGTGCTGATGTAGAATAGTTAATACAAAAGAAATTACAAAATAATTCTCAAAATTTCATTTTCAATTTTAAAAACTGTTTTTTTTATCAACTAAGAATTAAATCTATTTTTAACCCCTCTGATTATAAAAACTTATAATTTTAAATTTTCTGAAAATTTTCTTCAAACTTTGGTCACTATATTTTCAATTATTAGTTTTAGTCTTTATTTTACCTTTTTGCAAGAGTTCATGTTGCATGTTATAAGTGATTTTTTAGATGATATATCATTTATAAGACTTTAAAATATTATTAACATAATAATTTAATTGTATTATATTTATTTATGTATCTTTAATTTCAAATTAAAGATTAAATTATTAAATTAAAGATTAAATAGTTAAGTTGTTAAGTTAATAATATTTTTATGTTTTTACAATCAAATTTCATCTAAAAAAGTCACTTGGAACATAGGCGTGAGTTTTTATATAAAAGAAAAGGCTAAAATTGTTAATAAAATATTTAAAGGGACAAAAGTTTCAAGAATAATATTTGAGAGGTCTATCCGTTTGAATGACAAAAATATGGTGAAATATCCACTCTCTTAAAAGATATATATATATATATATATATATATATATATATATATATATATATATATATATATATATATATATATATATATATATATATATATATATAAGAACATGTATATTTGAGAACATAACAATACTTCGTTAAAGTGCAATGTTGCCCTCAACTCAATTTTATGAGCAAGATATTTGGTGACTAAATCATAACTTGTATGAATATCTATTCCCCTAATAATAAGATTATGGAAAATGTAGTGAGCTTATAACTTAATTGGTGATATAGTTTTAGAGTGTAACTAAAAAACAAATAAAACAATTGGTACAAACTTTGGAAATTTTCTATAGATAATGGTACCGTTTCATAATTCTATATGTTAGCAACAAATCAACTATTACCAACAAATTTGACAGCAACACATTCGACAGATGAACCAGACTTGAAGATTATCATAGTTTTTGACTTAAACTCTTAGTCTTAGGACTTGGGCTTGGCTCTTGGTGTTCTTCCCAACTTTTGGGATTACTTATTATTTTTATTTTCCATATTCTTTCATCCCTCCAATGAAGAATGATACTTGGACGGAAGTTAGACGAATATCATTTAAACAAATCAATAAGATATCAGTTTGGATAGCTAAGTTAGTGAAAGATCAGGTAGCTAGGGATCAAACTATATCTTTCTTTTTCACAGAATTTTCTGAAAGTTACAATGCAAAGGATATGGCTGAGATATTCAAAGAATTTGGATTACTTTCGTGAGATAAGCGTTGAAGAAGATACGGTTTCGTGAGATTTCGGAAGGTAACAGAAGAAAGACTTATGGCTGTAAGGTTAGATAAATTCAAATTGAAGGCAAGAAAATCTTTGCAAACATTCCCAGATTCTGAAGAGTTCGCATGGGAACTAGGTCAAATAACACTAACAAGTTGAAGCATGGTGTTGAACAAAGAATCCAACATTCAAATAGGTGGAAACTGGTATTCAAGGGAAAAGTTATGCTCAGGTTGTGGGAAAGACAAGTTCTGGGGACGAAGCTAGGAGATTTGTTGTCCCAAGCATAACTATTTCGAAAGAAAAAAAAACCTACTTTTGTTCATTTGATGTTCAATGTCAATGGAGCGAAGATGGAACGATTCCATAAAACATTTGTAGGTGTGGTTGAGAAAGTTGGTTCAACTTATAGAATCCAAGACGCCTTCAATGCAAAAGGTTATTTTAACATCAAAGTAATGCCCTTAGGAGCAAATAGTTGTTTACTTGAAGAACGAGAAATTGGAGAGCTAAAACTACTAGTGGAATATGAGCGTTCTTTGTTGGAAAGATTTTTTCACGAGATTCACCCTTGGTCTTCAAACAATGTTGATATGGAACGTCTAACCTGGATGAAGTGTTTCAAACTTCCTTTTTATGCATGGAATCATAAATTTTTCAAGCTCATATTAGGGTGTGTTGGCCAATTTGTATGTGATAACACGAAATCATATAGATATTTTTATGCATAATTCAACTAAAGTCTAACCGTTTTCGATCCGATTTCGGGTTATTTCCGTGTATTTGTCTGATGTTTTGCAGGTATTCAACGATCACGTCTAAACAAGGCAACATGAAGAAAAGAAGCAATCTCAGATGAAATATGGACGAAAAAGGAGTGAAAACACAATGAAAAGCGCAGCAAGCTGTTTTTGCTGATGTGACGACCGTCACAGCTTCATGACGACCGTCACACGGGTGACGACCGTCACACCTTGTGACGACCGTCATGCAGGCAAAAACGCCCCACTCAGATTACACGTCAAAGAATCAGTTCCAATTCCCACATAGTGGACCACTACTCCCTAAATTATCTGCCTCAAGGTCCATCATCTTCAGTGATAACCGTTGGAATTCCACTTCTATAAAAAGGGAAGCAGGGGACTTTAGAAGGTGTGCTGCATTCATACCACGAAGTGCTGCCGAATTTACTTTCCAGAGCATTATTTTCCAGTTTTATTCTTATTTGTTTCTCTTTACCTTTCCTGTATTGCTTTTTCCATTCTTCTATAACTTCTATTTTATTGTACGATCAAATTGGCATTAAAGACCAGAATCCTGCCAACATCTGTGGAGGATCTGCCCAAAGGCCAATTGGAATATTTACAGGTTTTCATTTTGATCGATTCCAGTTTTATTATAATGCAAATCATTATTTATTGTTTTTATTTATATTTTATCTTTCCCAAATCCATGTCTAGCTAAACTTAGGTAATCGATATGTAGTAATAATTCGAATGAGATTTGATAACAACTGGTTGAAAAACTTTCTTTTCATAAAAGTATTCTATGGTCTGAGTGTTTAAAATTGATTCACTGAATAAACTTCGTCGCGAAAGCGAGAACTTATTTAAAAGTAGTTTTGCCACGAAAGTGGGAAATTAATTAAGATACGAACCAACAAGCGAAAGCTGCGGTAAGGTCAGATAGTAAACACTAGGCATTTGTTTTAATAACAGCGAAAGCACTTTAAAATGAATTAGAACTTAGAGATTTCCAAAAAATAATTTTAACCCCGAACGGGATACGAAAGTGTACGTTTGGCCCTTAGGAATATGATTAGCGTCAATAACCATCGTGAGGCGAGAATCTTCAAATCTCCATTTTCTGCTTAAATAAACTCTGAAAATTATTTCATACACCAGTAACTTATCAAATCCCTGAAGAACACAATTACTACGTATAAATTCAATCATTTATAATCTAAATAGTATTCTTAGTTCCCTTTTAGTGACAATCTTATTCCCTTAAACATATTCTACCTAGCTAAACATAGTAACTCCCGAGAACACTAGTTTGATTACGAGTCCCTGTGGGATCGATATCTATTATTACTACGCGATAGACTGTGCACTTGCAGTTAGGTTATATTAGACATAGAAAGTCGTGATCAAGTTTTTGGCGCTGTTGCCGGGGACCCGTTTAGTCAATAGTGTAACCTTCTGTTACGCCGTATAGACTAGGTTAACAATTTTCATTTTTCCTTTACTAGTTCTGTCGATTGTATGCCAAGAAATCGCCCGCAAGGCGATATCGTAAAACCTTCGGTCGCAGAACTAGAACGCTTCTTACATTTAAGAAGTAGAATCATTGAGTACCAACTCAAACAACTCAAACATAGCACTCCTGAACCTCTCACTCCCATTCCCAAATCAGAAGAAGAAGAACCAGAGATGGCTGAAGGACCTCCAAACAAACCGCTGAAGGCATATGCTACACCATCTCAGATGGAGCCTAGAAGTAGCATTGCTGCCCCAGCTATTACCCGAAACGATTTTGAGCTGAAACCATCATTGCTGTCGGCTGTGCAACAAAACCAATTCTCAGGAAACGCAACTGAGGATCCGAACGAACATCTAACAAAGTTTGTACAATACGCGGACACAGTGAAAGCAAATGGAGTAACTCCAGACGCGATAAGACTTCGTCTTTTCCCATTCTCTCTTAGAGACAGAGCGTGGACATGGTTACAATCATTACCATCCAACTCCGTTACGACGTGGGAGCAATTGAAGAACGTCTTCTTAGCGAGATATTTTCCGCAAAGCAAAACTGCTATGCTTAGAGCTCAAATCAACGGATTTCGACAGAAAGATACTGAATCTCTTTACGAAGCATGGGAACGATTCAAAGATATGATGAGAACATGTCCTCACCACGGTCTAGAAGACTGGGTGACAATCCATACTTTCTATAATGGGCTTCTATACAATACTAGATTGACAATAGACGCTGCCGCGGGCGGTGCACTTATGGATAAGCCATACGATGAAGCCTATCAATTAATAGAAAACATGTCACAAAAGCATTGCCAATGGGGAGGTGAACGCACTCCAATAGAGAAAACCACAGCGAAAGGTGGGATGTACGAAATCAGCAGCCTTGAAAAGCTCAATGCTAAAGTAGATGCTCTAGCACAAAAGATTGATAGTCTGACCGTTAACCCCACTGCAACTGTCGCTGCAGTAACTCCAAATTGCAAGTTATGCGGAAGCACCACTCATAATGCACCCGAATACCCATTGATAGCCGGAATCCCACCAGACCAGGTAAATTATGCTCAAGGAAATCCCTACACAAATACCTACAACCCAGGTTGGCGAAATCATCCAAACTTTTCTTACATAAGCGAAAATGCATTGCAAATGCCTACTGCTCCGCCAGGATATCAGAAACCAGCTGCTCAGAATGCACCTAGGAAATCAAACCTCGATTTGATGATGGAAAAGTTCATAGCAACTCAAGCTCAAACAAACAAAGAATTCCTGAATCAAAACATACACACTAGCGAGCAAATTAAACAGTTGACAGGAAAAGTAGACGCTTTAGCCACCCACAACAAAATGTTAGAAACACAGATATCACAAGTGGCTCAACAACAAGCCTCTGTTGCTGCACCTGCTGGCACATTTCCTGGACAACCCGAACAGAATCCAAAAGGCCAAGCAAATGCTGTAATACTAAGTGGAAAAGAATTGGACGAACCGATCGATCCGAGGACCGAAAACTCAGCCATGCAACAAAAACCAACTGAACAAGCAGAAAAGGAATTCGAGTTAGAGAAGAAGGAGGACAACGAGAAGGAGGATACCGCAAGTGAAAAAACTCAAGCACCTCCAGCGCCATATAAACCACCTATTCCTTATCCTCAAAGACTAATAAACTCCAAAACTTCAGGACAGTTTAGGAAATTTGTAGAGCTCCTTAAACAGCTGAATATTACTATCCCTTTTACAGAAGCGATAACTCAAATGCCGTCATACGCTAAATTTCTCAAAGAAATCCTGTCGAATAAGAGAAAGATCGAGGATAACGAAACAGTTACACTTACTGCAGAGTGTAGCGCCATTATTTAAAACCGCATGCCTCCTAAATTAAAAGACCCAGGTAGTTTCTCCATACCCTGCGTCATAGGAAAGTTCGTAATAGACAAAGCTCTATGCGATTTAGGAGCCAGTATCAATGTTATGCCCTTATCTATATGCAAAAAGCTGAATATGGGAGACCTCAGACCAACCAAAATGTCCGTACAATTAGCTGACAGATCAGTGAAATACCCAGTCGGAATACTGGAAAACGTTCCAGTACGCATAGGACAATTTTACATTCCAACCGACTTCATAATCATGGACATCAAGGAGGACACTGTAACCCCAATTATCCTAGGAAGACCGTTCCTAGCTACAGCTGGAGCTATTATAGACGTGAAGAAAGGAAGGCTAACATTCGAAGTAGGAGAAGAAAAGATAGAGTTCATTCTCACCAAGTTCTTACAAGCACCAGCAATAGGCGATACCTGCTATTTAGTAGACGAAATCGACGAATGCATAAGAGAACTTGAAAATGAAGAGACCACGTATTCAGAAATAATAAAGATTCAAATACCCGATATTTCTGAAGACGATAATTGGCGTAAACCGTATAAAGACGACAGCCTAAGCGAAAGCTTAGCACTGACACCAAACCATATGCCAGGTCCGAAGAACCCATCTTTAGAACTCAAAACACTACCCAAAAACCTCAGATACGAATTTCTAGACGATGAACTAAAAAGACCAGTGATAGTCAACGCCGACTTAGGACAACCAGAAACCGAAAAGCTATTAGAAGTCCTAAAGAAGTACCCCACCGCGTTAGGCTATAACATAAGCGATCTAAAAGGTATAAGCCCTTCAATCTGTATGCATCGAATTACAATAGAGGAAGACTCTAAAACCTCTCGAGAGCATCAGAGGAGACTGAACCCCATCCTGAGCACTGTAGTCAGAGATGAAGTAAAGAAATTGCTAGATGCAGGAATCATCTATCCGATCTCCGATAGTGAATGGGTCAGCCCAGTTCACGTCGTACCAAAGAAAGGAGGAGTCACAGTAGTTAAAAACGAAAAAGGCGAATCAATAACAAAAAGAGTCGTGACTGGAAGCAGGATGTGTATTGATTATAGAAAGCTTAACAAAGCTACGCGCAAAGATCACTTCCCGTTACCCTTCATAGACCAAATGTTGGAAAGATTAGCCAAACATTCATATTTCTGCTATCTAGATGGTTACTCAGGATTCTTCCAAATTCCCATCCATCCTGATGACCAAGAAAAGACTACATTCACCTGTCCTTATGGTACTTTTGCTTATCGCCGAATGCCGTTTGGACTCTGTAACGCTCCAGCAACCTTCCAAAGATGCATGATGGCAATCTTCACAGATTTCATAGACGACATCATGGAAGTGTTTATGGACGATTTCTCGGTATGTGGACAAAGTTTCGAAGGATGCTTACAAAACTTAGAAATGGTACTAGAACGTTGCGTAAAATTAAACCTCGTCCTAAATTGGGAGAAATGTCATTTTATGGTCCGACAAGGAATAGTTCTAGGACATGTCATATCAGATAAAGGGATTGAGGTAGACAAAGCTAAAATAGAGATTATAAAAGATCTCCAACCTCCAAAATCCATACGAGAAATACGGAGTTTTCTAGGACATGCCGGTTTCTACAGAAGATTTATAAAAGATTTCTCGAAAATCACAAAACCTCTGACCGGCCTGTTGATGAAAGATGCTGAGTTCGTCTTTGACGACGACTGTCTAAAAGCATTCGAAACATTGAAATCAGCCCTTATCACCGCACCAATCATGCAACCACCCGATTGGCGACTACCGTTCGAAATCATGTGCGACGCGAGTGATTACGCTGTAGGCGCAGTTCTAGGACAAAGGAAGGACAAGAAACTCCATGCTATCTACTATGCCAGTAGAACCTTAGATCCTGCCCAAATGAACTACGCTACCACAGAAAAGGAACTTCTAGCAGTTATATTTGCGCTTGACAAATTTCGTTCTTACTTAGTAGGAGCAAAAATTATCATATACACAGACCACGCTGCCATAAGGTACCTAATAAGCAAAAAGGATGCCAAACCAAGATTATTGAGATGAATCCTGTTATTACAAGAGTTTGACTTAGAAATCAAAGATAAGAAAGGAACCGAGAACGTTGTTGCAGATCACTTATCCCGAATAGAAGGCATCAAACACGAACCAGTACCGATAAATGACGATTTCCCGTACGAACGTCTGATAGCCAAATTAGAAAGTGACACACCCAATTCAATCTCGGAAGATCCAGAATTCGAAAAAGCCGTAGAAGCCGTCTATGCCCAAGTCACATTACCTTGGTATGCTGACATCGTTAATTACCTCGCTGCGGGCGTGCTTCCACCGGATCTTACTTATCAGCAAAAGAAGAAATTCTTCCACGATCTGAAACACTATTATTGGGACGAACCCCTACTCTTCAAGAGAGGGGCCGACAACATATATCGTCGTTGTGTCCCAGAGGAAGAAATAGAAAATATTATTTCCCAATGCCATTCAGCACCATACGGTGGTCATGCTAGTACATCCAAGACGTGCGCTAAGATTCTCCAAGCCGGCTTATTTTGGCCTAATCTCTGGAAAGACGTTCACATCGCTGTGCAAAAGTGCGATCGATGCCAACGAACTGGCAACATCTCACGACGCGATGAAATGCCTCAGAAAGGAATCTTAGAGGTAGAAATCTTTGACGTATGGGGAATAGATTTCATGGGACCATTCCCATCCTCTTTTGGTAATAACTACATACTCGTCGCTGTCGATTACGTGTCTAAATGGATAGAAGCCATAGCTGCTCCAACAAACGACGCACGAGTAGTAATCAAACTCTTCAAAAACACAATCTTTCCTAGATTCGATGTACTAAGACTCGTCATTAGTGACGGCGGATCTCACTTCATATCGCGAATATTCGATAAACTTCTCTCTAGATATGGAGTCCGACACCGAGTAGCTACACCCTATCACCCGCAAACTAGCAGACAAGTAGAGGTCTCGAACAGAGAAATAAAACAGATCTTGGAAAAGACTGTCGCTACCTCAAGGGAAGATTGGTCGTCGAAGCTACAAGAAGCTTTATAGGCTTATAGGACCGCATTTAAGACACCAATAGGTACTACCCCCTATAAATTGGTTTACGGTAAATCCTGCCATCTCCCTGTAGAGTTAGAGCATAAGGCATTTTGGGCCATTAAGACTCTCAACTTCAGCTACACCGAGGCAGGAGAAAAGCGAATCTTGAAATTACACGAATTGGAAGAACTTCGATTAGACGCTTACGAAAATGCCCGTATCTACAAAGAACGAACTAAAAAGTGGCATGATAAACGTTCAATCAGAAAACAATTCAGTGTGGGAGACATCGTATTGCTCTTTAATTCACGATTAAAACTCTTCCCAGGTAAACTAAAATCTATGTGGTCTGGACCTTATGAAGTGACTAAAGTACTTCAGAGTGGAGCTGTTGGAATTACCGATAAGATGAATGCACCGTTCATCGTAAACGGGCAACGTCTAAAACACTATAATAAGAACGACAACAGTCCCCAAAGCAGCAGTATAGCTTTGCTTGAGCTTCCAGCTCAAACACCCGAATAGCTTCTCACCAAGCTATCGTCTGGCTTTAGACGTTAAAAACAACGCTTACTGGGAGGCAACCCAATTTCCCTCGTTTTTGTATTTCATCTTTCTTTAAAATTTTACTTTGAAAATCCAACAAAAATTCTAAACTTATAATTACTACTACTTTCTACTTTCGTTTGTTTTCATTTTATTTTTCCTTTTTTGTCTTTTGTTTCTACCGCTTTTCGTTCCTAAAAATCATGACTTCAACTTCCTGTCTTAAACTTTTCAGGATTTTTAAAGCCTTCAAAACATTCCTTCTGTTTTCTCCGAATTACCTGCGAGTATGGCCGAATACGACTTCACAAAGGTTCACTTCCGAGGACTAGCTCAAAAGGCAAGATTCGCAGCGCTGACCGAAAGAGAATTCGCCTTAACGCTGTATTATGATAAGGTTACTATGGATAAACTAGGGATCACAGATAGCATTCAATACCTGTTCAATCAACTGGGTTGGGAGAACACTGCTCTGGAAACACGTTTCGCTACCTATAAGGATCTTACCTATGAATTCCTTAGTTCTTTCAGATACATACCCAACTATGGTTTTGGATCCAGCACAGAGTTGATTACCTTCCGATTGTTTGGAATGGACCAAACCCACAGCCGGATGTCACTAGCTAACCTCCTAGGATTCCCTAGCGGACCGCATGTGTTCATCAGTGCAGAAGATGACGATATTGATTTTCAACTCGATCAATTCTGGGGTAGAATCACAGGCGACTATCACCCTGAACCAGACAGAATGTACAATGATGACATTCATAACCCAGCCTTCAGATACTTCCATAAGATACTAGCTCACACCTTGTTTGGAAAAGAAGAAAATATTACTGCAGTATCTAAAGAGGAGTTATTCATCATGTTCTGTGCTTCTCAGGGACGGACAGTAAATGCAGTGCCTTTCATGATGAGATCTTTCAAACGCCTAATGCTGGAACCACAGACACCTATCCTTATAGGAGGCCTAGTAACAATGATTGCCCACGAGCTTGGCCTTAGATTCCACTTAAATGCCATCACTCGTTTTGGCACTATCCGACCCATGAACATACAATTCTGCTTTAACAGGCGCATCTTAGGAACTATGGGACCTGGACCGTATGAGTACCTCATTAACGAAAAACCAGTACAGCTATTCACACTGCCTGATCATCTGATGACAAGCATCCACAACAAGGATAACTGGCTCTATGAATTGGATGGGCCTATGGGACCTCCTTCACCACAGTCAACACCACAGAACTATATGTATGACAGTGACCACATCTCTGAGGCACACGACTATATGTACTATGAGGATGCTGTATCCGAAGCTGAAGTAGACCCTATGACTCCTCCGCACTACAACACCTATCCTGAGCCTATCCCTGAGGAGACCACCGACAAAATGGATACCGTTTTACTCAGATTGGACGACGTTGATACAACTCTGACTAATGTAAAAGCTGACATCGCAGGCATGCACAACGAACTGGTAGGCTTCATGGATCTAGTCTGCGACCAACTCGACTACTATTCACAGAAATTCGATGAGTTGAAGACACGAAAAGATTAGTTATCAGTTCTTAGCAGTAGTTTCAGTTTAGTTTAGTCTAGTTTAGTTTCATCTAATCATTTGGATTTTTCGCATTGTTCGTTTTCTTTATGTACTATATACAATTGTTTCAATTTTATGTTATTTCAATTCTATTTTTATTCAATTATTTTGTTTTCGCATTATTTGTTGTTTGTTGGCTGTTATATTACATCACCGTATAAATACTAAGCCTTGAAGTCACTACGAGTACGCCCTCAGAGCAAAATTCTGCGTTCTGCAGATTTTGCTGCTGTGACGACCGTCACAGCCACATGACGAGCGTCACGCGGGTGATGACCGTCACACCTATGTGACGACCGTCACGCAGTCCAAAACTGATATCTGATAAAACAGGGTTCGTGTTCTCTTCCACTTCCCCCCATTATCACTTTCAATCATCCTAACTCCTACCCTACTACAAATTTTCGTCCCCCCCACATTGAACTATATATCTCAACTCCAAATTCAACCTCCAAACCACACTTCTGTCAGTTCTTCCCTCTCTGCAGAAAAACCCCAATCTTCAGAAACCTCTCCACCTTCCAACAATGGCAAGGAATGCAGAAACCCCAGATATCAGCAACATTACCTTCAGTGAAGGAGACTTAGGCGAAAGACAACGAGCAAACTACATCGCATTTCATCAGAGGTCGCTCCAGCCGACTCATTATCTGCACCTTCCATCGCTTACGGAGCTCGGACTCCTTGAAGGCGTAACCTGGATGCTTCAAAGAGAAAGCATCTGGAACCTCTGCACCAACCCACAGCCAACGTACGAACAACTCACTCTTGAGTTCTTGAGTTCGTTCACTTACGTCACAAGCAGCGGCGAACTTAACCAGCATTCAGGTGCCGCTTGCTTCCGGATGTTTGGCGTCAACTACCTGATGCACCAAAATCAGATTGCCAGCATTCTACATCTACCTCACGGCGACAACGCTCATCGCCGCATCACCGATCAGTTCCAGCACGAAGCTTTCGCGCTGTGGTATCAGTTGACCGGCCTCAATGCCGATGGTTGGGACTCCCTGCACGCCACTCATATCCATAACCCAACCATCCGGTACTTTCACAGAGCGTTGAGCAACACTATTTTTGCCAGAGACAGCAACCACAAAGTGAACTTGAAAGTGTTTCCTTTCTCCATTGCGTCTTCAACAATGAACCTGTCAACGCTGCTCCATTTCTGCTGGCTCATATTCAGGCCAACTGCAACCGTGGCTCGAAGCCATTCTACTTTGGCGGGATTGTCACTGCTATTGCACTTGGGCTGAACCTTGGCGACCGCCTCCAGCACCTCCATTCCATCCCCTCGGTGTTCCTTGACACCGACCACTGCAGAGCCTCTCATCTTATCCGCTCCAGAGCTGACGGCAAATACCATCCGGTAGTGCGTGGCAAGACCGTCCGAAGCATCATCCTTCTGTCCCGCACCCGCACACACCCAGAGGACCGTACCAACTGGTTGTTCGACCTCACTGGCCCTCCTGCTGCCGCTGTTCCTACTCAGGATCACACTCACGGTTCTGACGATGAAATCCAAGCTGAGTTGGACAGGTCCGAGCAGCCAGAGGCATCGCAGCCTCCTCCTCCCGAAGGTACATCCTCTCGCTGCCGCCGCCATCATCCCGTGCCAGACTACACAGAAGAGGACCTCCGCCGCTCTCTAGACCAGCAGACACAGATACTCGCGATGCTGCAGCAGCAGAATCAGCGAGCTGACCAGTTCGAAGCTTGGCACCAGACTCAAATGCAACAACTTCACACCGGCCAAGCTACTATCACTGAGAACCTGGCGAATCTGACCTTGCAGGTCGAAGGACTCCGAGACACCGTCTACCACACCGGAGCTATGAGTTATGAGGACAGAGTAGCCCTTGCCAGAGCCAGAGGACGCCAGCGCGGACGTGACAGAGGCCGTGACTAGATTTCCATTTCTCCTTATTTGTTTACTATATTTCCAGTTTATTTGTACTTTCATTTCAGTTGTATCTCCCTCTCGCATGCTTCAAAAATCAGTGAGGACACTGATCGAGATAGTGTGGGAGCGGAGCCTTTATTTCCATTCCACTGTACTCTGAATTTCCTTTATTTCCATTTCACTGCACTTTGAATTTTCGTAATTTCTATTTTTACACTTTCCATTTCTAGCAAATAAAGCTCGTCTATATATTTTTCCCATTACGCAAACAATCCCCACATTATTCAACGTAAACAAAAATTTTAGTTCGTTCCTCAAAAGCAAAAGCATCACGAGAATGCAACCGAGTTCAAAACAAGTTTTGAAACCCCGAGGAAACGACAGTTCTAACAAAACCAGTATCGTCCAGACACCTTAGATCTCTAGTTTATGCGAGTCGGTTTCACTACCTACGTGTACCAAAGTCTCAAGTGTCTGCGCAAACTCAACCCCAAGTAGTTTATACTAGCAGTCAGCACCATCCTAAAAACACTTCTAAGCGAGCGACCGATGCAAATAAGTGTATGATCTCCAAAAAGATGAAAAATCATGAAAAGGGAGCTAAATAGCCCAAAAATATAAGACACGTTTCCTTCTAAGTTAGGTGCTCCTCACCCAAGCATTTAGCCCAACGGCACGAAAAACTCATTGAAAAATCAATGACATAAGCATATGATCAATGAAGAAGATCAAAAACAGAAATGAGATCATATTCGCTAACAGGTCGACTTGCCATGAAAGTGTGCGGACAACGGGCATAATGTGATTGCGCTAGAACAAACAGGGTGAACTTGCCGCAAGAACCTTGACACCAAGCTACAGTAGCATGACTGAGACCGATTTTCATAAAAAGGAGACCTCCAAAGACTTGTAGTCCAGTGTCGTCATGATACTCGTCTTGTTCCTACCAAGAATCCCGGTTTTTCCAAACTCTGCGAACGAAGAAGCTGCCTCGTGCTTGCCGACTTTCCATGTTTTACTTGAGGACAAGCAAAGATTCAAGCTTAGGGGAGTTTGATAACACGAAATCATATAGATATTTTTATGCATAATTCAACTAAAGTCTAACCGTTTTCGATCCGATTTCGGGTTATTTCCGTGTATTTGTCTGATGTTTTGCAGGTATTCAACGATCACGTCTAAACAAGGCAACATGAAGAAAAGAAGCAATCTCAGATGAAATATGGACGAAAAAAGAGTGAAAACACAATGAAAAGCGCAGCAAGATGTTTTTGCTGATGTGACGACCGTCACAGCTTCATGACGACCGTCACACGGGTGACGACCGTCACACCTTGTGACGACCGTCATGCAGGCAAAAACGCCCCACTCAGATTACACGTCAAAGAATCAGTTCCAATTCCCACAGAGTGGACCACTACTCCCTAAATTATCTGCCTCAAGGCCCATCATCTTCAGTGATAACCGTTGGAATTCCACTTCTATAAAAAGGGAAGCAAGGGACTTCAGAAGGTGTGCTACATTCATACCACGAAGTGCTGCCGAATTTACTTTCCAGAGCATTATTTTCCAGTTTTATTCTTATTTGTTTCTCTTTACCTTTCCTGTATTGCTTTTTCCATTCTTCTATAACTTCTATTTTATTGTACGATCAAATTGGCATTAAAGACCAGAATCCTGCCAACATCTGTGGAGGATCTGCCCAAAGGCCAATTGGAATATTTACAGGTTTTCATTTTGATCGATTCCAGTTTTATTATAATGCAAATCATTATTTATTGTTTTTATTTATATTTTATCTTTCCCAAATCCATGTCTAGCTAAACTTAGGTAATCGATATGTAGTAATAATTCGAATGGGATTTGATAACAACTGGTTGAAAAACTTTCTTTTCATAAAAGTATTCTATGGTATGAGTGTTTAAAATTGATTCACTGAATAAACTTCGTCGCGAAAGCGAGAACTTATTTAAAAGTAGTTTTGCCACGAAAGTGGGAAATTAATTAAGATACGAACCAACAAGCGAAAGTTGCGGTAAGGTCAGATAGTAAACACTAGGCATTTGTTTTAATAACAGCGAAAACACTTTAAAATGAATTAGAACTTAGAGATTTCCAAAAAATAACTTTAACCCCGAACGGGATACGAAAGTGTACGTTTGGCCCTTAGGAATATGATTAGCGTCAATAACCATCGTGAGGCGAGAATCTTCAAATCTCCATTTTCTGCTTAAATAAACTCTGAAAATTATTTCATACACCAGTAACTTATCAAATCCCTGAAGAACACAATTACTACGTATCGATTCAATCATTTATAATCTAAATAGTATTCTTAGTTCCCTTTTAGTGACAATCTTATTCCCTTAAACATATTCTACCTAGCTAAACATAGTAACTCCCGAGAACACTAGTTTGATTACGAGTCCCTGTGGGATCGATATCTATTATTACTACGCGATAGACTGTGCACTTGCAGTTAGGTTGTATTAGACATAGAAAGTCGCGATCAGTATGTTGTGATGAAGAGGCGGATAATCAAGTCAATCTGGCCATTGCAAGATTTTTGCTTAAGACGAAATTTTCCATGGATCTCAATCAAGTTTTTAATATGGAGATCAATGATATCGTATATCTTATTAAGCTTACGGAAGATTACCATGGTCTGAAATGAATAGTAGTTAGAAAAAAGGTGGATAGGGTGAGCGACACAGAGAGTTAATCATCATACTCAAATGATGATGATGATGGTGGCGTGTGGGAATCACAATCAGAAAAGGTAGAATTAGAATTGGATAAAGGTAAAACAAAGAGCAACAACTCGGGAGACAGGTGTCGCTACTCGAAAAATACGCGCAACGACGGGGAGAGCGAAAAGGAAAAGGACAGAAGAGTCGCCACCGAATTTTATTTATCCCATGAGGGGAAAGGAAAATATCGAGAAAACCTCAAGAAAAGAACGGATAAGATGGTCTCGTAACCGAGAACAGGTTCGGAAGCTGGTTATGTGAAGGGAAGGTATTAGCACCCTCACATTCATCGTACTCGATGGGAACCATTTGTTTGTCGACGTGTGAATTTATTTGCTTAAATGTTATGTTATAAAAGTGTTTTCCAAAGGGTAGAGGGAAAGGTTAGGAATTGGGAAAAGAAAGATAACAGGGGAAGGAAGAGAAAGAACAGACTCGGTAGGACTTCGCGGTCCTAGGCCTACGTATTCTCAACGGGTATGAGAAAATCAGAGTCGACGTGGTTCGGGGAACTACAGATATAAGGGGGAATGTGCTCGGCAAGGATTGTGGCCCTTGTGCCTACGTATCTTTACTTGAAAAAATAAAGAATCAGAGCAGCCGTAGTTCGGCCTACGATTTGTTGAGGTTTTTATGGATGATGCTATCGTACGCATTCTAGCAGTTAGGTGTATTGCTGCTCGCTCGTTGGAGACTTAGGCATTACCTGTTTGCGATAGAACGGACGTATCATATCCTTTTGGAAAGATAAGTTTTCGCCATGCGAGGCAAGATGTCACATTTGATTTGTTGAATTGTTTCTTTTAAGGGGCGAGATAGGTCCTCGGATAGTAACCCCTACGGGTAGTACCCAATTCTTTATCTCAAAGTTTTTGTTATGAAAGGGTGTGGCGAACATAGCGTCTTTGTATTGAAAGACGAGTATCAAAACCACACACACTACAGTGAGCGTCTTGACACTCGGAGAGGAAGAAGTCTACACTTAATCCTCTTTTTTCAGTTCAATACAAAGAGAACTTCATTCTCTTATTAAAGTGTTTTTGGTTTTGAATGGTAAGTGCTTTTGCGACAGAGAACCCTACGGTAAACGTCAGCACTCGGGATAGGAGAAGGCCTACGCATAACCACTCCACGACCATTCAAGTTTTTGTTACGAAAAGAGTTTGAAAATGCACTCGGTACGGGACCGAGGTTTTAGGTGAGAAAGGTGTGGATGAAAACATCTTCGTATTGAAAGACGAGTGTCAAAACCACCCACACTACAGTGAGCATCTCAACACTTGGAGAGAAAGAAGTCTACACTCAATCCCCTCTCTTTAGTTCAATACAAAGTGAACTTTATCGTTTTAAATATGGTGAGTTGGTTTAACCATTATTTGAGAAAATCCGCTTGACGTTGGGTCAAGGGTTTTAGTTGCTTAAAAAAGGTTTGAGGTGAAGCGAGCAAGGTCGATGGCGACGCGCAAGGCAATCGTCTTACAAGGTCAAAAATGGCTCGATGAGAATCGAGAGTTTATTTTCTTGAAAATGGTTTTTAGAACCAAGGGTCCAAAATGACCAACAATAAACATGCACAAGAATCAAACAATCACGACGGGTTAATCAGCTAAAAAAAAAACGAAACACACAAAAAAATGGGGAGTTCACCGTGCGAACTCCTTGAGAAAAAAATTTTTGAGGTAAAAAGTCGAAAAAATGTAAAAAAAAAGGGGTCTGACACGGGTGGCCGTGTTGTGTGACACGGCCCGTGTCACAGTTCCAGGAAAAAAATGAGTTTTGGGTCAAAAAGTGGTGTGACACGGGTGGCCGTGTTGTGTGACACGGCCCGTGTCACAAGGTCTGGGAGAAAATGATTTTTTAGGGCAAACAGAAGTGTGACATGGGTGGCCGTGTTGTGTGACACGGCCCGTGTCACAAGGTCTGGGAGAAAAATGATTTTTTAGGGCAAACAGAAGTGTGACACGGGTGGCCGTGTTGTGTGACACGACCCGTGTCACAAGGTCTGGGAGAAAAATGATTTTTTAGGGCAAACAGAAGTGTGACACGGGTGGCCGTGTTGTGTGACACGGCCCGTATTGTGTGACACGGGTGGCCGTGTTGTGTGACATGGCCCGTGTCATGTGTTCTGGGCATTTTTTACTTTGAAAAGTCACACAGAGATGCAACACGGCCGGCCGTGTCGTGTGACACGGCCCGTGTCGGGCTACCAGAAGAAAAAATTCCAACTTTTCTCTTGTTTTTTGCTTCTTTGTGGTTCTTTCAAAGGGTTTCTTGGTCCCTATTAGGACCTTACATGTTATACTCAATACAACAACACTCAAACCAAGAGAACAAATGATAAATGCGCTATATAAAAGAAGAGAAGAGATTAAAGAGATGGATACCCAAGAGTTGTTTCCCTCCTTGCAAAACCTCCACTGATTTTGGCTAGGTGTTCACTTCTCTTCACTCTATGCTTTGATGACTCTCCTTCTCAATGACTCCCTTGTATTTCTCTTTCACTCTCTAAATCGTTTGCTGGTTTTTTGCTCTCTCTATTTTTCTGGTTTTTTTCTCTTACCCTTTGCTCTCAATATCTCTATCTCCAAAATGTGTGTTAATGATAGTGAATGATCCTTTTGTGCAGCCTCCAAGCCTCCTAATCTCACTTTTTCTGCTGCATTTTCTGCTGTACCAAAAGCATAGCTCTTGCACAACTTTCAATCTTCAAAGTTTCCATTTTTGGGAGTACTTATCACCTCTTTCTTGGTGCAGCCCCACATCTTTCTATTTCTAGGCCTGCTTTGCTGTATTTTTCTGCAGCACTCTACTTTGCCTTCCAACCTTGTACCCATTGGTTGGTTATGCTTGGACATATTCATGTAGCTAACACCATTACCTTTTGGACAGAATTTTCAAATTCTGATTTTTGATGTGTAGATGTATCAACATAAGCTTATAGCCTTAGTTTTGTGACATAAAATGATTTTGTAATATGATACACATTGCCACTTCTTGCATGGGGTTGTTTTGGATCATATTCAAATTGCTCATGGTTGAACATGCATGGTATTGATCTTGAAATATTCCAACATTGAATTAGCTCTTAAATATTTTCCTTGCATGTTTGTAAGCACAAGGAGGGTCATGTGGACTTGATGGAGCATGGGGGATACCATGGCATGAAGTTATTTAGAATCTTGAATTAAGACTAGAAATAGCTTAATTTCCTAAGCATTATCGAGAGTTTGAAATTTGGTAACCAATGTAACATTCTTGAAAATGTCAAGAGATTTCACTTTGTAAAAACTCTTGAATCTAGCCTTGAATTCATGAACCTTGAATTTGGAATGATGGGCCTCCCTTATGCCATTGAATTTGAAAGAAATGAAGAAATGAGTCAAGCCTTGAAAGAGTGCAAATTTTGGGGTGCAACAACAGGCTGAGAGGCTCAAGTTCCAAAATGCCTAGGTCTGCTAATCCTGCTACTGGGGGAATAGTTATGAATGTAGAAGATATGGGAATTGTCAATATGCAAAAAGATTGCATGGAAAAGGGCCTTTCTGATGAAAAGGTGCACCGTGGAATGAGTGATGCAGACAAAGATAATCATAGGCTAGCAATTAATATGTCTAATTAAGAGGCAGTTGCATTGGAAACAAAAAAGGCGTTGGAATTAAGTGAAGATCCAATAGACCTAGTCATTGGCTTGGAGCAGGAGGGCCCATTACTTTTGGTCCAAATGGAAGAGGCATCTGACCTAATCCAACATACATTTGCTCTTCTTTTAGGTCCAACCCGTATAACTAAACCAAGAAAATCTAAACTGATAGCAAAAATCTATGACCACATCATTATTCCATTTGCCCCATCTTATTTCTCTGCTCTCATACACCATGCTTTCCTAAAAAAACAATGATCCTTTGGCCAACGGGAGTTGTCACGTGGGTTCTGAGTTTAGGTCCAACCCGTATAACTAAACCAAGAAAATCTAAACTGATAGCAAAAATCTATGGCCACATCATTATTCCATTTGCCCCATCTTATTTCTATTCTCTCATACACCATGCTTTCCTAAAAAAACAATGATCATTTGGCCAACGGGAGTTGTCACGTGGGTTCTGAGTTTGATGAAATTGAAACTTCAAATTTCTCCGGTGGTTCAATTTTATGTTGTGATTCGACAAGAGGTTCAGATGTCAATTGTGAGAATGTATAATCAATAAATCCTTAGAAGGTACCCCAGTCAAGGTTTGGAATATTATAAAAGAAATGGGTATGGAAGGTGGAGAAGATGATGAGGTGTTTGAGCGAGCAATTAAAGTATTTAAGGATCGAGATAGAGAGATTTTTGAATTGAATATGGGGGATGAAACAAAGATCCCATGAATTTTATTTCATACAATGTTAGAGGGTGTAACTCCTCTCTGAAGAAGAGGAGATTGAATAAGATTCTATTAGAAGGTCGTGCTGACGTTTGTTTTTTACAAAAGACTAAGAATCCAAGTTATGAACGATGAATGTGTTCAAAGCATCTGGAATTTTGGTGATTTGGATTGGTCTGCTTCTGCTTCTAGAGGAAAATCAGCGAGTTTACTTTTAATTTGGAGAAAAGGTGTATTCAAATCTGAATTTAGTTTTAGAGGCAAGGGATATTTAGGCATTTGCGGATTATGGAAAGGGGTGAAATGTTACTTGGTTAACATCTACTCTTCATGCAACATCAATGAGAAAAATAAACTATGGGAGGATCTTATCTCAATCAAAATATCATTTCCTCAAGGTGAATGGATGATTGAAGGAGACTTTAACTTAATACAAAATAAGGAAGAGAGGAAAAGGAGAGTTGATAGCAGTTTAACAGAGATGTCAGATTCTTGAATTTCATAGAAACTATAGATTCTGTGGATGTGCCAATCATTGGTAACAAGTACACTTGGTTTAGAGATAATGGTAGTTGTAAGAGTCAACTTGATCAATTCCTTTTATCAGGTGGCCTAACATTATAGTGGGAAGTTTTGGCAGACATTTCCTTTTAATTCCACCTTCGGCTAACACCCTCGGTTGTGAGTCCTTCTTCGGCCGACAAACCTTTGTAAGTCCTTCTTTAGTAGGCATTATCTTCCACCCTCGGCTGGTACGGTGTCCTATTATTTGTTCTTTCACCATAATGTGCAAATTTTCGGGTTCTTTATATATTCAATCCCCTGTTATCTTGAATGTCTGAAAGTCGTTGTTATCATTTCTTCAGGTCCAAGTGGATTGAATACGGGCAGTTGTAGCACCCCAAAATTTGCTCTCCTTTTTTCTTACCTTTTCGGCTTTTGCTTCATTTTGTTTACACTATCCATTTATGCATTGTATTATTCATCAGGTATGGGATCAAGGGTTCTTGACATTTCTCAATAGGAGGAGATGGTTCTCAAAACAAGGAGCAAGAATATAATCTCAACATTATGCTATTATCGAACTTCAAAGTCATTTTATTCATCAGGGCATTCTCGTCAAAACCACAATCGTCTGAATTAGGGTTTTGATCCAAGAGCTACTTGTGATTGTTCTCTTGATCAAGGCAAGGTTCCATGGGTTAATTTTCATCTCAAGGGTTATATATAAGACTCATGGTTCATCACAAATTATTTCAAGGGTTTATGTAGTGGATAAGGGGAGGCATTGGATCCATCTGGTCAAAAAGTCAACTGGTCCCCTGCAAAAATCAACTCTTGAGTTCTTGGGTCTTATTTGAGAATTTCAAGTCATCATCTATGTTATTATGAGGTTTAATCAAGAGAAATCATAAAATCAAGAGAAGTCACAAAATTAAGGTTTGTGGAATTTTTTTTAAGTGTAGAAATTCAGCTTGTAGGGCATCTTTTCAAAGGCAATTTTCTCAGTTATCTAAGCTTCAATTTAAATTTCCTCTAAAATGAAATTTTTTCCTTATTGTTCAAGCTTTATTTTGATACCTGGAACGCACCATTTGAGCTCCTAGAACTCGAGTTATGATGCTTCAAATGCAAGAAATTAAATTTTCTGCTAATATAACCTGTTACCTCAACCATGTAACCGGTTACATCACGGTTACTCAGCCACATAATGCATGTTTGGGCTGATGTAATCAGTTAACTCAACCATGTAACCAGTTACATCATTGTTTTGACATAAAATCAGTATTTTCAACAACTACTCCCTTATTTTTTTTGATCATTTGGATTCACATGTGCAACAAGAATTTAGAATATTTTGATTAATTTCATTTCCCCTCCAAAATTCAAATATTTTCCACTCCTAATTCCAAACTAAAAACTCTAACCCACACTCCAAACCTCATTTAATTCTAAACCTAAACCATGCTTAAACCAATTTGCTTCAAACCTCTCATAACTTCACTCATTTTTTCTGATTTCTCTACACATCTCATTCCAACTCTCTCAACTTTTTCTCATTTCACTCTCATTCCAAAACCCTCACAAAATCTCCATAACCAAAAGCTTCACAAACTATGCATTTCAATTTGTGAATTCTTGAGCTAAACCTCCACTACATCATCATCCATTGTTTAATTCTGAAGCTGCAACTTATTTGGATCTTGATCAAGTTTTGGAATCATTTCTTGAAGAGCTTTTTGCTTATTTTTGGATTATTGCTTGGATCTTCAATTTTTCTTGTTAAAGCTTTCTAGATCTCTGTTTTTCTTTCTTGGATCCATCAATTTCGGTTTGACAACATTCACCAAAGCAAATCTCAGCTTTGTAGGTTGGTAATTTCTAAATCTAGCTCTGATTTTGCTTAATTTTGCATTTCACAATGTCAATCCATTGATTTTTGGTGATAATTGGTCTGTTGATTGCTTTGGTTATTGATCTTGATGTATGGTGGATCTAATTGGTGTTTGATTACTGAGATTTGAAGTATTTTTCATGATCAATTGCATTCTATAATAGGTGAAAATTAAATGTTTAAGTTGTGGAAAAGTGATTCTGCAGAAGTTTTGTTTTTGTTGTTTTTCATTGATGTAACCGGTTACCTCAACCATGTAACCAATTACACCATCCTATCTACGCCTTGTTTTTCTGTTTTTACTTGATGTAATCGGTTACCTCAACCATGTAACTGGTTACATCACTGCTATTTTGGAAAAATCTTGTTTTAAGGGGTTGTTTTGGCATGCTTTGATCCTCTAAGTTTCAGGACATTGTGTGATACATATTTATGGAATTTCTTGAGATATGTCACTACACTTTGCAGTATGTATGCGGTTCTTCGACACGATACGCACTGACTTTCATGATGCAAGTTCATGACTAATTGGGTTGCATTCTTGATGCATTCTTCATGATGTTTGGTTGTGCTTACCTGTTTTCTCATTCTTGATACTCACTTTGCTGGATATATGATTCATATTCATTAATTATTGATTTGATGTTATCCATGTTGCTTTTAGTGAATGCTTAAGTGTGCAATGTCATTAGAGTTTGGTCATGCCTAGTTGTTTGTGCTTAATTGTATACACATGTGTATCAATTGCTCTTACTTGATGTTCGTTAATGTTTGCAATTCATGTGCATTTGTTTAAATGTGAAGGCATGGTTTCATTTATTTCTTGTGATGCATGATTATACTTGAGTGTTGGACATGTTTATTATGGATTGATTAATCTTTGATGCATGCTCAACTTGATGTTGTATTGTTACATGATTATCCATGCTTGATGCCTATTCATGAGCATTTGTTTGATGCATTGCATGCTGCCTTGGTGTATACACTGCTGTTGTGTTGAATACATGCTGTTAAATGTTGTCTTTCTTGTCGTGCTACTTTTTACACCTATTCTGCTCTGGAAATGCATGTTGTTAAATGATGTTTTTATTCATTTGCTGGGTTTTACAGCTGTGCTGAGTTGAAGCGTTGTTACTGCTATTTTTGCTGTTGTTTTTGTTCTGCTTTTACATGTTCCCTTAGGGTTTCCTAGTCCAACTTAATTCTTGATTAAGCTCGGAGTAGGATAGACATTAGGAGTTAATCCATGCATGATAACATTAGGTTAGTCCCTTTTTAACCTCAATCGTAGGTCAATCCTTTGCATGTTAACATTAGGATAGAGATTCCTTTCGCATCCCAACTTTAGGACCACTTTACATGATAACATGTAGGACTGAGTTCCTCTTAGACCTTCTGTGTGTCTCTCTTTTCTTTCATAAAACAAAACCAAAATGAAATTCTAGCATAGCAGATCATAGATGTCCTACAACATGCCACAACATTGTTCTATGCATAACGTTAAAAAACAAGGGCAGAATAATCAAGTTGATACTTTGAATATCAGCAACAAAAGCACAACAGATGTTTCAACATCTGTTACAACATGTTAATCGAAAGGAAAATATTGAACTGTAAATTTGTAGAATAATAAATAACACAAGATATGTTAACCCAGTTCGGTGCAAATCACCCTCATCTGAGGGTTACCAAGCCAGGAAGAAGAATCCATTATTAGTAGTATAGTTTTATGTAAACAACCTCTGGTTTACCTATAACTACCCAATGAAAACTTTATCATTAGAAGTTACATCTAATTGATAAGAGAAACCTGTTTCACTCCATTAATCACAACTTATGGTAACTAATAATTATAGTCACAATAAATGTATCATCCTACTTGAAAGACACCTCTTTCAATACAAAGTTCAGCTAAGTAACCTTGACTAACAATCTACTTGGATTTTCTTCAAAGCTCCATCCAAGAACAATACACGGTTCATTACCTATAGGTTTCTGAATCTGCATAAACATATATGTCTACCACAATGTATCAAACCAATACAAAAGGGAGACTTACAATACAAGAAAGCCTACGAATCTCAAAACCCTAAACCCTTATTTCCCTTTACAAAAGTGTTACAAGAGGTTCAGTATGTTTCCCTAGGTCTAGGTCTTGTTTTATAATCTTATGCAGTCTTGGGCTTCAAATCTCCTTTCCTTGATCCACTACTAACCGCACTTTGAATCTTGAACATATTTAAAAGCAAAACCTGCTGAGACAGTCATGATGTCGAGTCTTCATGCTGGGACATCTCATTCGACATCTTTTGGTCTTAGAAGATTTCTTCAAAAATGTTTTACCAAAATTTAGTCAAATCCTTGGAGCTTTCAATCTCCCCCTTTTGACAAATTTTGGCTAAAACTATCTTTAGATCGATGGTGCATGTAGTGGGAACTCCTGAAGTCCGTGTCAAGGGAGAAAATAATTTCCAAGAGGGAGAAGATAATTTCTAGACACTCTCCTTATTCACCCCATGATATAGAGTACACAAGTGTAACTCAAATCACAAAACATAACTTGCTTCATAACTCTTATCACAAAACACAATCCCAGTATGTTAGAACCCAGAATGTTAGAACATCCTTTGAAACATTTTTGTGTACCAACAACTAGAATGCACAACACTTAGCAGAAAGCAGTAACATGCAACAATTCTCCCCCTTTTTAGCCAAAAGTTGGCAAAAATGACCAATACAGACCCATACCTATATTGTACTTGCCCAAACACAAGTAAATCCTATTAGCTCTCAACACAACAAGGAAGATATCCTGAACCACAAGTAGCGTAAACCTCCTTAAATACGGATGAAGCCTCATAGGAAGTAACGATCCATCAGAAGAGACAAAATACTAGTCAATGAATGCAATAATGACTGCTGACCAAGTCAGTTTTGAAAGTTTTCCACTTAATGAGAATCATTCAACAAACTTTGGACTATTGTTATTGAGATTAAAGGCTCCAGTACATGATCATGTGAAGTCAAGAGCATGCCTTTCTGACATGTACTTGAAACCACCGTCCCTTTGATTGTCTTTATCTAAAACCGCTTTTGAACGATGTCCTGACTCTCTATCAGACTTTGTCAATACTCTATATTGACCAAGACCCTCCTGCATTTTTATTTTTAGCATACACAAACCAATTTAAATAGTTAAGCACAATCTTCTTCACTTATCTCTAAATAAACTCTTTTAATCTAGAACTAATAGATTTAATCATGATATTGTCAACAGAGAACTGCCATTGATCTTGACTTCAATCTGCAATAAATTCTCCCAAACATAAGCACTGATTCTTAGAACACTCCCAAGAAGCTTGTACAACTTTAATTCAATTCATTGACATCCCAAAGACAGACTCAAAATCAACTTGTCAAGTCTACCTAGAACTACAACAGTAACACAATGTCACGACATCTTGTCTGACATTAACACCCTCACCAGAGGAACATAATCACAGAATGCTTGAAACTGTAACACCCCAAATTTATTAGAATATTTATTTAATTTATTTAAATATGAATATTCATATTTTTGGTGATTTTCGGTGGTTGGTATAAAATATTAGGAATTATGGGGTTTTGAGTTATTTATTTAAATAATAGTATATAATATGAATATATAGATATTATTATTAATTTAAATAAATATAAGTGAATTAAGGGGAAAATGGACATTTGAGGAGAGTTAGTGAGGGTGAAATTGGAAAGCCCATTTTAAGGCCCAAAGTTAGGTTTAACAAAAAGGAATTTTGAGGGAATTAGGATTCGTTCTTGTTAGACTATGAAAAGGGAAGAAATAGAGGCCAAAGCTCCGAGGAAGAGGATTGAGGCAAAGCTTCACGAGGTTTCCAAGAATCAAGGAGAAAGGCTTCGAGTCGGCAATTAAGGTATGAGGAGTATTACCTTCATTCTTTTCAATATGTGATTCAATGTGTTTAAAGCCGATTTAAGGGTTTAAGGGGTTTTGGGTAATGAATTGTTGTTGCCTTTCTGGTGAGTTTAATGAGTTTGAGGGATTTGAACTGATGTTCTGATAGGTTTGAGGTGATTTGAGAGTAAGGGAAATTAGGCCTTCGTGGCCAAATCTGTTGTTGAGGTTGTTTAACCGTATAAGGTAAGTGATTGTGAGAACTTTAATGACTATGGGGTATTTGTAAGAAATTATGGGAATTGGAGGCGTAAATATGATATGGGATTGGCCTAATAAGTCGTAGATTTTATGCCTTTATCATTGTAATACCTTAGGAATGATTTAGGGATGTTTTTAGGGCATTGAGGAAGGAAGTCGTAGAGCTTTTTGGGCTGGTTTTGGTGCTGGTGCATAACAGCGATTTGCTGTAATTGCGAGTTTTCACAATGAATAATCCTTCGTACGACAAACATTCGCCCCAGACTCGCACAACGAACTTGCTAGCGAATGTAGCAGAGTTTCACGAATTCTGATCTTGTGTAGTAATGTCTTGATGTTTTGATGTTGTGATTTCTCTGATGGATTACCATGAGTATAACTGTGATTCCTATGTGATTAAATGAATGTATGATGAATTACTATAAGTAAAGTTGTGATTCCTATTTGATTAATACATGATCGTGTGATGAGTTACCATGAGTATAACTATGATTCTTATGTGATTAAATGAACGTATGATGAATTACCATGAGTATAACTGTGATTCCTATGTGATTAAATGAACGTATGATGAGTATCCATGAGTATAATTGTGATTCTTATGAGATTAATACATGATTGCATGATGAATCCGCATGAGGAACTGTGATGATTTGTGACGTTGATTTCATGAGGTTTTGATGATTTTATGATGACGTGATTCTTATGATGATTTTGATGAATGATGATTCACCTAATAGTTTTATTATGAGGATGATATTGACATGTGCGTCATGCATTCCGTACTTTGGTCTAGGACCTTGATTCTTGTGGCTTCAGTTCCATTGTGCGGATGTGAGGTATTTTATTGTGCTCCGGTTCTCGTGTAGTATCGATCCTACTGTTGTGTATCTATTGAGGGTTGATGGCCCGGTGACCATCAAATTTTGTTGATTGGTACCACATGCATGAGTCTCGTTGCATTTGCATTTATGTGACAATTTGGTGTAATTTATAATGTTGTGGCCTTTTATGTTCCTTGATGATTATGATGATGTTGAATATGAAAATGAAGTTGTTTTATATATTGATTCCTATATTGATTATTATGAATCGTTTTACTCACTCTGTCTTTTTGAATGTTTCCTCCACGTGGGTAACATGCAGATGACCAGGTGTAGTCGAGGACTTTTTGGAGTTTTTGACTTTTGGTTGACTTAGAGGGTCTTGCTCTGATAGTGTAACATCGGGTTGGGGTCTTTGAGTTAAACCATGTTTTATTGATTATTGTTATTTTGATTATGTTGATGCTCAAGAAAAACTTTGGATTTGCCTTTTTGAGTTCCGCTGCCTTTTGAGCAATTTTGAGTAATTTTAGGAAAACCCGTTGTTTACGGAGCATTGACTTTGATTTGAATTATTGAGAAATGTACGCCCTTTGAGGTGATTTTTATTATGTTTAAAATATTACTCTGATAAATGTGAATGATTTGCCATTATATTTTTAGGGTAGAAAAGGGTGTTACAGAAACCACAAACAATCTTGATAAATAAATGCACTACTGCAGCCACAAATCCTAGATAGAAGTATAACTCGCCCTATCAAGGGTAACCAATGCTTCTTTTCTAGAAGAACACCTTAAGGTGAATGGAAAACATAAGACTCATCTTCATGTCTTCAAGAACTCACTCCTTGTTTAACATACTTGCTGAACACATTCACCCACTGCTTGAACCGCAAGCAATCTGTGTACCATAATAGTACACTCATTAAACAGAAGCTCCCCCTATCTTTTATAAAAGATGCTCCTTCCAGCAAAAAACACCCAAAATCACCACCTGTCATCTCATGATCAACTTTATGCTCATACAGTGAGAAAGTACCAGGATTACCATCCTTGTACTATAACTAACGGACTATTGGATTGAGACCAAAATCACCATTGATCCCTCTCATCCTAAACCCATCCATACCCTGTACAAATCCACCTTGAATTTTACAGCCATAGATATCCATGTTCTTTGAGAAAAAAATCCAATTGAACCTAGAATGATTCACATTCCTCAAAGAGACATACAAAGCCTCTTAGTTTGTTAATTATCCCATATGTCATTCACACTTGAAGGACATCAAATACGTGCTCCAGAAATCTTCAGCTTACTTGCTTCACAAGCACCAAATTGATCCACTTCTTTCTAAAGTAGAAGAAACCACCTCTCCACAAGTATTCTGACCTCAAAACGAGTCAGAGAACTGGATAGACACCCCATGGTCCAAGACAATCTTCACCTCATCATTCTCCTGTATGATAAATTAGAACACTTTCGAGGTGATTCAAAAGTCCACCTGTCTCGTTCGATTTCTCACTCTCTCCATCTCGATACCTTCTTTCTCTCAGTATTTGATTTGTATGGGTTTTGTTCGTTTTGGGTGTCAAGTGTTGCTAGGTTGTGAGTTAATGAGAATGGGAGAGGGTTGTTGTTGTTTGAAGGTGAGTTTGGGTATCATAATTGTTTATGGTTGGTGTTGAAGATGATTTGTGAAGAGTAGTAGATATTTGGATTGAAGAAGAAATAGAGATGAAGTATGGTTGTTGAAGTTGTTGATTGTGCGGAGAAAATGGAGGTGGTCGAATAATAACAAGATGAGGCAATGAAAAAAGAGAAAACCGTCCCCAGGTCGAAATAGAATTCAAGGTTGTATGCTATTTTCCTTGTTCCTCTTTCTTCCCACAGATTTTTTATTTTTGTTGTCCTGATAAGTAATTCTTAAAATTTTAGGGTGTAGTCGTTTTCTTTATGTTGTTTTGTAGTGTGCAGAATCATAGTAGCAGAGTTCTTTTGGCTTGTTATTGCAGGATACTTTTACCTTGGTGTGTTTGCAAGAATTCGTAGCAGTCTATTGCTTTGGATGGTTGTGCACATGTTGTATTATCGCAGGATTTAGTGTATTCAAATATTGTAAATTGTCTTTGTTTTGTTATGGTTTGTGAAAAGTTTGGGGTATTGTGCAAGATGTAGTAGGTTTTGGGTTTGTATGTTGATGATTAAAAAATGTTGTTTAAGGTTTGAATGGGTGATAGCAGAATGTGCAGAGAGTTTTGGTAAGGCAAAATGGTGCGCAGGATAGCAAGACTCCTTTTTGTGTAAATAATTGGAGCAAGGAATGCGCACACCTGTACCTTCCACTTTTTGTTTTGTAGCAATGTATATTTTTTATTTTGTTGTCACAAGAGAAAAAAAAGAAAAATGAACTTATTGAAATATGGTTTAAAATGAGATTGATGGTTAAAGAAAAATGGTAAGAAATGTAGAATAGATTTTGTTGGATAAATAAATAAAAAAGAGGATTTCCAAATGGATAATGGATGGACATTGAAATGAACGAGTAGAATATGGATAATTGAAATGAATTGGATTGAAATTGATTATGAATGGACTTTGAAAATACAATGGAAAATGGATTAACAACGGGTTTAAAAAAATGAAATAAAATAAAATGGAAAATGGATTAACAATGGGTTTAGAAAAATGAAATGGATTATTGGATGAATTGGATTGATTTTAGAAATGGATGAATAAATGGATGATTGGTTTAAAATAACACAAATGGTTTCATAATGGGTTAGGAAACTGAACATGAGCTTTGTAATCCGCCTCCACATTTGAACAACATGTAAAGCCTTAACACCACAACTCCCGAACAACATCACGTCCCCGAATTCGTCTTAACAAGATCTTCAATTGAACAATAAACTTTAAGAATCCTTGGGTTAGTGACTAGAAATGGAACCTCATAATCAGGACTTTACATACTACTTGAAATGTACCATTTACCCGAACTTTAATAAAGTACTAATCCATAACAAATCCACCTTTAAAAACTCTCTCTTAACTAAAATCAACTCACACCCGATTGAACTGAAACAACACTTTGCCTTGAGTGCACATTTGGCCTGCTAGCCTTGGATGAAACTCCACTCAACGTCACTTGCCTAACTTAAATATGAAGGGTGAGAAAACCTAATCCTCATATCTTGAGTGCATACTGATACATTGACTTGATGAGAACCAAAATCCCGATTCAAAGTCTTTCCAGCCAAAACACTGATGAAACCCTAACAAACGACACCCTTGTGGCTATTCGGAGAAACTGATGTTATGCTTTGGTAAACCTCTGATAGGGACTCCTCATGCCAATTGAAAACTCAAATTCTATTCCTCAAACTTGGATTCAATAAACAAAAGAGACAACCTCTGGACAATGGAAATCCAGCTTAACAGAAACCTCATACCCAAAACCCTAATTCCTTCCTTTGAAGCTTCTGAAATCAACTTGATTCCCAGGTGAAAGAAAACAAATAAAGACTAAAAAACTGGTTAGTTATGCAAATATGCTTGACCTAGAATAATATGCAAAAGATCAAAGAATCTAAGGGTAAATTCTAGGGTATGACACCTTGAAAGGAATTTGCTTCAGGAACTCCTCTTTAGAGAAATCAAACATGCCAAAGCCTGATTCTTCAGACGAGATTAGTTACACAAGAACTTTACAAAAAGATATCCAACTTTCCTTAAGTAGAGACTTCTTTAGAAGGTCAGAGATAATCACCACTTATCCTTGACACCTGTTGCACTCCATTACACCTAGATAAAAAATAAACTGATTCAAGGTCAATTCATCAAAATGATGAAGTCTTCATCTTTACTTCCATTAGCACCATATTCTAGACAAAGTTCTTACCAGTAAACTTTCTAGACAAATTATGTGCCTCTGTAGATCCAAGCTGAAGAAGAATCCAAACATACACGTGAATGGTACCAAGATCATCATCTACATCTCTTTTCCTCTAGAGAATCACTCCTTGAATCAACAAGATTCTGCACAATCTCTGTTGATGAAATGTCTTAACATCTGGTTCAACATCAGATCTTTGAAGTAGACCAAACAAATCAAGGGCCGGATACTTGAGCAATAACTAATGAAACACCTTTATCATCAACTAAGGATAATCCATTAAATATTTGTGAATAACACAAATAAAAAGGAATCTTAAATCCTTATAAGAAATCCTTCTTTCAGAAGACTAACTTGGATCATCCACCTAATGAACCATCTGAACTTCACCAATCTTGAACTTTATGGATAACCAATTAAATACTTGTACATTCCACAAATGGCACATGATCTTAAATCCATAAAACTTGTCTAGAATATCATATGGCAGATATTTACACTTCAGTAATACCAAAAGTATTCTTTAGTGCAAGTATCTTTAATGTTGAAACATCAAGGCTGACACCCTTGACTCAACCTGCCTATGACTTCCTCTTGCTAATAGAGCTCTTGTAAAACATGAATGGTGAAAATAAATCACTTCCCATTATAACATCCATCAGCACCAGAGATCTTCAGAAATCCATCTTCAGCATGATAACCAGATTATCTTCCTCAAAGAACTCTTAAACACAACCAAATATGCCTTTATGAGTGGACTTGAGAGAAATCTCACGTATCTTTGGAAACTTAGTCGCAAAGTGTATTTACCAATTTCATAGATCATGAATTTGATAAATACAACTCAATTCACCTTGTCTTAGTTCAAGATACATGATGGAACCAAAATTTCTAGTACCTGTCGTAACCTGAATATTGACCTCCCCTTTTTACCTTTTGCTTGAGCATGTGCATTCGTGTCGCTGGCATACGCATTCACACTTTTTCTATATGGTTTTTATTGCAGGAATATTCATGTTTTCCAAACCCGATTAATCACATCCTCACAAAGACATCATATTATCAACACAAGCAAAAAACAAGGGTTTCTATGCCTATTCATCAAAGTAAAAATCAAAAATTGAAGTCGTAGCCATAGCACCATTTTTAGGCAAATTGGGAAAATTTTGACTTGGTTAATTGATTAACTATTTGCCAGTGCAAAGGGGTTAATCGATTAACCCTTATAAAATTTGCAGATTCTATGGAATTTTCAGGACAACAACTTGCACTCTATTATTTTGGGGTCTACTTGGTTCTAGCACTGTGTGGAATATTCTAGATATCTCTAGACATTTCAAGACCTTTCTAAACACTTCAAGGCATTTATTCCAATACATCAATTTGAATTAAGACCACCATGTAACTTCATTTGCAAGCATGAAAACCCATTGATTTGATCTTGTATTGGAATTGTTACCGAGTCAACTACCTAACTAACCAAGTTAACTTCCAACTCAGTGAGTTGAGTCCAACTAACTCCAAGGCTAGTTCCAAAGTAAGTTCCAAAGCTCATTCTAAAGCTCCACTTTATATAAACAAATCTTCACCATTTCACATGGACCCTCAATAATTTTCTCAATTTCTACATTCATCACTCTTAATTCTCTTAGATTCTCTCTGAATTTTCTGCAACTTTTACTCACATTAATCTTCACTTTCTTCCCAAACCACACTAGAGCTAAAATTCACCATTAAAGAGTAGCAACTTCTACATTGGAAGTGATATTATCTTGAGCTTAACCATCATCATCTTGTAATTCTACTTGGTTTTCTAGAGTTTTATTGGCTTTTGATTCAGCTCAAGTGATTACTCCAAGCTTCTTCGGTGCAAATTCATATTTGAAGATTTCGTCGCATTTTGCTCGGTTTCGCTACAATTCGGTTGCAAATTCTAATTTCTCTGGCTTTCTTTGATTATCATCATCACAATTCATCTGCAACAATATCCAAGGCAAATCTCTGCCTTGTAGGTTGGAATTTCTCACTCATTTTACTATTTTGATCGGTTACGTATCATTTGTGATGTAGTTCTGATAATTTCTTGTGTGTGAATTAATTATGCCAATATTTGATCCTTGATCTTGATGAGTTAATTGATTACATTGATGATTATTTGTTGTTTTTAGACTTGATTTTCGTGCATAAATGTTTTCCCTAGCATGTGAGTGATTGCACAAATCATAAGTGACCAAAAGTGCTTTTGAAAAATCAATCTTCAGCAACTGCTTCAGTATTAATCGTTTAACACTTTTGCACTGGAAAAGTGTTAATTGATTAACACTATTTTTTTAGTGAAAATCTGCCTTTTTTTAAAGGGTTAATCGATTAACACTTTTGCACTGGCAAAGTATTAATCAATTAACACTGCTCCGGAATGCCATTTTTGTGCATTTTCAAGTGTGTTTGACATTCTTTTCTCATTCAACTCCTGTGCGTTGTTATGATTGATATTTATGGATGTTTTATGAGTCATTTAACTTTTGTTTGAAGCATGCTTGTTAACTTTTCGATGCTCGATTTTATCGATTACACATTTGTTCACATTTTTGGCATTGTATGATCATGTTCATTCTCACATTCTTTGATCACATGCTACATAATTTATGATGCATACTAAATTACATTTGATACTGTTTACAGTTCTATTCATGTATGCATTAAGATTGTTCCTTTTTGGAATAAGCTTAATCTTGTATAATCAATAATTCATCCTTTTGCTTTAATGATTTTTCATACCTTTGGAAAATTGTTAGCACATCACTTCTTTTTTATTAATTAATCAAAAATTCATTATGATTAGTTGATCTTCCTCTTTCTTCTCCTTTATATCTTCTAACGCTTTCTCCTCTTTTTCCCCCGCGGAGTTGATGATTTGCAACACGTTGGAGCACTATACAAATTCTGGGTCGTTATGTTGTCGGTTTATTTCCCGCAATACACTTTGGTGTTAGAGAAGGAATGAGGGTGGAGAATTCCTACACTCATTCTGATTACTTCGGGTAGGGGATGAATGACCATGTGCCTAGAATAGTCATTTCTATCTCCTTACTATGGTATCTCTCATTTCTCCAACCGAGTCGATCCTTGATCACTTGTACCCTAACTTTTGTCTTTGGGTTTAACTTCCGACTTTCAATTCAACATTCATTTCTCTTGTGGCCAATCATCATCCTTGGTTTTCCTAGAGATTTTTAATCAGTCCTTTCTTTGGCTAATCAATAGCTCTTTGGTTAAAGCCAAATTCTCTCCTTCCCCTGCGAAGCCAATCTTTTCTCTTTGGTTAAACATGTTCTTCCTGTTAAAAACTGAGTCCTTATCGAAGTTCGTAACCTTCTTTTGGTTCTCTCCTTCTTGTTTGGTTAATCACTTCTTGTCAGTTAAAACACCAATTTGTCCTTTTCTCAATTAACCGCGGCCCGTATGTTAACATACTGAGTTTTGCTTGAGTTAATCACCTTCTATTGGTTAATCACTCATTCTTTTTAGTTAATCATAATTTGTTTGTTAAACACCGGAACCCCTTGCAATTAGCAACCTTTCTTTGGTTCAAATACTTGCACCTTTGGGTTAGTAACCTTTGTTTAGTTCAAATACCCTTTCCTTCAGTCAAGTGATGCTTATTCAGTCATTGTACCGCCCTTTGGGTCACAACCTTCGCTTGGTTCTACACCCGTCTTTTGGATCACAACCTTCGTTTGGTTTCACACCCGCTCTTCTGGTTGATCACCATTCTTTGGTTCAAACCAACTTTTTTCTTCTTTTTGGTTAACAATTGTTTATCAGTTAACACACCGAGTTCTCCAGAGAGTCAAACACATTCTTTTGGTTCAATACTCTCTTCTTTTTGGTTCATCACAGTCTGGATGTTGACATCAACCTTTTTTCTCTCCCCACAGAGTTTTGCTCTTATCTTTCTTTAGTTAATCACTTCCTGTTAGTTAATGTACTAAGTCTCGTGTGGATCTTACCTTTTTTACTTTGATTCCTGTCTCTTTATTCTTCTGGTTCCGATACCATTCCTTTTTTTATCTCCAGTGGAGTTATCTTTTCTTCTATGTTCCTCAGCAGAGCTTTCCTTTGTTTTTCTTTCTTGGTGTTGACACCATTTCTTTTGCATCCCCAGTTGAGTTTTATTTTCTTCCTTTCGCTCTTGGTTTTGACACCGTCTCTGTTTTCTTTTCTTTTTATGCCCTAGTTCCCCGAACTACGTAGGCTCTAACTTTCTCATTGCACTATAAGGATACGTAGGTACAAGATTTCTAAATCTTGGCGAGCTACCTTCTCCCATTTTTATTTCTCTCTGGTCCGCCCAGATTCTTTTCTCTCTTTCCTGGTTCCCTGAACTACGGAGCTCTGAATTCCTCATTGCACTATAAGGGTACGTAGGCACGAGGGCCCCAATCCTCGGCGAGCACTTTCTCTTTCTTTTCTTTCTGTTCTCTCTTTTTTAGCTAGAAGCCTTTAGATAGATAACCTATCTAAGCCTAAAAGCAAGTGAAATCGTTCCCGTCGAGTACGACGGATGCGTAAGGTGCTAGTATCTTCCTTTCGTATAACTGACCCCCTTACTTGTTTCTCTTCCCTTTGGGTTTTATCATTATTTTCCCTGTCTTTTGGGACTAAATAAATTTCAGAGACTCTGTTGTATCTTTGAGTGTGCGGTTCACTCAGATATAATCCCGCTAGCTTCAGCTGGCGACTCTGCTGGGGAGTCCTTGTGCTTGAAAGTTGGGGTCTCGCCTAGTTTTGTTTGCTTTCTTGTTTGTTTGGGTGTTTATTCTTTATGCTTTACTTGCTTTATTTTTATGTTATTTACTGCATTTCTTTATTTCTTTAAATATTCATATGCTACATATTCTGGATATCTGCTATATTTTGTTGTTGTTGGGATGGGTAGATATTATTGGAGAGATAAGTCCTATCATCGGGCTTGAGCATGCACATAGGATAGAACATGGATAGTCATGACGTCTGCGTTTTGCGCGTTGGGTTATCACGAGATCCACATCCCAGATCGTGGTTCGCTTGAGAATACTTCAGTCTTGCAAGAATTTGCTACGGCGGGGGGTTTTCACTTGAGTCCTATAGTTTGTGCGACCTTTCTAGGGACCACCTTGTTGTGTCTAGATCACACCTGTGAGAGGGGTATTGAGTTTTTGGAGAAAACCAAGACTCTTTATACCTTTTGTTCTCACACGCACGTTAGATTTTTGCACCGACACAGGATTATATGAAGATATTCAGATTGTGCAGATTTGTTTATTCATATTGTGCTTGGCTTTGTGATTCTTGTATTGCATGCCATTTCATCATAACCATTAACATTTTTTTTCATGTGCATTTCCAGGTTATTCGAGAGCTTATTCTTTGTTGGCATAGTCATAGAAGATGAGTACTGGTTGAAGAAGTATCTTTAGCTACAAGTTTATGGAGCCCATGCTGAAGACTTTGAGGGGTTTGGCATCATGTCTGGTTGAAGATAACAGGGGTGTTTTCAGAGATGGTTATGGAAATCTTTTGGCCATTCTCAACATTGAAGTCAACATTACTGCCATTCATACACTTGTTCAGTTCTATGACCCGCCACTGAGGTACTGCACATTTCAGGATTACCAGTTAGCACCTTTGAGGAGTACTCTTATATCTTGGGAGTTAAGATCAAGAGCCAGATTCCTTTCGTCTGCACCAGCAGTTGTCCGAAGTTTCCTCTTATTGTTGAAGCTCTTTGCATTAGTAAGAAGGATATGGAATACAATCTCAAGACTAAAGGAAAGGGTACTCGAGGATTTGTTTTGAAGTTTATGATAAACAAGGTCATTTCTTTTGCTGAAGTTGGAAACTGGAAGGATTTTAACGTCGTGTTTGCTTTACTAATATATGGGATCATTTTCTTTCTGAACATGGAGGATTTCGTTGATCAAGCTGTCATCAGTATTTTCTTGTCCAGGAATCCTGTTCCTACACTTCTTGTTGATGCCTATTATTCTATCCATTAAAGCAATTAAAATAATAAGGGAACTATTATATGTTGTGTGCCTATGATGTACCGATGGTTCATGTCTCATCTCCCGCAGAAAGGTCCTTTCATGGAGAATAGTGGAAATCTCAAATGGTTATAGAGGATCATGTCTCTTACTGTTGATGACATCTCTTGGTATTCTCGAGCTTACGATGGTACCATAATCATTCTTCATTATGGTAAATTTCCAATGTACCCCTCTTGGGTATAAAGGATGGAATTAATTATAATTTGAGATTTGCCTTCCGTCAATTGGGGTATCCTATGGTTGACAGGCCAGATCCTGAGGTAGTGGAAGAATTCATTTTTCATGAAGGGGTTGGTGACAAGGAATTGTTGAAGAGGTTTAGTGCTGCATGGGTATAAATTCACCGTGAAGGAAGAGATGAGTTGGGTAAGAAGAACGGCATAGCAAAAGAAGCCTACGTGCAATGGGTTAAGGAACGAGTCTAAGTGATCTTGCTACCGTTTCCTTATGAGCCTTCCATGAATGCTAAGCTTCCTGAACATGCAATTATTCCTCCATCTGAAGTTGATCAACTTAAGTAGACTATTGATATGTTGAAGAAGGAGAACGCTAATCTTTGTTTCAACCTTGATGAAGTCACATCCGAGAAGGAAAGCTTACAGATGAATCTTCACCAAAAGAGGGAGCTCATGTTCAAAGGAGGTTGAGTTTGAACAGAACAAGTGAAGGAAATTATGAGATGCTTTGAAGAGTACTTACGATGGACTTTCCCCAAAGAAGAGACAACTCGCTGACACTCAGTATCAAGCCCATAAGGATGAGTTGAACTATAAGAAGCAACTTGCAAATCTTAGAGGAAAGTTATCAGAGTACAAGACAAAGCTGCAGAGTGAACAAGACTGTGCTGACCAGTTGGTGAAAGAACTTTCTCAATGTCAAACCGAGCTCGACAAAGTATCAGTGATATTTATAAGCTACAAGATCAAGCACATCAGAACCAAGAGGAGACCAGGCAGTCCCACTTGGAGAGTACTCATTGGGAGCGGCATAGCTGCCATATGTAAGTCCTCTTAGATTAGAAAGAGGCATTTCTACAGGATCTTCTTCAAGGACCTAATCATTCTTTTTTGCGCAACCTCATGAAGGATGCGAAGTATTGGAGTGAGAGACATGGTCGTCTAGCCAAATTTTTCAAGCACGCACTGGAGGACTTACCAGGGTTGTTGAGGGATGCATATGCTGATGTGCTGCCGCACAAGACTCCTTGGGATGTTTTTCATTTCTTGTCAGTTTTTAGGGTGGTTTTTTATAGGATTTATGTTGCTCTTATTGTAACCCAAAAGGCAGATATTTGAGTTGTATTTTAATTTCTACTTCTTTACCTCATTGATTGAATGAAGAGTTTTTCTTGCCAATTTGTCTTTGTGCCTTTACTTATATGCTTTATTATTATTGCTAACAAAGATAAAAGCTTACGAATTCCTGGAATTTAAAACTATTTTTGCATACATTGCATCCAATCGTATTCATATGCATGCCCTTCATTCTAGAAAACCAAAATGCTTACATTATCCGTCTCCACCTTGTAGTAAGACGACGACTCGACATCATTATTTGACTTGCTCTAGCAAATCCAAGATCATGGTTGATATCGAATAAGAGAACCCTGCCTACAAGGAGACGTTGGCTCAGATTTAGGGTCGGATGGATCAATTCTATACCAACATAGATGTTATCATGGAGTTCCTTCGTGCTCAGAAGGACACTGCTGCTGCTACTTCTGTTATTGCAATTGTTATTAATGCTACTGTTGTTACTCATGTGGTGATACCTCCTTCTATTGTTGTCAAAGCGCTGGTTGAGACTATTGTTCAACCTATTGTCAATCTACCAAGAGCTCAGTCTAGTTTGAATAGGATGTTTGTTGCTTTCCCATGGAGAATGCCTCCAAACTTCACTCCTCAGATTGCCAGTGGTAGTGCCTTTGTGTCGTATCAACCTTTTGTTGCACCCATGCCCAATGATAATTCTGTTGTTTACGGTAAGTCATGATGATCACGAGATTCCTCAGGCGCAGATTCGCCAGACTCTTGTGTCGACTGATGTCGAAACTTCTGATCAAGATGAGCATGTATATAGGGGCTCTCCTACTGTGGTACTTCCTACTAGTTGTCCGTATGGTTTTCAGATGAGTCGGAATGCTGGTCAGATGGTAAATTTTGGGTTGGTATATTCGTCTCAGTTTTCTTCTCCTCAGATACCTGCTCCAACTGCATCGCAAATTCTAAATCCATAGACTCTTATCAGACCTGTTGATCATAACATACCTGCTGACTATAAATTGTTGGATGAAAGAATCCAAGTGATTGAAGGTTATTCTGCTTTTGGCATGGAAGCCAAAGGCTTATGTTTGGTTCCTAATGTTGTGCTGCTGCAGAAATTTAAGATTCCATAACTATCAAAGTACAAAGGGTTGGGTTGTCCTCGTAGTCATGTGACCATGTACTGTAGGAAGATGCCATCCTACATTGACAATGATGAATTGCTGGTTCATTGCTTCCAATATATCTTGTCTGGAGCTTCTTTGGATTGGTATATGGGAGTAGAGCGTAGCAATATTTTCTCATAGAGAGACTTGTTAGAAGCATTCTTGAAGCAATATAAGTATAATCTTCATTACAATTGCAGAATCAGGCTCAACGTACAACTGAGACTCTCAAGGAATATGCACAAAGGTGGCGTGAAATGGCCTCTCGATTGCGACCTTATTTTTTTGACAATGAGTTGATTGAAATATTTGTAGGCACTTTACAAGGTTTGTACTATGAGAAAATGGTGGGCAGTTCTTCATCAAACTTTGTTGATATCGTGGCTATTGGTGAAAGAATTGAGAATGGGCTGAAAATTGGTAGGATTGCTAGTACTACTGGTCAATAACCAACCAAGAAACCTCAGAGCAGTCCTTCAAAGAAGAAAGAAGGTGAAGCAAATAATGTGATAGCAAAGGTTTCTCCTCAGTATCAGGTTCTTGTGGCTTCCATGCCATATTATCCTTATTATTATGTCGTTGTTGCTCAGTATCAACAACCTCCATATCAGTATCATCGGCAAAAGCAAGTTCAGAATGCTCAGAATCAACAACAACCACAATGTCAACAGTCTCAAAACAATAAAAGTCAGCATCATCAGAACAAAAAGAACAATAAAAATTAGAACAACCATAAGCAGTTGAATTTTGACAAAATTCTTGTGCCTTATACGGAGTTGATTCCTTATTTGATTCATCAAGGGGCAATTGTTCCCAAGGAGATCGCACCTGCAGTTTCTCCTTTTGGTCCGAAGCATAATCTGAATGCATCCCATGCTTACCATTTTGGGTACATAGGACATGCTACTGAAGACTGTACTATTCTCAACGCCAATGTTCAAGAGCTTATCGACCAGAGAATCTTGAAATTTTCTGAAGAGCGTCCTAATATACAAACTAATCCCTTGCCTACTCATGGTGGACCTAGGGTTAATATGATTGAGGGCAATCAAGGGGCTGAGTTGATCAAAGATGTCGGTAAAGTGAAAACTCTGATGACTGTTGTGATCAAGAAGTTGAAAAAGCAAGGATTATTAAAAGGTCTTCATGAGAAATTCCATATTTGTGATGATAATCCCAATCAGTACTGAAGGTTAAAGGGATGTGTTTAGATCTTAATGTATCAAGGTGTAGTTCAGTTTTCCAGAGCCAAGCCTGTGGAAGAGGTAGCTACCATCGAGTCGTTCACAATCATATATAGGAAGGTTCATGTGGAAGCTTCTAAGAAGAAAATGTAGCCTATCACTATTTATGTGCCAAAACCATTCATGTATCAGAATTTAAAAGAGGTTCCTTGGAAGTATGGTTCCACCGTGTTTTCTGGGGTTTAAGAAATTCAGTTTCTAGAATCCAGAAATATGAAGGTAACTGCTATTAGAGGGATAACTAGTAGCGGACGAGTGTTTGCTCCAAAGGTCACATCTAAGCCAATGCAAGTTCCAACTATTGTTCCTCCAAAGGAGAAGTCTGCTTCAACAGCCCCTATTATACAACAAGGAGCATCTACTGCTACATCAGTTCCAGTCACTCTGTCTAGGGATGTTATAAGAGGAAAAGATGTAATGTATGATCAAGAGTTCCTCAAGCTGATCAAGAAGAGAGATTTTAAGATTGTGGATCAACTGGGGCAAACTCCTTTGAGGATTTTAATCTTGTCATTACTCATGAGCTCACTAGTGCACAAATTATCTTTGTTGAAAGTTTTGAACACTGCTCATGTAATGCACGATATTCCTGTAGAACAGTTTGATGACGGGGTAGCAAACATAACTGGAAGTTGGTACTTGGGTTTCAACGAATCAGAGTTGCCTCCTGAAGGTAAAATGCATAATAGAGCCTTGCACATATCAGTAACATGTATGGACTCTTTGTTATCTCGTGTTCTTGTGGATACCGATTCTTAACTCAATATGATGCCTAAGAGCACATTGAGTCAATTACTGGTAGAAGGGAGCGAGATTAGGCCAAGTGAATTAATTGTCAAAGCTTTTAACGATTCTCAAAGGCAAGTTATTGGTGAAGTGGACCTACCCATCAAGATCATGCCGCATTTGTGTACCATTACTTTCCAAGTGATGGATATCAACCCTGCATATAGTTTTTTATTGGATCGATCCTGGATTCATCCCGCATGGGAAGTTACTTCCATATTGCACCAAAAGTTGAAATTCATGTGTAATGATCAAATGATCATCGTATATGGTGAAAAAAGTTTGCTAGTAACCGAGTTATCATCCTTCCGATATGTCGAGACTGATGAAGGCATAGGTGAGGTGTCGTTCCAATGTCTTGAATTTGAAGATGTTAGCTTCGCTTCTGTCAATTCTAGTAGATCACCGAAAGTTACCATGTCATCTATCAAGAGTGCTAAAGAGACCATCGAGAAAGGTGCCTTGCTTGGATGGGGAAAAATCCTGAATGTGATTGAAAAGCATGATCGCTTTGGAATGGGTTATCAGCCTGATCAACAAGCTAGCTCACGCGGTCATCAGAAGTACAATTTGATCAAGTTCAAAAACGCTGGATTCCAGGAGGGTGATATCGTGTCAGCTATCAATGATGTTGTTCCTAGCAACCAAAGTGCAAACTTTGTGCGCAAGTGTCTGTCGGGTTTCAAGCTCAGCAATTGGACATCTACTATGGTTTCCGTGGTTTTTCCCGCAAACATGTAATGCATTTTGCTTTCCTGTTCCCTCGTCCTCGCTTGAGACAAGTGGATAGCTTGTAAAGGGCCTCCCGTGTTTGAACCATTATGTGATCAATAAATAAAAGTTTTTTTGCATTCAAATCATGATCTCCTTTCTTTATTTATTTTACTTTTTCACAAATAAATAAATGGAAAAGTTTCTTTTATTTTTCGCCTTTTCAAATAGCTCATTCTAAACATAATTCATAAACATGCAGAGCAAATAAATGCATTGATAACAACATTGCAAACATTCATTGTAATTTTGGGATTCCAATTAACCAAGCCGAAGAAGATGGTGAGGAAGATTGTAATTTACTGGTTGAACTAGAAAGGCTTCTTGAGCATGAGCAGAAAGAGATTTAGCCACACAAAGAGCCAGTGGAAGTTGTCAATCTTGGTATTGATGATGTCAGAAAGGAAGTTAATGTTGGGACATCCCTCGCTAAGCATGTACACTCCGAGTTGGTCAAGTTATTGAAAGAGTATGCTGATATTTTCGCCTGGTATTATCAAGATATGCTTGGGTTGGATACCAACATCGTTGAACATCACTTACCACTCAAGCCTAAATGTCCTCCTGTCAAGCAGAAACTCAGAAGGACCAGATCCGACATGGCACTTAAAATCAGAGAAGAGGTGAAGAAACACTTTGATGCTGGATTCCTAGCCACTTTCGAATATCCTGAATGGATTGCCAACATCGTCCCGGTTCCAAAGAAAGATGGGAAAGTCAGAATGTGTGTTGATTATCGAGATCTCAATAAGGCAAGCCCGAAGGATGATTTTCCTCTGCCTCATATTGATGTTTTGGTAGACAAGACTATGTAGTTCTCTGTCTTTTCATTTATGGACGGTTTCTCAGGATTTAATCAGATCAAGATGTCCCCAGTTGATATGAAGAAGACTACCTTCACCATGCCATGTGGTACATATTGCTACAAAGTCATGCTATTTGGTCTGAAAAATGCAGGAGCAACATACCAATGTGTCAGGACAACCCTTTTTCATGATATAATCTATAAAGAGATTGAGGTTTACGTGCAGGATATGATTGCCAAATCCAGAACTGAAGATGGTCATTTGGGCCATCAGAAGAAACTGTTTGACAGACTCTGAAAGTTCAGATTACGTTTGAATTCTACAAAGTGAACTTTTGGAGTTTGATCTGGTAAACTGTTGGGCTTTATTGTGATTCATAAGGGCATTGAAGTTGATCCTAACAAGGTTCGAACAATTCAGAACATGCCGCCTCCCAAAATAGAAAAAGAAGTTTGTGGCTTTCTGGGCCGACTTAATTACATATCCATATTCATTTCTCATCAGATGGCTATCTGTGAACCAATATTCAAATTGCTAAGAAAAAATCAATCGGTTGAATAGAATAATGGTTGTCAAGAAGCTTTTGACAAAATAAAAAAAATACTTGCAAGAACTACCGATCTTAGTACCTCTGGTTCCTGGTAGGCCTTTAATCATGTATCTCACTATTCTCGATGAATTAGTGGGATGTGTATTGGGTCAGCATGATGACACTAGCAGAAAAGAACATGTAATTTACTATCTGAGCAAGAAGTTCAATAATTGTGAGACTAGATACTCACTATTGGAGAAAACTTGTTGTACTCTGACTTAGGCTGCTCAACGCCTGAGACAATATATGATTTTCCATACTACTTTATTGATCCAAAATGGATCTGATAAAGTACATTTTTGAAAATCCTACTGTCTTTGAACGAATTGCTCAGTGGAAAATGTTGTTAACTGAGTATGGCATTCAACATGTTACCCAGAAAGCAATAAAAGGGAGCGTCTTGTTTGACTACCTTGTTCATCAACTTGTGGAGGGTTACCAGCAAATGAAGTTTGACTTTCCCGATGAGGATGTTTTGTTCATCAGAGATTATGAGACTTCAGACCCTGATATAAGACCCATACCAGGGGCGCGATGGACGCTTGTGTTCGATGGTGTCGTCAATGATAAATGTTGTAGAATTGGTGCTATCCTCATCTCTCCGACGGGTTTTCATCTTCCCTTCACCGCCAGATTATGCTTCGAATGCGCCAATAATATGGCTGAATATGAAGTATGCATCTACGGTATTGAAGTGACAATTGACATGAGAATCAAGATTCTTGAGGTCCACGGAGATTCCGCTCTGGTGATTGGCCAAGTCAGAGGAAACTTTATGACTCGAGATTTCAAGCTGGTTTCGTACTAAAAGTACATCGCGAAATTGATGCCCTATTTTGATGAAATCTCTTTTCATCGTATTCCTAGGGAAGAAAATCAACTAGTTGATGCTCTCGCCACCCTGGCATCCATGTCCAAATTCAAGTGGAAGAACGAAGCTCCTTCTATTTACATTGATCATTTGAACGAACCAGCATGCTGTTTAGAAATTGAGGACGAGTCTGAAGACAAGCCTTGGTTCTACGACATCAAAAGATATATGGAAAAGCAAGAATATCCCGAGGGTATCACTATCACTGATAAGAAAACTCTCAGACGGCTATGCACCAAGATTTTCTTAAGTGTTGGTATATTATACAAGAGGAATTATGATTCTATGTTACTCAGATACGTGGATAGACACGAAGCAGACACAATCATAAGGTCCATACATGAAGGTTATGAGGGTGTACATGCTAAAGTGCCTACTATGACTAAAAAGATCCTTCGAGCTGGGTATTATTGGACAACAATGGAGGTAGATTATTACAACTTTGCCAAAAGATGTCATAAGTGCTAGATCTACGGTGACAAGATCCATGTACCACCCACTCCATTGAATGTTATGAATTCTCCTTGGTCTTTCTCTATGTGGAGTATTGATATAATTGGAATGATCGAGTTGAAGGCTTCCCACAATCATTGTTTCATTCTAGTTGCTGTCGACTACTTCACCAGGTGGATTGAAGCTGCTTCTTATGAAAATGTTAAAAGATAAGTGGTTGCCAAATTTATCAAGAAAGAGATAATATGTTACTATGGTATTCCTAGCAGCATCATCACTGACAACGCAAGCAACCTGAACAACAAGATGATGAAGGAGTTGTGTCAAGATTTTAAGATCGAGCACCACAAATCTTCACCATACCGGCCCAAGATGAATGGTGTCGTCGAAGCAGCAAACAAAAACATCAAGAGGATTATCCAGAAGATGGTCAAGACTTATAAGGATTGGCATGAAATGCTTCCTTTCGCATTACATGGCTATAGAACTTCAGTTCGTACTTCCACTAGGGCAACTCCGTATGGAGGTTGTTCTACCTATTGAAGTTGAATTTCCTTCACTTAGACTCATCACGGAAGCAGATCTCGTTGAAGCTGAATAGGTCCAATCCATATACAATCAGCTGAATCTTATCAAAGAAAAGCACCCGACAGCCATTTGCCTCTGTCAATTGTATCATAGACGTCTCAAGTGAGATTTTGACAAGAAATTTCTCCCTCAAGCATTCCACACAGGCGAACTCGTGCTCAAGAGGTATTCTCATGTTCACTCGGATCCATGCGGCAAGTGGACTCCCAACTAAGAATGACCTATTATTGTCAAGAAGGCCTTCTCAGGTGAAACCCTGATCCTCACCACCATGGATGGGGAGGAGTTGGCACTACCCATTAACTCCGACGCATTCAAAAAATATTATGCCTGAAAAAATGATGAATAAATAGCCCGCTAGATTGGCATCCACAAGGACAATCTCGGCAAAAATGGGAGTCCTGATGGGCCAAAAAATGAAATTTCCATGCAAAAGTTAGGGACAAAATAAAAAAATAATAATAGCCTGCTAAGTTGAAAGCACGAAAGGGCGGCTTAGGCAAAAATGGGTATTCCGGTGGACGAAAAAATAGAAAATGTCCAGGAAAAAAATAGGGATAAAGGTATTTGACCGTGAACATTTGAGCCTATTTTCATCATGCTTGGACCTCAGACGGTAAATGATCAGTCAAATCATCATCAATAGATGCAAAGTATTGGAACCAATACTTATAGTGGATGGTGGTCAATGTTATAATCAATACAAAATCTAATTTCCCATTGTCATTTACTTTGTTTTTCAATTTTATTGTAAATTGCCTCATCAAGGATTTTTGCATCCTTATACACACCTTATGTACAAATATTTTCATATTCAATAAAATTCATCATTTTATTTCTCATTTGTCTTTTTTCAGTATTTTGTTTGCAAAATGAAGAATTATTTATGATCACATAATGCTATACAGCGTTGAGAATAATAAAAAGCTAAATCAACCAGGAAAGCATTATGTATTGCATGCTTTACCGGAAATCCTTAAGGGATGATCGGTAATCTCCATTGCAGGTTTAATCCTTAACAAGTATCATTATGGTTCTTTGGAAGGGTTGTTTACCTTTCATTTCCCCAAGCAGAGACATGTTTGATCTTTCACCATCAAGAGCTGGATTTCACAGCATCCCCAGTAGATCGAAGTTATCATTTCTTAACAGTGGCAATGCTTTTTCTTCCTTCTGCCAATATTATCATGACCTTGTTCTTTTCCCCAAGAAGAATCAGTTATTTGAAAATTACCTGTGGTTCCTTTATTACCCAGACAAAGTCAGCTCCGATTGGAAGGTATCTTCATCTCTGCGGCAGTATTGGTAATAGCCTAGATGCCTGAGTTCTCTAGGCTCTTTCCCCAGAGGCATCGTCGTCATCTGTGGTTTTCTTTTCCCCAGCTAAGGATGTCGAGTTCATTTTGCTACAATTTCTGCCTACCTACAACACAATATCTAAACATATACCGTTGCATAACATGATATCAAGCATCATGTAACATCAAGCATCATAGCATACTCCCATTTAACTTATTTATCTCCCCAGTGGATCTCATCCAAACCTTTCTCTTGAACAGATCTTTCACTTTACCATCCTTTGTCACCGTCGGCCAAATCATCGAGCTACTCTTTTATTTAATCTCCTTCAACCTGAAATAATCGAAAAGCTGGTGCAATTCGAACATTCAGGTCCAAGAAGATTAAATAAAGGGCGGCTGTCATAACTTGAAATTTAACTTCCCCTTTTTACCTTTTGCATGAGCATGTGCATTCACATCGCTGGCACACGCATTCACACTTTTTCTCTGTGGTTTTTGTTGCAGGAATATTCAGGTTATCCAAGCCCGATTAATCACATCCTCACGAAGACATCACATCATCAACACAAGCAAAAAAAAACAAGAGTTTCTATGCCTATTCATCAAAGAAAAAATTTGAAAATCGAAGTCGTGGCCATAGCACCATTTTTTCAGGAAAATTGGGAAAATTTTGACCTGGTTAATCGGTTAATCATTTGCCAGTGCAAATGAGTTAATCGATTAACCCTTGTAAAAAATGCATATTCTGCTGCATTTTTAGGACAACAACTTGCACTCTACTATTTTGGGGTCTACTTGGTTCTAGCTTTGTATGGAACATTCTAGACATCTCTAGATATTTCAAGACCTTTCTAAACATGTCGAGGCATTTAATCCAATACATCAACTTGAATTGAGACCACCATGTAACTTCATTTGCAAGCATGAGAACCCTTTGATATAAACTTGCATTGGAATTGTTACTGAGTCAACTACCTAATTAACTGAGTTAACTTCCAACTCAGTAAGTTGAGTCCAACTAATTCCAAGGCTAGTTCCAAAGCTCATTCCTAACCTAGCAACTTCAAACCTCCACTTTATATAAACAAATCTTCACCATTTCACATGGACCCTCAATCATTTTCTCAATTTATACATTCATCACTCTCAATTGTCTCACATTCTCTCTGCATTTTTTGCAACTTTTATTCACATTCATCTTCACTTTCTTACCAAACCACACTAGAGCTCAAATTCACCATTAAAGAGTAGTAACTTATAAATTGGAAGTATTTTTCTCTTGATCTAAACCATTATCATCTTGCAATTCTACTTTGTTTTCTAGAGTTTTATTGGCTTTTGATTCATCTCAAGTGATTACTCCAAGCTTCTTTGGTGCAAATTCTTATTTGGAGATTTCGTCGCATTTTGCCCGGTTTCACTATGATTCGGTTGCAAATTCTGATTTCTCTGGTTTTCTTTGATTATCATCATCGCAATTCATTTGCAACAACATCCATGGAAAATCTCTGCCTTATATCTTGGAATTTCTCACTCATTTTACTGTTTTGATCGGTTCCATATCGTTTGCGATGTAGTTCTGATAATTTCTTGTGTATGAATTGATTATGTCATTGTTTGATCCTTGATATTAATAAGTTAATTGATTCCATTGATGATTATTTGTTGTTTTTATACTTGATTTTTGTTCATAAATGTTTTCCCTAGCATGTGAGTGATTGCACAAATCATAAGTGGCCAAAAGTGCTTCTGAAAAATCAATTTTCAGCCACTGCTTCAGTGTTAATCGATTAACACTTTTGCACTGGCAAAGTGTTAATCAATTAACACTTTGTTTTTATCAAAAATCTTCCTTTTTTAAAGGGTTAATTGATTAACATTTTTGCACTAGAAAAGTGTTAATCAATTAACACTGCTCCAGAATGCCATTTTTGTGAATTTTCAAGTGTGTTTGACATTCTTTTCTCATTCAACTCCTACAGATTGTTATAATTGATTTTTATGGATGTTTTATGAGTCATTTAACTTCTGCTTGAAGAATGCTTATCAACTTTTGATGTTTGATTTTAACGATTACGCATTTGTTCACATTTTTGGCATTGTATGATCATGTTCTTTCTGGCATTCTTTGATCACATGCTACATGATTTGTGATGCATACTAAATGACATTTGGTACTGTTTTGCACTTTTATTCATGTATGTATTAAGATTGTTCCTTTTTGTAATAAGCTTAATCTTGTATAATTAATAATTCATCCTTTTGCTTTAATGATTTTTCATTCCTTTAGAAAATTGTTAGCACATCACTCTTTTTTTATTAATTGATTGAAACTTCATCCCTATTTCTTCTCCTTTAGATCTTCAAGCACTTTGTCCTCTTTTCCCCCCGTAGAGTTGAAGACTTGCAACGCGTTGGAGCACTGTGCAAATTTTGCACCGTTATGCGTCGGTTTCGTTTCTAGCACTACACTTTGGTGTTAGAAAAGGAATGAGAGTGGAGAATTGTTGCACTCATTCTAATTACTTTAGGTAGGGGATGAATGACCTTGTGCCTGGAATAGTCATCTCTATCTCTTTACTATGGTATCTCTCGTTTCCCTAGCCGAGTCTATCCTTGATCACTTGCACGCTAACTTTTGTCTTTGGGTTTAACTTCCTCCTTTCAATTCAACATTCCTTTCTCTTATGGCCAATCACCATCCTTGGTTTCCCTAGAGATTTGCAATCAGTCCTTTCTTTGGCTAATCAACCACTCTTTGGTTAAAGCCATATTCTCTCCTTCCCCATCAAAGTTAATCCTTTCTCTTTGGTTAAAACCGGTCTTCCTGTTAAAAACCGATTTCTTATCGGAGTTCACAACCTTCTCTTGGTTATCTCCTTCTTGTTTGGTTAATCACTGTTTGTCAGTTAAAACACCAATTTGTCCTTTTCTCAGTTAACCACAGTCCGTCTGTTAACACATTGTGTTTTGCTTGAGTCAATCACCTTCTCTTGGTCAACCACTCATTCTTTTCAGTTAATCATAGTCTAACTGTTAAACACTGGAACCCCCTGCAGTTAGTAACCTTTCTTTGGTTTAAATACTTGCAACTTTGGGTTAGTAACCTTTGTTTGGTTCAAATACCCTTTCATTCGGTCAAGTGTTTTTTGTTCAGTCATTATATTGTCCTTTGGGTCACAACCTTCGCTTGGTTCCACACCCGTGTTTTAGGTCACAACCTTTATTTGGTTTCACACCTGCTCTTATAGTCGATCACCATCCTTTGGTTGAAACCAACTCCTTTCTTCTTTTTAGTTACCTCTATTTATCAGTTAACACACTGAGTTCTCCAGAGAGTCAAACACTTTCTTTTGGTTCAATACTCTCTTCCTTCTGGTTCATCATAATCCGACTATTGACACCAACCTTTTTGCTCTCCCCATAGAGTTTTGCTTTTATCTTTCTTCAGTTAATCGCTACCTGTTAGTTAATGTACTGAGTCTTATGTGCATCTTACCTTTACTTTGATTCATGTCTCTTTATTCTTATGGTTTCGACACCATTCCTTTGTTTTATCCCCAATGGAGTTATGTTTTCTTCTGCATTCCTCAGCCGAGCTTTCCTTTGTTTTTATTTCTTGGTTTTGACACCATTTCATTTGCATCCCTAGTTGGGTTTTATTTTCTTCCTTTTGTTCTTAGTTTTGACACCGTCTCTGTTTCGTTTTCCTTCTCTGTCCTAGTTCCCCGAACTACGTAGGCTTTGACTTGCTCAATGCACTATGAGAATACGTAGGCACGAGATTGCTAAATCTTGGCGAGCCACCTTCTTCCACTTTTATTTTTCTATGGTCCACCCAGATTCTTTTATCTCTTTCTTGGTTCTCTGAACTACGGAGCTCTGAATTCCTCATTGCACTATGAGGGTACGTAGGAATGAGGGCCCAAGTCCTCCGCGAGCACTTTCTCTTTCTTTTCTTTCTCTTCTTTTCTCTCTTTTTTAGATAGAAGTCTTTATATAGATTACCCATCTAAGTTTAGTAGCAAGCGAAATGGTTTCCATCGAGTACGACAGATGTGTAGGGTGCTAGTACCTTCCTTTTGCATAACCGACCCCCTTACCTATTTCACTTCCCATTGGGTTTTATTGATATTTTCCCTGTTCTTTGGGACTAAATAAAGTTCGGTGGCGACTCTGTTGTATCTTTGAGTGTGCCATTCACTCATGTATAATCCCTCTAGCTTCAGTACCAAGTCAACAACGAAAAATATTGACTAACAACTCTCTCCATTCCATTGCTCCTGACTTTGGAACGACTAGAGCTTTAAAAAAATGTTGATATCTTCAAGAACAGAAGTCAATAAGAAAGATCTTCCATAATCTTTCTTCAATCACAACTCTAGAATAACAGGACTACCAGAGTTCTTCCATCAGAAAAATATGCAGCGGAACAACCAAAGAACATCTTCAACATTCCCTAAATAAGATGTCAAAACACTTTATAAGATAGCATACAGAAGAACTAGCCACTCCTCCTACAGTTGTTTTATAATCTCCTTAAAAGCCTTAAACAACCATTAGTAGTGATTCCTCTTGATCCAGAAAACTCATCTCAATCATCAATACCCTTGAGTATATCAGAATGAATGATCTGATCTCCCCAACTCCTCCTTGTTTAAATCACCAGAAAGTATGTCTCAAGATCTCATCCAGAAATAGATAGGATGCCTGCTCTGATACCAATTGAAATTCTGGCATAGCAGCAATACAAGGGCAGAATAATCAAGCTAATACTCTGAATATCAGCAACAAAAGCACAACAGATGTTTCGACATCTGTTACTACATGTTAATCAAAAGGCAAATATTGAACTGTAAATTTGCATAATGATAAATAACACAAGATATGTTAACCCAGTTTGGTGCAAATCACCAACATCTGGGGGTTACCAATCCAGGAAGAAGAATCCACTATCAGTTGTATAGTTTTATGTAAACAACCTCTAGTTTACAGTAAGCAACCTCTGGTTTACCTATCACTATCTGAAAATTCTGGCAAGCACACGATGGATGTTATTCCCAAGCTTATAACATCCACTGTGACATCTGCTACTTAACAGCTAATACTCAGCAATAATAAAAGCAGTAAATAACACAGCAATTGTTTACCCAGTTCAGTGTCAACAACACTTACATTTGGGGACTACCAAGCCAGGGAGGAAATCCACTATCAGTAGAATCAATTCAGAGTTAAACCTCCAGTTTACACTCTCACTTAATCTCTACCCAATGACACTTCAACCTAGAGACACTCTAGACCTGAGTATACCCATTCACTCCCCCTCAATCACACAACAGTGATATTAAACAATTACACAAGACAATATGAAGAGACACTTCATACACACCTTGATCTTGCTTCACAGCTTTGATCAAGGAACTCACACACTCTTGCTTCAAAGCTTCGAGTAAGACACAGCCTAGAATCTACCTATCCAATGCAAATCATCCACCAGACAATTTCTTGGATTACAAGTATTCCTAGACAGAATTCACACGTGAAGACTAGCCTTCTTCACTTACACAGGACTCAGCAATCTGCACTCTTTCTCCTTCTGTTGTCAAGTGCTACCGTTCAGGATTGCATCTTCTGATCTTTATAGCAGTTGTCAGTCCTTTTGGGCCTTGGTGCATTAATTAGGTTTTATCCATAACAAAACCTATTCTCAAATATCTGCACACTTGCCACTTAATTCAGGGATCTTCTAGTTCACATAGGGCTTCTAGAAAGTCTCCTGATATCCAGCTTGAGCACTTATTCTGTTTCCTAGTTTATAGATACCAGAAAAACAACCTTGCCCGCTGGATGTCATACGTTCAATGTTATGACATTCTGTATGACATTCAGCTTAACTAAGTTAACTTATAGTTAACTTACCCTGCACACACATCATTAAGTATGTCCTAACACTCAGTATGACATACATGCACACTCTAAAGTTTTACCATAAAATGTAGCCAATCACGAGCACTTACAAACTCCCCCTTTGGCAAATTTTTGGCTAAAACAACCTGTTAACATATCAGAGTTTACACACAGCAGAAGACTTATGATGTGTCCAGTCATGCAGCTAGTTCCTAGCTTAAGCCACTCAGAGTCCTCACAGTTAGCTCTCACTGTTAGCTCATTCTGTTAATCATCTGGTAGTTATCACTACAGATGTCACATCTCTTTGAAGTAACATTCTAGTGTTCTCCCCCTCAACTGATCAGGCTTTATCAGTTGAACACTTCACTTGCACACCCTGCAGTCACAAAAACAAGCATCCATCCTATGGATGTCCAGACATTCAGAATGCCCTTCTGAAGTCACACATACCTATGCTACTCCCCTTGAAGAGTTGCACAGGACTCTCTGCTATTATCATGCAAACACACATATTCATCCAGTCTGCTATGGATGTTATTACCTTCAGGATGACATCCTAAAGTACACACACAAGGTTTACTCCTAGTTCTAGCATACATACATTCCTATCCAGGCTAGACATGCATATTACTTTATTGCTAACAACCCTATCAGCTGTCATCACACAGTTCATCAGCTGCACCTGTAGTTACACCTGCAAGCATGCAAGTCTCATATCATATGCACAAAGGCACATATGTTCAAGCTAGTTCTCCTTGTTCTTCCACCTGTTGTCCTATATTATACCTGCTGGCCTCTATTATGCACTCTCTGTCTCCCTTTTTAGCCATAAATTAAAATTCAACTAAACCTTAGAAGAGATTATACATTGTACCATAGCTGTAGTTAGACATGCTGTAAACATACTGCTCATAAGGAGCATCACAGATATAAATTCATACAAGTCTTTTCAAAATGTCAAACCAGTAGTACACAGCCTTATCAGATCAGCAGAACAGCAGCCTGAGCCAGGCATCACCAACAGTTACTTTTCCTCCTCTTCAGCAGAGCTGGACCTCTCTTCTGAAGTGTCTTCTGTACTGTTTTCCTCAGACCTGTCCTTACATGTTTCCTCATCTTCACCGCTGGATGTCTCAGAACTTTCATCAGCTGCTTCCTGGTCATTATCACTTGAACTATTACCATCTCTCCCTTCATCAGTGAATTCAGACCCCTCATCTTGCTCTAGGGTTCTGACTAATTCTTCAAGATTTTTCTTTCTAGTATCCAGTTCTTTGCATATTTCCTTTAACATTGAAATTACTTCAGCTTTTCTGGATTTTGATGATCCCTTTGATGTCTCAGCTGATGTCATAACAATATCAGGAACATGGGTCCCCTGAAACAGCTTATGATGAAATGAAAATGCAGTTTCTCTCTTGCTTGCGACATCATTCTTCTTTAGGATGTTGGGAAGTTGATCACATATGATTCCACATATGAGAGAGGGAAAAGCAATAGGGCCCTTAATATTGTAGCTACCAGCATGCTTCATGGTTTGTTCATGAATGAATGTTCCATAATTAAGCTTAGCCTTAGTTCCTACAACATATATGAACCTTCCAAGAATGGTTGTCACTGTTGTCTTATGATTGGTAGGCACCCAATTTGCAGCACCAACCTTGTGAAGCATAGCATATTTAACACTTAGCTGGCTTGCTACAAGCTTCCCTTTGGAAGGCCACTTCTTGACCTGTTTAGCAGTTATTTCCTAACATACTTGATGGTTTGATACTCTTAGTTCGGTCAGGCCTTCATTAGGTCTCCCCAAGTACTTGTTGATGATAGTTGTTGTAAAGTTGATACATTCACCTCTTACAAATACTTTGCCAAACTCACTGGATTTTCTATCAGCACATGTACCTGATAGATTGACTATGAATTCTTTCACCAATGTTTCATAACATTGGGAGAACTGAGTCACAATTTTCACCAAACCAGCTTCTCTGATGAGGGCCATGATTTCTTTGTTTTCAAGAGCATTCTGAGCCAGCTCTCTATCTAGGGACAACCTCTTGTGATACACATATTTCCATCTGATAACACTTAATGGATAGTGAAATGAAATGTTATCAATTGGTACTTCAGAAATGCTTTCAGTCAGTTTGCTTGTGGAAGGCTTTTTCTTGGTTTGGATGTCAGTGACAACAACATCTGAGTCTGATTCTGATTTAGAACTAGATTCAACCCTCTTCTCCTTTGTGACAACTTTGCTCCAGCCTTTAAGGGGTCCAACCTGAGCCCTCTTGCTCAGTACTCTTCTCACCATCTTTCTTCTTGGGGGATATTTGATCAACTATCTTTTTCCCTTTTCGTGTCATTAGCCTTTTGGCTATGCTTGGATTGAGTTTGATTAAGAGGTCATTGTCAAAATAGTTGTCTAGGCCTACCACTTCAGTATCTGTGGTGTCTTGCATGCTTTCACTCATTTGTTTAGTCTCTTCACACTTGTTCCTCCTTTTTGGTGCAGGGTCCTTCGATGTTGCAACATTGGGTGAGACATTTGTTTGATCATGCAGTTTAGGATCAGACCCCTTCAAGTGAGAAGACGTGGGTATGTTGAGTGTGTTGGCGACTACTTGTGCAATTGCAAGATGGGTTCGTCTAACTTCTGTGTTGTTGAGACCATCAGAAGTAGTGGAAGGAAGAGCTTGACTCGTGACACGGTCATTTGGCCTTTTGGCAAGGGGTTTGCTCGGTTTATTCATCAATAGTCTGTCCTGTGTCACCATGCGCAATGGAGCTACTTCTAGATCCTCATTAGGGTTTGACTCCTCGGCTTTGCTGGACATGCATTTTGATGGGGATGATTTTTATTGTTGTGACATCGTTGGAGATGTTGACTGAGAACAGAGGAGTATTCTTTCGTTGGAGACTTTAGGGAAGATGAACAATTTGATAGTGGACCAAGTGGTGTAGGAGTTTGATATGGAGAGGCTCACTAAGTGATATGGCAAATGAGGAGGGAAGTTAATATTTTGACCAATCAGTAAATGATTGAATTTTAAATTATAATTCCCTATTCCCATTAATTGCTATAACTCACCATTACTTAAAGGCCTCAATTTTTGTAACTTGCTTTTATGGGCCTTGACCCTCAATGCACCAATTTCAGTCCTATTTACTTCATACTCATCAGGTATAGCATACATCCCTTGCCATTTACACGAGTGACCCCTGAGCATGCCTCCCTTGAACTCTCCAGGACTTGGTTGAATGGTGCGCTGGATGTCACAGAACAAGGTCATGACATCTGAAGTAACATTGCTTCCTTTAGGCATGGTAGCATCCATGGACTCCATTAGGTTCCAATATAGCCTATCTAGCTTTCCTTGATGACTTTTCTTGCATCATGTCCTTCTCTCTGCAGCATACTTTGAAGATCTTCTTGCTGATGGGTTGGACCTTCTATTTTGTCTATCTTTCACCAGCCATAACTTGTCCTTAGTTTCCTTTTTCTCTAGGTTATTGAGGATACTTCTAGGCTCCCACAGGTAGCAATTATTCATTTCTCTGGATCCCCTTATTTTTTCCTCACCTTCTTCATTGATAACCACACACTTATCCTTTGAAATATGGACTCTTAAGCCTTGATCACATAGTTGACTTATGCTTATTAGGTTAACTATCAGTCCTTTAACCAGCAAGACATCCTTCAATTTTGGGGCTTTAATACTGTCAAGCTGTCCCACACCTGGGATTTTTCCTCTAGCTCCATCACCAAAGGTTACATGACTGGATGTATGAGAGTTGAGTTTTGTCAAGAGGTCCTTACTTCCAGTCATATGTCTGGAACAACCACTGTCAAAGTACCAATCCTCCTGGGTTGGTTTCCTTATAGCAGTGTGAGCTGCTAATGCCATATTCTTGGTAACCCAATGTCTTTTCCTGTTAGGAGCACCTTTCTTAGTTCTTGCTTGATGATGCCTTTTGACATGAGCTCTCTGTTCTTGATAAGGATGACTAGGAAATCCATGCAGCCAGAAACACACAGATTTGATATGACCAAGTTTTCCACAGTGGTAACACCTATACCCTTAGAATCTACTCTTGACTTGATTCTAGTTTTTGTTGGTTGGATTTTTCCTCTCAGGTTGTAATATCTTGAGTTTTAGCACAGGATTTTGTTTATCAACATATCCTAGTCCAGATCTATCTCTTGAGGTATGTCCACTCTGAAGGATTTCCTCTAGGGTGCCAGTCCCAGAATTCAGCATCCTTATGGATTTTTCCATTTGATCCTTCTTACTTTTCAACTCCTGTACTTCACTTATGAGTGTTTCAATTGTAGCTAGATGCTCTCTCTTTTCAGCTTCTAACTCCTTGATGATTCTCTTATGTTGCTCTCCTTGCTGAACCAGTTCTGTGCATCTGATGTGAAACTTTTTGTATGAGGCTACAAGCTCCTCAAAAGATAACTCTTCATCACTTGAATCATCATCAGAGATGCACACACTGTTAAGAGCAGTGACATGTTTAGCTGATTCCTCTTCTGATCCACTGTCTGAATCTTCATCAGACCAGGTGACTGTTAAGCCCTTTCCTTTCTTTTTGAGGTATGTGGGACATTCCCTCCTAACATGTCCATATCCCTCACATTCGTGACATTGGACTCCTCTGCCTTGGCTAACTTTATCTTCAAATTTCTCTTTATCAGAAGGCATGCTTTTGTTATAAGATGTATACCTAGCATCTATCTTTTTGACCAGTTGGTTGAACTGTCTTCCAAGCAAGGCAATTGCTTCAGACAGATTTTCCTCCTTATCACCTATTAGTGAAGCCTATATCTTTATCCATAGTACCAGAATTTGTTTTCCCTAGATATCACCCAGATTTAGACGGGCAGGGTGCCTGCTCTGATGCTAATTGAAAATTCTGGCAAGCACACGATGGATGTTATTCCCAATGTTATAACATCCACTGTGACATCTGCTACTTAACAGCTAATACTCAGCAATAATAAAAGCAGTAAATAACACAACAATTGTTTACCCAGTTCAGTGTCAACAACACTTACATCTAGGGGCTACCAAGCCAGGGAGGAAATCCACTATCAGTAGAATCAATTCAGAGTTAAACCTCCAGTTTACACTCCTCACTTAATCTCTACCTAATGACACTTCAACCTAGAGACACTCTAGACCTGAGTATACCCATTCACTCTCCCTCAATCACACAATAGTGATATTAAACAATTACACAAGACAATATGAAGAGACACTTCATACACACCTTGATCTTGCTTCACAGCTTTGATCGAGGAACTCACACACTCTTGCTTCAAAGATTCGAGTGAGACACATCCTAGAATCTACCTATCCAATGCAAATCATCCACCAGACAGTTGCTTGGATTACAAGTATTCCTAGACAGAATTCACACGTGAAGACTAGCCTTCTTCACTTACACAGGACTCTGCAATCTGCACTCTTTCTCCTTCTGTTGTCAAGTGCTGCTGTTCAAGATTGCATCTTCTGATCTTTATAGCAGCTGTCAGTCCTTTTGGGCCTTGGTGCATTAATTAGGTTTTATCCATAACAAAACCTATTCTCAAAGATCTGCACACTTGCCACTTAATTCAGGGATCTTCTAGTTCGCCTAGGGCTTCTAGAAAGTCTCCTGATATCCAGCTTGAGCACTTATTCTGTTTCCTAGTTTATAGATACCAGAAAAACAACCTTGCCCGCTGGATATCATACGTTCAATGTTATGACATTCTGTATGACATTCAGCTTAACTAAGTTAACTTACCCTGCACACACATCATTAAGTATGTTCTAACACTCAGTATGACACACATGCACACTCTAAAGTTTTGCCATAAAATGTAGCCAATCAGGAGCACTTACACTATCCAATGAAAACTTTATCATTAGAAGTCACATCTAATTGATAAGAGAAACCCATCTCACTCCCTTAGTCACAACCTGTGGTAACTAACAGTTATAGTCATAATAATTGTATCATCCTACTTGAAAGATACCTCTTTCAATACAAAGTTCAGCCAAGCAACCTTCACTAACAATCTACTTGGATTTGCTTCAAAGCTTCATCCAAGAATAATACACAATTCATTGCCTACATGTTTCTCGATCTGCATAAACATCCATGTTTACTGCAATGTATCAAACCGATACAAAGGGAGACTTACAACACAAGAAATCCTATGACTCTCAAAACTCTAAACTCTTATTTCCCTTTACAAAAGTGTTACAAGAGGTTCAATATGTTTCCCTAGGTCTAGGTCTTCTTTTATAATCTTTTGCAGTTTTGCGCTTTAAATCTTCTTTCCTTGATCCACTGCTAACTGTGCCTTGAATCTTGGAACATATTTAAAAGAAAAACCTGTTGAGACAGTCACGATGTCAAGTCTTCATGTTGTGATATCTCATTCGACATATTTTGGTCTAGGCAGATTTCTTCAAAAATGTTTTACCAAATTTAGTCAAATCCTTGGAGCTTTAAATCTCCCCCTTTTGAAATTTTTTGGCTAAAACTCTCTTCAAATCAATGGTGCATGCAGTGAGGACTTCTGAAGTCCGTGTTGAGGGAGAAAATAATTTCCAAGAGGGAGAAGATAATTTATAGACACTCTCCTTTTTCACCCCGTGATACAGAGTACACAAAAAGTGTAACTCAGATCACAAAACACAACTTACTTCAAACTCTGATCATAAAACACAATCCCAGGATGTTAGAACCCAGAATGTTAGAATATCCTTTAAGACATTTTTGTGAACCAGCAACCAGAATGGACAACACTTAGCAAAAAGCAGCAACATGCAACCATTCTCCCCCTTTTTAGCCAAAATTTAGCAAAAATGACCAATAAAGATCCATACCCAGACTATACTTGCTTAAACACGAATAAATCCCATTAACTCTCAATACAACAAAGAAGATGTCATGAACACAAGTAGCAGAAACCTCCTTAATAGAGATGAAGCCTCATAGGAAGTAATGATCTATAGGAAGAGACAAAATACTAGTCAATGAATGCAATAATGACTTATGACCAAGTCAGTTTTGAAAGATTTCAACTTAATGAGAATCATTCAACAAACTTTGGACTGTTGTTACTAAGAGTAAAGGCTCCAGTACATGATCAAGTGAAGTCAAGAGCATGCCTTTCTGACATGTACTTGAAACCACCGTCCACTTTATCATCTTTAGCTGAAACCACTTCTGAATGATGTCCTGACTCTCTTTCAGACTTTGTTAGTACTCTATATTGGCCAAGACCCTCCTGCATTATTATGTTTAGCACACACAAACCAGTTTAAACAGGTAATCACAATCTTCTTCACTTAGCTCTAAATAAACTCTTTTTTAATCCAGAACCAATAGATTTGATCATGATATTTTCAACAGAAAACTGCCATTGATCTTGACTTCAATCTGCAATAGATTATCCCAGACATAAGCCTTGATTCTCAAAACACTCCCAAGAAGCTTTTATAACTCTAATTCAATTTATTAACATCCCAAAGATAGAACCAAAATCAACTTGTCAAGTCTACCCAGAACTATAACAGTACACAATGTCACGACATCTTGTCTGACATTAACACCCTCACCATAGGAACATAATCACAGACTGCTTGAAACCATAAACAATCTTGATAAATAACTCCACTACTGCAGCCATAGATCCTAGATAGAAGTATAACCCCCTTAATAAGGGTAACCAGTGCTCCATTTCCAAAAGAACGCCTTAACGTGAATGGAAAACATAAGACTCATCTTCATGTCTTCAAGATATCTCTCATTGTTTAACGCACTTGATGAACACATTCACTCACTACTTGAACCACAAGCAATTTGTGTACAGTAATAGTACAGTCATCAAACATAAGTTTTCCCCCTATCTTTTATAAAAGATGCTCCTTCCAGCAAGAAACACCCAAAATCACCACCTGTTATCTCATGACCAACTTTATGCTCATACAGTGAGAAAGTACCAGGATTACCATCCTCGTACTATAACTAACGAACTATTGGATTAAGACCAAAATCACCATTGATCCCTCTCGCCCTGAACCCATCCATACCCTGTACAAATCCACCTTAAATCTTATAGCCATAGATATCCATGTTCCTTGAGAAAAAATCTAATTGAACCTGGACATACAGAGCCTCTTAGTTTATTAGTTATCCCAAATTTCATTCATACTTGAAGGACATCAGATACATGCTCCGGAAATCTTCAACTTACTTGCTTCACAAGCCCCAAACTGATCCACTTCTTTCTAGAGTAGAAGAGACCACCTCTCCACAAGCATTCTGACCTCAACATGAGTCAGAGAACTAGATAGACACCCCATGATTCAAGACAATCTTCACCTCATCATTCTCCCATATGAAAAGTTAGAACACTTCTAATTCAATTGGTGAATATCAACTTCCAAAATCTAAACCCCAAGTTCATCAAATAGAATGATGTTCTAACATTAATTAGGACATCCTAATCATATCACAGACACCATACACTATGGTTCTTGATACAATAACCATTTGGACTTACTATCTAGTAATCCAATCTGAAGATCTTCAGAGAACACAGCACCACTAGCTTGATCAACAAGAAATATAGATAACATAGAGAGAATTAAACTCTCATACTTCTCCCAAAAGAAGGCATTCATCCTTAATCAACTTAGGGCTTCTACCACAAGCTCCAAGACAGGAACAGAACCAGAACCTCCTATGGTCTTCAAACAACTACCCTTATGCACAAGAGTAATTTGTTCCAAGCACACTCCTTGAATAACCAAATGCCACTGTTTGGTTAACTCAGCTTCCTCCAGAGCTCCATAAAATCCTCTGATCCATTGATCTTCAAGTTACATATCTTACTTGCTCTATAGCAAGGCATCTCAGATACACCAAGACTTGAACATGTAACATCTACTCCTTCTCGCAGCTCCCGCAAACTGCATGAGATAGACCTTTTTGGAGCATTAATTCCACTCATACCCGAGAAGATCAACTTATCTTCAGATGATGTACCATTACATCAACTAAGACCTTGAAGCTCAGCTTGATGTCATAACATCTGATAAGATATCCCGTTGGTGAATTCAATCATTTATTATGCTACTTAGAAGAACCTCATCACTATAACAGAACAAGACTTCCATGTTCTTATAGGCTTGATTAATGATATCAATTTTGAGTAGACAACCTATATTCTGCTTTATTGTACCACAACAAATACCTTGAAAGCCATTTGCTTCAGGAAATCCTCTTTGGAGAAATGAAACATGCGAAAGCTTGATTCTTTAACGAGATTAGTTACACAAGAACTTTATAAAAAGAAATCCAGCTTTCCTTAAGTAGACACTTCTTCAGAAGGTCAGAGATAATCGCCACTTATCCTTGACACCTAATGCACTCCATTACATCTAGATAAAAAAAACTGATCCAAGGTCAATTCATCAAGATGATAAAGTCTTCATATTTACTTTCATTAGAACCATATTCTAGACAAGTTTCTTGCCAGGAAACTTTCTAGACAAATGATGTGCCTCTGTAGGTCCAAGTTGAAGAAAGAATCCAAACACACACGTGAATGGTACCAAGATCATCAACTACATCTCCTTTGGTCCAGAGAATCATTCCTTGAATGAAAAAGATTCTTCACAATCTCTGCTTTTGGAATGTCTTAATATATGGTTGAACATCAGATCCTTGAAGTAGACCAAACAAATCAAGGGCCAGATACTTGAGCAACAATTGATGAGATACCTTAATCATCAACTGAGGATAATCTATTAAATATTTGTGAATAACACAAATAACAATGAATCTTAAATCCTTATAAGAAATCCTTCTTCCAAAAGACTAACTTGGATCATCCACCTGATGAACCATCTGAACTTCAGCAATCTTGAACTTTATGGATAACCAATTAAATACATGTGCATTCCACATATAGCAATTGATTTTAAATCCACACAAATTTTTGAGAAGATCATCTGACAGATATTTACACTTCAGTAATACCAAAAGTATTCTTTAGTGAAAGTATCTTTATGTTGTACCCCAAAATTTGCCCAACCTTTTCTTTACTTGGTTTATGTTTCATTTCATTGTTCTAGCATATTGCATTGCATATCATTTTGCATTTACAGGGGATCAAGAGATGTATGCATAACAAGAGGAATTTGTCAAGGGTTCTAAGCCTAATCAAGAGGTTGTATTCAAGTCAACAGGGTGGTTATCATCAACAGAGACAAGTCAAAGCCCTTTGGATAGGCAGATAAGTGTATGTGGTTCACCTCCTGTCTAGGAGGCCATTTGAAGGTCATCTGAGAATCACAAGCCCATGGTTATGGAGAGAGATTATCGTTTAAGCTCCTTAGAAGCCTTATAAGTCATTGTGGAGTTCATTCAAGTGTTTATACCAAGTGCAAGTGGCTACAGTTGAAAATGGTGCAATCAGGGTTTTCATCTGGTCAACCCTCAGTCAATTGTGAAATTGAAGGAGATTAATACTCAATTACAAGTCTTTATGGTCATGTAATTTTATGTTGATATACATGAGATATCATTTCAATATCAATTCATCAAGAGTCAAGAATATGAGGAGTATCTAAATTAGGGTTCTCAGTGTAAAATCCCCTATTTAGTGCCCAACTTCAAGACCACCTGTCTCAAGATACAAGTCTCATCTCATATTGACCCCAACATGTGACTTGTAGAGCATGTTCTTAGCTTTCTTTTGAGTACTAGAAGTCCTTGATTGGATTTGTAGAACTCAAGTTATGAAACAGACAAGTTACAGGTCCTTAGATGAATGTGATTTTGGTTAACAAAAGTCAACCAACTCCCAAGCCACATTTGACCTATAATTATGTTTCTCCTCAACTTTTGATGAACATGAAAGTTGTTCCTCATGATCTTAGATTTCCAAAGAGTACTATAAGTCCTTCATATGATTTATAGAACTCAAGTTATGAGGCTTGCAAGGCAGGGGTATTTTGGGAAAGCAGGATTACAGGTCATTTTCATTATAGGTCCATTTCACCACTTTGCACACTTGAAATGGAAATCTTTCCAACTTCAAACTTGCTCCAAATAGGGTCATATGCTCAACCAAACATCAAGGCATCAAAGGTTTGGCTTGGATTGAAGGATCCCTAAAGAAATTTCCATGAAAAAGGCCTTAAAAGGGGAAAATCACATTTAATTCACTTGGGATCATTTTGGACCAACCTTGTGCGTTTTTTGAGTGCCAAATACATTTCAAACACAATGCCATTTTTAGATTGGAGATTTGAGATCATTTTAGTGGCCATTTTCATGCTTACTTCAAGTTTAAGTAACACATCCAAACCATGCCATAAGATTAAAATAAGGAGCCATTTTCAGCCCTTGGATCAACCTACCTCAGATGCAAGCTAGCTGAGCCATTTTTACAGCTGGGCAAGGTGATTTTTGTGCACTATTGAAATGTCCATAAGGTGAAAAAGTGAAATTCAATTGGGCTTAAGGAGCATAGAATTGGGCTTTCTTTCAATCCAAATCCATCATACATATTCTCAGGATTACACACAAGCTTTCAGAACTGATTTTGGAGAGAAATTGGACAAGAACACATTGAGAGAAAGTTAGGAAAAAGTCAAAATCGTTTTTCATGTTTCACTGAGTTTCAATCCAAACCAAGCATTTCAAAAGTTTCCTTGAGGTTCATAGAAAGATTCTGGGTGGTTTATTTTAAGCTTCACTAACAAACTGAGCTCTGTGGAAGCTTGATTTTAGGTTTCTTTTCATTCCTTTTTTCTCACTGTTTATGCATTGTTATCACGCCTTTTTTATATATTTGTAAACCTCTTGATGTGTAGATGGTTTCTGGATTGATTTTGTGGCTGTTTGAAAGCTTTTGAGTTTTGAGCTCATTTCTTTTTCTTTTCGTTTTGTTTTATTCAAGCATGATCAATGAAAATGGGTGGTGGATTCATGATCTACGTGACCTAGAGATCATTTTTGACTATTTATTTGTTCATTTTGGTTGAGTTTTCGTGCACCTGCGTTTTTGGTCGTGGCTGGTTTGCTTGGGTCGGCGGAGAAGACGAGAGGAACAGTGGTTCCGGCCGTCTGGTTTCCCCCCCAAGTTTGAATACCTTCCCAGCCACGTGTGATGTTTCTGTCTCTTGGATTTACTTACTTTTGCATTGGATGGCTGAGATTAAGACCCACGATGTACTCACATTGACCACACACACCAGATCCAGCTTGAACTTCATTAAATGACATGGCGTGATCTGGTCCCTTGGATGTGATTACCTTTTGATCCAATGGCCATTATTGCTTTCCATCGGGCGCGTATGTTGACTCCTCACACTGGATCCTTTTGACTTCAGCGCCCCTTGTTGGATTTGGGCCTCTGTTTGCTGTTTGCACCCCCCCTTATGGGCCCAGCTTGGTTTTAAACTTATTTTTATTGCTATCTGAACCGTGACTTTATTTATTTTAGTTTTATTTTCTTTTTATTTTTGTTTTATTTCTGTTTAGACTTAAATCATTTTAAAATACTTCCAAGAGTGTTAAAATTCCACAAAAATATGTTGTAGACTCCTTAAGATGTCCTCTGATTTTAGAAATTTTTTATTTTCTTTTATGAATTATTTTTTAATTAAAAATGGAGTTTAACATTGGAAGTGTTTTATTTGACCTAAATCTTGACATGTTTTGGTTTTTATTTTGTTTCTCTCATTTCCTTTTGATCCAATGAGTAAAATTCAATCCTCATGTCAATGATGAGTTGATTAATTTTTGAGGACCATTTTGCCCCTGGTGGTTGACTTTTGATGCACTTCATTTGACCCTTGACAATCCTCATTCACAATGGAACACCCTTGTGAATCAATTTCTTTGGTGGTGTTGTGAACTGATTTTGATTGTAATCTTTTGCCTCTGATTGCCAACATATTTAAGAGCTTCTTGCATTTTATTTGGCTATTTTTGAATCATTTTCCTATTTTTAGAGTAACTTGCAAGTCAAGTTACCCCAAAGGGAGGTTCATACATGCATTTTGACCTAGTTTGACTTGGATATGACATTTTTGGATCCTTTGAGCTCTCAATGCCTATTGGTTCATGTTGTTAACATGTTAAGGATGATGTTTGCTCACTTTTAGGTCATTATATTATATTTTGCTTGTTCATTTGATTGCTTGCTTTTGAGTTTCCAATTAGGGTTTCTATGTGAAACATGCTTGCTTTCCCTTGGGAATTTGCTTGCATTTCCTTGTGGTTTACTTGCTTTTTCTTTTGATAGCTTTTATTTCATGTCCCTTGCTGTCCAATGACTTTGGGATTTCAATTAAGGTGGCTTGGTCCCTCCTTTGGAGGTACTTGAAGCATAACTAAAATGATGAATCCATGAGGACTTCTTTGTGCTTTCTTGTGTACCTTTCTTGTGATGCTCATGGTTGAGTGAAAATTATGAGTTCCTTGCTGTCCTCATATGGCCTCCCATCCTCACTTTGTTTTAGGTCTTCTTTGCCTTTCATTTGTGTTTGGGTTTTGACATTGTGGTTGATGTTTGAATGGTTTAGGCCATTTCATCCCATTTTAGTGCACTTGTGTGTTTCTTTTGATGCATTTCTTTTTCCTTTCATCTCTTTCATTTATCATATTGTTGCTTGAGGTTGAGATGAGCTTGTGGAGGCTACTTCCCCACACCAATTTCCTCCCTCACTTGCATTCCATGTTTGCATTCTTGCATGTTTATGTTGTTTCTGTTTCCTCTTTTGTCTCCGGTCCCTTAGGGTCTCTAATCTCTCTTGTTCAAGTGAGATTATGATAGACATTAGGATCTTAACCATGTATGATAACATTAGGTAGCATTCCCTTATCTCAATCTTAGGATCACCATTGCATAACAACTTTAGGTTTGAGGTTAGTCCCCTTTTAGTGTTCTTTCTCTTCTCATCTCAAAACAATCATAAATCACTTAATAAAGGTTAATGATTATTGCACGTTACGAGCCTTAAGCACTTGGGAAAGGGTTGTTGAGGAGTTTCACTTTAATGGCTTGGATGTTTAGTGTAGCACCCTTTGGGTGATATGCGACACATTCACTCCTAAGTCATAGTCTCTAGTGCAATATGAATTGCAAACAATTCAAAAACACTTCTTCTCTAAAAAACACAAAAACAAATCCTTCAAACTTCTTTTTTCCCTTTGGGGCCTTTAATCTTAGAAAATCATTTTCATAAGGAGAGTTTTGTTAACTCTTGGTTCTATCGCAAACCGTAACGCCTAAGTCTCCAATGGTCGAGCTGCATACACCAAACTGCTAGAACTAATTGTTAACCCTACTCGGGTAAAAAAGTTGAACAAACTCGTGTTCCCTTTTGGCCCGAACTACATTTGCTCTGATCTTTCATACCAGATGAAAGTACGTAGGCACAAGACGTGATGTCTTGGCAAGCAACCTTCCCCCCTTTTCACCCGTAGTTAGTCCAACTACGTTGACTCTGATTTCTCACTTCAGATGAGATACGTAGGCATAAAGCGCCACTGCTTTGCCAAGTCACTTCTTTTTCTTTTGTCCCTTAGCCTGCAGTTAGATAGTTTCAATCACCCTTTTAGATAGACAGCAAGCATGGATCCCGTCGAGTACGACGGACGTGAGGGGTGCTAACACCTTCCCCTTGTGTATTCGACTCCCAAACCCGAGATTTGGTTGCGATGACCGATCTTATACCTCTTTTCGTTAGGTTTTCTCTGAGCGTTTCCTTTCCCTCTCTTGGGATAAATAACGCACGGTGGCGACTCTTCTGTAATTGCCGGCCTCGATTTTTGCAGTAGCGACACTTTAATGTTGAAACGTCAAGGCTAACACCCTTGACTCAACCTGCCTATAACTTCCTCTTACTAATAGAGCTCTTGCAAAACATGAATGGTAAAAATAAATCACCTCCCATTATAGCATCCATCAGCACCAGAGATCTTCAGAAATTCATCTTCTACATGATAACCAAATTATCTTCCTCAAAGAGCTCTTAAACACGACCAGAGATGCCTTTATGAGTGGAGTTGAGAGAAATCACAAGTATCTTTAGAAAATTATTCGCAAAGTGTATTTACCAATTTCATAGATCTTGAATTTGATAAATACGATCTCAATTCACCTTCTCTGACTTCAAGATACATGTTGGAACCAAAATTCCTAGTACCAAGTCAACAACGACAGATATCAACAAACTTTCTCCATTTCATTGCTCCCGACTATGGAACGATTAGAGCTTTTAAAAAATGTTGATATCTTCCAAAACAGAAGTTAATAAGCAAGATCTTCCATAATATTTCTTTAATCACAACTCCAGAATAACAGGACTACCAAAGTTCTTGCATTAGAAAAATATGCAGCAATACCACCAAAGAACATCTTCAACATGCTCTAAACAAGATGTCAAAACACCTTATAGGACACCATACAGAAGAACTAGCCATTCCTTCTACAGTTGTTGTAGAAACTCCTTAGAAACCTTGAACAACCATCAGTAGTTGTTCCTCTTGATCTAGAACACTCAGCTCAACCATCAATACCCTTGAGTATATTAGAATGAATGATCTGATCTCTCCAACTCCTCCTTGTTTAAATCACAAAAAAGTATCTCCCAATATCTCATCCAGAAACAGACAGGATGCATGCTCTGATGCCAATTCAAATTCTGGCATTGCAGATCACGAATGTCCTACAACATGTCACGATATTGTTCTCTGCATAACGTTAAAAAGGGAAAATAATAAAGCTGATACTCTAAATATCAGCAACAAAAGCACAACAGATGTTTCAACATCTGTTACAACATGTTAATCAAAAGGCAAATATTGAACTGTAAATTTGCAGAATGATAAATAATACAAGATATGTTAACCCAGTTCGGTGCAAATCACCTACATCTGAGGGCTACCAATTCAAGAAGAAGAATCCATTATCAGTAGTATAGTTTTATGAAAACAACCTCTGGTTTACAGTAAACAACCTCTGGTTTTCCCTTATCACTGCCCAATGAAAACTTTATCATTAAAAGTCGCATCTAATTGATAAAAGAAACTCATCTCACTCTCTTAATCACAACATGTAATAACTAACACTTATAGTTACAATAATTGTATCATCCTAGTTGGAAGACACCTCTTTCAATACAAAGTTCAGCCAAGCAACCTTGACTAACAGTCTACTTGGATTTGCTTCAAAGCTTCATCCAAGAACAACACACGATTTATTACCTGCATGTTTCTGAATTCACATAAACATTTATGTCTATCGCAATGTATAAAATCGATACAAAGACTTAAAACACAAGAAAACCTATGCCTTTCAAAACCTAAACCCTTATTTCCTTTTACAAAAGTGTTACAAGAGGTTCAGTACGTTTCCCTAAGTATAAGTCTTGTTTTTTAATCTTCTCCACCTTGGGCATCAAATCTTCTTTCCTTGATCCACTTCTAACCACGCCTTTATTTTTGGAACATATTTAAAAGAAAAAGTTGTTGAGACTATCATGATGTCGAATCTTCATGCTGGGACATCTCATTCGACATCTTTTGGTCTGGGCAGATTTCTTCAAAAATGTTTTACCAAAATTTAGTCAAATCCTTGGAGCTTTCACAAAACAATTAATAAATATGATGAGTATTATGCGCCACGAGCCTTAAGTACATGGGAAGTGATAAGCGAGAGTCTCTCCTTAACTTGTCTAGAGTGTTTTATATACGTCCCGTCTTGGGTCGATCTTACGAAACATTCGATCCCCAGTCATAGACTTTAGTGCAATACAAATCTCAAACTGATTCAATTTACTTCTTTTTAAAACTCATAAACAAAGTTCAAACCTTTTTTATCCTTTGGGATTGTCTATCAAACCTTTTCAGAAAGAGCGTGTTATTTTTGTTCTACTGCAACCAGGCATCGACCCTAACTGCTGGAACGCGAACTTGACGTCGCTCATAAAAAACATTTAACAATTCGTGAGCCGAACTACGACTGCTCAAATTTCTCATACCAGATGAGGGTACGTAGGCACAAGACGATGAAGTCTTGGAGAGAACCCTTCCCCCTATCACTTGTAGTCCTTCGAACTACATTAAATATGACTTTCCCATTGCACGAGGGAATACATAGGCTTAGGATGGCGAAGTCCTATCGAGTCTCTTTTTTTTTTCTTTCCGTTTTTGTTCCTTTGGCATTGGGCTTTAGATAAAAACACTCTTTGATTAGAACAACAAGCATGGCTCCCATTGAGTGCAACGGACGCGAGGGGTGCTAATACTTTCCTCTCGCATAATTGACTCCCGAACCTAGGATTTGATTGCGAGACCATGTATTCTCCTTTTTGAGGTTTTATTCGATCATTTCCTTTCCCCCGTCAGAATAAATAACATTTGATGGCGACTCTTCTGTTTTTCCGCCGGTTGTTTTTCGCAGTTACGACACCATGAACTTCTGTTCTAAATGGATTAGCTAGATTCGAGGAGGAACACTAAATTTCTTCCTCTATGTTATTGTTAACAGTGGGACAACTTCAGATTTTAAGGCATCTCGTGGTCTTAGAGAAGGGGATCCTCTATCCCTTTTTCTGTTTTCTTTAGTTGTTGAAGCTCTTGTGATAATGTTAACATATGCTTCATCAAAAGGTTTGTTCAAAGGCTTTAAAGTAGAGGATAAAAATTTTATGAATCTTGTTCAATTTGCAGACGATACGATACTCTTGCGCGAAGGTTCATGGGTTAATTTATGAACTATTAAGGCATTGTTGATGGGGTTTGAAGTTCTGTTTGGATTACGCATCAGCTTCTGGAAAAGTTGTATCTGCGGAATTGGTCACAATACATCATATATTCGTTCTGCAGCTCAATTCTTAACTTGTATAGTGGGAGCTCTTTCGTTCATATTCCTTGGCATGGAAGTTATAGGTAATCGTCGTAGCTTATCCTTTTAGAATCCAATGGTGAATTGCTTCAAATTAAAACTGTCGTCATGGTGCAGAAAACTTCTCTCGATAGGCAGTAGAGTTATTTTGATTAACTTTGTCATATCTAATTTGCCAATTCATTATTTTTCAATTTTTAAAGTTCCTTCCAAAATAATGAAAGAATTAATTTCTATTCAACGGAACATTTTATGGTCCTGTTCGTTCAAAAAATATGGAGTTGCTTGGATTAGTTGGAAAACCGTTTGCTTACCTAAGAGTCATGGTGGTTTAGAAATCAGAGACCTCTCAACCTTCAATATCGCCTTCCTTTTGAATTGATTATGTTGTTGTATTACTAAATAGTTTTCAATTTGGTGTGCACTGCTAATAAGTTGCTATGGTTATTTGTTTGAGTGTCTAGTGATGAAAAGGAAGTTGCATCCTTTCAAAGGTTCCTCTTTGCTCCCTATTCCCCAACCTTTTTCTTCATTCATTGTGCAAACATGTTATAGTTTCGGACATAGGTTTATGGATTTATGATACTTGATTTTGGAGTTTTAATTTGTTAAACCATGATCTGCCATTGGAAGCAAACACAGACTTTCAGTCCTTGAAAGTGTTACTATTAGACTTTTCTCCTCGTCGCGATGTTGTGGATTACTTCGTTTGGAAGGGAGACTGCTTCAGTTCCTTTACAGTAAAGTCTTGTTATAATTCTTTGGTTCTTCTCGATGATGTTCATGTGCTTGAGATTGTTCCAAAGGCGGTTTTAGATATTCTTTGGCAAACTAAAATTCCTCTTAAAGTAAGAATCTTTGCTTGGAGGCTCGTTCGGGATAAGCTCCCAACAAGAGTGAATTTGGCGGCCAAGGGAATAATCTCCAATCCTCACAACGTGGTATGTGTCTTTTGTTTCAATGTTGTAGGAGATGTCAATCACATATGTTGTAGGTGCCTTTGCATTATCATGGTTTGGCGTAAGATTGCGGCATGGGTGAATATTCCTTAGAACGAGATGGATAGTGTTTGTGATCAATTTTTAGACTAGTTTTTGAAGGTTGTTAACACCAAAACTCAAAAGAAATTCACCACAAACCTCACTATTCATCATCTTGAACCTTACTACTAAAATGGATTTCAAACTTCCATTGAAGTAAAATGATAACAACATCACAATGTAAACAAATAAATAAATAAACAATTAATCAAAGACCATGCAAATAACTTTGAAAATGAAGAAAATGAATAAATACCTTCAAAAATAATGGAGATACCGTCAAACAGAGGGAGAAGCGCGGCTGGACGGAGGGTGCTATGGCGGAAAGAGACTCACGACGACAAAATCACGGCTGGACGACGGAAGAAACAGCAGTCGGAGGTCTGGTATAGGGTTCATAATTGTTCTTCGTGTCTGAGAGTGAGAGAGTGATGAAACAGAATGAGTACAAAAACAATAGGAATTCTATTTTAATTTTATTTAAAAGACCTATAGCAGTGTTTTTTGAAATAGCTTTCTTTTCCCCCCTATAGCAGTGCTTTCCCTGAAAAGCGCTTTCATATGTTGGCCATTTAGCAGCGCTTCTGAAAAGCGCTGTTATAGGTGTGACCTAGGCACCCCCTTTAGCAGCGTTTTTGAAAAGCGTTGTCTAAGGTGTGACCTAGACACCCCATATAGCAACACTTTTTTAAAGCACTTTCTAAAGTTGGGATTAACAGTGCTTTTGTAGAAAAGCGTTGTCTTTGTAGTGCTGCCAAAAACTACTTTTGGCGTAGTGAAATCGTCCAAATCGTCTGCTTCATACATATGGTTGGTGACTTGTTGGACTATTTGGTGGACACAAAACCAAATGATCTTCAACAATTTGATTGGAAGACACGAGGTTATTCCAATGCGTATGATTCACACCTCTTAGAATTGGTTGGGTTGTAGTCCTTCATCTTATATTAAGTGTAGGTTTTACAATTGGTTTAAATCTCTGCTTGATTATTTGATCTAGGTGCTTCTATATTTTGGTCATTACAGACATGTAGGATTGTTGGTTGTTGAGGTTATACTCACTTGTAATCGTTTGATTCTTGTACTCTCGGATTGGTGTACCCGTAACATACCGTATATATGATTTCGTTGCTTATAAAAAAAAGTTAGAAAAAATCTCTTCATACCAAACATTTCTTTCTTTAAACGTTGGTAATTTTGATAATTCTAATCTATCTTTTTTACCAACCATTCTCTCTTAATTTATTTTAGTTCTTTGTTATATATATATATATATATATATATATATATATATATATATATATATATATATATATATATATATATATATATATATATATATATATATATATATATATATATATATATATATATATATATATATATATATATATATATATATATATATATATATATATATATATATATATATATATATATATATATATATTGTGTTGCTGGCATTATTTAACTCACAAAATAATGCCTTATTTGTTTTTACATATAAGATTTTTTTTTTAATTTTTTAATTCTTTTTTATAAAATATTCTTTAAACTTTTTAACTATAATAATTATTTATTTATTATCACATCTATAATTAATTGCATATGTTTAGCGAGTATAACTTAAAATTTATCTTTTTACTATTACATCTTAGAATGTCAATTTGTATTTATTAATGGGAATTTATGTAGTAATTATTTGTTTGAAGTTTTGAAATTGGTAACTTTTTTCTGTCCTATATAAATGGTGGAAAAATTTTCTCAATGACATTTTGGGATGAGGGTTAAAGAAGTATCACTCGTCATATTGATTCTTTGAGTCTGACCATATTATTTAACTTTTATAAGTAATATATTATATAATTTTTTAAATTTGTAATTTTTTTTAAAATTCTTAATATATTAGGAAATAAGAGTAATTAATGGATCATTTTATTTTTATTTTACTGTATAATGTATTGTTTCACAATCCAAGTATCCAATCCTATAAAAGTGCATATCACATATAATGTACGCACCGTCTTCTCTTCATCTTTTTTCAATTCTATTTGTCTCATCTTCTCTGTTCTCATCAACATAACAACCACTTCCATTTGTTCATTGTGTTCACACTACTAGAAATCTGTTTGCCTGCAGATTTTGATTAAATTTTCGCAAAAAATTTGTTACCTGCGATTTTTTCTACTGTTCTGTTTTTCAGCTAAAATTTTCGTGAATAATTATTTCACCAGGTAACGTCGCAGAAAAGAATCGCTGGTAAATCCGCAGAAAAGATTCGCAGGAAAAACCTAAAATCCGCAGAGAAGTCCACATGTAAGTTATGTTTTCGCAGGAAAAGTCGTAGCAAAGTTTTAATCCGCAGCAAAGTATTAATTTAATTATTAATTGTGTTTGATTCATTTTTAAAACATTATAATTAATTCTAAATATCAAAATAACAACAATATAAAAATAAAAATGTAATTTGAATAAGACAAATAAAAATTAATCACATTCAAATTTTTAAAACAACCAAGTTGTTAAATATTAATATAAAGTCAATAACGAGTACCTGTAGACTTATATTACTAAAAATGACGCAATCAAACTACTAATAATCACTTGTCCAACCAAGTTAATAAGAAAAAACAATCCAAATTTTAGACAAGTTAACAAAGAAAAAACAATCCAAATCAAAATTTACTACTAATATCTTCATCTAATTCATCAACATCATCTTCATTTGAGTGATCAGTTACTCGAAAGACTTGGTTGGGTTGATAATAGAATCAAAGTCTTGGCAACGGTTCCATGAGAAAGATAAAAATAAGAGAATGGAAAAGATATTAGAGAATGGGGTTGGGAGTAGATAAACATCATCCGCATTTTTCCTATGTTTGTTGACATCTCTAATTACATTTCTATAATAAATTTTGAGAATTTCTCATTCCATCCCTTGATCTTCTTAGACATCATGCGTTATGCCTAAAATACCTTCCTGATTTCGAAGATGTATCTCTGTACGCATATTTTTTCAGTTTTTTTTAACTAATTCCGTAGATTCATCTATACAAAATACTAAAAAATCAACATTGCAACGATAAAATCAACATTTATAAAATAAAATCGGCGTTACGTTGATGATTTTGACTGAAATTTAAATACTACATTTCAATAGTCTGGTGGACGCTTGCACATCTCTAAGATGTCATCGACCGTTCTTCGGACCGTCGCCTACAACTCGACCGAAATTTTCTCTTCGAAATCGAAATACGTTCGCCACATCGCCCTAACATCGTCTTGATTCTTGAGCTCAAACTTGCTCTAAACAATGTATCCTTCGTTGTCAACTGAAGGTGAACGATACTCAAACTTCACAACCTTTCGTTTGTCATTGCAGGTTTCAAATATAGCAGAAATTTTTGAAACTGTATCTACGGAACAATCTGGCGCTTAGACGTTCTGGAGATGCATCTACGAAAGTTTCTCTGAACTGAATTATTTTGAAATTTTTCCTAATGTTTATCAATTTAAAATTATTTCGTAGATATAGCTCCGAAAAAAACCAAATTTTAATACAAAAAAAATGCATCCGAATATATATTTTCAGAAACCGGAGGCATAAAAAAATGCGTTAAATATCTAAGAGGATCAAAGAATGGATTAAGAAATTCTCTTAAAATAATTATTTCTTTATTATAATACTTGCATGTTTTAATTGCATGGTTAGTTAATGACTTGGGTGTTTTCAGCCCCGTCACTGTATCATGGAAGCCAGGATATGAGGCATTGGTAACATGAAAGAAAGAACATATCTTTTAGATTAGATTGTGTGGGGCTCAATGTTTGTGGCTTACATATCTTACCAATTGTGACAACTCTTGCGAACAATGTCCAATTAAATTTGTAACAGAGCAATATATTTGAATGATATTTATATTTATGGAATTTTATGAATTTATCTAGTTATGCCTTCGAAGGAAAATAGCTAATGAAATTTGTTGAGAATCTTGTATAGTTAAAATCTTGAAATTTATTTGCCAAATTTCATTTTGTGATGAAAAATATTGTAATATTTATTGTTATATTTTAAATAAAAACTTTAAATTTCAGGGTAATAAATATATATACCTTAAGTTCTTGAACAAAAAAATATATATCTTAAGTTAATTTTTAAATTGTTTAATAAGGCATTAAATGCTCAAATGTGAGGTTTTTATAATGTCAGTTAATTAATGGTTAAATTATTTAAGTATTTAACTTTTATTATAACCAACTCTAAAGTCCTGTTAATAAATGATTGTGATGTGCCCACATTGTCACATTGCATGTCAATTAAAATAGTGATATTCTATGAGGTTGAGTTGATTGGATATGTTTGTCTTTAGTTTTTGTGTTTTGTACAATTATAAAAAAGAACCTTATCATATACGGTACAAAAACTAAGTGATAATCTATGAGCTTGAGTTGATTGGATATGTTTCTCTTTAGTTTTTTTTAGTGAACAATCATATAAAAAGAACTCTTATACATATAAATTCAACAACTTAATTCTTAAAGAAAAACTAAAATAAGTTACAATAACATTTAACTTTTATTTATTGGTTTGGCAAAGGTTCAATTACGGAAAGTTTCAATTATCACTTCAAAAGTCATAAGATGTTGGAGGTATAATGCTTTTGCGAACTTCAAATCTCTTTTCGATCCACACCATGGATCATTTTTCGTCGTTGGATGTCATATAATGATTTCTAGCATGCTATTCCAAAAAATGAGTGGGTCTCTAAGTGCTTCTGAGAATTCACACAAGACCTAATTGTTTTAATCATAATTTACCCTCATATTACTTTTCATTCATGAGCTTACTTGAGTTGGAGTTCTAACCTTACAAATCCAGTGGTCAACCTCCTTTCATCTGCATCAAAAACTTTTTACTTCACTGCATCCAAACACCATTACTCATTTCTAATTCCTTCTAAATCCACCATGAAATAGTGGCGTTGCAGATAACATGGGGATGATCCATAATATATTCAAGAAGAAGTCAGTGGTTCTCGGGCTTCTGTCAACTTATTCTCCTTCTCTTTCAAATGATCCCCTTAAGAGAGCGCCATGTGTTTATATGTCCTTCTGAAGGCCTAACAAATGTTCTATGAGTTGATTATGTTCATAGATTACAACACCGCATTTGCCTGTTATAGCTCCTCACTACTACGAACATGGGATTTTACCTCAGTTGCCATTAGGATTTCACCTCAATTGCAATAACGCTTTTACATCTAATAAAAGGTTGAGGTAAGGTAGGGTGTCATAAAATGTGGCTACTTTCTCCCTGGGGCTGCCAAAAATCGAAGTAAAAAGTGTCTTTAGTCATGAATTCGATTCCCAGCAATAACATTTTCAAACTCGCACATGGTTGTTCTTTCCCGCAATTGTGAGACGTAACCGAGGTGAATTATTGTGTTTTTTGTAAGATGAGTGTGCACGACAATGCGAAGTAGTACAATACATATCGAACCACTGGGAGATATGTTGCTTTACCGACTTATACTCTAGCGATGTGTAGCTAAGGCGATTAAAGTATTTGAGACTCAATGCAAAGAAATAAAATTAATAGAATAAAAAGTAGGACATGGAAATTTTGTACAAGAACATACCCAATTAACTCTTCGAATCGAGTACGAGAAAAATATAGCAAGTGATAGAAAATAGACAAAATTTTGTACAACACCTACTTGTGTAGCTTGTGTACTCTCTCAGATGGATAATTCATCAACTTTCGCTAGCTCAAATTATTCATCAGAGAACTCATATTTTGGCACAGCTATGAGGCTTTCTCAACAGAGAGCGAGACACCTTGTCAATGGTACCGCAACTTGGTTATTTAGCAATCCACTTTCGAATACTAGCTCATTACCTTTGAATACATGTCAGTATCTGATTTTCTTTTTCCTTCACAACCGGCATAAACATGTTTAAGCATTCATATTCTAAAATAACAATTATTCTTTATTTTTCTCATTATTTGCATACAAATAAATCAATTGGGGTTTATCATGGGATAAGCCTCATGACCCTTTGTCCCTGATGGACTACTCACTCAAATAAGAAATAGACGTAGAATGCATAATATAATAAATAAAATTAAAGCAATAACATGAATGATAATAATATTACTCGAAACAGAGAAAATTGCAATGAAGATTACAACAAAAACTTAGAACTTAAAACTAGAAATAAGAGAAGATGTAGTAAGGTAAGTTGTCCCTAATCTAATGATTCTCAAGGCTATTTATAGCTAAAGTTACAATCAAGAGTATTAAATTTGATCTAGTAAATGTAGTAAGGTTTAAGGACTTCAATGGATTAGTTTAGAACACCAAAAGTCGAAGAGCCGTTATGAAACGCCAAAAATTCACAGCTGGAACTGAGCATAACACAAGCAATTGTTAGCTCCTAAATTCGACACCCCTTGCAAGTTAAAATATTTTAGAGAAAGTATTAGAATCTTGCTGGAGGTGAGAGTTGGTCGAAAAGTGTAAGACGTTTGAGGAAGAAGAGTCGAAACACTTACAAGACCTAAGGAAAATCATGAAGGCTTCGACCATGACGTTGTTGGGTAGTTATCCTAAAGATTTGAAATTTAAATAAATTGGAGGGAGTGTTTTCATTCGCTGGATGACTAAGAGGACATGTGGCGTCATGTGGGCGACGGACCCATGCATTACGGCAAGTGGCGGAAGATGATGATGTAGGAAGTTATTGGTATTTATTTTCTACTATTATAAATAGGAAGTATTAAACATAGAATCGGTGTGTTGTAATTTATTGTTGTACAAGTCACTCTTAAAATTACTCCAAGTATCCGAGTGTAGAGAAAGAGAGTATCGAAGAGAATGTACGTGATGTAAACACACCATCCTTTACTTTCCAATGAAATTTATTTTACTTGTTCAGACTTTACAAAGCTTTCTTTATCTTTCTTGCAATCTTCCCTCTTTTCTATGCATTTTACTTCGTCCTCATTCTCAACCCCTTTTCTAAATATTTTATCTTTTTCTCGCTGAGAACTTTATCTCCTCTTCTTTTATAGTCGAATAGATACTTTGTAGAACCTTTCACTCCAATATTGTCAAAAGTCTGAAACTTAGATAGATTTCCGAAGAAAACCTTTTTAGCACATGTCATAGGATCAATCTGATCGATCCTGTGAGTCACCAAAGTTAAATTTGGAAGATAAGCGGTTGTTTTCCAATTTTCAAGGGAAACAAAATGGCACGCCCAGTGGGACAGTGCTAAAAAAGAAATTTCTTCATATAATCAAATTTTATAGAAAATATCGTCTTATTGATCCTTTCGTGAAAAGTGCATTTTATGTTACTGAGAAGTGGTAGAATTACTATTGTAAACGAAGAGAGACTAACAAGACGAAACATTAGGAATATGGCGACGGATGTAAATCAACCAAATAATCCTAACCCTCAAGGAGACGGTTCTAGAGAAAGAATAGGGAACGGCGTAGTCCCACCTTCGATACCGTCAACAGGGGAACAAACAACGCATCCTGTGAGGCCAGAGCCAACACCTTCAGTGCTTGGAACTGGGTCAACCATAATAAGACCTTACAGTCAACCAGTATTGGAGTATATTGGACCTCAGGTGTCGAATCCTCAAATGTCGTTGGGAGGAAGTTCGACGTCTAGACAATTTGCACCTCCCGGGTTTTCGCAGTCACCAAGAAACCCCCCATATGGGATGCCCACAACTGTAATGCAAGGGCTCCAAAACGCGCCCCCCATATTCTTAGATAATGCAATGGTTTCGCTATTACAAGGATCAGGATCTAGCGTGAACATTGGTTGTAATACCCAAGGTTCAAGCCTAGGGTATTTGACACAAGGCCCTAGCCTGACTAATACCTTTGTTGCATGTTTAAGACAGCAAATGGATGAAAGCAATTTGCAAATGGTTCAGACTCTATCCTAAACCATGGGTGAAATATTTCAACCATTAATCCAAAACACGACCCACACTAATCGATAGTTAGCAATACAATTGACGCGATTGGCCAGGAATCAGGCCCCGATAGCAAACGTTCCACGACAAGACTTGGGACACCAACCAGCAGTAGGGATCCAGGAAAGGATTGGTCATCCCGTTGTCGAACCATTGAGAGACCAGGTTCACGTTCCAGAGGAAAGAGACCCAAAAGTAATTATAGTGAATCGAAACCAGGACGCAGACAATGTTGTCCAGCAGGTTCGACGTAATAATGTGGTTGTCGATAATAATCTAGCAGCCATGGTTGAAAGAATTATGGCCCAAAATGGTCTGAACACTCGGTTCACCCGGCCAAACTACACCTCTCCAATAGTGGATTATATCCTTCAAGCGGAGTTGCCTCCTAGAACGAAAGTACCTAAGTTTACTAAGTTCTCAGGTGATACGACGGAATCCACTGTCGAACACGTGGCCCGTTATCTAATTGAGGTCGGAGAGATAGCAAATGAAGAGAGTCTTAGAATAAAATATTTCCCGAGTTCTCTCACTAAAAATGCCTTCACTTGGTTCACAATGTTACCCCCCAATACGGTGTGTAATTGGACCCAGTTAGAGCGTTTATTCCATGAACAGTTCTACATGGGCCAAACCAAGATTAGTCTAAAAGAACTTGCTTGTGTGAAGCGTAAGTTTTCTAAGCCAATCGAAGAGTACCTTAATAGGTTTTGATTACTTAAGGCCAGGTGTTTCACACAGGTTCCTAAACACAAGTTGGTCGAGATGGCCGCTGGGGGTCTCGACTATTCCATTAGAAAGAAGTTGGACACCCAGTACCTAAGGGACATGGCTCAACTGGCCGATCGAGTTCGACAACTGGAATGACTTAAAGATGAAAAGGCTAAGTTCAATAAAAACAAGAAGGTAGGTTTTGTCGAATTTGATGAAAATGTCGAAGGGATATGTGATGATCCCTTATACTTCGACGAGAGAAAAGTGGATCTTGCTGAACTAAAACAAGGCCCACCTTATTCTTGTAAAGTGCTGGCTCCCCCACAAGGGAAGAATTTTGTCGAATCTGAAAAGAATGATAGGTTCCCAAAGAAAACATATACTTTTGATATCACTAAATGTGATGAAATCTTCGATTTGTTAGTAAAATATAGGCAAATGATAGTGCCACCTGGTGCTAAAATTTCGTCTGTAGAACAAAGGAAGAAAAGAGGGTTTTGTAAATACCATAATTTTTTGGGTCATAAAACGTCTCAATGTTTTCTTTTCAGGGATCTCGTTCAAAATGCAATTCAAGAGGGACGTCTGAAATTTGGGGAGAAGGCCAACAGCCAGATGAAGGTCGACACAGACCCCTTGCAGATGGCAGATGCCCATTATACAGAACCATTGGAAGCCAACATGGTCGAAGCTACTGACGGCAATAATTTTTTGATCGACATGGTAGAGTTTACTGATAATCTCATGGTTGGGGCTGTAATGGCAAAAGTTATTATGGGTTTCGGACAAGAGGACTGTGTAGAGATGGCCACTAACGATCTAGACCAGGTTGATGATAAACTAAATTCAAATGGCAAGGGCAATCCAAGTTTGGGCAATAGTGACTAAGGAAACTGCTAACCATTTTATCAAGATAGACCAGACCATTGAAGGTTTGGAGTTAGGCTTGAGGAAACTAAATCTGGTCGAAGGGGTCAAGATCAATATGGTAGAAATCACACAGCATGAAACTATAGGGGATAGCGAATCAAACTACCAAGAGGAACTCACTAGAGAGGCTTACCCAAAACAGGAAGAATAAATTGTCAATTTTCTCCACCGTTGCCATGGGAAAGGGTCCAGTGTGATGTTATGCCCTCGATACAGTGCCATTTTCGATAAAAAAAAAGCTTCCCAGAAACTAGAAGGAACACATAGGCTTAAACAAAGGAGGGATATGCCCAAATTCGACACTCGAGGTAATCCCTAAAGGAGATCTGAGCCTCGCATTAGGCCCCCAACAACTAAGACCACCAGCTTCAAACCCATTGCTGAAGCTGCTAATGGTAAGTGGATAAAGCCTAACGAAGATAGACAGCAAGGACAGTAGAGGTGGAAGAACTTTGAGATAAAGCGAGGATCTTAAGTTAGTTATGAAAGGAGTTCTAATCTTCAAGAACTGCCCACGTATATGAGAATTACAAGGGAAAGAATCATATATCTCGATCACAATGGATACGGGAGCAACACGAGAGGAAAGCACTCAGGGAAAGCTCATTAGGGAACCAGGCAGAATCCAGTACTAATGCCCCTATCGAGAATAAAGAAGGACAGTCAAAGACATTTGAAAAAGCACATGTGGGACGCAGATTGTTTCCTGCCCAGGTTGGAGAGCAGAGAAAACCAGTTGGAGTCGATGATGAAATGACTGATAATTTTGATTCTGACTCCGACTATTCATTGAAATTATTGGTTAACATAGTGTCGGTAATGCCAAGGGAGTTCGACAGAATATCCGTAGTCGAAAATCTGGATACTTACACATATTAGGAGATGGCGGCACACAAGCATGTGTGCTACTATGTTATGAATAAAGGTTGTGTCGAAGAACAAAATGCATTCTTCGAACGGCCCACAGAGGCAATGAAAAACCATTTGAAGCCTCTTTACATCATAACCAAGGTGAAAAAAGGTCCCAGTTAATAAAATTCTGGTGGATTGTGGCGCAACAGTGAACCTGATGCCATATTTCTTGTTGAATAAAATTGGCAAATATGATACCGATACAAAACCATACAACATGGTTTTGTTGAACTACGAAGGCAAAGTAGGTTCGACCATGGGAGTCATACAGGTAGACGTCATAGTCGGAACCATCACTCGCCCAACCGTCTTCATGGTGGTAGAAACAACAGCCAACTACAATCTGTTACTTAGGCGGGAATGGATCCATAGCATTGGAGTGATGCCATCTTTAATGCATTAAAGGATTATCATATGGAGACCAGATGGCATCGTGGAAAATATCGAAGCTGACCAAGGATATTTTAAGGCATCCATAAACCACGTTGACCAAAGGCAATTTGACAAACACTTGGCCAGCATAGGTCCATGTGTGCCTGCAGATTTCGAGTTTGTACCAAATGATGAAGTGTACTGCTCACTTTATCTACATCTCGTCGATGGTTTCCACTGGGATAAGGAAGTACCAGGTGAGAGGCTCCCATACCTTGGCACACTTCTAATAGACCCCGTTAGATGGGGAAGCAAATTCAGCAATGATGACTGAAGCCATAGCGCTTCAAAGAATTTCGGCTTACATGGCCGAAACTAAACTACAAGCGGCCCTGGAGGCTGCCAGCAACAAAATGGTTGAAAAAGCCAGTGAAGAATCTGGTCGAATGAGCCTTGGTGAAGGTTTCGAACCTGACCCACCTGAGAAGATTCAGTATGAAGATCAAAGGCTCGGCGCTATTTATGACTAGGACCCTCTGGGTTTCGAGAAAGATCCCCTGGAGAACGATGCTAAAATGCTTGCACAAGACCCATTAGAGAAAGTAGATCTGGGAGAAAGAATAGTCAAGATGCCGACATATATCAGTGCTAACCTCGACTCTCAACTCGAGGTCGAAATTATCCAGTTGCTGCAAGAATACAAGGATTGTTTCGGCTGGGATTATGATGAGATGCCCGGTTTGAAGAGAGATTTGGTTGAACATAGATTGCCAATCAAACCTGGCAAGAAGCCAATCAAGCAAAACCCAAGACGTTTTGCTCATGAAATCCTCTCAAAAATAAAGGAAGAAATCGAAAGACTCCTTCGTTGTAAGTTCATCCGCACGACCAGGTATGTTGAATAGCTAGCCAATATTGTACCAGTCATTAAGAAAAATGGGTCTTTAAGAGTATGCATAGACTTTAGGGATTTAAATTCAGCAACCCCTAAAGACGAGTATTCGATGCCAGTGGCAGAAATGCTAGTCGATTCAGCCGCTGGCCATGAGTACCTTAGCATGCTGGATGGTTACTCTGGTTACAATCAGATTTTCATCGCTGAAGATGATGTTCCCAAAACAGCATTTTGTTTTCCAGGGGCCTTAGGCACTTACGAATGGGTAGTGATGCCTTTTGGCCTAAAGAACGCTGGGGCAACATATCAGCGAGCGATGAATTCAATTTTTCATGATTACATCGAGTCTTTCATGCAGATATATATTGGTGACATTGTGGTGAAATCCGTGTCAGGGAAAGATCATGTAGATCATTTGCATCAATCCTTCATAAGGATGAGGAAGTTTGGCCTCAAGATGAACCCCTTGAAGTGTGCATTCTGTGTACAAGCGGGAGATTTCTTAGGTTTTGTGGTCCACAAGAAGGGGATCAAAATCAACCAGAACAAGACAAAGGCCATCATGGAAGCGAAAGCGCCGTCGAACAAGAAGGAACTGCAATCCTTGCTGGGAAAAATAAATTTCCTGAGAATATTTATATCAAAGTTAAGTGACAAAACGTAGGCCTTCTCACTATTGCTTCGAGCCATAAAAGAAAGGTTCGAATGGGGGAGAGATCAGCGGGAAGCTTTCGACAAAATCAAAGACTACTTGACCCGTCCCCCAGTCCTTTCACCACCTTGTCGAAGCAGGAGCATGAGATTGTACATAGCACCCTCAGACAAAAATCTAGGGAGCATACTTGCTCAAGAGGATGAGAATGGCGTTGAAAGATCCATTTACTACCTTAGCAGGGTTTTGAACGATGCAGAAACTAGATATAGTGAGATAGAAAAACGATGCTTATGTTTGTATTTTTCATGTATGAAGTTGAAGCAACATATAAAACCAGTTGATGTGTATGTCTCTTTGCATTTTGATGTTATTAAACATATGTTATCCAAGCCTATTTTGCACAGTTGAATTGGTAAATGGGCATTAGCATTAACTGAGTATTATTTGACTTATAGACCACTAAAGGCGATTAAAGGGAAAATAGTGGCAGACTTTATTGTCGATCACTCCATAAATGAAAATACCCTAAACATTGTCGAACTAGAACCTTGGAAGTTGTACTTCGACGGTTCTAGCCATAAGAACGGGACAAGCATAGGTCTGTTGATTATTCTGCCCGACAAAGTTCCAACAAAATTCAAGTATAAAGTCGAGGGACTATGCTCCAATAATGAGGCTGAGTATGAAGCTTTAATAACCGAACTTGAAATTTTGTTAGAATTGGGGGAAACCCGAGTTGAAATAATTGGAGATTCGGAGTTGGTGGTAAAACGGTTAACAAAGGAGTACAAATGTGTCAAGGAAAATATCATTATGTACTTTGTAATACCCAATAGGCTACTCAAAAAATTCGAAGTGTGCACTATTCGACATATACCACGACTACAAATTAGGTGGCCAACGATTTGGCACAAATTGCATCAGGATACAGGGTCTCGAAGGAAAACTTGCAAGAAGTAATCGAGGCCAGGGGTAAGGTTGTGTCTGTAGGCCTGCGACCGTCGGACCTTGAAGTGACAAAGTTTGGCTATGTTGATGAAGAAACTTTCGAAACTTTTACTGTCGAAGGTTCGACAGAAAAAGATTGGAGGAAACCGTTAGTCGAATACCTTCAAAACCCTTCAGCAACCACAGAATGAAAAGTGAAGTACCAAGCACTAAGTTACGTTCTTCTAGGAAACGAGTTATTCAAGAAAACCTATGAGGGGTTTTTGCTTAAATGCCTTAGTGAATCTGAGGCGTACCTGGCATTGTCATCAGTCCATGGTGGAACATGTATAGCACACCAGGTAGGCCATAAGATGAAATGGCTACTGTTTCGCCAAGGGATGTATTGGCCTACGATGCTGAAAGATTGCATTGAGTTCGCCGAGGGTTGTCAGGAGTGCCAAGTCCACACTGGCATACAACATGTGCCAGCAAGCGAGTTACACTCCATAGTCAAGTCGTGGCCATTCAGAGGATGGGCTTTAGACTTGATAGGAGAGATTCGACATGCTTCTTCCAAAAACCAAAAGTATATCCTAGTGGGGATAGACTACTTCACCAAGTGGATCGAAGCAATACCTCTACCAAAGTAGATCAAGAGGATGTCATTGAGTTCATTGAGAAGTATATTGTTTACAGATTTGGGCTGTCAGAAACAATAACAACGGATCAAGGATCAGTGTTTATGGGTAGGAAAATGCAGGAGTTCACCAAAGAAATGGGATTTAAACTCCTCCCTTCAACGCCTTATTACACCCAAGCCAATGTCCAGGTCGAAGCAGCTAATAAGGTGATAATTGGCATGATAAAAAAGAAAATTGGGAGTAAGCCAAAAAACTGGCATAAAACGTTGGACCAAGTCCTATGGGCATGTCGAACGTCCCCTAAGGAAGCAACCAATACCATCCAGTATCGTTTGACTTTTGGCCATGATGCAGTACTGCCGGTCGAGATCCATATACAGTCGGTTAGAATTCAGAGACATCACGAAATCCCTCGAGGAATCTATTGGGGTATGAGGCTCGACGAGTTAGTAGATCTGGATGAAGAAAGACTTAAAGCTTTGGAACTGTTGAGAAGGCAAAAGAAAAGAGTGGAGAAGTCATATAACAAGAAGGTTAAAACGAAGGCCTTTTTGGTGGGAGATTTGGCTTGGAGGGTAATCCTGCCTATGGATCGAAAGGTCAGATCCCTAGGCAAATGGTCCCCAAAATGGGAAGGCCCATTCCAAGTTTCAAAGGTCTTCTTCAATGGGGCATACGAAGTGGAAGAGCTAAATGAGGATAGGAGAATATTAAAAGTAAATGGCAAATATTTGAAAAAATATAAGCCTGCGCTTCAAGAGGTTAAAATATCAACAGAGTAACAACTAAATATAAAACGAAGCCATAAATGGTGTTAATAAAATACGCCAAAATGGTCCAGTGTCTTACAACATAAAATTAAAACATGGCTTATAGAGGCCAACAAAAGATGCGCTATTATAAAAGCTTAATAAATTAAAAAGGGAGATTGGCCCTCATTCTGAGATAGTTTGACTTTTGAAGCTCGAGGCGTTTCTGACATAGGGCCTTGTCTATTCTCAACTGAGCGATTTCTGCTTCCAAACGACGGGATTCCTCAACAAAGTTAACAGCATGATCAAATTCAATTGCTAAGGAAGAATCATCAAAAGAAGCCAATTCAACATTCTTCTTCTTGGCTTTTGCTATTTTATTGCGAAGTTTTTTGATTTTGCACTCCCAACAAGCAATGTTCGCCTCATTGGTAGTGATCTGTTGTCGATTCTTCTCTTTTATCTCCTCTAATCCTGCAATTTTTTCTTCAGATTCAGCAACAGCGGTCCAAGCAGCGGCTTCACTACCTGACTTCGTCGAAAGATCATTCTCAATCGGGGGCAACAGTTGAAAGTCTTTATGGACTTGATCAATCAAGATACCAACTTCTTGGATGACACTCGCAGCCTCGGGGGAAATCAATTTGAGATCCACTTGCTGTAGGAGAGCCTTTAAGGAGAGGTGGTTGACTGGGACCATTTGCAAAAGAGAGAAAAGATCCCCTTTGAAGATCTTTCCCTTGATCTTCTCAAGAATGTTATCAGTTGGGTGGCTCGAGACTTGGCCTTCAGAGGTCGAAGTGCTGCGGGTCTTACCAGAAGAACTATTTCGCTTACTCAAGGGGAGTTTGATGTACTGTCGAGGGTTAGAGACCTTTAATGCATCAAGTTCTGCTGTGGTAAGATTGGCCTCACCCTTGAGGGGCACCGCTTCACCTCCCTTGAGAGGAGCAGCAGTAATAGTTTTATCTACCTCAACAGGGGTAGGTCCATCGATAGGATGTTCTTCAAGTTTCGTTCCCTTGCTCTTATCTCCCTCTGTGGCATCTTCTTCCATTTTATCTTTGGTTCCCTCGTCGCTAGACTCATCTAGTTTTGACTGATGCATGGTCTTATCTTCGACGACATCATCTTCCCCTGCGACTGTTTCATCAGCGGTCATTGTTTGATCTAAAGGAGAGATGTTTGTGTCAGCCAAATTTGCATCCTCTTCCATAGGAGTTTCTGCACCATCGGCTACATCAGGATTAGCTAAAACTTTATCTTCTTCATGATCGGATCCATCGGTTTGAGATTTTTGGGTCGTGGTCTTTGTCGGTGAAGGAGGAACTATGGTAAACTCATGTTTATTAATTTCGCCAAGAGAACTCGTACCAGAACCCAAATCAGAGGTAGGATGGTAAGTGGGTTACCTTGAATGTTCAAGGGAAAAATTGGCGAAGGAGACTTGGGTGGAGCAGTTTCCAAACCTCCAGCATCAGCCTAGACGAAGAAACAGACATAAGGAAGAGCAAGACGAAAACAAATCAAGTTCTAGAAGAAAACAGTTAGATGTGCATTATACCTTAACATTTTCATCAGCAGGGCTTGAGTTGTCGCTTTCGATAGGAACAATATGCGGAGTTAAGGCATCCTCTGTGGGAGCCTTCACAGGATCTTGAGGGGGAGTGTTCAGTTTGGAAATGTTGAATGTCGAGGGAGCAGGTGGAACATCAGGGGTATCTAGGCCATGGGTAACTTTTTGCCTTCTCTTTATTTGGGCATTCTCATGAGGTGATCCATCTTCATCGTCTGAATCAATGATAATCTGGGCAGAAGCCCTTTTGAGTCTCTTCTGTGGAGTAGGTGGTTTTCGGATAACCTGAAACAACGACAGATGTTAGGAGAAATTAAGGAAAACAAGATAACAAAGGCTTGCAGGAGATTACCTTTTGGTCTTCGACCTTGGCTTTTATCTTTGGTGTTGGAGCAGTTCTTTTAGGAACAGCTGCAAAATAAACCATGCCACTACCAGTCTGTAACAATAAAGCTCGGATGAAAGAGTCCAAATCGAAGGGGGATGACCTTCAAGAATGTCGGATTCGATGCGAACATCTTCAATACTAACATGAAGGTGCCCTTTAAAAGTATCGAGCGTATGTTTAGTCGGAACCACCCGTTGCGCTTTGGGTTTCGAATGCTGTCAAAGGATTATTATAGCATCCCCTCAGATAAACCAATCTGGAAATGGAGGGGCAAGAGCCACGCCAAAACTAGCAGTTGGTAACCGAGGGGTTTTTGGAGGAAATAGTTTAAAGGCAACCTCATACCGTTTCTCATGAGGAACAAATGAGGGAATCTTTAAATTTTCCATTTTCTTAGAAAATGTTTCCCTTAAAGTGACAGCAGCCTCACGGATGGTCCAACTAATATCATCTGGTCGATATGAAATTTCAAAGTACTTCTGGAAGGCTTAAATCTCTTCGATATGGGTAGACGTACCTTTCTTGATTTTCTCCTACACATCAATGAAAGCTTGGTCAATCAATCGAGTAAAGCTCGAAACATCAAGAAACTCTGAGGCATAATATCTGGACCACCAATTGTAGAAATCTGGGGAGCAGAAGTAGGAGGGTTCAAAATAAACAACTGTAAGAAGATATTTGTGGGCATGACGCGCCAGTTGTGTTGAGCAGTCTAGGGAATTAACAACGGTGAGAGGGAGTATAACGTGCGACTTCTTATCATACAGACATTTGGGTAAAGTTTGTATTAACCCAAACTACCGTGATACCAAGTTTGGCTGGAAGGCCACCAGGGTGGCTTGTCCCCTGACGAGGTTGAGTTTATGAACTAACAATCGAGGTATGAGGAATCGATCCCAGATCAGCTTCGATTTATCTTCGTGTTTCTTCAGCGGAGAAGGGAAGGGTCTGGTGAACCATTCAGGATCGTACTTCCTTTCTGCAAATGGAGCCATTCTTGAGGTGAACTTGTGACGTTTGGCGAACATATGGATGAAGTTGGAAAGGCTGGCTCGAAGCGTATGTCCTTCTTTGCTTGGAGTGAGTTGAACCAAGCAGGGCCATTCGACCCGTCTCTCAGAAATAGAAGACGATCCCTCGTCGACTTCTCCTTTTTTGGGAAGGCTACTTTCGAAATTAGCGTTGAGCCACAACTGGAGTAGCCAGAAGAGACCAGACATTAGCAGGTTTCCATGACTCTCTGGGTCCTTCAGCTTACTAGCACCTTCGCCCAAGGCTTTATAGAGACTGACTAGAATCACCTCGCTCAAGAAAATGCCTCTTTTCAGGTGTAGCTGGTTCGCCAAAACAAGATATTTACATGCCACCTGCAAAGATTTAGTACAGAATACGCAGCGAAACAGCCACATGGCCAAGAAGGCTATATGTTCCTCATCTTCGACAGAGGTAGTATTTTTATTGTGATAATTTTGGACGAAGGCCGTATAGGTGTGCTTTGTAGTTGTGAATCCTATGGTATCCTGACTATTGACTTCAGGGTCATAAACTAATCCATGGGGTTTTAGTCCTATGATCGCGGCTATATCAAACAGTGTAGGTGTCATCATCCCACACGGAAGGTAGAAAGTGTGATGTGTGCTATCCCAAAAATACAAAGAGGAAGCCAGCATAAGAGGACAATAATTGGGGCCGACTTTCGACATCATTATGAGGTCATAAATACCAGTTTCTTTCTAGTCCTGGGCTTTCACTTTTTCCATTTTCTCTAGCCAATTAAGGTAAAGTTCGGAGTCCTTGAAATAAGGAGTGGCTCTAAACAACCTGGCTCTGTCGTGGAGATACCTAAGGTCTACATCGAAGGAAGCTAGACTATCAGGACCATCAGCGAGAACCCTGCTAGGATCCTTTTGCCCTAAGGGTTTGGTTAGTCTGTAAGAGGGAAAGAAGTCAGGGATACTAGAATAATCAAGACCTAAAGGAGATAATAGGCCAGACATTACTAAGGGTTTACCTGCAACATTAATATGGATGATTACCTGTGATTCGTAGATATGGCGCTTTTCCTCCAACAGGGGTTCACGTGTATTGAAAAGCAAGATATGGAGTATTGAAAAGCAAGATTTTTTGTATCATAAGTGGCTAGAGTTAGTAGGCCACGTGTATTCTCGAAGGTGGCGAAACAGGGGTGGAAGTTATAACCTATACCCCTAGGCTCTAAAAGAATGATGATGGTCTGCAATTTTGGTGATTCTCGAGAAACCCGCCATGATGACCATGACGTCAAGAACATGCTCCAAGGTGACGGAACAGTTTCTTGCGTGTTCTTTCAATTTTCTTCTTTCTTCTCTTTCCTCCCTCTTCATCTTCTCAGACACTAGTTGGCAAAAGCACATTGTTTGACACGTGTAAGTTGAAGTAAACAGCGTCGAATTGGATGTTGTCAAAAAAATGCGCTTTTCTACATAGGGGTCGAAAAGACATTTTTTGGGGGGCAATTTGTTAGCTCCAAAATTCGACACCCCTTGCAAGTTAAAATGTTTTAGAGAAAGTATTAGAATCTTGATGGAGGTGAGAGTTGGTCGAAAAGTGTAAGACGTTTGAGGAAGAAGAGTCGAAACACTTGCAAGACCTAAGGAAAATCATGAAAGCTTCGACCATGACGTTGCTGGGTAGTTATCCTAAATATTTGAAATTTAAATAAATTGGAGGGAGTGTTTTCATTCGCTGGATGACTAAGAGGACATGTGGCGTCATATGAGCGACGGACCCATGCATTACGACAAGTGGCGGAAGATGATGATGTAGGAAGTTATTGGTAGTTATTTTCTACTGTTATAAATAGGAAGTCTTAGACATAGAAACGGTGTGTTGTAATTTATTGTTGTACAAGTCACTCTTAAAATTACTCCAAGCATCCGAGTGTAGAGAAAGAGAGTATCGAAGAGAATGTACCTGATGTAAACACATCATCCTTTACTTTCCAATGAAATTTATTTTACTTGTTCAGACTTTACAAAGCTTTATTTATCTTTCTTGCAATCTTCCCTCTTTTCTATGCATTTTACTTTGTCCTCATTCTCAACCCCTTTTCTAAATCTTTTATCTTTTTCTCACTGAGAACTTTATCTTCTCTTCTTTTATAGTCGAATAGATACCTTGTAGAACCTTTCACTCTAATATTGTCAAAAGTGTGAAACTTAGATAGATTTCGGAAGAAAACCTTTTTAGCACATGTCCTAGGATCAATCTGATCGATCCTATGAGTCACCAAAGTTAGATTTGGAAGATCAACGGTTGTTTTCCAATTTTCAAGGGAAACAACAATGTTAGCTGACACGGGGGTCGTGTTAGAATAATACAGCTCGTGTCAGAAAACATGGAAAGCTTGTGTTTTTCTATGAATTTCATATAGAAAGCATATTTGGACCAACATGGCCCGTGTTAGCTGACACGGGCAAACCGTGTTGGTCAGGGAAATTTGTACTAGAGATTTCCTAAGTGCGCGATTTTTAGTATTTTTCGCTTCAACTTTGTTTGATACTTCTTTATTGCTTGAAAACACTAAAAACACGCCAAAAAGTATAACAAAGGAAACAAAATGATGAAATCACACCATAAAACGAAAATAAATCAAGGTAAAAACACATTTCATGCACCACCTATCAAACACCCCCAAACTTAAATTGTTGCTTGTCCTTAAACAATACAGCTTGCCTAGGCAACTTCTAGGTCAAACTTTAGCTCAGAAAAAACTTGTAAAAAAAAGAGGTACCCATACAGAAATTTTTATTTAGATTGACCAAAACCTGCGTTCCCCTATACTTGCTTGACACCAGAGGCATTACAAGGACACAAACTGTAGAAAAGATACAGACCAAAGTCTCCTATTTCTGATACCTCTTTAAATATGCTTTGGACTTAAGTCTCTCTTTATGATTTTACTCTTCTTTTGTTCAGGACAATCATCATGTTAAAGCATTTAGAATAATAATAGTCATCACTTACCTGTAAGATCGATCAAGGATTTTTTATTTTGATATTTACAACACATGAGCAAACTAGTTGCCCTTTTTAGTTGTAGATTAAAGTACAAACTAAAATTCTGGTATACAGATCTTAGATGTCCCAAGAGATGTCAGAACACTTGATCTCTGTTAAGAACAATAACAAGAAGCAGCACAATAAAAACTTACAGAAAGTAAACAAACACACAATATTAGTTCTAAGCAAAACAACCTCCGATTTACAACTAATCACTTAATTACAATTCATGCTTATTTTCTACCTAAGACTCTTCCTAGGTATGAGACCTTTCTCAACTCCCTTTCAATCACAGCAGTGATAGAAATTACAACTCAATGTAAACAGACCAGCTCAAGTAACAACACGACACAAGAAAGGCTCACAAAATACAAACCCTAAACACAATAAGCAACAAATTATTTTCCACACTTTTCTTAGGTTAAATTCATCCTATTTATAACCATAAACTAGACTGAATTTGGGCTTCAAAACCAGAGCAATTTTCTTACACAGGATTTGTAACGGATTCTCTAAAAGAATAGTTTCTTCAATCCAAAGTTTCCTAAAGTGACTCCACACTTAGAAAACGGAATCTTCAGATTCCTACAGAATTCCTAATTCCTCAATCTTAAACGCCACCTAGGATAAACAAATATTCCCAGAATAATCTCAAATCTGGAAGTAAAATATCATAATCAAAAACTGAAAAGTAACAAACGAATATGTCGAATCATCACAATAGGACATCTCATCTAACATCTTGATCTTCAGTTAGTTCTTCATGTTAGGACATCTTGTCCAACATCTAGCTGTCAAGTTAGTTTTATCAAAATTGGTGCCAACCTCAAAAGCTTAGACTCATCAATCTCCCTCTTTGGCAGATTTTGGCTAAAACTAACTAAATAACCCTTGCAAGAAGAAACACAAAGTCAGAGGCCAAAAATTAGAAATTGGAACAGCAGCGGAATAACAAAAACACTTTAAAGCCTCCCATTCAATCAGTTCCTTCTTCTACATGACTAAAATAGAACTCTCCCCCTCAATAACAACAGTCAGTGGTTAGCAAAGTTAGTATTACTCCCCCTTTTTAGCCATAATATGACAAAGGTAGTTAAACTAACTAAACAACCAAACAATAACATAAAAGATAAAGGAACATAACAAGCACATGAAATGCCAAAATAAAAATTATCCTACGCATTAAGCCCTTACATAACCACCCAAAAAATAAGACTACATTCAGATATCTTCTTCTTCTTCTTCTTCCTGTCCAACAAGGTCATCATCAGTCTCATATTCAGTATCTTTAGGATCAGCATCAGCATCTTCTGCTCCATCCTTATCAGCATCATTAGTGCCACCAGTAGCTTCAGTGCCCTTGTCCTAATCAAATGTTAAGGCCAATATTAACTGTTCAAATTTATCCTTCCTAGCTGTGTTGGACTTGATGATAGCATCGCGATCCTTGTAAGTCTCCTTTAGTTGGGCAATAATATCCTCTTTTGAAGTTGCAGGAACATATGTTGGAGCGGACGTCAATACAATATCTGGGACATGACTCTCACCAAACAACTTATAGTGCAATGTCGAAGGAGATTCCATTTTCATTGCATAATCTGCAGGCACCAGGATACCAGGATGCTGATCCAGGATTATACCATAAATGAGGGAAGGAAAACATATAGGCAATTGAATTATAGTTGATAAAGCTTGTTTTAGAACATGATCAAAGATATAATCACAAAAATCAAACTTCCTTCCTTTACCAACAATATATATGAACTTTCCTAGACAAGCAGAGATGGTTGAAGTATGGTTGGTAGGAACCCATTTGACAGTACCAATTCTATGAAGAATTGCATACTTCACACTAAGCTTCCCAGCTGAAAGATTTCCTTTGCTTGGCCAATGCTTCATAGTTTTGCAGGTGATCTTCTAACGCACCTGATCATTAGTATCTTCAACCTCAGGTTAAGGATCTTCTGATCTTCCTAGAAGCTTGTTGATCACAGTGTAGGAAAATGTCACAACATTTCCTCTAACATATACTTTCCTGAAGTCTTCACTGTTTGTATCATCACAACCTTCAGGAATGTTCACCACAAATTCCTTCATTAGCTTCTCGAAGAAGGATTAAATTTAGTGACTATCTTCATCAAGCCAGCAACTTCAACATCTCTTTGCATTCAAGGGCATTTTTTTTCCTAATTCTCTATATAAAGCTACTATGCCTTGGTACACATCTTGCCATCTTCTCACGTTTTCAGTAGCATGGAAGGAAACATTGTCCAAACGAGCTTTAGGGAGAGCATAAGCCTTCTTCTTAGAACCTGGTTTCTTTACATGCATGATGTTATGTATATCTCCTTCAACATCATAGTCTGACTTAGTATCAGACTCATCCTTTCTCTTTTTCGACACAATAGCAACCTTGCTCCAAGGTTTATATGGTCCAATAACAGATTTCTTGATAGGGGTGTTTTCTGCAGCCACACTATTACCTTTTATGCACTTCAGTCTCTTGGAAACAATAAGGTGGAGACTATTTGCAATGATCTCATCATCAGAGGGCAGGTCATCAACATTCATAGCCTGATCAGCAGCCTTTCTAGCAGTACCTTGAGATGCTTGACCCTTTGACTGAGATTCTTTCATAGAGGGAGATGTTCCATCATCTGCTTCAACATCTCTTACCATAAAATTAGAAAGCGTGTGAAGATTCCCTTCTGATTTTTCATGATCATTCTCTTCAACCCTATCCTCAAAAACATTCTCCTCAGTCACTACCTCTGGTTCAGCAACCGGTGTAGAGGTATTGGGAAAAATCTGAGCCAGAGGTCTAGTAATCCCAGCAATGTTTAGACGACTCCCTATATTTAACGTTCTAGTAACCATTTTAATGATTCTCTTATTAGTATCAAATCTTTCTTTATTAATCTTTGAAGCATTATCTGTAGGGAAGTCCTTAGATCTTCCCACAAGTAGTTTGTTAGGCTTGCATGGCACCATAGCTAGGGGAGCAACATCAATCGCATCTGCAGAAGACAGATTCCCAGACTTAGCCCTAGCTGTTAATGATAAAATGTTCTCCATCTTGGTTGCCCCTTTAGAAGATTGTTGTTGAGACATCTTGGAGCACTGGAGAGTTGGAGAAGAATAAACTGGATTAGGTTTTTCTTCGAGCAGGAAGGTGAAATAATTTGTGAGGAAGGGTACAGTATGAAAGAGACGTGTGAGAGAGCGGTTTAGATGAATTTGAAATGATTAATTTGAAACCCTCTTTTTATTTTTTGGGAACATACATACACTTGAGTAGTATTCCCACAAATTAATTTCTCAAAACCCCCAATCATGTAAAACCCTAATTTTCTCCTTAACTCCTTAAACAGACTTTTGGGACCATCACTGATACTTAAGTTCTCATAGTATGATGTCACGGCATCTTGTGTGACATTATTCTCAGTCAACATTCGTCTCTTCCCTATGAGTTGAGAGAAACTCTCCCCTGTTGCTAAGCCTCCAGCTTCTGTTAATACATCAGTAACAACATAAGCACACCTCTTTTCTTCAAGATCATCAACCAATACGCTCCTATGAAGTAGTTCCAGAATCCTTGAAGTAGTTAGATGTCTCAACTTCTTGTGTGACATCTTGGTTAGCTTTCCACAGATTCCTCCATCATCAATGTTCAGATTTAAGGTATCTCTACCTGCTGCATTTTACAAACTTTTCTTCATCTTCTGAATATGACAAAGTTTCTGATGCTTCACTTCATCTTTATTTGACATGGATGAACACTCTGCCTTTGGAGGAGTCCACACGTAGCAGTTATTCTTGGATCTGCCTCTCTTCATGATAATTGCATCCTTATTATTCGTTACTCGACACTCATATTTGGTAAAGTTAACCTTGAAACCTAGGTTACAAAGTTGGTTGATACTTATCAAATTTGCAGTCAGACCTTTGAAAAGCATCACATTATCAATTCTAGGCTGCCCAATATAGTCCAGCTTCTTAACATCTATAATTTCCCCTTTGGATCCATCTCCAAAGGTGACCTGACTTGTGACATGTGATTCAATATCCACCATAAAATTCTTGACACCAGACATGTGTCTAGAACAACCACTATCAAAGTACCACCTTTCACTAGCATAGACTCTTAGATAGGATTGAGCTATGAGAGCGATAGAGTCATTCTTGGGAATCCACTTCTTTTTTTGCTTTACCAGCCTGCATCTCTCTGAGTGGTGAAGAAGATTTGGGATAGCCATGTAACTTGTAGCAGTAAGGTTTAATGTGACCATACTTACAACAATGATGACATTTCCAGTCCTGCTTCTTTCTTCCTAAATAAATTTTTTTATGTCTGTGTTGATGTTATGACATCCCTTTTGACATCTTCTGATTCTACTTTCTTCAAGGTTGAGTAATTCTCAATGCTAGATATTCTCTTTTATTCATCACACCTTGGTCATTATAGCCAAGTCCTCTGATATCTCCAGCATTCCTCCTAAATTAAAGAATCTCATCCAGCACATCAGAACTGTTGTTGAGCATTCTAACTGTTTTGGTCATATTGTCAAGTTTGAAGTTGAGCAAAACAATTTCCTCCTTTAGGTTAGAGATGATATCAAGGTGGTTGAACCTTTCACCCTTAAGACGGATGATAACACTATGTTGATCCTTTCCTAGTTTCCTAGTTGACATATTTCTGCACTTCTAATGCATAACTCCCTGTATGAGTTAGCCAGATCATCATATGAAGGTTCTCCAATATCTGATTCTCCATCAGAGTCAAATGCCTCAGTATGAGCAAAGACATGTTTAGCTGATTCTCCTTCACTTGAAGAATCATCCTCAGACCATGATGTAGACAAGCATTTCTTCTCCTTCTTGAGAAAGTTAGGACACTCATAGTTGATGTTTCCAAATCCTTCGCACTCATAGCACTGGATTGGTTTCCCTTTGTTAGCTTTCCCTTCAATTTTGGACTTTCTTCCAAAATCCATCCTTTTGTAGTTGTCAGATGACTGATGTCGCTACCGCGAAAATAAGGTGCCGGCAAAACAGAAGAGTCGCCACCTTTCGTTATTTATCCCTCAGAACGGGAAAGGAAACGATCGGAAAAATCTGACGAAAAGGTATAAGACAAGGTCGTCGCAACCGTTGTCTGGGTTCGGGAGTTGTTTACGCAAGGGGAAGGTATTAGCACCCCTCACGTCCATCGTACTCGATGGGATCCACGCTTGCTGTGTTTATCTAACGGGTTGGTTTAACTTATCTACCTATCAAGGCTGGTCTGAAAAGAAAAGAAAATGACTCGGCAAAGCGTTGCACGTTATGCCTACGTATTCTCATCAGAGAATGAGAAATCAAAGTCAACGTAGTTCGCCTAACTACGGGTTACGGGGAAGGTGGCTTGCCAATACGTCAGTATTGTGCCTACGTACTCTCAACAGGTATGAGAGATCAGAGCTTACGTAGTTCGGGATACTACGGGTTACGGGGAAGGTGGCTCGCCAATAGATTAGTATTGTGCCTACGTACTCTCAACAGGTATGAGAGATCAGAGCTTACGTAGTTCGGGATAATACGGATTACGGGAATTCAGATTCATCTGTTTTTCGAGTAGGGTTAACAAACAGTTCCATCAGTTTGGCGTACGCAGCTCGACCCTTGGAGACTTATACGTTACCGTTTGCGGTAGAACTGGGAGTTAACGACACTCTTTTCTTCAGAAAAGCTTCCTTTGAACTATGGGCCTACGGGGCAAAAAGGTTTGAAGTTCGTTTTCTGTCTTTTATGGAAGAACTGTTTTTTTAGTTGTCTGTAGTTTGTACAGCACTAGAGACTATGACCTGGGAACGAATGCGTCGCATATCGTCCAAAGGACGTATACTAAACATTCTAGACGATTGAGAGGAAGCCGCTCAATTATCATTACTCAAGTAGCTTAAGGATCGTAACGCGCTTATACTAACTTGCCTTTATTACGTCTTTTACTGTTGTTTAAGATGAGAAGAGAGAACAGGCTCAACTAAGGGGAGACTATCAAGTCCTAATGTTGTCATGCCAAGGATTCATCCTATGGTTGAAGTTTGAAACAGGGATCTCCTAGAAATTATCATGCATAGGTTTCAACCTAAAGTTCTAATCATCACTTCCTTATCAAAGGAAGTGAGATTCCTAAGGGATCATGTCAATGGTAAACAGAAACAGATAAAGCATCAGCTTAAACAGTAAACAGTAAACGACTGTAAAATGCATGCAATGCAAGTGAGGGAGGAAATGTGTGTGGGGCATCAGCCTCCACAAGCTCGTCTCGACCTCAAGCCAGATATGAATAACTGCAATCATACAGGAAAAATAAAATGCCATCAAGCAAATCACAAACCACATAGGCAAGGGAGCAGGGCTCTACCGAATACCCGCAAGCAAAGCCATACAGTAAAAATACAAGCAGAGGGAGCAACTAAACCTCTAGTGCAATCATGCTCCTAGCTTAACTCAATCTAAACATGAACTTATTCTAATGAATCAATCAAATCACACAATTCACATCAATACAATTGCACAGAAAGCAAACAGACAATCAAGAAAGCAAATCAACATCTTCTACAGCTTCACAGCAAGGCAATCCTCTGACAGCAGTTCATTCTTCAGTCTGCAACTGTTCTTTCAGGCCTTCATCTTCAATAGCAAGTATAAACTTGCTTCTTCAAGCTCTCAATGCCTCAAACACAAGTATCAACTTGTTCTCCAACTTATCCAAGCTTCAGCTCTTTCTTCATTCTCAATTTGATCTTCTTCACAAGTATCAACTTGTTCTTTTGGATCTTCAAGCTTCAGCTCTAATGGCAGTCTTCAAACAAAGGGAAGTGGAAACCTCTAGCATCTTCAATCTTCTAGCAAGGAAATCCATCCTCTAGCAAGGGAGAAAGATTCATCTAACAAGAGCAAGGTGTGGATAGTGGTGAGCAAAGTGAAGACCAAAGGTCACCTCTAAGCACTCCACCATCAAAGAAAGGAACCCTCAAAGGTTCTACCACTTTGTGAGGAGCCAATCGTCCTACCAAAGGAGGGATGAGGCCTTCACAATGGGACCTTACATCATAGGGAGGAATGGAAGTGATCAACACCTTCCATAATTCATGAAGGAAGAAAATCTATTCTAAGAGATCTCCCTAAAATCCCTAGTCCTTAACCCTAAACAAACTACACCAAAGGGATAGCAAACTTCAAGTCCAAGCTCCATCATGCATTCCACAGCAGCCCACTCATGTCTTCATCATCATCCAAGAGCAAGAGAAGCAAAACCCTACTCTAAGGGAATTAAAGAAATCATTCTAGTTGAGTTAGCAAGTTAGGATCACCTAAAACCTAGTACTAAAGTTAATTCCAACTAAAATACTAAAACCAATTGTAAAATCCTACAAAAATAACTATGGGAACCTAAGTCAATCATGACTCTATCATGTTAATTCCAAAGATCAAATCATCCAATAAGTCCTAGAATTAAATCCTAAACTATGGGGTATCAAGGTTAAACCCTAAAACTAGAGCACCTAAAGTTCCAATACAAAAACAGCCCTAAACTTCTCCACAAAAATGTGATAAAATTACTAGAGGAGCATACATGTCTTAACTAGCTACACACAAAAAATCAGCTCAAAAACCATCACCAAGTGATCACACAAAAATTAGCAAGAAAAGGTATCAACCATAATGAAATTAATATCAATTAAAATACAAAAAATGCAATTAAAATAAAAAAATGTATGAATTCCTAAACTCTTAATTTCCTAAAATTCTAGACTCATTCATGAGTCAGGGGGAAAAAACCTGGACCAAATTGAGTTATTTTTCTATTTATTATGAATTATTTTCAAACTATATGAAATGATGGAAAATAAAAGAAAAAGAAAGAAAATAACAAGACACGCGTGGCAAACAGCAAATATTCTCAGTTCATTTCCCAGACTGGGTCAATTAGGGGGTGTGGTTATCACTTGGATCCTTAAGCCCAAAACACCAATTAAATGAAACGGTGCGTTTCATTTCTCAATCTCTCTTCAGAGTTCAAAACAAATCGTGGCCCTCCATTGCTTGCCTGAGTCAAAGGTCAGACCCTCATCCAATGGCTCATGTGCTTCGTCCCCAAATTCAAATCAGATGGAGGGAGTTTCCCAGACGGTGGCCTGAGTTGCAGCGCCACCGTCTTCTCCGGTGAAGTGCTCATCACAGGTCATCAAAAATAACAAACCAATACCCAATCTCACTCAATTTTTCCTCTTGAACACGAATCCAATCTCCAAAATTACTAATTCTTTCTCTAACTTAAAACACGATCATACTTTCAGAAATACACCAAATCTTGATCATCATAATTCTCAAAAATAATGATCCCAATGTAACCTACACTCTTCAGAGGTCATAATCCACTATCCAAACACGATTATATCACCAAGAATCTTGAGAAATCAGGCTCAACAGAAAGTGATCCATGACCTAAAGTGTCTCTATCCATCAGTTTCTTGTGCCAAAATCCATCTATGTCATGCTATGAACCTAACCACCTGAAGATTTCTAGCTATCTCTCCATAAATTAAGCAGAATTTTGATTGGTACAAACCTGGTTTCAGATGAAGAACAAGTACAATCCTTGCTCGATTCTTCCTCCAATGTGATCCAGATTCACTCCAAATCTTCCTCTGAAGCTAATGCACACCTCAATTTGGCTTGATTGCTCTTCAATCTCAGAATACGATCTTGAGTTGCAGCTCTGCAAAATCCAATGCTCTCTCTGCTACCATCTTCAAATGCTTCCAAAAAACTGGCTGAATACACTCCGAATCTTATATAGAACTCAATGGAAATGTCTAGAAACTTCTGTAACCTTCCAAATGAGATTTTGCAATTTCAATTTCTCTTCAAAATGTCATCCACACCAGTCACGATTCTAGCTCTGTTTGGGCATGAAAACACTTGGAATCTTCATATCATGAGATATTGAATTGGTTGGTTATGCTCATTTCCTTGTTTGCAATCCAATGGTTCATGTTGATTATGTTACTTCATCATGAAGAAATGAGATGAAATGGCATGAATTTGACCTCAAACCAAAATTCTAACATTGCCAAAGTTTCTAAAATGATTTTTCCAATCAAAATGACCTATAATTTTGCCTTGTTTGGACACAAATCAATTTATTTCAATTTTTTTGGTCATTTAATGCCTTTAATCTTTCCTTTTTCACAACTCCTTGAACCAAGTCCTTCCTTGAGCCATTTCAATGTCTTCTTGATACATGGTAAAGGTTAAAACCCTATTTTGAGCAACTTTCAAGTTGAACAAAATTTCATTTGAGGTGTCTAAGTTGGTGAAAATGGCCTATAACCAAAAATGACCTATAATCATAACTTCCCAAAATACCCTTGACTTGTCAAAGCCATAACTTGAGCTCTACAAATCCTATCAAGGACTTCTAGTACTATATAGAAATCTAATAGAATAAGGAACAACATTCATGTTTACCAAAAGTTCATAGGAATCATCCTTCTAGGGCAAACGTGTCATGCAAGTTGGGTAACTTTTAAGCTCCAAATTCACATGCCTCAGATGACTTGTAACTTGTCAAAGCCATAACTTGAGTTCTACAAATCCTATAAAGGACTTCTAGTACTCAAATTAAAGCTAAAACCATGCTCTACAACAATCATGTTATGGTCAAGATGAGATGACAATCATATCTTAAGTTAAATAGTCTTGAAGTCAGGGGTCAAACTAGGGGATTTTACACTGTCAAGCCTTAGAAACCCTAGCTTGAAACTTCTCAAACTCTTCAATCATGATGAGTTAACCTTGGAATCATCCTTATAACATCTCAATGTATCAATCCATGATCACATGGCTCTTGAATTAGGTCTCAACCTCCTTCAAATCCTCAGTTGACTTAGGGTTGACCCAGTTAAACCCTAGCTGCACCAATCATGGCTGAGGCTTCTTATTCTTGCACAATGACCTATCTAGGCCTCAAAGTGATCTTCAAAACTTCTTATGAGCTCTCTCAAGACCTCAAGTCCAACTTCATGGCCTCAGAATCATCTGATGGCTTTCCACAACTCTCAAGTTAGGAGACACACCCTATTGGCTTCAATCACTCTCTCTGAGGATCTTTTAACTTCTCTGACAAGGATATCAACCCTTGAGCACCTGAATAACCTTCTTAGCTAGCTTCAAATTCTTGTGTAGCCCTTGATTGGTAATCATACCTCTTGATCTCCGGCATACATGTCAATGAAATGCAAATGATAATGCTAATGTGCATGAAATGAAACATAAGCTAGGTAAAGAAATGTTTGGCAAATTTTGGGGTGTAACAACTGAGTCTTGACTTTTGGTCTTGACTCCTCGTCCATTCTCTTCAGCAATTGATTGTACTATTTTCCAAGAAGCACAACTACCTTAGACAATTCTTCCTTGGAATTTGTCTTACATTCATATTGATTAGACACCAAGGCTATGCTTTTTTTCTTCTCATATTTCTCACTGATATCCTTTCAAAAGTTTGAAGAGAACCCATAAGTTCATGCACTTTCAGGGTATTTATATCTTGAGCTTCTTCGATGGCAGTTACCTTCATGTCAAACTTCTTGGGAAGAGATCTTAGAATTTTTCGGACTAACTTAGCTTCTGGAATATTTTCTCCAAGATCACTTGAAGTATTGGCTATATCAACAATGTTTATATGAAAGTCTTGAATACTTTCATCCTCTCTCATCTTCAAGTTCTCAAACATGGTTGTGAGAAGTTTAAGTCTTGATGATTTCACCCTAGAAGTTCCTTCATGCGCAGTCTTCAAAATCTCCCAAGCCTCCTTGGCAACAGTAAAATTCTTGATCTACCTGAAAATGTTCTTGTCCACACCATTGAATAAGGCATTCAATGCTTTAGAATTACCTTGAGCAAGCTTGTCATTTTCATCATCCCAGTCTTTCTCAGACTTGATCATATCAGTAATCTGACCTTTCTGATTTTTAACCTTTGGAGGATCCCATCCTTTGACCACAGTTTTCCAAGCTTTACCATCCATTGACTTGATAAAGGCCACCATGTGCACTTTCCAATATTCATAATTGGATCCCTCAAGAATTGGTGGTCTATTCAATATTCCTCCTTCTTTGTCCATTGTACCAGAAAGTAACTTCCTTGAATCTCACCTATATGCAGAGTAGGATGCCTGCTATAATACCAATTGAAATTCTGGTATACAGATCTCATATGTCCCAAGATATGTCGAAATACTTCATCTTTGTTGAGAACAATGACAAGAAGCATCACAGTAAAAAGTTACAGAAAGTAAACAAACACACCGTAATTGTTGACCTAGTTCGGTAAATAACAACACCTACGTCTGGGGGCTACCAAGCTAGGAATGAAATCCACTAGATAGTATTAATTCTAATCTAAATAGCCTCGGTTTTAAAACTTAGCACTTAATCACTACCCGTGCTTAATTTCTACCTAAGACGCTTCCTAGGTATGAGACCTTTCTCAACTCCTTTCAATCACAGCAGTGACAGAGATTACAACTCAATGTAAATAGTCCAGCTCAAGTATCAACATGACACAAGGCTCACAAAATACAAACCCTAAACACACTTATCAACAAAGTATTTTCCACACTTTTCTTAGGTTAAATTTATCTTATTTATAACCATAAACTAGACAGAATTTGGGCTTCAAAACCGCAGCAACTCTATTAAACAGGATCTGCAACTGATTCTCTAAAAGAATAGTTTCTTCAATCCAAAGTTTCCTAAAGTGACTCTACACTTAGAAAACAGAATCTTCAGATTCCTACAGAATTCCTGATTCCTCAATCTTAAATGCCACCTAGGATAAACAAATATTCCCAGAATAATCTCAAATCTGGAAGTAAAATATCATAATCAAAAACTGAAAAGTAACAAAGAAAGATGTCGAATCATCACAATAGGACATCTCGTCTAACATCTTGATCTTCAGTTAGTTCTGCATGTTAGAACATCTTGTCCAACATCTAGCTGTCAAGTTAGCTTTATCAAAATTGGTGCCAACCTCAAAAGCTTGGACTTATCAATCTCCCTCTTTCGTAGATTTTGGCTAAAACAAACTAAATAATCCTTGTAATAAGAAACACAAAGTCAGAGGCCAAAAATCAAAAATCGGAACAGCAGCGGAATAACAAAAACACTCTAAAGCCTCCCATTCAATCAGTTCCTTCTTCTGCAACACTAAAATAGAACTCTCCCCCTCAATAACAACAGTCATTGGTTAGCAAAGTTAGTATTACTCCCCCTTTTTAGCCATAATATGACAAAGGTAGTTAAACTAAGTAAACAACCAAACAATAACATAAAAGATAAAGGAAAATAACAAGCACATGATGTGCCAAAATAAAAATTATCCTATGCATTAAGCCCTTACATAACCACACAAAAAATAAGACTACATTCAGATATCATCTTCAGTAGCCTCATGATCTTCTTCTTTTTCTTCCTCTCCAACAAGGTCATCATCTACCTCATATTCAGTATCTTCAGCATCAGCATCAACATCTTCTGCTCCCTCCTTATCAGCATCATTAGTGCCACCAGTAGCTTCAGTGTCCTTGTTCTAATCAACTGTTAAGGCCAATATTAAATGTTCAAGTTTAGCCATCCTAGCTTTGTTGGACTCGATGGTAGCATCTAGATCCTTATAAGTCTTCTTTAGCTGGGCAATAGTATCCTCTTTTGAAGTTGAAGGAACAGATGTTGGAGCAGATGTCGATACAATATCTGGGACATGACTCTCAACAAATAACTTATAGTGCAATGTCAAAGGAGATTCCCTTTTCATTGCATAATCTGTAGGCACCAGGATACCAGGATGTTGATCCAGGATTATACCATAAATGAGGGAAGGAAAACATATAGGCAGCTGAATTGCAGTTGATATAACTTGCTTCAGAACTTGATCAAAGATATAATCACCAAAATTAAACTTCCTTCCTTTACCAACAATATATATGAACTTTCCTAGACAAGTAGATATGGTTGAAGTATGGTTGGTAGGAACCCATTTGACAGTACCAATTCTATGAAGAATTGCATACTTCACACTGAGCTTCCCAGTTGAAAGCTTCCCTTTGCTTGGCCAATGCTTCACAGTTTTGCATGTCATCTTCTAACACACCTGATCATTAGTATCTTCAACCCCAGGTTGAGGTTCTTCTGATCTTCCTAGAAACTTGTTGATCACAGTGGAGGAAAATGTCACAACATTTCCTCTGACATATACTTTCCTGAAGTCTTCACTATTTGTATCATCACAACCTTCAGGAATGTTCATCACAAATTCCTTCATTAGCTTCTCGTATCAAGGATGAAATTTAGTGATTGTCTTCATCAAGCCAGTAGGTTCAACACCTCTTTGCATTCAAAGGCATTTTTCCCTAATTCTCTTTCTAAAGCAATTATGCCTTGGTACACATATTGCCATCTTCTCACGTTTTCAGCAGCATGGAAGGAAACATTGTCCAAAGGAGATTTAGGTAGAGCATAAGCCTTCTTCTTAGAAGCTAGTTTCTTTACATGCATGATGTCCAGGGCATCTCCTTCAACATCATTGTCTGACTCAGTATCAGACTTAGACTTTCTCTTTTTCGACACAATAGCAACCTTGCTCCAAGGTTTATATGGTCCAATCACATATTTCTTGATATAGGTGTTCTCTGCAACCACATTATTACCTTTTCTGCACTTCAGTCTCTTGGAAACAACAGGGTGGAAACTCTTTGGAATGATCTCATCATCAGAAGGAAGGTCATCAACATTGATAGCCTGATCAGCAGCCTTTCCAGCAGTACCTTCAGATGCTTGACCCTTTGACTGATATTCTTCCACATAGGGATCTGTTTCATCATCTGCTTCAACATCTCTTACCACAGAATTAGAAGGGTGTGAAGATTCCCTTCTGATTTTTCATGATCATCGTCTTCATCCCTATCCTCAAAAACATTATCCATAGTTACTACCTCTGGCTCAACAACTAGTGTAGAGGTAGTGGGAAGAATATGAGCCATAGGTCTAATAATCCCAGCAATGTTCAGATGACTCCTTATATTTAACATTCTAGCAACCATTTTAATGATTCTCTTCTCAGTATCAAATATTTCTTTCTCAATCCTAGGGTTAGGAAAAGCATCAGAGATCTTTGAAGCATTATCTGTAGGGAAGTTCTTAGATCTTGTCACATGTAGTTTTTTATGCTTGCATGGAACCATAGCAAGGAGAGAACATCAATCGCATCAGCAGCAGACAACTTTCCAGACTTAGCCCTAGTTGTTGATGAAGAAACGTTCTCCATCTTGGTTACCCCTTTAGAAGATTGTTTTTTAGACATCTTGGAGCACTGGAGAGTCGGAGAAGAATAAACTGGATTAGGATTTTCTTCTAACAGAAAGGTGAAACAATTTGTGAGGAAGGGTACAATATGAAGGAAACGTGCGAGAGAGCGGTTTAGGTAAATTTGAAATGATTGATTTTGAAACCCTATTTTTATTTGTTGGGAACATACATACACTTGAGTAGTATTCCCACAAATAAATGTCTCAAAACCTTCAATCATGCAAATCCCTAATTTTCCCATTAACTCCTTAAACTAACTTTTGGGACCATCAGTGATACTCAAGTTCTCACAGTATGATGTCGCGACATCTTGTGTGACATTTTTCTCATTCAACATTTGTCTCTTCCCTATGAGTTGAGAGCAACTCTCCCATGTTGCTAAGCCTTCAGCTTCAGTTAATACATCAGTAGCAACATAAGCACACCTCTTTTCTTCAAGAACATCAACCAATACGTTCCTATGAAGTAGTTCCAGAATCCTTGAAGTAGTCAGATGTCTCAACTTCCTGTGTGACATCTTGGTTAGCTTTCCACAGATTCCTCCATCATCAATGTTCAGATTTGAGGTATCTCTACCTGTTTCATTTGACAAACTTTTCTTCATCTTCTAATTATGACAAAGTTTCTGATGCTTAACTTCATCTTTATTTGACATGGAGAACACTCTGCCTTTGGAGGAGTCCATATATAGTAGTTATTCTTGGGTCTTCCTCCCTTCATGATAACTTCATCATTATTATTCGTTAACTGACACTCAGATTTGGTAAAGTTAACCTTGAAACCTAGGTCACATAGTTGGCTGATACTTAACAAATTTGCAGTCAGACCTTTGACAAGCATCACATTATCAAGTTTAGGCTGCCCAGTATAGTCCAGCTTCCTAACACCTATAATTTCCCCTTTGGATCCATCTCCAAAGTTGACATAACTAGTGCCATGTGATCCAATATCCACCATAAAATTCTTGACACTAGTCATGTGTCTTGAACAACCACTATCAAAGTACAACCTTTCACTAGCAGGGGCTCTTAGAGAGGAATGACCTACGAGAGCCATGGATTCATTCTTTGGAATCCACTTCTTTTCTGCTTTACCAGCTTGCATCTCTCTGAGTGGTGAAGAAGATTTAGGATAGCCATTTAACTTGTAGAAGTAAGGTTTAATGTGACCATAGTTACCACAATGATGACATTTCCAGTCCTGCTTCTTTCTTCTTGAAGAATTTTTTTGATGTCTGTGTTGATGTTGTAACATCCCTTTTGACATCTTCTGATTCTGCTTTCTTCTAGGGTGAGTAGATCTCAATGCTAACTCTTTTCTTTTATTCATCATACCTTGGTCATTATAGCCAAGTCCTCTGATATCTCCAGCATTCCTCCTAAATTAAAGAATCTCATCCAGCACATCAGAACTGCTATTGAGCATTCTAACATTTTTAGTCATATTTTCAAGTTTGAAAATGAGCAAAATAACTTCCTCCTTTAGGTTAGAGATGGTGTCAAGGTGGTTCGACCTTTCAGCCTTAAGATGGACGATAACACTATGTTGATCCTTTCCTAGTTGACATATTTTGTCACTTCTAATGCATAGCTATCTGTACGAGTTATCCAGATCATTATATGAAGGTTCTCTAATATTTGATTCTTCATCAGAGTCAAATACCCCAGTAAGAGCAGAGACCTATTTAGCTAATTCTCCTTCACTTGAAGAATCATCCTCAGACTATGATGTAGACAAGCCTTTCTTCTCCTTCTTGAGAAAGGTAGGACACTCATATTTGATGTGTCCAAATCCTTCGCACTCATAGCACTGGATTCCTTTCCCTTTGTTAGCTTTCCCTTCATTTTTGGACTTTCTTCCAAAATACCTCCTTTTGTTATTGTCGGATGACTGAGTCTTAACATTTGATCTAGACTCCCCGTCTATTCTCTTCCTAAAATGATTGTACTATTTTCCAAGAAGCACAACTGCCTTAGACAATTCTTCCTTGGAATTTGTCTTACATTCATCTTGATTAGACACCAAGGTTATGCTTTTCTTCTTCTCATATTTCTCACTGATATCCACTTCAAAAGTTTGAAGAAAACCCATGAGTTCATCCATTTTTAGGGTATTTATATCTTGAGCTTCTTCAATGGCAGTAACCTTCATTTCAAACTTCTTGGGAAGAGATCTTAGAATTTTTTGGACTAACTTAGCTTCTGGAATATTTTCTCCAAGATCACTTGAAGTATTGGCTATATCAACAATGTTTATATGAAAGTCTTGAATACTTTCATCCTCTATCATCTTCAAGTTCTCAAACTTGGTTGTGAGAAGTTTAAGTCTTGATGATTTCACCCTAGAAGTTCCTTCATGCGCAGTCTTCAAAATCTCCCAAGCCTCCTTGGCAACAGTAAAATTCTTGATCTACCTGAAAATGTTCTTGTCCACACCATTGAATAAGGCATTCAATGCTTTAGAATTACGTTGAGCAAGCTTGTCATCTTCATCATCCCAGTCTTTCTCAGGTTTTATCATATTAGTAATCTGACCTTTCTAATTTTTAACCTTTAGAGGATCCCATCCTTTAACCACAGATTTCTAAGCTTTACCATCCATAGACTTGATAAAGACCACCATGTTGTCATATCCCAAATTTTACCCTTAGATTCATTGATCATTCGCATTTTCTTTTCTGTCGATCTTTCGTTTTAGCTAACCATTTACCCATATGGGTCATTCTACGACCTGATGACGTGCACTTCTTTGGAGTTGTCAAGGAAAAGATTTATTATAATTGTTCAGGATTGTGAGACGTCTCCTCCTTCGAATCAAAGGTTTATGGATTGGGTTACCAAAAGGAATGAGCATGTCATGGGAATTCATTTCACTCAAGATATGATTATTCTTTCAACTACTTTTCGCTTATGAGTTAAGGTGAACTGAAGAATTAAAGCTGAATCGGTAGTTTTTTAGTCCAAGCGTTTCTACTGTTCAGGATTTGTTCATGAGGGATCAAAATTCTTAATGCTTACAAGAAGTTTCCAAACTCCAAGTGCAAACCGGTTATTTGTCATTATGGTCTACGCCAATTCGGGAGTTATCTCTAAAGAATAAGGTTTATCCAAATTTTAAATTCAAGAACTCAAGATCAGCTTGCTAAGTTAGAATTCAAGTCCAATGTGTCCATCATAAATTCAAATGTATATCATTTCCAAGTCTAAAATTCAAAGAGTTACTTATACGTCTAATGCCAAAGATTACAAGCCCACCAAATTGGGATCATTATATTACAAAGAAAATCTGAAATTTACAACCGTCAGAATTGGAAAGTTACAAAATCCTACAACTAGACTATCTTCAAAGTTCCCTTTATCTTCAAGCTCCATAACTTGCTTGAAGTATCCTAAGACCTGCAAACATCAAAAACATCAGTGAACCAAAAATTTTAAGGACATTAATTTAATTTTATAGCCCTCAGAATGTGGAATTCATCATTGGGCAATTCGGAAGGGCAACGATAAAACCGCTACCAAACTTCCAACAGAATAGCAAAGCAGTTTCGGTCAAGCCCAACAAAGAAGCTAAAAAAAACGGTTTAGATGTACGAAGACATCATCATCACCAACTTCAGAAACCGTCCCAACAACATCAAGCAAGAAAATCTGGCAATATTTGTTCGTTCATACCCATGAAAGAAGAAAACTGAAGAAAATTAGAAAAATGAATTTTTTTCAAGCACGGCAAAAGAAAAATGAAATATTCCCAAAACACGGTTCAAAAATCCAACAGAGCTCCAAAGGCCAAAATCGTAAATGGAAGCATCATCAATAAGCAAGATTCGAATTTGGAAATACCATCACCATCAATACTCCAACCTTTTCATAAGCTGAAAATGGAATCATATCAGCACCAATAATAAAAAAAATGGAAGGAATCACAAACATGTCAAAACATGTTATTCTAAAAAAGGAAAACCATTTAATGGTCCTTCAAATCGTTTTAAGAAAATATCAGGCTATAAGAAGAGAGGAAGAAGAACATCAAAGGGGGTCAAAAAATCCGAAAAAAATCACAAAACCCTCAAGCGAAAAATCATCAAACAGAAATCATAAAATCGAGAGGGATGTTCGAAAATTCACAAAAAGGGCTCAGAACAAGTTCATCATCGCCCAAAATCGCAAAACGTCCAAAAACCCACACGAAAACCACAACCAACAAAACAATGCTCAGAATACAGCCTTGTGTTCATCATCGCCAAACCCATCACAGAAATCTCAACAATAAAGCCCCCAAGCATACCGTAAGCATATCTCAATAACTTTCTTTGGTTTTTTGTTTCTTTTCAGAATACAAGAAGAGAGATATTCGCGCAAGCAAGGGAGAGAGAACAAGGTTTTTTTTTCGCAGTGAAGAAGAAGAGGAAAAGATTGCATGTGTAGAGCGAAGAGAGAATAAATATGAGGCGTCGCTGCTCAAAATGAACGGCTAGGGTTTCCAAACCCACCCTTCTCCTCATTTTTACTAGCCGACCCAGGTTGGGTCCGGGGAATTAATCACCCCGGCCCAACCCAATCTTTTTTTATTTTTTTTGCTTTTTAAATTCTATTTTTTATTATTGATTGTAATATATTATAATTAACTAACCTACTAACTAATAAATAAATTAAAAAAATCTAAAAAATAATTTAAAAAAATATAAAAAAACAAAAACTTTTTTTCTAATTAGTTTAATTTTAAATTTAACTTTTTAGACAATTTAGAACTTTTAGAATTTAAGTTAATTAATCTACTTTATTAACTAATTCTCTTCTAATGTCCACTTAATCATAATCTTCTCACAAAACCAAAAAACAATTTAATTGCTCCAATTATTTTCACCAATTTATTTATTTGTTTCCCCTAATCCATGTCCAACTGTCTCCCGTTTATCCAGTTTAATTTAATCTCTAACCATGCTTATTGTACATTATTCACATATCCTTCTTGTCAATTATATTAGAACTGTTTCATATCTATGCTTTATCATTTTCCGTTATCACTGTCTATTTTATTCGCTTCCGAAGGAAAGGTTTTTCGTTTGGCCGCCGTGTCAATGCCTTTATCCTCACCCCATCCTAGCCTTAGGATCCGAGTCGTCGTACTCATGATTAGCGTCCCGTCGTGGACATACCTTTTCCCTATCCTAGCCTTAGGATTTGATTCTCCGTACTCATACTTAGGCATCCCGCCGTGGACATACTTCCATCCCTTTACCCTAGCCTTAGGATCAGGAGTCGCCGCACTCCATGTAAGTCCCCGTCGTGGAATACTTGCTTTACCATTTTCAATTCAACTCTACAATGTAGAATCAGAGTCGCCGCACTCCACGTAAGCGCTTCCCTATGAACGCTTACTTTCCCCCTGAACCTTGACCGCAGTCAAGAAGTTCCTCTTCCTCCCTCTTTAAGGGGAACTACGATTACTCTGATTCCATCCCCTACCTCGGATACATAGGCACAAGATGCGAGTCTTGGCGAGTATACTTAGGACTAACCCTTTAGGTCCTTCTCTTTACCCTTTAATCCTTAGCATTACCCTAAGCAGACAACCATTAGCAATAACATATTTTAAAACAAGAGGTTCCTATAGAGTACTACAGAAGTTTAGGATGATAATACCTTCCCTAAGCTAAACCAACCTCCGTACCCTAGATCTCTCCCAGCATTGTGTTTACGATGCAAAATAGGTTTTTCCTTTCTTTAAACTTTCCTTTGGATAAATCAAAGACCAGTTGTGAATCAAGATGTGGTTCAAATTAATCAATAATTTGATATCCTATTCTCACTGCAACACATGCGCACTTTCCAATATTGATAATTGGATCCATCAAGAATTGGTGGTCTATTCAATATTCTTCCTTCTTTGTCCATTGTACCAGAAAGTAACTTCCCTGAATCTCACCCAGATGCAGAGCAGGATGCCTGCTCTAATACCAGTTGAAATTCTGGTATACAGATCTCAGATGTCCCAAGAGATGACGAAACACTTCATCTCTGTTGAGAACATTAACAAGAAGAATTACAATAAAAACTTACAAAAAGAAAACAAACACACAGTTATTGTTAACCCAGTTCGCTGAACAACAACACCTACGCCTGAGGGCTACCAAGCTAGGAATGAAATCCACTAGATGGTATTAATTCTAAGCTAAACAACCTCTTGTTTACAACTTAGCAATTAATCACTACCTGTGCTTAATTTCCACCTAAGACTCTTCCTAGGTATGAGACCTTTCTCAATTCCCTTTCAATCACAGCAGTGACAAAAATTATAACTCAATGTAAACAGTCCAGCTCAAGTATCAACACGACACAAGAGAGACTCATAAAATACAAACCCTTAACACACTAAGAAACAAAGTATTTTCCACACTTTTCTTAGTTTAAATCTATCTTATTTATAACCATAAACTAGATTGGATTTGGGCTTTAAAAACACAGCAATTCTGTTACACAAAATCCGCAACTGATTCTCTAAAAGAATAGTTCATTCAATCCAAAGTTTCCTAAAGTGACTCCACACTTAGAAAATGGCATCTTCAGATTCCTACAGAATCTCTGATTCCTCAATCTTGAACGCCACCTAGGATAAACAAATATTCCCATAATAATCTCAAATCTGGAAGTAAAATATCATAATCAAAAACTGAAAAGTAACAGACAAAGATGTCGAATCATCACGATAGGACATCTTGTCTAACATCTTGATCTTCAGTTAGTTCTTCATGTTAGGACATCTTATCCAACATCTAGCTGTCGAGTTTGTTTTACCAAAATCCTCAAGTTACCTAACTTAATAGGTGTAGTTCCCTTTTACTATCGTTTTTCATATTTTTTGGTGTTTTTGCTCCTCAATCAATCAAACATGATATATGAATCAATGGTATTCCAGACTCTAAAAAATAATCTACTTAGAAAGTACTTCTAAAAACTAGAGGTTATGTTACAAAATACACGTTAGACTCGTATCCTACTTGGAAGACTTGAGGTGTTCAAGTAATACCAATTTTATCAAACTTTCCTGGGGTCCCTAAACTTGGCCTTTCATTCCTCATATCCTATATAGTTTCTTGGTTCTCTCATAATCAAAAGTTTTTCAAAAAAAAAAATTAACGGCTCTAATTTGGGGAAATCCAACTGGGGTACATGCAACAAACATCAAGCGGCAAAATAGAACACACAACAAAAAAGTAAAATGCGAGAAAATAAAATAAAACAAAGAAGTACACCCCAAAAAAAAACTTCAACCAAACATTGACCTCAATGTTCCTGCTGAAGTGAGATAAGTTAAAGAGAGATTCATAAAGCCTCAATGAGGAAGCATAAAGTGTGACATCAGTTGTTACATCATGCTCTAGATATCATTAACCACTGTACCTTGTCGGACCTGTTTCACTCCTTGCCTTTCCTGCTCATCTTTCAAATATACGACCTCCGATTGCATCCAATCCCATCGAACCTGATATTGGCTTGAAGTACCCTTTTCATTATAGGAAGGAAATAATCGTGCATCAATAGCACCATTCATGGCATCCCCTGCATTGTTTATTTCAAATTTTGGAAAATCCTTCTCCTCCAATTTATCGATGGTGGGGGCATCCCGGGTATATAACCAATTGTTTTCAATATCTACCATAGTCCTTCTTATGCTTGGTAGGTAGAGCATTCGCTTTCTATGCATTATCAATCTATAGGCATTCCCTTCACGACAACCATCCTCATTTGCATGAGGGACTCCATGTCACATCGAGACCTTCTTGCAAGAGGGAATTTATTGTCCTTGTTTAAAATGAGACCAAGATGTTCTACGATGAGAGTAATCAATCCCCTGATCACTATATCTCTCTAAGTAGAGTTTGTAATTGGATAAGTTTCTTGGCAAGGAACACATAAGCATTAACTGAATAACCATTTGTCATCGCGTGAAGGAAATACAACTCTCTCAGGGTGGCCGGCCCTTTACTATCCCCGGGAAAAAAAGTAGTGTGAGCCACCACATTGTGTATATACCAAAAAATAAGGTTTCGAATGCGAGAAGCTTTTGTTCTTTTTTCCACATAAGAACCTTCCTCTATGATCTGCCCTCAAGACTTTTTCGATCTAAATGATTTGGGTACATATCCATGCCCTTCAGTAGGCAGGAGGAAGATATCCCCCAAGGTCTCTACAGGGAGCTCATAATTAGTATTATGCATTCAAAAATTCAGGGTCCCTGTTGTGATTAAATCCACACGACCTGACTAGTGCGTTATACATATTGATGTCTAGAGTACATAAGAACTCTAGAGTTAGACGGGCGTAAACTGGAAAGTTGCCATGAACCAAATAATGCATCCATAAGTTGTTGAACAACCTATTAACCTCAGAAGTCGGACCTAAAGTGTATTGGGTCTTGTCATCGGCATACCTAATGGAAAGAATACGCTTCTGAGACATAACTTCATATCACTTGTGGTGTTATTCCTTTTTGAATAGGATCCATGAGAGTTTATGTTTGAACAACTACCCCTCTGCCTCTTCGTCCTTGAAGTTACTTTCTGCTTCCCTTTGTCTGCTTTCTTAGGTGCCATTGTTGTTTATGGAGAAACTTGAGAAACTCTTGATTTGATGTTTTGGGTTTTATGTTAGATTATGTGTTTTAGGGGTTGATTTGTAGAAGTTTTTGTCAAATGGGTTTTAGGTATGATGATGTTTAGGTGATAGAGCTTAAAGCTTTATTTTGACTTCAATAGAGGTTTTTAGAGAAAGTTGGGTGAGCGGAAGAAGATGTGGGACGATGAAAAAGAGAGGAAGTTATAAAGTGAGCTTTAAAAATTCTAAAAGGGGGGATTAAATATAACTTAATGGGATTTGAGTGACAAATTGAAAGGTGACTGAGGGCAAATGGAAAGAAATCAAATTGGGGAAAGTTTAAAATTAAGGTTATGGGTTGTGGGAGTGACATGACCCGTGTCCCACAACCCGGAAAACCCATGTCACCCATAGGCTTCATATATGGGATTGTGTTTAAGGCCAACACTACATATGCCAACTGACACAGTCTTCCCATGTTGGCCTCTATTTTTTCTAAAGGGGTTCAATTTTTTTTCATTTTTCAGCATTTTCTTATTTTTTGGTTTTTCTACTTCGATTTCTTTCTTAGTTTCATGTTGTTTTGGCTTCTATTACTAGAGTTTACCTCCTTTTAACATCAAATGATCCTTAAAAAAACAAATAAACATGAAATAAAATAAAACTAGAAACACATATTGCCTCCCATGAAGCACTTTGTTTAACTTTGTTTAGCTCGACGGTCCATGAGAGCATGCATTCATGGTGGTTCATTCAAAGTCAAATTAAATTCTTGCTCCTCTACACCTTCAGTGGTGTTTTGTTTTATTATTCGTCCATTCACTATGAGCGAGCTTGTAGACTTGCTCCAAACTTCTATCGCTTCATAGGTGTCACCCTCTTTGCCACAAAGGGTCATGACCACTGTGTCACACCCTAATTTCGACCCTAAGATCCCACTATATGTATTTATCATTACTAACTAGTTTGTGCAGGTTTGCACGGGGATGCTAATTTTTAAATGGAGATAACACTCATCCTCATGGTCGAATATTTCAAGGCATGACCAGTTGATCCTGACTTAAGGTCGTCCTGGAGTTTCTACTCGATATAAGTTCCATTTCCAAAATTCTTTTTTTTCATTCTTGAGCCATTCTTGGATAAATACTTTGAAGACATTTTGGATGGATTTTCAGGCTATATCTCATTAAAATTGTGATCAGATTTGGTCTCTTACAAATCAAGAGTATTTTAAGGGGGCAAGATACGAGTCATGATGCGAAATATGAGACCATGGATTCATTGTGATTAAGGTTACTTCTTTCTCAAATATTGGTTGCTCTAAATACAAGATGACATAGATTTAGGATTAAGGAATTCACTCAAAGTGTGCTTCAAATCTAAAGTAACTCAGTGGCGTGATTTGACCTATGGATTCCCTATGACATTAAGGTTTGATTTATAATGTGTTAAGTTAAAACAATTCGATTTGATTAAATCCAGAACTAAGCATGCTAAGTTTTAAAAAAAAAGGGGGGGGGGGTTCATATACTAATATTCAAATTGTAAGTTCCTTTAGAATAAAAGTTCTAACGACGAGTACAAGATTATTCAAGTATTCAAATCGTAAGTGCAAGGAAATCTCCATCCAAGAAGATTTAGTTTCAACAAGTCTTTCTTTGAAGTTTTCACATGATTTCACAAAAAGATCATTTCAAAATATCACTCTAAAATTCAAATTCTTTCATAAGTTATATATTCATTAATTCTATAAAATATTCAAGATTTACTCAAAGATTATTCAAGGTGGTTCCTCCCAATGCATGTGAAAGTTGTCCTTATATTGTGCACCATATTAATACGCGAAGCTTGCGGTGTGATTAGAATTCTTATCTTTAAAAAAAAGTTGTACCATGCCATGAAGAGTTTGTTTTAAAAGTTGAATCGTGCATGTAAAGGCTACACAAAACAAAACCAATTACCCGTGATAAATCCAACATTTGAAATAAATAAGAAACAAGGAATCCAATTACAGTATAAGGAATTTTTATATAAATCCATCTTGAAAGACTTCACTTCATTGCCAGCAAGATGTTTGAAGTCAATTAGAAAGCTTCCACCCTTTTGTTCTTTTCATTTGAATAAGAATGAGGATGATATTTTTACTCCCAACCATCAACAAATTTCGATGCTCTGAACTGAATTACGACTTCTCCTGCTTCCTGAGGACTTAATTATAGCTTCTCACAATGTCGTCGCCATTTGTTTTCTCGACCTAGCATGGATTGATGTGGGTTTCTAATGATCGCCCAGACCTGTGCATTCCACGTTCAATGAACATACATATGCGATTTGATCATAAGAAAGTGTACGTAATCAAAAAATCAGAGAGTCATCAGTCTCCAAATATAACTCACAAACACGATCAAAACACCATCAAACATGATATATTAAAATGGCAATTTTCTCATATACTCATGGAAGGAATCATAATTTCTTAACTCCAAAACAAGAATCAAACACATTTATCACAATTTGTTGTTTTCGGATTTGAAAAATTGAGTTTGGCACAAGGAAATTATCGGGACGAGTCACGTACTAGGTCGCTTTCTTTAAGACGTTTCGCCGTACTTCCAAAATATGCAAAGCACGTTCAATAACGTATGATTGATAAATCGCTCTAGAAATACACCTTTCTAAGTCACAGTATCTGGCGAAAATAGCCAGTCGAAAAAACAAGAAAAAACAAGAAAAGAAGGATTTGTAGACGAAGAGAATTAAGGGAGAGAAGATGGAAATCAAAATTCACACTCACTAAATACGGGATCTAGTCAATATGGCAGTTACTGACCAATTATTTTCTTAATTAATTAATATTTATTATTAATTAATTTTCCACCGAATTATATTAATTAATTAATGATAATTAAATTCTATAAATTCGGGTCCAAAAAATAATTCATCTAGACCGGACCGGACCGAACCGAACCGAGCCGGCCGGTCGGACGGACGGCGGCGGCGCGCGTGTGTGTCTTGATGGTCATGGGTGTGTCCTCACTCCTTTCACAAAATTGGGTGCCCTTTAGGGCCCAACCCAATTGACCAAGTTGGAATATATAAACACTACTAATATTTCCATTCCCTTCAATGTGGGACTAAAATGAATCTTTTCAAATTCACTTCTATATTAGTTCTTACTTGTGTTCATTTATTGCCCATTAATTGTCAATAAATCTTTCCAATTCCCACTCTAATTAATATAATTCCAACATTCCCCCACTTGAATTTAAAAGAGATTTTAGAAGTACGTCAGACGTTTCTAAGATTGAGCATAAGCAAAGGTGTCTACGACTTGAACCTTAGCGTAGCGAGTAGGATTCTGATTCAACAAGAGTGACACCATTGTCTTGAACTCTATCTCGGACATCAGATCCGCACACAACCTTTCTGTAAGGTGTATTATTGTAACTCGTGCTTTAGTGGCCCTGCACGTGTATCCCGGTTTAGTGAATGCTCTAGGAATTCTGCCTCGAAATTCCATAGGAACCGGCCTCAGTTCCACAGTCACATAGGTGAATCTATCAAGAGTACTCCTGTAGCCTAGGTACTCCCTCATACAGAGTATAGATCTCATTAAGAGTTTCTATTATCTCATCCTCTCATTACTTCAGGATTCATGCTTTACTTGCATGATCATTTTCATATTACTCCCAACTTGTTATTACCCATTGAACCTAAGTCTTGGGATCTCCAGTCATTTAGGTCGAGCTACCATCATGAGTAACTAATTGCTTTATAGGCATTAGTCCCATCTTTTTGGAAGTATTATGGACTTTCTCTCTAGCTAATCCTTTCGTCAAAGGATCTGCTAAGTTCTCATCAGTGCGTACAAGATCCACTCTTACAGCTCCTTTAGAGATACAATCTCTAACAGTGCTACGTTTTCTTCTAATTTGACGTTTTTTACCATTATAATAACGGTTCTCAACTTTTGCAATAGTCGCGGTACTATCGCAGTGGATCAACACAGCTGGTATAGGTTTTTCCCATAAAGGAATCTCAGCTAGCAAGCATCTTAACCAACTTGCTTCTTCACTAGCTGTAGCTAATGCTATCATCTCAGACTCCATTGTGGACTGTTCCAGAATGGTCTGTTTCTTTGATTTCCAAGATACAGCTCCTCCGACTATACTAAATATATAACCACTAGTAGCTTTGGAATCATCCGATAAGGTGTTCCAATCTGCATCACTATACCCTTCTAGTACAGCAGGAAATTTCTGATAGTGTAGGCTGAGGTCCATAGTCCTTTTAAGGTACCTCATTACTCGCTCAATAGCTTGCCAATGTTCGTTACTCGGCCTACTTGTAAATCTGCACAACAATCCTACGACATATGCAATGTCGGGTCTAGTACAATCAGTGGCATACCTAAGACTGCCAATGATGCTCGCATATTCTGCTTGTTTGACACTTTCTCTAGTGTTCTTAAATAGTTTCACACTTGGATCATACGGAGTGCATGCAGGTTTACAATCAAAGTATTTATATTTCTTTAAGATCTTCTCCACATAGTGAGATTGATCCAAAGAAATTCCTTGGTCGGATCTCGTGATCTTGATACCCGGGATCACGCTTGCTTCTCCGAGGTCTTTCATATCAAAGTTGTTGCATAACAATGATTTCATATCATTAATGGCCTGAACGTTTGATCCAAATATAAGTAGATCGTCTACATATAGACATATGATAGTACAAATGTGATTCTCAGATTTGTAATAAACGCACTTGTCACTTTCATTCACTTTGTACCCATTAATTATCATTACGTTATCAAACTTTTCATGCCATTGTTTAGGGGCTTGTTTTAGTCCATACAGAGACTTATCTAACTTACAGACCTTTTTTTCTTGTCCTTGGATTACAAACCCTTCTGGTTGTTCCATATAGATTTCTTCTTCTAAGTCACTGTTTAAAAAAGCTGTTTTAACATCCATTTGGTGTACTATTAAGTTATAAATGGCTGCTATTGAAATGAGTACCCTAATGGATGTAATTCTAGTGACCGGAGAAAAGGTGTCGAAGAAATCTATATTTTCTCTTTGTCTAAAACTCTTGGCTACAAGGCGAGCCTTGTATTTCTCAATCGTTCCATCAGGTTTTAGTTTCTTTTTCAAAACCCATTTGCAACCAATTGGTTTGCAACCCGGGGGTAAGTCTACTAAGTGCCAGGTCTTGTTAGATTCTAGAGAATCTATCTCATCATTAATGGCTTCTTGCCATAAGTCTGCATCCATAGATGACAGTGCTTCTTGAAGATTTGTTGGATCTTCTTCTACATTATAGGCTGCATAATCGGCCCCATATTCTTTAGCAACTCTTGCTCTTTTACTTCTTCGAAGTTCTGTTTCTACATTGTCGCTGCTTTCAGTGCTTTTTATCACAGGAATGTGACTCGATTGTGAGCCCCCACTATTTCTCGATCTGAAAGGAAATTTGTCTTCATAGAATTCAACATCGTTTGATTCTATGATTACTCTGGCATTTAGGTCATAAAACCTGTATGCCTTATTGTTTGCTGCATACCCAATTAATACGCATTCATAGGCTCTACTAGCGAGTTTAACTCGTTTCGGATCCAGAATTCTGACATAAGCCAGACAGCCCCAAGTTCTCAAATAAGACAAATTTGGTTGTCTTTTCTTTAATATCTCATGAGGTGAGATCTTACTTTTTGACTTGGGAACTTTATTCAGGACATAGCAAACAGTCAATAAAATTTCCCTCCACCAGTGAGGTGCAGCACCAGAATTTAACATGATTGTGACTACAAGTTCAGTAAGAGTCCTATTCTTTATTTCTGCTTTACCATTCATTTCAGGAGAGTATGGAGCAGTCGTTTCATGTATAATACCATGTTCAGCATAAAAATCATTAAACAAGCTAGAGTCATATTCGGTTCCCCTATCACTGCGAAGTCTCTTAATCTTCTTGTTAAATTGATTCTCAATTTCAGTTACATACACCTTAAACATGTCAAGCGCTTCACTTTTATTCTTCATTAGATATACATAAGTATAATCAGAGCAATCGCCAATAAAAGTAATAAAATAACATTTATTATTTCTAGTTAAACTTCCATCTAATTCACATATATCAGAGTGTATAAGATCTAGGGGATCAGATTCTTTTATAATTGATTTATGTGAAGTCTTTGTTATTTTTGCTTGACTGCAAAATTCACATTTATTGGAATCATTGACATTTAGTTTAGGGTTTAGGCCTATGTTGCTTGCATTAGAAATGATTCGTTTATTAACGTGACAAAGTCTACCATGCCAAATATTAAAGTCACACAAAGAGTAAACAGAAGGAGAAATTTTATTCAAATCAACATTCAACTTAAACATGCCATCAGTGGTGTACCCTTTTCCTACAAAAATACAATTCTTAGTGATGGTGTACAAATCTGCCCCTAAAGTTTGACTAAACCCAGCCTTATTCAAAAGAAAACCAGAAACAAGATTCTTCCTAATTTCAGGAACATGCATGACGTCCTTCAAGATCAAGGTCTTTCCTGAAGTGAACTTCAGATCAACATCTCCAATTCCAGCAACATTAGTGGTGTGAGCATCTCCCAACAACACTTTCTTATCTTCAGCATTCATGTATGTCTTGAACATAGCACGATCATAGCAGACATGACGAGTGGCGCCAGTGTCTATCCACCAACCATGTTGATTTCAGTGATCATGGCAATGAGTTGCTCATTAGTCAGGTTAACCTGAGCATTTGAACCAGCTGCAGGTTTAGGCCTGCTCCTACATTTCTTTGCCATATGGCCCGGTTTCCCATAGTTGTAGCAAGAGAAAACCAGAACATCATTTCTTTGAGGTGGTGGTTGTTGCCTAGCAAATGGAGCCGATGGGGCCCTAGAGGGATTCCCATTCTTAGTTCGGTTCATAGCATTGCGGTTCTGATTCTTTAAAGGTTTGCCCGTAGGCTTCAGAATCGCACCGAATTTCTTTTTGTTGTTAGACACAACTAAGACTTCTTCTTTCTGATCTTGTTTCCGAGCCTCCTCTTCAATTCGGAGGCGAGTAATCAGACTCTCGATTGAAAATTCTTTTGTTTTGTGACGAAGCACATTTTTGAAATCTTTCCAACCAGGGGGCAGTTTGTCAATAATTACAGCAATTTGAAATTGTTCATTGAGGGGAATACCTTCTGTAATAATCTCATGAGCAATCTTCTGAATTTCGTGGCTTTGAGCTTCCACCGACTTCTCATCCACCATCTTGTAGTTCAAGTAGCGGCTGACAGCAAATTTCTTCGCACCTGCTTCTTCAGTATCATATTTTCTTTGCAGAGCCTCCCATACCTGTTTAGCAGTCCTGTAGCTATTGTAGTAGTGATACAGATCATCAGCAAGGTTGTTCAGAATGTGATTTTTGCACAGATAATCATTCTCGTGCCATAAGACGATTTCTTTTCGGAGCTATAGATCATTTACTGCAGCCTTAGCTTTTGCAGCATCTGAGTCAGACGTTTTGGAAGTCCCGTCTGAATCTGCAAGTGAGTTACCATTAGGTAGTTCAGATGATGCAGAAGGGACAACCGGGATATCCTCAGTCAGAACGTGGGCAACCTTTTTCAGAGTTAAGAAAAACTTCATCTTAGCTTGCCAACGTTTGAAATTGGAACCCTCAAACCTGAAAGGTTTATCAGAGACCGAAGCGGCCGCAGTAGTACCAATAATTTCCTCAGTTGCCATGGCAGCTATTAAAGCGTCTTAAAATTGTTGTTTTCGGATTTGAAAAATTGAGTTTGGCACAAGGAAATTATCGGGACGAGTCGCGTACTAAGTCGCTTTCTTTAAGACGTTTCGCCGTACTGCCAAAATATGCAAAGTAGTCGATTTACGACGACGTCTCCAGGATAAAACAGCCCGTTCAATAACGTACGATTGATAAACCGCTCTAGAAATACACATTTCTAAGTCACAGTATCTGGCGAAAATAGTCAGTCGAAAAAACAAGAAAAAACAAGAAAAGAAGGATTTGTAGACGAAGAGAATTAAGGGAGAGAAGATGGAAATCAAAATTCACACTCACTACTGAACTTCTACCCTGTATTTATAGGCAGCTAGTAAGGCTGTGTAGGGAGAAATTCGTGGTGAATGGAGAAAATCGTGGGAGAATGGGAAAATACTGGATCTAGTCAATATGGCAGTTACTGACCAATTATTTTCTTAATTAATTAATATTTATTATTAATTAATTTTCCACCGAATTATATTAATTATAAATTCGGGTGCAAAAAATAATTCATCTAGACCGGACCAAGCCGAGCCGGCCGGACGGCGGCGGCGCGCGCGTGTCTTGATGGTCATGGGTGTGTCCTCACTCCTTTCACAAAATTGGGTGCCCTTTAGGGCCCAACCCAATTGACCAAGTTGGAATATATAAACACTACTAATATTTCCATTCCCTTCAATGTGGGACTAAAATGAATCTTTTCAAATTCACTTCTATATTAGTTCTTACTTGTGTTCATTTATTGCCCATTAATTGTCAATAAATCTTTCCAATTCTCACTCTAATTAATATAATTCCAACACAATTCCAAAACAGTTCCAACACAGGCTGTAATGTTTCTGAAACAAGAGTTGGAAACACAATCCAGACACAATCAGGCAATCCTTATTAATAGTATCAAATATATTCAAGACAAGTTCATATCCTTTCCAAAACAGTGTAAAAACATGTCTGATTTCATCCTTAATAAGTAGTAAATTCTTGCGTGAAAGATCAAAAAAATTCTGAAGCATATAAAAAGAGGAGCATACACGGTTTATAACATACAAACAAAGGAGAGAGCAATACACACGAACCATAACATCATGTAAACACTTTTCACACACAAGCAGCATACAAATGCCAATCAACGCACAACAAGAGGCCACGAAAAACACAAAATCTGGAAATAGCGAAAAAACGCAGAATCAGTTCATACCGGGAAGAAAATTGAGATCATCAATAACCATAGAGTCACAGTCACCACACCAAGCTAGAGCAACTTACTGCTATGAACAAAAAACATATACACGGTTTTAGAAAATACGCAAGAACCGACACGGACAAAGTCATAGCAGAATCACATACAGGAATTGCAAGAGGAAAACACAAACACCCGCACACACAAAAAAACCTCCATAGAAGCATATCCACACCAGCAATTGCAACGCTACAAATCGAACTAACAACAACAAGGTAATTACCCGTATCAACGTGAAATCTGGAAAATAAGAAAGGTACTTTCGAAGGTGTGTCGAAATCGCCACGCAACGGCACCAGATAACCAGGTCGCACCTCTCTTCGGCGAATCAAACAGCTGCAAGGCCAATGTGAGTCCAGCTACCCTTCGACCGCGCCGTTCTTCCCCAACGACGATGAACTGATGCGACACCGTATGCTAAGTCGTCGTGATCTTCAATCGGTAATGTAGTTCTTTTTCTTCTTAAATCATCCATGGATTAGTTGTTGTGTTTGATAACACCTAATTTTGAATTGAAAGAATCTGAATGGTGGAAAAAAACTAAGATTAAAGGAGAAAAGATAACGAAATAAACTGATGTGAGTTGTTCTCTCTTCATACTCTCTCAAGATGTATAGCTTGGGTGGGCTTTAAGCATTTAGCCCAAATGAGATTTTTACACACCCTGTAAACCAATCTTGCACCCTCTCAGCCTTTTTTTTATTTCATTTTTTTTATTTTTTCAATTTATTGTCTCTTTTTCTTTTTATTTTATTTTATTTATTAATTAAACTTTCATTAGAATTTGATAACATTTTGTTTAGTTTGGAAGAAAAAAAAGAGGAATATAATTAATCTTGATTTATTCTTTTAGATATTCATACTATTTAAAATATTTTTGATATTAATTCAAATTTTGATTTCGATATCAATTGATTTGGGAATCGGGTTAGCATTTTGTTTTCTTACCTTTTTTAAGTTCTCCTGATTTCCCTCATTAATCTTAGCCTTAATCTTAACATGTATAATTGGAGGTAGATTTTAGATTTTTGTCGCCTCTAATTTCCAACTTTCTTACTGTTGTTTTCCCATAGGATCTTTTCCCTTAAGATTTCATACTTTAGACAACTTATTAAGATTAAACTCTCTATTTTCTCACAAGAGAATTAGACAATAGTCATATATGTAGTCGAGATATAATTCTCCTACCCCATAACGCAACTGAGAGATGTAGAACATTTTCCGCTTGAGAGAGGTAGGTGGCATACTCGTCGATAAAATCCGAGTTCTGAGCCCTTCTCTCAATGTGACGTAAAGACCATCTCCTACAAGTTGTGGTGGTTAAGTCGAGTGTTCTCCCTTAAGATGATGACTCGTCTTTTCTCCTAGAATCAATCAACAAACCCTTTCCCCCTGGAACTTTGACCAACAGTTAATGGTTCCTCGATCCCTTTAGGGGAACTACGAATGCTCTGATTCCATTCCCGTCAGAATACGTAGGCACGAGATACAATTTCTTGGCGAGCATACTTAGAAATAAACTCCTAGGTCTCTTACCCTTAGCAAACAACAATAACACATTAAAACAAGAGGTTCCTGTAGAGTACTATAGATGCTTAGAATGATGACACCTTCCCTAGGTATAACTAACCCCCGAACCTTAGATTCTCTTTTTGCTTTGCATTGCATTGCATATTTTGGGTTATTCAATCTTTTTCCCTTCCCTTGGACAAATTAAAGACCGGTGGTGAATAATGAATTAAGATTCAAGTTAATCAATAGCTTGATATCCAATTCTCACCGCGACAGAAATAGCGACTTCACTGGGGAAGGATCAAACTTGAGGGTTTCCCTTAACTTGTTGTTTTGCGTTTATTGTTATATATCTACTTATCTATTTGTTTATACTTATGCTTTGGGTTGATATCTTTTGTGGTGAGGAATGTCCTACACCTAGACTTGAGTGCACTTATGATAGAAAGGTGATATATTTGAGAAGGCTTATAGGGAGTGATTCCCGACTAAGTTGACTTGAGAATCACCGCTCATTTGAGGCCGTCTTGGTAATGGTATTGTTGAACGAGTATTCGTGAAAACACTTACTATTTTTGACCTAGGAGCCTGTGATATTGGGAACCTTTAGTTATCTTTAACCCCACTTGGCCTTTCTTAAGACGTAGTGTGATGACTATGAGGGAGTAGTCCCAAAATAGTTGATACGCGATGCTACACTCAAAAGAGGTTCTCTTGAGAATATTGTTAACCACCGAGTATTCGGGAAATTGATAATATCCGAAGGATGGAATGATGACTTTGGGCACCTCTTAGAACCTTTGTTCTGCAGGTACAATAACCCTTAGTACATACCCTTCGGGATGGGTAGACCATTACCCCGAGCTCGTTGATTTTCAAAACTAAGTCTTTGCCTGTTGAAATAGGTTTGTGTGTATGTGAATCTGTGTATGCTTGTGTTTATGCATCCCTGCAATCCTAAACATCATGTTTATAAAAGTTTCATAGAATCCAAAGTTTTTTTACAAACATCATAAGTTTTACCATGGATTTTGAGATTATACTCTATTTTCAATAAAATGAAATTTTCAGTTATCAAAAGTATTGTCCACTTTGTGGTGGGTGCAAGCATTTTTTTTGAATTCTTTGAAACTCATTTGCATTATGCATTTGCGTATATCATTAGCATCACATCACTCTTTTTTCTTCCTTCGGTATACAAGTTGTCGCATCACTACGGTACTCGAGTCAATCCAAATAAAAAAGATGGATAACATTAAGCAAGAAAATTATGAAGTCTGTTAGGAAATAACTGCTTTGAGGGCTGGTGTGAAAAAGCTCTGGATTTTGGTTAAAACTCTGGTTACTACCTAAAATCAACCTTCTCATCATATTTCTCAGACTCCACTTCAAAAGATCGTATTTTCTGAAATCATGTCAATACCCATCTTGTGACTCCTCATGAATGTTCTATTGCAAAGAGGGATCTCCAGGATATGTTGGATAATAAACTTCTTCGTATCACTAGAGAAAGGGATGAATGTCATAGTTCCGTTTTTCAATATGCCAAAGCCAGTGATGGTTACTTGCAATAGTAAGAAGTCATCTCATGTGCCTTGTGGATATGGTGTTATCATGCTAGAGGATGATAAGAAAGCTCTTGTTGATGCTACTCTTATCGCTCAAATGGTTCTGAATTGTTAATCACAGTTTTATTAGAGAACACACCAGAGTCATGCTCGAAGGAAGTTTGATCCAATCCCAACGACTTACAGTCAATTACGATTTTATTTTGCCCGAAACTCGGCGATGACACCCCGACAAAAAAACTAGGGCCATGGAATCTCGCCCTCTTTGTTTCAATCCAGATACCAGTTGTTAATTTCATGATGAGGCAGTGGGGCGTCCGATTGAAGAATGCAAAGTTTCCCAGAAAAGTCCAAGAGATGATCAAGATGATGTGCTGACCTTCAACAGAGGAAGCCCGGTTATGAATGGTACATATTTATGCTGATGGATATGAAGACTCAAGAGAGTCCTACCCAAGACGGTGAAATCAAGAGTAGAGCTCATCAGGCTGTTTTTTATTTGCTTGGATTCATTTGTAAAAGCATGATTTGTATGTAAGAATTTGTTTATTTTGAATGATTAATGCAATGCATATGTTTGTCTTGAAGAAATCCATTCGTATTCACTAATAAAATGATTTTTCATGTTTTATAATGCCAAATTTACCTAATCTCTTGCTTTGATAAATAATTGGAGGGAGGATGACGAATCAAAAACGCAAGATTTCTTGTCGTACGCTTTTGAATAAAACCCTGCTGATGATGTAAGTCATTGTTTCAAATCCCCAAACACTGGAGATATAAGGGAGATAGACCTTTGTTAACTCCTTTGAGCCTTGAAGTAGGAATTTTCTTTTTCAAATAAAAACCCTTAATTTTAACCTGGGTTATGGTAGTTTTCAGTTAAACTGATCGAGCGCCCAAACTTTCAAAAGGGAGGAGTGAACATTAAAGAATCCATTGTATCTATCCCATAAACATTAGAAGGATGGAAGTCAAATCCGTAATGATCATCCTTCGACTATCTAAAGAATGAGGAAGTCACAATCCTTAAAAAAAAGGTCAAAATGACTTAAAGTCACACGACTTGTTCATAAAGAAAAAAAGAAAAAAAAGAAAAAAGGCCCACTAAGTCAAAACCTATGAAGGAGACTTAGGAAAAATTAAGACATCCCGCTGGACTTCAAAGTCAAATTCAAAAGACTCCGTCCAGGAAAAAGTTAGGGAATGAAAAATGCAAAAAGCAAAAACAAAGGATTATAAAGAAATATCCTTAGTAAAGAATAAAGTTGTATGATCAAACACCAAAAGAAAATAGCTGAGTGACTGCCATGTCCAAAGCCTCGGTGTTTTCTCAACCATATCAAAAAACTCCTCTTGAGAGATGAGTGCTCGTGTCAGGTTAACTGAACGTTAGGATTGAAGAACATCACGAAGAATGGGTAGGTACAAATAAACTTTGAGCCTTATATCCTTTGTTTCTTAAACCGTGAACCAAGCCACAATACAACCCTTAAAAGACCTAATTGGAGTAAGGTTTATTTTAAAAGCATACTCGGCGAGATAACGTTTCCTGTCTCCTGTGAGTTATGCTCAAATTTGTGTTGGCTTTTTAAAATTAATTCATATCCTATCTAGTGATTCAGTCATAAGTTATTGATATCTTTTCGATAAAAATAAACTTCAAGACTAACATGCGTGTTGCATTAGCAGTTTCATAATTAACATTTTTTATACTTGCTAACATTGCTTAATATCATAGAAGCTTGCATATAAACATCAGTGATGAGCTCAATCTTTTGAGGCATGAAACTCTAATAAATAAATGGTGAATCATTACAAAAGATAATCATATCCAGGGGCATTTTCCTTAAGACTCTGTTGAATAGGGGCAAGTTGTTTCCTGGGTGCTGCTTTCACAGTATGAGCATCCCTAAGAAGCAAGTTTGAAGACTCAGTTATACATAATACAGCCAATTTGGGGCAATTACGTCAAGATTTGACAAATCTCTCCAAGAGTTGGAAGATATTGGAACATCTTGGGTTCCAAGTTTTCTGTAAAATCCTCTTGAAATGGCTTTCTTCTCATAAACTATGTGGTTTTGTGGCATTTGAGAATTGAAGATTGTTTTATCCATTCACAATAAATGTTGCTCAAACTGGCGACCACCATGCAGTTTACCAATGCATATCTACTTTGCTCTCGTAGCATTCTTCACCCATACCCCAAAGAGCTCCTATCTATAGTGGTGTGATGATTCTCCATTAAGTCTCTACCGCAGGTAGTCATAACAATTCCCCAGTGAATCTCCACTTCAAGCAGTTATGGCATGTCTGGTGCAAGATTTCCCCTATTGGTAACCTAAGCACCCGCCAATGAATTTCCTTGGCTTCAACTTTCCTAGTGAAGTGAATGTTATTTCACTCCTGAACGGACTCCTTACAACTTCAATCTTCCCTGGAAAAGTGGATTTTTTTTCATCCCTATAGAGTCTCAACTCTAATATCTGCAGCTACGACTTTAATCTGAGTTCCCCTAATGAAGTGGATGTTTATTTTATTTCCCGTGAGGCCTTAGCTCCGGCATCTCCAATTACAACTTCCTTTCAGACTACTCCATTTCATCATGGATATTTATTTTATCCCATATGAAGTCTCTCTAATTATGAGTTTGATTCATTCCTACTGGATCTTTCTCATCCCCAATAGAGTGGTAAGGTTCATCTTAACAGTCCTCAAAGTGAAGCCATGATGTTCATCCTTAAGTGGAGTGCTCTCTTTTCCCCAGACAAGTTTGAAGCCTTGAAGCAAGACTATGATTCCATGTGTGGCTTTCCAATCACCCCAGTGATGCTTCTATCTTGTGAAGATTGGCCCAGTATCTGTGTCGAGATGTTTATTTCATCTCCGTTTTACTTATCTTTGTTAGTTTTGTCAGTGTAAGCATAACATAATATACATTTATCATACAAGTATACATGGTATATGCGCATTTTTCCTTTTTGTTCTTTCACTTTGGCTGTGTTTATCCCCAAGTGACTGAGTTTGTCTTCTCCCTCCAAGTAGAGTCGTCAGCCCTAAGCAAAAAAAGTACATTCTTTCTAATTCCCCAATGAGTTCGATCCTTGTGGAAGATGGTTGCTTTGCCTTTTCCATTTTTGAATAAGATAAACCCCAGTTGAGTTCATCCCTCATTGGGTAGAGTATTGCTTGACCTTTTCTCTTCAGTTACTTCCTGAATTGAACATTGGTCCCTGACAATCACAATTTTGGATATCTCTAGGCTTTTGAACTTAGATTGAGCATGCATTTATTTTGAACTTTGACTCCCTATGAAGAATCTGTTTGAAGATCACCATTAAAGACAAAACATTTCTCCAGCAGTGTTACAATATTTTCCCAGAACTTATACCCAGACAACGAGTGGCAGATCTTTATTTGAGCAGTTTGTTTTGTTCTCAGGTTTTCTATTTGGATGACCAATGAAAGTCTCCTCAGGATGATTTGTCTATCCCCAATAAGTCATCAAGATTATCAACGTATCCTCCATCGAATGGCATATCTCCAGAAATCTGTCAGAGAAGTTTGTTGAATACTTTACAATTGTTTCTCTTTATTTGAGAATTCCTGTTACAAGGACTCCATTTACTTTAACGAAACCCCAAATTACAGAAATGCTACTCCTCAGTGATGTTTTCCCTAGTTAGTCCACTATTCAAATTGCTTCCATAAAATGGCATCTCTCCGAGAAGTTTGGTGAAGATTCTTACAGTTGATCTTTCTCTTTATTTGAGAAGACATGTTTTACAAATCAATCAGCCTACATCTCTTTTGAAGATCCCTAGTGAAACTTCCTAATCCCCAACAAGTTATAGATTCCCGCTGAAGTCATAGATCTCTAGTGAAATTTCATTTCCCTGTGAAGATACTTTCCCAAAAATATTCACCTTTCCAAGAAGAAACTGAGACTCATTCATGGCATACAACCTTGAAGCGTGGGGAGGTTTATTTTACCCTTTTCAAGTGGAATACGTTATTAAAGAAGAAACGGAGACCCGTTCATGGCATACAACCTTGAAGCGTGGGGAGATTTATTTTACCCTTTTCAAATGGAATACTTAATTAAAGAAGAAACTGAGACCCGTTCATGGCATACAACCTTGAAGCGTGGGGAGGTTTATTTTACCCTTTTCAAGTGGAATACTTGATCAAAGAAGAAACTAAGACCCGTTCATGGCATACAACCTTGAAGCATGGGGAGGTTTATTTTACCCTTTTCAAGTTAGAGACTTGATCAAAGAAGAAACTGAGACCCGTTCATGTCATACAACCTTGAAGCGTTGGGAAATTTATTTTATCTTTATGGATCATTTAGCTAAAGAAGAAGTTGAATCAATTTTGATCATGGAAGCTTAATTTCAGGTTATTATCTTTGCTTAGGCTATCATATGTTTGATAGTAGGTAATATACCGTATCTCTTTGGTCAGACACCTTTGCTTAGGCTGCCAAGTGTGGTAGTATGTCATCTTTCCTTCTCGTGTTACCTTTGCTTAGGCTATCATATGATTGATAGTAGGTAACATGGTCTTCATTTTAATTGGATACCTTTGTTTAGGCTATCGCCTGCTAGTAGTAAGTTATCCATCATTTCAAGTTATGCACCCGTTGTTTGAACTACCACGTCCTTCACGATGAATACTATACATCTTTATTTTGTTTGAGGTACTTGAGTCATCCCCAATGGTGTCTCTTCCCCAATGGAGTTGAGTTTTCACTCCTAGTGGATGTTGGATTTCTTCTCGTGGAGTATTATCTTGCTAAGTTGCTCCTCATCGGGTCTTCCTTTTTGTACCCGTGTTTCAGCGTTATTTGTATGCAGTTATCCCCTGTGACATCTTTCACCACAGGATCTTTGTCTTGCATATCATATCATGTCATATCGTAAGCATATCATCTTAGGGCCAAAATTGGTGCATATTTCGACCCTAAGATCCCACTGTATGTATTTATCATTACTAACTAGTTTGTGCAGGTTTGTGCGGGGATGTTAATTTTCAAATGGAGATAACATTCATCCTCATGGTCAAATATTTTAGGGTATGACCAGTTGATCCTGACTTAAGGTCTTCCTGGAGTTTCTACTCGATATAAGTTCCAGTTCCAGAATTTGTTTTTTTCATTCTTGAGCCATTCTTAGATAAATACTTTGAAGATGTTTTGGATGGATTTTCAAGCTATATCTCATTTAAATTGTTATCAGATTTGGTCTCTTACGAATCAAGAGTATTTTAAGGGGGCAAGATACGAGTCGTGATGCGAAATATGAGATCATGGATTTATTGTGATTAAGGTTACTTCTTTCTCAAATATTGGTTGCTCTAAATACAAGATGACGTAGATTCAGGATTAAGGAATTCACTCAAAGTGTGCTTCAAATCTAAAGTAACCCAGTGGCGTGATTTGGCCTATGGATTCCCTATGACATTAACGTTTGATTTATAATGTGTTAAGTTAAAACAATTCGATTTGATTAAATCGAGAACTAAACATGCTAAGTTTTAAAAAAAAGGGTCCATATACTAATATTCAAACTGTAACTTCCTTTAGCATAAAAGTACTAATGACGAGTACAAGATTATTCAAGTATTTGAATCGGAAGTGCAAGGAAATATCCATCCAAGAAGATTTAGTTTCAACAAGTCTTTCTTCAAAGTTTTCATATGATATCACAAAAAGATCATTTCATAATATCACTCTAAAATTCAAATTCTTTCATAAGTTATATATTCATTAATTCTAAAAAATATTCAAGATTTACTCAATGATTATTCAAGGTGGTTCCTCCCAATGTACATGAAAGTTGTCCTTATAATGTGCTCCATATTAATACGTGAAGCTTACGGTGTGATTAGAATTCTTATCTTAAATAAAAATTTGTACCATGCCATGAAGAGTGTGTTTTAAAAGTTGAATCGTGCAGGTAAAGGCTACACAAAACAAAACTAATTGCCCATGATAAATCTAACATTTGAAATAAATAAGAAACAAGGAATCCAATTACAGTATAAGGAATTTTTATAAAAATCCATCTTGAAAAACTTCACTCCATTGCCAACAAGATGTTTGAAGCCAACTAGAAAGCTTCAACACTTTTGTTCTTTTCATTTGAATAAGAATGAGGGTGATATTTATACTCCTAACTGTCGCTACTGTGAAAAAGGAGGCCGGCAAACTAGACAGAAGAGTCGCCACCGAACGTTATTTATCCCAAAGAGAGAGAAAGGAAACAATCAAAGAAAACCTGACGAAAAGGGAAAAACAAGGTCATCACAACCAAATCTTGGGTTTTGGAGTCGGTTACGTAAGGGGAAGGTATGAGCACCCCTCACGTCCGTTGTACTCAACAGGATCCATGCTTGTTGTCTAGTCTATGGGTGAAAGCTATCTAACAAAATGCTGCTAAACAGGGGGAAAGAGAGAGAACAGACTCGATAGGACATCGCCGCCCTATGCCTACGTATTCCCTCGTGTAATGGGAAAGTCAGAGTCAACGTAGTTCGGAAAACTACGGGTGATGGAAGGAAGGTTGCTCGCCAAGACATCGTCATCTTGTGCCTATGTATCCTCATCTGGTATGAGAAATCAGAGCAAACGTAGTTCGGGCTGACACGACCACTGGTTGGTTCAAGTGTTTTAATGAGTAGGGTTAAGTATTCGTTCTAGCAGTTAGGGACGACACCTGTTTGCGGTAGAACAAAAACTTAACACACTCTTTCTGAAAATTAAGTGTAAAACAAATCCCGAAGGATGAAAAGGTTTGATCTTTTGTTTGTTTTTTTTGAGAAGAAGTGGATTAAGTTAGATTTGAAACTCATGTTGCACTAAAGACTATGACTTAAGAGCGAATGCATCACATATCACCCAAAGAGCATACGCTAAACACTCTAGAAAGTGTGAGAGGAGGCCCCTAACCTATCATTTCTCATGTACTTAAGGCTCGTAGCGTACAACAATTGTTAACCTTTATTAGGTGTCTTATGAAGTTATGAGATGAGAAGAGAAGACACAAGACTCTAAGGGGAATTGATCAACCCTACTGTTAGCATGCAATGTGATCCTAAAGTTGGGATTGAAAAGAGAACTACATAATGTTATCATGCAAAGGATTGAAAGCCTAATGTATCTCCTACTCCCATCTTGAACAGAGGGACTAGGAATCCTAAGGGATCATGGCAAGAAGCACAAGTAAACACATAGCAATTCAATCACAGATGAAAAGAGATGAGTGACTTCAACAAGTCAAAGCAAAATGAAATGCAAACACAAATTCAATCATGAAATGATGCAACAAGACTCAAAACAAAAGAGACTCAAACACAAGAGATGACTTGAACAAGTCAAGAAGGATGAGATGAAATGGAACAAGTAAACTCCTACAATCAACTACCATCAATCACCAAGAGAGGAATAAGTGCTACACAAGGCACAAACTAAGAAAAGAGGGAGGAGATAGTGTGGGGCAGCCACCAACACATGTTCAACTCAACCAAACAATTTCTTAAAGCTCAAGCAAAACAAAGTAAGCAAACAATGCAACAGAAGCACAATTGTTCATGACAAACTCAAAGTGTATACATCAATACCAAATCATCATGAACAAGTGGCAAACCAAAGAGGGCAGAAAAGAATCACAAAAGGAAAGCCTCAAATTCAAAGTCAAAATAAAAGGCAAGCACAAGCATGATCATGTACAAGTAAAAAACCAAAGTTCATTCACAATCTCAACACTTAAAACAAGTGGAAAAGGCATGATCTAAAGGTAACTTGTGATACAAGTCACACATTAAAATGACCTCTAACAAGTAAAACAACACCTTAGGTATGTTAGAAAGATGTAACAAAGCTCAAAAGGTGCTTTAGGGATCACTCATGATCATATCACTAGGATTAGGTCAAGACTAGCATGTGTAAACACCCTTAAAATGACTTGAATTTGTAAAATCCACAAAAAATAGAATACAAGTCCAATAAATTCCAAATAAAATACTCAAGTCAAGATTAAACAATCACGAAACATAATGAAAAACCTCAAGATCAAGTTCAACTCAAAGCATCGTCAGCTAGGTCCAAGAAGGCATGATGTTCCACTTTATCGAGTGTGTGTCGAGGGTCACAAAAAGACAATTAAAACCAAATGATAAATGATCATGAACACTTCAAATTAACCCTCAAAACTTCCTCAATCCATCACCTAAATGAGGGAGAAAGTTTGGTCCTAGGGGATTTAGAATGAAGGGTTAATGATCAATTCAAATCCAAGTGCACACCAAAATACATATTAAATCTTAAATTTAATAAAAAATATTAAAATATATGGAAAATAAAAATAAAAATATTGAAAAATTAAATAACATCTTGAAATATCAAAACATGATTTTTTTGGTATTTTTAGGATGCATAAAACTATTTTTAAAAACATTAAAATGAAAATGTAAATAAAAGAAAATAAAATAAAATGAATAACCAAAAGGGGTGCAGAAGTAAAAAAAACCAAATGAACTGAAAACAGTTAAGCACGCATCTGGGCCTCCCAACAAGGGGTTGTAAAAATCAATTGGATCAAATCCCAACCAAAAGAACTCAGATCCCTAAATGAAACTCTGTGTTTCATTAAATGACTTGGCATGCCAAGTCAGTTTCAACGCTACACATGGGCAAAGTCACACAAATGCGTGCATGACACCTCCCCAGTCAAAAAGACCACGCAGGCCACATCAGCTTAGCCCTGAGAAAGAACCAGACGCTGGAGCTAGGGCTCTGGTCGTCTTCTCTGGCCAGCTCGCCGGAGCTCAGAGATAAAACAGCCATAAAAATGGAAACACCTTACATGTTTCTCAAGCATTTTTCATGAGGAATTCAAATATGGTATTTGTTTTGCAAAAAGGTGTTTGTAACTAGGTGAAATCATGCCACAAAAAATCAAGTGTTCAAACTGAAAGTGCATCAAACACACATGAAATCATTACAAACATTGCCTACAATGTGTAGGGCTTCAGATGCACCAGCACCGACCTTAAAATTAAGCCTAGAATGGGAGTTTTAAGTTGAAAAGGTTACCAAACAGAGTGGTTCTGTTGACCCCTTAAACTCCCTGCAAACTTCAGTTTCAAGCTGCAAACCTTCTCCTTGATCCTCAATAAAGATGATTTAAGCAATGAATGGCCAGGAAAATCAGTATGCAATGAGATTCGAAGAAAAGAATTTTGATATATTTTTAAGTGAAAATCCTCTCTCTGCTCAGCTCCCTCTATTTTGATCAATTAGGGTTGCTTCAAAGCTTTTATGTGTTGGGTTTAGGGCACTCATGCAGGCCCATGATGCCTCAATCATGTGATTCCAAAATTTTTGGCCAAAACTTCCACTTTGATCATGCACACGGGTATGGCATCTTTCTGATTCTTTTTGTCAGCAAATGCACATACTTGGGGTGTAGAAATCAATTGTAGTGGTTTGGTGAATTGAAAAACAAGTTTGTACCAAGTTTTGGTTTATGACTTTTAAGGTATGGAATTTGAAATAATGTCATGGTACATGATTCAATGTTGGTCCAAATGAGGCAAAATATATTATGACCAATATTTAACGATTTTAAGTCTTCAAAGTTTCAAAAACAAGAACATTAGATGACTTGTAATGAAAGGTATTCAAATCATGTCCAAAAATCACTTTTCCAAGCTTACCATGGTCTAAATGATCACACAAATCATCAAGTCTCATGTATTTTGGATTAAAGATGATGTTAAGGCCATTGGGCACAAGTTTCATGTTGGACAAAATTGGATTTGAGGCCTTAAAGTTCATGAAAATAACCATTGAAAAGAATGACCTATAATGAAGTTTCCAAAAACACCCTTGTCTTATGAAGACCATAACTTGTGTTCCATACATGATAATTATGACTTCTTGGACTTTTTGGAAATCTAAGACCATGAGGAATAACTTTCATGTTCACTTGAAAGTGAGGAGAAGCTTAGTTCCATGTGAAAAGTGCCTTGGAAGTGAGTTGACTTGAAGTTGACCAGAATTCTTTTCATCTGATGACACCAACTTGTTGATACCATAACTTGAGATGTACAAACCCAATGGATGAGTTCGTGTACTCAAAATAAATATTGAAAGATGATTAACAAGTCTCATGTTTATGGGAAAATGATATTGAACTTGCATCATAATGAAAATTGTCCTTGAAGTTAGGCACCAAAGAAGGGGATTTTACACCGAAATCAACTGAAACCCTAATTTAGTAACTCCCTAAACTCTTTGAATCTCCTTGATTTGATCTCAACATGACATCCTAGATGCTTCAAGATTACTTCCCATGGCTTTAATGGCTTATAACCAAGTCTTGAGTCCTCTCAAGTCCACAGTTGACTTTTGGTTGACCAGATGGATCCCTAATACCATACCCTTTGACTGAGGCTCTTGTAGATGAATTGAATGACCATACAAACTCCATAAAGACCCCTCAAGATACACATTGAGCTTTTGAAACATGATTTATCCAAAATGGTGACCTCATGACCCTCTGATGTTCCTTTGATGATCTTCAAGATAGGAGGTGACACCCATACACAAACTTCTCCCCTCAAGGAGCTTTGAAACCCAACCCTGATGGCAATGAACTCTTGATGGCTACCAATTATACCCTTACTTGAGATTGAACATGAAGCTCTCTTCTTGAATGGAAAACACAACACCTTTTGATCCCCTGTAAGAACCAATGTTATGTAAATGCAAAATGTTAAAATGAAATGAAACATAAGTCAAGTTAGAAAGAAAAGGTTGGTCAAATTTTGGGGTGCAACAGCTACCCCTATTCAAACGACTTAGACCTGAAGGGATGAAAAGCGAGCGAATTTCAAACATTCAAGGTAAAAGGTGGTTGAATACAAAAGAACCCAGAAATTTGCCAACCGCAAAATAGTAAACTGTAGAATGTTCCACCGGAGTGGAATTAGAATCACCGAAGAAATGTATCTGATAGTTGTTGGAAAGTGAGCTAACCCATCACCAATTAGAAAGCATCGACACGCAGTCAGAAAAAACATCTACTAACATGTAGGCAACGACACTAAGTCGGCTCGACACTCGGTCGGTAAAAACATCTTCTAACACGCAGGTATCTGTTAAACAAACTAGACAACAAACCCTAAGGTCGGCTCAACACGAAGTTGGTAACATCTGTTATCCAAAGCAGGCATCCGTTAAACAAACCGGGCAACAAACCCTAAGGTCGGCTCAATACGAAGTCGGTAACATCTGTTATCCAAAGCAGGAATCCGTTAATTAAAGCAGGCAACGAACCCTAAGGTCAGCTCGACACGCAGTCTGTAAAACATCTGATTTCACAATCAGACATTTGTTAAATAAAAACAGGCAACGAACCCTAAGGTTGGCTCGACACGAAGTCGGTAACATCTTATTTCACAATCAGGCATCTGTTTCAACAAAAATAGGCTCAGGCTCGGCTGGTAAAAACATCTGCTACGCAAGCAGGCTCGGCATCCACTGGTAAAACATCCGCTAATTAAAGCAGGCAACGACACTAAGTCGGCTCTACACGCAGTCGGTAATAGAATTCACAATCTGAAGGAGAATTCTGCTGGGGAAGAATGAACTTAACCACGTAAACCCTGTTGGGGAGAAAATGACAAGATGAACACAATCATCAAAGATTTTGTCGGGGTCTGGATACCGCACAGGCTCATGAAATACACTGATATCTGCTAGAGATACATCTGAAAACAAGAGGTAACAACCTGGCTTATGTTTCAAATGCATATGTTTGAGAATGGTGTAATGCTCCATACGAAATGGAAATGCTACGCGTTTGGGAGGATGCTATGCACAATGAAAATACAAAGGAAGCACTCCAGCAAAATAAATGCCGAAGAGACGAAGCCAACTCCGTTGGGGATGACTGGATGCCAAGTACGATTAGACTTATGCTGGGGAAAACAAACCCTGGATGGCCTCCAAGAAAATAACTTTCTTGGGCAAAATTGTTCTGCTGAGAACAAAATCCACTCTGTTGGGGATCACATCAACTCTGCTGAGGAAAATAGCCCTGGATGGCCTTCTAGAATACAACTCTTCTTGGGAACAAATCCACTCTACTGGGGAAAATAGCCCTGGATGGCTTTCGAGAATACGACTCTACCGGGGAGTAGGCAAACTGCTTGGGGAATAAATCCACTTTGTCAGGGATACCACTCTGTTGGAGATTAAATCCAATCTGCTGGGGATTAAGAATAAGATTTACTAGGAAGTTATCCCAAACTCTCTCTGCTGAAGATGGAGAATAACATTCTCTGTGGATAATCCCACTCTACGGGGAAGAAACCTACTCTGGCGACTTCACCGGGGATTAGGAAAAAGATTTACTGGGAAGTTATCCCAAACTCTCTCTGCTGAAGATGGAGAATAACATTCTCTGGGGATAATCCCACTCTGCAGGGAAGAAACCTACTCTGGCGACTTCACCGGGGATTAGGAAAAAGATTAATTATGGAACCCTCCCAAAGAACTCGCTCTGAAGAATACCAATAACCAACTGGATTCAATTGTGGAAAATGCCCTGACTGGCCTTCCAGAATAACATTCTGGGGACAATCCCAATCTGCGAGGAAGAAGATCCACTCTGAGGGGAATTAAGAAAGACAGTCCTTCTACTGGGGATAAAATCTGCTATGCTGAGGATAAAAATATGCTCTACCGAGGATTAAGAGAGATAAACATTGGGAAATCATCCCACAAAACTCGCTTTGAAGAAAAACCAATAACCACTGGATTCTGCTGCAGAGAACGTCTTCACCAGGGAATACTCATCGAGGGAATCAGCATCAACCCTTGCTTGGGGAAATGAGAATAAACTAAACAATATCAACCTCTGCTTAGGGAAACAAGACTCATCCACACCAACCTCTGCTTAAGGAAATTGAGTCTTAGAATCTGTGGGGAAACAAATTCTGAAATTGTCCCACTGCTGGGGGAAAGCACTCCCAAATCTATCTGTCAAGGGATAGGTGTACACCATTGCCGGGGAATCTCAATCTCGACCCGCTGGGGATAAGTTCAATCTCAATCTGCTGGGTGTCATACCCTAAATTTGTCCTACCCTTTTGTAAATATTTTTCGCATTATCGTTTCATGCCGTTTAGACATGTGTCCACCTGAAATCGGGCGTTTTCCAAACTTTACCTTTTTTAACCATTTAAGATGTGACATGTGGCCTAAGGACTCTCTTTTTTTTTTATATATATATGAATATTGTTTTTTTTTTAATTCCTTAAACTTTTCTTTTTTCTCTTTTTTTTTAAATGTTACTAATAATTTTGTTTTTTTTAAGTAATTAATTTTGTTTTTTTAGTTTGTTCTATATATTTGTTAATATTTATTTAATTATATTTGTTAATATTTTATTAATTCAAATTATGTTAGTTTACATTATAATTATTTATTTCTAATATTCATAAAATAATTGAAAGGAAAAGTAAGAAAAAAAGAAAAAAAACAAGTCGAGGAAGGGCCTAGTTTCAGCGGCCCGTTAGGGTTGGCTTTGGGTGTGCTTTTAAAGGAGCAGAAGAACTGATTGAAAGGGGGGGGGGGGGAAGAAAACACTGTTCATCGGCTGGGAGAGAAAAAAGGATCCGCCGCCCTTAATCCCAACAGAAAACCCTAAAAAGAATGTTATCCTCTTCTCCCTTATTCACCCTAGTCGTCGTGTGAGTTCTCTTTCCCCTTCAGTTTTTCAAATCACCATCATCATCCTTACACTCCCTTTGCTCTAATCTTCCCCGCCACCTGTTTTCCTCACTCATCCCCATCTTCCCTTGCCAAAATCTTTTTCCTTCATCTGCCATTATCTTGCATTTTTCTTCGTCTCCCGTTCACGACGCCACAGCTATTCACTTCTCTCCGTCTTCGCTATGTTGCGGCCATCCATCCCTCTCCATCACGCTTTCATTTGACATGAAGAAGTGGTTGTGAGTCGAAACAAGGAGATAACATCATCATGTTGAATCAGATCCGGGTTTACGATTTTCTCGGCTAGCTTACGATATGAAGCCTTCACTTTCGTGCATGATCAAGGTTGTGAGATGCCGGTTCGAAGAATGTGTTGATGGTGTGTGCTGTTAGAATTAGTTTTATCCGGTTGTTCGACAAGGCTATCCGACAGGGGTAATGTTTCCATTCCAAAGTTTTAAGTTGTTTGCAGAATTTATTGGTGATTAAAATCTTCGATGCAATATCGCAATGTTGTTTTGTTTTATATCTGTAGGATACTATTGATTATTAAAATTTGGTTTCCATTTGCGAATATGGGTTTTTTTTCATTCAAGCCATGATTAGGATTGCTGACCTTGCTTCGGTTTTGGATTTCTGCTTAAAATGATTCAATAGTTGATATGTTGCTACCTGAGTTTTTATTTAGTGAATGTTGAGCCGCTAGATTGTTACGGTTGTTGTCTTGGTACAAACTGCTTAAATCTTGTATCAATTTCACAGATATAAGTTTGTTTTTTTTCTCTCTGCTCAAAGTTTGCATTGGAGTGAAAGCACTGTTAGTAGTTTGATTTTTTTTTAGGCTTATAATATGAGGTCTTTATGCAGAACTGGTATTCTGCTATAAGTTTGATATAATTGCAACTCTGCTATTTTTGTTTCTATTCTATATGTCCATTTGCAGAGCTTGTTATGATTTGGGGCTCTTGGATTTTGATAATCTAATTATTATATATAACTGATGTGTGTCCAATATAATTTAATTATGATTTATTTTATTTTTAGTATATTTAATTAAGTATTTCTAATATCCATATTTATTTTCTAGATTAAAGCAACTATTTAGTAATTAGTATTTTTCTTTAGATAATTTAAAGTATTTTTCTAACTAAAGATCAAATTTTCAAAGTATTATTAATTAGTTTATTTTTCTAGAGAATCCAATAATTTTAAAAAAGAGATCATTTTTTTTAAAAAAAAAAATATTATTAACTAGTTCATTTTAGAGAATCTAATAATTTTTCAAGAAAAATTTTGGGTTCATTTCAAAAGCTTTTATTGACAAAACAAGAGTAATTCAATACTTTTTTTTAATTCGCGAAATAAATAAACTCTTAGTCTAGCACTTCTCGAGTTTTTTTTTGAATAAATACTATTGGGGCGTACGCCTTGGGTAGTGACATTCGACTTTTCGTTTTAAAATACACTCTTTAGTTATTTAGACAAGGAAATATCATTGGGGTCTAGCATTCCATATGATACTTTTGTTGTTTATTCAAACAATATTTTACAAATTAAATCAAAATCATTCTTTTATTTATTAAGTAATTTATTTAATAAGACAATTTCAAAATAGATTTTATTTTAAAGAAAAAAAACTTTGAAGCAATAATATTTCTTAAACACGTTTAATCAAATCATTTTTTTTTAAATTACGAAAAATTAAACTCTTGAAGTCTAGCACTTCTTGAGTTTTCGAATGGATATTATTGAGGTGTACACCTTGAATAATGTATTATTCAACTTTTCGCTCTTTAAACATACTCTCTTTTGAACAAAGAAATATCATAAGAATCTAGCATTCCATGTGATATTTCCATTGTTCAACCAAGTCTAAATCGAATGAAAAAATGTGTCGTCAAGATCTAGCATCTCGATAATACCCCGATTGATTGATTGTGAGGCCTCCTATACTCTTCAAATCCAATTTCATATTCTCGCCTCTCGTACCGCAAACTCTTTCCATACCCCCGATTCAATTCAATTTTTTCAAAATACCTTTCTCGATTCGAACCTCGAAAGAAGGAGGTTCTTGGAATCTAGCATTCCTTGAATCTCCGAGCGAATAATTCTTGAGACACGCCCTTAAGTTGTTATTCACTCATCCTTTCGACTTTTTTTTCAAACTCAATCATTTTCTAATGTTCTCCTAAGTCGAATACTCGTACGCATTCGCAACCATCAACATTTCGCACACACTTCACAATTCCTCGTGTTTTCGATATTAGGGGCACCCTCAGGGACTAATATCGTTTCTCACAATCTTAACCCTTGACACGTCGTCAAGTCGGTTTCATTTTCAAACAAATCCTCGACACGTCGTCGAGCCATTTCCAAACCAACTTCCTTTGGCCTCGCATGCCATTTTTTTCGATTCAGTCTTTTTCACAAACATTTTTAAAACTTACGAAAGAGGGATATTCTCAGAATCTAGCATTCTTTGAGTATTTGAATGAGTAACTCTCGAGGCGCGCCCTTGAGTTGTTATTAGTTCATTCTTTCGACTTCAAAACTTCCAACTCTTATCTTCAACTTATTCAACTCAATTTCCGAAAGAACTGAGTTCTTGGAATCTCGCATTCCTTGAATCCTTGAGTGACAAGCTCTTGAGGCACGCTCTTGGGTTGTTTGTCAGTCACTCTTTCACCTCTTTCTCAACTTCCAACCTATTCAACCTCATCCATTTCGTGGTTATTACCACGAACTACGACTGCTCTGATTCTTCATTCTCGTCCGAATGTAAGATACGTAGGCACAAGATTGCGATGATCTTGGCGAGCTACCTCCCCTCCATTTCCCCTTATTTCTTTTCATGGTCGTCACCACGAACTACGACTGCTCTGATTCTTCATTCTCGTCTGAATGTAAGATACGTAGGCACAAGATTGTGATGATCTTGGCGAGCTACCTTCTACCCATTTCTCCCATTTCCCCGTCTTCTTTTCGTGGTTATTACCACGAACTACAGACGCTCTGATTCTTTATTCATTCTTGAATATAAGATACGTAGGCACAAGATTGTGATAATCTTGGCAAGCACACTTCTATCCATCTTCCGTTTTCCCCCATCCTTTCCCGTAGTCGAACTACGACGCTCTGATTTCTCATTCTCGTCCGAATGAGCATACGTAGGCACAAGGGCCCAAATCCTTGGCGAGCACCCTATCTTCTAACCACCCATCTCTCCTTAGCATCTTTAACCTTCTAACCTACCAATTCAACCTTTAACAACGAGAAGAAAACAAGTAAACCTAAACAACACTCCCCACAATTACCTTAAGAGGTTCCCGTCGAGTACGACGGACATGAGGGGTGCTAACACCTTCCCCTCACGTAACCGACTCCCGAACCCGGAACTTGGTTGCGACAGCCCTGTTCCTATCCGTTTCGTTTTTAGGAGGTTTTCTCGATATTTTCCTCTCCCGTTTATTCGGGAAAAATAAAGTTCGGTGGAGACTCTGTCGAATCGCATTTCCGCGCCTTTCGCGCGAGGGTCGTTTCTCCGAAATGTCTCCGTGATTTTTCGAGGTGCGACAACTGGCGACTCTGCTGGGGATCATTTTGCTCCATACAAAGAGAGAGTCAAGCCTATCTTTTGGTTTGTGAGGAGTGTTTGTTTTTATTTTTTTTCTCCTTGTTTACGTATTCGTTCTCTTGTGGATCTTTATTTGCGCTTGTTATCTTAGCCTGTCGGTTCTTGGGATGACATCATGAGTAAGGCTCTACGCCCGAGCTTTGGTAAAAGCAGAGAGAACACATAAGTTTAGAATTGGTAGTCGAGTAGTGTTAGTCTCCGAGGACTTGCTCCTTGTGGGCCTAGCATGAAAGCTCCTCCAGAGGAGACCTATTCGTAGATCTCGTTGTAACACAGCTAGCCTATTGCACAACTTGATTAATGAAGGGTCCGTGATTCTGGGAACCTTTTGTTAGCACCAGTTCCGATATTGGTGGTCGTGTAGTGTTAGTCTCCAAGGACTCGCTCCTTGTGCGCCTAGCATGAGGACCCCGCTCAGGAGAGACCTTATCGTCATTATCGTCGTAATACAGCCAGCCTGTTGCGTGACGCTAATACGACTAGTGTCCGCGATCCTGGGAACCAAACGTAGAAACCATCCCGTGAGTGGGTTTATGGGTAGAATGTTTAGATCTTCCCACATAGGTCGTATCAGTCAGTTTCTTGGATCGAAAATTGTGGTTACTCCTCTGTTATAGTTACCAGCTTCAGGAGCTGTTTGAACTATGATCCTGTGATCCTGGATCTTGTATCTTGCATTGCATCTTGCATATCATTCGCATTGCATTTCATATGTTGTGCATTTTGCATTTCCAGTCCTTCAACAGAATCTTATGTCTTCGTTCCTTCCTCTCCAGTAAATCAAGCTGATTCCTCGACACCAGTACGCAACTAGAGCCAATACCAGACGAATGATGGAGCAGATTCAACAGGAGCAAGCCGCCTTCAGGGAAGAGCTGGATTCTATGAAAGGAAAGATCGACCAGATCCTCGAAGCCATCCTCGCGGCTAGAAGAGAGGAAGAACAGCGTGAAGCCGCTGCTGTCGTCAACAACAATGGTCAAGGACAGGGGTCTACTGCCATCCCTTTGGTTCCAATTCCAATTCCTCATGGGATGCTGTTGAACTTCAATAACGCAGCCGAAGGAAACACTTCTCAGCCAATCCCAGTGCCCGGAGTTACCATTGGAGCTATACCGCAGGCCCAGCCTACTGCTGTGCAAATCCCAGTTCCTCATATCGAAGATACTCTGATGGATCAGTATGACAACGTTCAAAACTATCATGCTGCCATCCCCATTGCCAGTCCTGTTGCTGCTCAGGATTCTGAAGCCATGAAGATGTGCCGAGATCTAGCCGAGAAACTCCGAGCCATGGAGGGGCATAACTCAAATTCTTTCAGTGCTTTGGAATTGTGCTTGGTGCCTGATGTTGTCATTCCTCCCAAGTTCAAGGTGCCCGAATTTTTGAAGTACAAAGGTCTTAGTTGCCCAAATATTCATCTGAAGATGTACTGTCGCAAGATGGTTGCCTATGCCCGAGATGAAAAGCTCATGATTCATTGCTTCCAAGACAGTTTGTCTAGGGCATCACTCGAATGGTATATGCAGCTGGAACGTAACAGTGTGCGCACTTGGGCCGAGCTAGCCGATGCATTTGTCAAGCAGTATAAGTACAACACCGATCTTGCTCTGAATCGTACTCAACTTCAGAGTATGACTCAGAAGGACAACGAATCCTTCAAGGAGTACGCGCAACGATGGAGAGAGCTAGCCGCAAGGGTGCATCCACCTCTTGTTGACCGTGAACTGATTGACATCTTCATGGGTACTTTACAAGGCCAATACTACGAAAAGCTGATCGGTAGTGTCTCCGCTGGATTCTCTGACTTGGTGATCATCGGTGAGAGAATTGAAGAAGGTCTGAAGAGTGGAAAGATCCCAGGAGGTTCTAACAGCCAGGCTAATGCCAAGAAGCCTTTCAACGGATACAAGAAGAAAGAGGGCGATACAAATGCTATCTCTTTGCAGAAAGGGCAAGCTTCTCAACAAGCTCCCGCTCCTATGCCTTATCAGGTTCCTTACTACCAGTATCCGTATGTTGCTGCTGCGCAATATGCTCCAATGCCTTATCAGCCAGCTGTTCAAGCAGTGCAAGCTCAGATGCCACAGCAACGGGCTCCTCAGCAACAAGCCTACAATCAGCAAGGATACCAATATCCTCCTCAGCAACAACAAATGCAAGCTACTCAACAACGACAAGGTACTCGCCAACAGCGTCAGCAGAGAACCTGGAGGCCAGATAGGGTCTTTGACCGTTTACCAATGACATATGCTAAAATCTTTGCTCAGATGTTGGAGAAGAAAGCTGTTGTTCCGAGAGATCTGGCCCCTCCAACTGTCATTCCTGTCGATTACGATGCAAATGCTCATTGTGAGTTTCATAAGGGCGCTCCAGGTCATACCATTGAGGACTGCAGAGCTTTCAAGCACATAATTCAAGACATGATCGACAGGGATGCTATCAACTTCAATGGAAAGTCTCCAAATATCATCAACGATCCGATGCCATCAGCCAGCTAGTGCCAACATCAAATCCAGTCAAGTCAAGTTCATCCCAAAGAAGGCAGTCATGATGCCATTTCGTATTTCATTTTCCTTATGTTTTGTTTTTTTTTTGTTTAAGTACTGTATGCTTTGAACAATTGCCATTCGTATTTGGTTTTCATTAATGTATTGTTTATGCGTGTTTTGAATCAGTTATGTCGTATTCACTCATTTTCACTTATCACCGACACATTTTTTCACTTCACTCTGTTCACTGTTGTTTAACATGATTTGAGGGAGGATGATGAAAACGAGATACCCATAATTGCAAACCGTGTGCTTTCAGACAGAATCTCGTCAATGATGTACAGGCATTGCTTCAATTCCCCAAACACCGGAGATATAAGGAGTTAATCCCTAGTAAACCACTTCGAGCCTAGAAGTAGCAGTTTCCTTCGGATATTCAAACCTTACACTTAACCTGGGGCAGGGTAGTGTTCAGTTAATTCAACCCCGCACTCGAATCAACAAAGCAAAACCCAAAAGACGATTGTTCACCAATGACTCACAACAGGGCAGTCACAACCTTCCCAAAAAATAAAAAAAAAATAAAAAATCCTGCTACGTCAAACACCTTTGAGGGGACTTAGGCAAAATCAAGGCAATCCCGATGGGTCTGACAAGCAAAGTCAATCCATGCAAAAGTTAAGGATCAAAACAAAAGCAAAAGAGGACCCCGAAACCCTCAACAAAAACAAAATAAGATTCAGTGACCACCCAGATCAGAGGGGCACTGGCATCCATCAAAATAAGGTGACTGCCACGTCGAGCAAACCTTGAACCTTCAAGCTTACACCGTCCAGACAAGTGTAGAATTAACTGAGCGTAGGACTGGAGATCATTAAGAAGAAGGGGTGGGTACAAATCATATTTTGAGCCTGATATCCTTTGTTTCATAACCGTGAACCAGACCACGTTATAACCCTCGAAAGACCTAATTGAGGCGAGTTTTATCCTGAAAGCATACTATTGCGAGGTTGCGTAACCTGACTCCTCACATGATTGCTAATCACCATCATTGGTGTCATTATCCTTGCTTTATCTTTTACACCAATCAACTTAGCACTACATCTGGGCTAACAGTCCATTCGTCTCACTATCACAACACTCTCAAATAAACGATACTTTTTCAAACTTGCATTAAACTTTGCATTAATATTACCATTTGTGAATGTACAATTTTAATTGCAAACCAGTGCCAGGTATTCAAAGACACTCCAACGAGGGGTAATTGAGGAGGAACTTGACTTTCAGTGGCGTACACGAGGCAAGATTATTTCAAAGCCCACAGGCTGGAGCAAATCGTTCAACAGCTCGAGCAGGGGCATATCATTACCATATTCAGACTGGGGCAGGACCAAGTTACCCTAATCATCAGGCAGAGCTGCAACCTTCTCTGAAGCAAATTCAGAGTAAACCACAAAATACCCTGACTTGGGGCATCCAGAGCATCATCTTCTGCTTCAATCGTGACGTCTTTAACGAATTGCGTGTCGAGGAAGTCTATCCCTCCCACCACCCGAAGTCCAATCCGCATTGGCAACTACCAAAAGTCCACCACGCTGGCGTCTTCACCTATATTTCCAATCACCTGTCTGCATCATATGCATCATACGCATTGCATTCATCATCATAAGCATTTTTGCAATCATATACATACCAATCATATCATACTTCCCCAGCTCTTGCATCTTCGTGCGTCAGCATTTGCATTTGCACTTCCATTCGTTATGGAATATCATTTTCATCCAGCATCAGCATATGCACGTCAAGGTCCAGGATCAATTTCGAAGATTTCCAAGACCGTCATCAGCCTAATCAGGGGCATCTTCCACAACATCTTCAAAGCAATCACTAGCCCAATCAGGGGCAGTTTTGCAAGGTTGTGGGTTTGTCCCACGACTTTCAAGAGCTTCAAAGCATTCATCAGCCCAGTCAGGGGCGATCTTCTGCGATTGTGGGTTTCTCCCACAAAAATTCAAAATATTCGAAGCAAGATCCAGCCTAGTCAGGGGCATTCTTTTCAAGATCATGGGTGTTTCCCATGACGTATTTCAACCTCGTGGTTGATCAGATCTTTAAGTTAACATACATCCCAGCCAAGGGCATACCGTTCTAGACCGTGGGCGTTCCCCACGAAGTTGTTCAACCTTTTGTTGGGCAAATCCAAGAATTTAATTCAAGATTCAGCCTAGATAGGGGCATCTTCAGCAAAACCGTGAGCGTTCCTCATGGAGTTTGTTCAGCCTTTTGTTGAGCAAGACAAGACATCAAGACAAACTCAGCCCAGTCAGGGGCATCCTCTTCAGAATTCATGGGCGTAACCATGAAATCATTTCAGCAAAACTATGATCTCCAAACAAAGACGGTGGGCGTACCCTGTTGACTCATTTCAATTTAATCTTCCTCTTGGGGGTTCCCCATTGAGTTGTACCCAGCAAGCGTGACCGTTGTCAATTGCCTTACTATCATCCTTTTGGTGATAGCCGAACTTCGTCGGTTCAACATAGCCTGCATCCTTTCGATGTTGGAAACCTTCAGTTTGTGTTTGCCCTATCATCCTTTTGGTGGTAGTGGCTGGTGTGAGTTTTTCTCCGTCATCCTTTTGGTGGTGGGTCTGGCATTTCGTCGATGTCGGATTGTACGATTGTGTTTGCCCTATCATCCTTTTGGTGGTAGTGGCTGGTGTGAGTTTCGCTCCGTCATCCTTTTGGTGGGGGGTCTATCATAATTATTTTATGCTAGATTGTGCGATAGTTTGTTGAGTTTCGCTCCGTCATCCTTTTGGTGGTGGGTCTGGCATTTCATCGATGTCAGATTGTGCAATTGTGTTTGCCCTATCATCCTTTTGGTGGTAGTGGTTGGTGTGAGTTTCTCTCCGTCATCCTTTTGGTGGTGGGTCTGGAATTTCGTCGATGTCAGATTGTGCAATTGTGTTTGTCCTATCATCCTTTTGGTGGTAGTGGCTGGTGTGAGTTTTGCTCTGTCATCCTTTTGGTGGTGGGTCTGGCATTTCGTCGATGTCTGATTGTGCGATTGTGTTTGTCCTATCATCTTTTTGGTGGTAGTGACTGGTGTGCGTTTCGCTCCGTCATCCTTTTGGTGGTGGGTCTGGCATTTCGTCGATGTCAGATTGTGCGATTGCGTTTGTCCTATCATCCTTTTGGTGGTAGTGGCTGGTGTGAGTTTCGCTCCGTCATCCTTTTGGTGGTGGGTCTGGCATTTCGTCGATGTCAGATTGTGCGATTGTGTTTGCCCTATCATCCTTTTGGTGGTAGTGGCTGGTGTGAGCTTCGCTTCGTCATCCTTTTGGTGAGGGGTATGTCACTTGGATTGGTGACAGATTGTGCGATAGTGTTTGCCCTATCATCCTTTTGGTGTTAGTGGCTGGTTTGTGTTTCGCTCCGTCATCCTTTTGGTGGTGGGTCTGGCATTTCGTCAATGTCAGATTGTGCGATAGTGTTTGTCCTATCATCCTTTTGGTGGTAGTGACTGGTGTGTGTTTCGCTCCGTCATCCTTTTGGTGGTGGGTCTGGCATTTCGTCGATGTCAGATTGTGCGATGTGTGTTGTGTTTCGCTCCGTCATCCTTTTGGTGGTGGGTCTGGCATTTCGTCGATGTCAGATTATGCGGTTGTGTTTGCCCTATCATCCTTTTGGTGGTAGTGGCTGGTGTGAGCTTCGCTCCGTCATCCTTTTGGTGAGGGGTCTGTCATTTGGATTCGTGACAGATTGTGCGATTGTGTTTGCCCTATCATCCTTTTGGTGGTAGTGGCTGGTTTGTGTTTCGCTCCGTCATCCTTTTGGTGGTGGGTCTGGCATTTCGTCGATGTCAGATTGTGCGATTGTGTTTGCCCTATCATCCTTTTGGTGGTAGTGGATGGTGTGAGTTTCGCTCCGTCATCCTTTTGGTGGGGGGTCTATCATAATCATTTATGATAGATTGAGCGATAGTTTGTTGTGTTTCGCTCCGTCATCCTTTTGGTGGGGGGTCTGTCATAGTCATTAATGTCAGATTGTGCATTTGTGCTTTGCTCTACCATCCTTTTGGTGGTGGTAGTCGCGTGTGTTTCGTTCCATCATCCTTTTGATGATGACGACCTTTTGCCTATTATTTACAATTTACTCAGAGGTTTACCTCATCCAGCATTTTCAACTCTCAAGCATCTCTCTTTCTTTCGGACAAATTCAGGGTCTTTTTTTATCTAATTGACTTCTACCTCAGGAAAACGAACGCCGTAGCAGTTTATTTCCCTAGGTTTAAGCCTATTAGATAGGGGCATCTACCATACCCTAAATTTGTCCTACCCTTTTGTAAATATTTTTCGCATTATCGTTTCATGCCGTTTAGACATGTGTCCACCTGAAATCGGGCGTTTTCCAAACTTTACCTTTTTTAACCATTTAAGATGTGACATGTGGCCTAAGAACTCTCTTTTTATATATATATATATATATATATATATATATATATATATATATATATATATATATATATATATATATATATATATATATATATATATATATATATATATATATATATATATATATATATATATATATATATATATATATATATATATATATATATATATATATATATATATATATATATATATATATATATATATATATATATATATATATATATATATATATATATATATATATATATATATATATATATATATATATATATATATATATATATATATATATATATATATATATATATATATATATATATATATATATATATATATATATATATATATATATATATATATATATATATATATATATATATATATATATATATATATATATATATATATATATATATATATATATATATATATATATATATATATATATATATATATATATATATATATATATATATATATATATATATATATATATATATATATATATATATATATATATATATATATATATATATATATATATATATATATATATATATATATATATATATATATATATATATATATATATATATATATATATATATATATATATATATATATATATATATATATATATATATATATATATATATATATATATATATATATATATATATATATATATATATATATATATATATATATATATATATATATATATATATATATATATATATATATATATATATATATATATATATATATATATATATATATATATATATATATATGAATATTGTTTTTTTTTAATTCCTTAAACTTTTCTTTTTTCTCTTTTTTAAATGTTACTAATAATTTTGTTTTTTTTAAGTAATTAATTTTGTTTTTTTTAGTTTGTTCTATATATTTGTTAATATTTATTTAATTATATTTGTTAATATTTTATTAATTCAAATTATGTTAGTTTACATTATAATTATTTAGTTCTAATATTCATAAAATAATTGAAAGGAAAAGTAAGAAAAAAAAGAAAAAAACAAGTCGAGGAAAGGCCCAGTTTCAGCGGCCCGTTAGGGTTGGCTTTGGGTGTGCTTTTAAAGGAGCAGAAGAACTGATTGAAAGGGGGGGGGGGGGGGGAAGAAAACACTGTTCATCGGCTGGGAGAGAAAAAAGGATCCGCCGCCCTTAATCCCAACAGAAAACCCTAAAAAGAATGTTATCCTCTTCTCCCTTATTCACCCTAGCCGTCGTGTGAGTTCTCTTTCCCCTTCAGTTTTTCAAATCGCCATCATCATCCTCACACTCCCTTCGCTCTAATCTTCCCCGCCACCTCTTTTCCTCACTCATCCCCATCTTCCCTTGCCAAAATCTTTTTCCTTCATCTGCCATTATCTTGCATTTTTCTTCGTCTCCCGTTCACGACGCCACAGCTATTCACTTCTCTCCGTCTTCGCTATGTTGCGGCCATCCATCCCTCTCCATCACGCTTTCATTTGACATGAAGAAGTGGTTGTGAGTCGAAACAATGAGATAACATCATCATGTTGAATCGGATATGGGTTTACGATTTTCTCGGCTAGCTGACAATATGAAGCCTTCACTTTCGTGCATGATCAAGGTTGCGAGATGCCGGTTCGAAGAATGTGTTGATGGTGTGTGCTGTTAGAATTAGTTTTAGCCGGTTGTTCGACAAGGCTATTCGACAGGGGTAATGTTTCCATTCCAAAGTTTTAAGTTGTTTGCAAAATTTATTGGTGATTAAAATCTTCGATGCAATATCGCAATGTTGTTTTGTTTTATATATGTAGGATACTATTGATTATTAAAATTTGGTTTCCATTTGCGAATATGGGTTTTTTTTTCATTCAAGCCATGATTAGGATTGCTGACCTTGCTTCGGTTTTGGATTTCTGCTTAAAATGATTCAATAGTTGATATGTTGCTACCTGAGTTTTTATTTAGTGAATGTTGAGCCGCTAGATTGTTACGGTTGTTGTCTTGGTAGAAACTGCTTAAATCTTGTATCAATTTCACAGATATAAGTTTGTTTTTTTTCTCTCTGCTCAAAGTTTGCATTGGAGTGAAAGCACTGTTAGTAGTTTGATTTTTTTTAGGCTTATAATATGAGGTCTTTATGCAGAACTGGTATTCTGCTATAAGTTTGATATAATTGCAACTCTGCTATTTTTGTTTCTATTCTATATGTCCATTTGCAGAGCTTGTTATGATTTGGGGCTCTTGGATTTTGATAATCTAATTATTATATATAACTGATGTGTGTCCAATATAATTAACTTATGATTTATTTTATTTTTAGTATATTTAATTAAGTATTTCTAATATCCATATTTATTTTCTTGATTAAAGCAACTATTTAGTAATTAGTATTTTTCTTTAGATAATTTAAAGTATTTTTCTAACTAAAGATCAAATTTTCAAAGTATTATTAATTAGTTTATTTTTCTAGAGAATTCAATAATTTTCAAAAAGAGATCATTTTTTTTTTAAAAAAAATTATTATTAACTAGTTCATTTTAGAGAATCTAATAATTTTTCAAGAAAATTTTTGGGATCATTTCAAAAGCTTTTATTGACAAAACAAGAGTAATTCAAGACTTGTTTTTAATTCGCGAAATAAATAAACTCTTAGTCTAGCACTTCTCGAGTTTTTTTTGAATAAATACTATTGGGGCGTACGCCTTGGGTAGTGACATTCGACTTTTCGTTTTAAAATACACTCTTTAGTTATTTAGACAAGGAAATATCATTGGGGTCTAGCATTCCATATGATACTTTTGTTGTTTATTCAAACAATATTTTACAAATTAAATCAAAATCATTCTTTTATTTATTAAGTAATTTATTTAATAAGACAATTTCAAAATAGATTTTATTTTAAAGAAAAAAACTTTGAAGCAATAATATTTCTTAAACACGTTTAATCAAATCATTTTTTTTTAAATTACGAAAAATTAAACTCTTGAAGTCTAGCACTTCTTGAGTTTTTGAATGGATATTATTGAGGTGTACACCTTGAATAATGTTTTATTCAACTTTTCGCTCTTTAAACATACTCTCTTTTGAACAAAGAAATATCATAAGAATCTAGCATTCCGTGTGATATTTCCATTGTTCAACCAAGTCTAAATCGAATGAAAAAATGTGTCGTCAAGATCTAGCATCTCGATAATACCCCGATTGATTGATTGTGAGGCCTACGTCTCATTTATCAAATAATCGTCATTCCTCCTATACTCTTCAAATCCAATCTCGTATTCTCGCCTCTGGTACCGCAAACTCTTTCCATACCCCCGATTCAATTCAATTTTTTCAAAATACCTTTCTCGATTCGAACCTCGAAAGAAGGAGGTTCTTGGAATCTAGCATTCCTTAAATCTCCGAGTGAATAATTCTTGAGACACGCCCTTAAGTTGTTATTCACTCAGCCTTTCGACTTTTTTTTCAAACTCAATCATTTTTTAATGTTCTCCTAAGTCGAATACTCGTACGCATTCGCAACCATCGACATTTCGCACACACTTCACAATTCCTCGTGTTTTCGATATTAGGGGCACCCTCAGGGACTAATATTGTTTCTCACAATCTTAACCCTTGACACATCGTCAAGTCGGTTTCATTTTCAAACAAATCCTCGACACGTCGTCGAGCCATTTCCAAACCAACTTCATTTGGCCTCGCATGCCATTTTTTCGATTCAGTCTTTTTCACAAACATTTTTAAAACTTACGAAAGAGGGATATTCTCAGAATCTAGCATTCTTTGAGTATTCGAATGAGTAACTCTCGAGGCGCGCCCTTGAGTTGTTATTAGTTCATTCTTTCGACTTCAAAACATCCAACTCTTATCTTCAACTTATTCAACTCAATTTCCGAAAGAACTGAGTTCTTGGAATCTCGCATTCCTTGAATTCTTGAGTGACAAGCTCTTGAGGCACGCTCTTGGGTTATTTGTCAGTCACTCTTTCGTCTCTTTCTCAACTTCCAACCTATTCAACCTCATCCATTTCGTGGTTATTGTCGCTTCCGCGAAAATAAGGTGCCGGCAAAACAGAAGAGTCGCCACCTTTCGTTATTTATCCCTCGGAGCGAGAAAGGAAACGATCGGAAAAACCTGACGAAAAAAGGGTAAGACAAGGTCGTCGCAACCGTTGTCTGGGTTCGGGAGTCGGTTACGCGAGGGGAAGGTATTAGCACCCCTCACGTCCATTGTACTCGATGGGATCCATGCTTGTTGTGTTTACTGGACGAGTTGGTTTTATCTATCTACCTATCAAGGTTGGCTTAAAAAGAAAATAAAATGACTCAGCAAAGCGTCGCGCTTTATGCCTATGTATTCTCATCAGAGAATGAGAAATCAGAGTCAACGTAGTTCGACCTACGACGGGTTACGGGGAAGGTGGCTCTCCAATACGTCAGTATTGTGCCTACGTACTCTCAACAGGTATGAGAGATCAGAGCTTACGTAGTTCGGGATACTACGGATTACGGGGATTCAGATTCATCTGTTTTATCAAGTAGGTTTAAAGAGCAGTTCCAGCAGTTAGGGACAAAGCCTATTTGCGTTGGCGCTGAAGTTTAACGACACTCTTTTCTTCAGAAAAGCTTTCCTTGAATTATGGGCACACGGGGCAAAAAGGTTTGAAGTTTGTTTTCTGTCTTTTACGAAAGAAGTGTTTTTTATTGTGTTTGCAATTTCAATTGCACTAGAGACTATGACCTGAGAGTGAATGCGTCGCATGTCATCCAAAGGGTGCCATACTAAACATCCAGACTGTTGGAAAGAAGCTCTCCAACAACCCTTTCTCAGGTAGCTTAAGGCTCGTAACGTACGAAAGAAATCATTCATGCTTACTGTATCTTAAGTTGTTTTGAGATGAGAAGAGAACAGGCTCAACTAAAGGAGACTATCAAGTCCTACTGTTGTCATGCCAAGGATTCATCCTATAGTTGAAGTTTGAAACAGGGAACTCCTAGAAGTTATCATGCATAGGTTTCAACCTAAAGTTCTATCATCATTTCCTTATCAAAGGAAGTGAGATTCCTAGGGGATCATGTCAATGATACAGAAACAGATAAAGCATCAGCTTAAACAGTAAGCAGTAAACAACTGTAAAATGCATGCAATGCAAGTGAGGGAGGAAATGTGTGTGGGGCAGCAGCCTCCACAAGCTCATCTCAACCTCAAGCCAGAATGAATAACAGTAATCATACAGAGGAAAATAAAATATGCTATCAAGCAAAATACAGTAAACTGCAATCATACAGAAGAAATAACATGCTACCGAGTAAAATAAACCACATGGGCAAGGGAGCAGGGCTCTACCGAATACTCGCAAGCAAAGCCATACAGTAACAATACAAGCAGAGGGAGCAACTCAACCTCTAGTGCAGTCATGCTCCTAGATTAAAGTCAGTCTAATCATGGACTTATTCTAATGCATCAAGCAAGTCAAACAAGGCACATCAGCAATACAGAAAAGAAAACAGACAAGAAAGCAGATCAACAACTCTCTTCCAACTCCAAGCTTCAGCTCCTTTAACAGCAACTCAATCTTCAGACATCAATCACCTTTCAAGGCTATCATCCTTCATGACAAATATCAATTTGCTTCTCCAGGTCTCAACCCTTCAACATAAGTTTCAACTTAATCTTCTTCTTCAAGCTTCAGTTGTCCAGTCAATTCCACCTTCAGGCTTCACTCCTAACTACAAGCATCAAATTGATTCCTTCAGGTTCTCAATGTATCAGTGTAAGTATCAACTTATCTTTTATTCCTCAAGCCTCAACTCTATACTCAATCTCAATTGAATCCTCTTCCTAAGTATCAACTTAGTCTTCAAGCTTCAGCTCTCTTTGCTTTACCAGTCTCAACTTGGTCTTCTTCATCTACAAGCTCCAGCTGCTCAGAGTAGTCTTCAATCACATAGAAGTGTCAACTTCATCCTTCAATCTCCTTTAAGCAAGGAACTTCTCACTCTTCATTCCATCTTCATTGGGTCTTCAAGTATCAACTTGTTCTTCAAGCCCTTCAAGCTTCAGCTATAATGGCAATGCTCAAGGAATCATCCTCTTCCACACTCTTCAATGAAGTCTTCATATTCAAACTCAAGCCCACCATCTTTCAAGATACTCAAACCAGAAGATAGTTGATTTAACAGAGTGAAAATGATAAACAGCTCACTGACAACCAAAGGAAGCCTGTAAGGGTTCATCATTATGAGAGACTGGTTCCCTCAAAGTTCTACTTCCCAGATAAAGCCACTCATCCTTCCAAAGGAGGGATGTGAATATCTGAGAAGGACTTTTAGTCATGGGGAGGAATGGAAGCACAAGATGCTTTCCATGTTTGTGAAAGAAATCATTCTAACTACAAGGCTCTCTCTATGTCCTATCTCCTAATCTTCATCAGACACCTTCAGGCACCAACAAATCCCAAGCTCCAGGCAACTTCAAGCATCTTCCTCTTGTCTTCAACTTTTCTTCAACTTCAACCAAAGGCAAACCAAGCACAAACCCTAATCTAAGGGAACTAGGGAAGTTAAACTAGTTGAATTAGTAAATTAGGGTCACCTAAAACCTAGTACTAAAGTTAGTCCTAACTAAAATACTAAAATCAATTGTAAAATCCTACAAAAATTACTATGGGAACCTAGGTCAATCATGACTCTACCACATTATTTTCAAAGATCAAACCATCAAATTGGACCTAGAACTAAATCCTACATTACAAGGTATCAAACCTAAACCCTAAAAAGGAGGCATCTAAACATCAATCTAGAAAGCACACCTATTTTCATCACAAAAATGTGAGAAACATTCTATGGGATCATACATGTCTAACCTAATCACACACAAAAAATTAGGCTTAAAATCATCACCATGAGATCAAACAAAATTCCACAAAAATATGTATCAAACATAATCATTTTAATATCAATTAAAATGAAAAATTCCAATTAAATCAGAAATTACATGTAATGAAAATATTTTTTCTCTAAAAAATAATAGACTCAATCATGAGTAATATGCAAAAAGAATGGGTTTAATTGGATAAATTTTCAATTAATTATGATTTTTGCAAGAATCATGAATAAAATGAAAATTAAATAAAAATCAAATAAAAATAACCAAGCGCACGGTGTGGATAGTAATCATTTTCAGTTAAAATTCTGGGTTGGGCCTTCAGGGGGTGTGAATAGTGCTCAGATCACTAAGCCCAAAACATCAAATAAATGAAACGTATCGTTTCATGCTTCAGAATCCTTCACAACTCAACTTTAAAACGTGGCCCTTGGATCTGCTCCCAGTCAATGGTCAAAACATGATCTGATGGTGAAAACTTCATCTTCTCCATTTCAAACGCCTGAACTTCGTGCCCAGCTCCGGCCACCGCCGATGGAGCTCCGATCATCCCCTTCAACCCTAGTTCTCCCTAGAGGCCTCCAATCCAAGAGGTCAAAACATGAAACTCATTCCAAATCTTGCCACGAATTCAACCATACGCATAGTTTCTTCTGAAACCTCAAGAATCATCATCTCCCAATCTCAACCGAAAATGGTGATTCCCCTAATTTGTCTCTAATTCAACAATTAACCATCTGAAATCTATCTTAGGCCATTCTACAACTAATCTAGCACCCTAATTCAACCTAATTCTACCTAAATCATGCTAGGGGAAGAAGGTTACCAACCTGGAAATTCTTGAATAACCGATGCACCAAATCTTCACTTCAAGCTCTCAAATCTTCTGTACACGATCATTGAACCTCCTCCTTGCTTCTGTATGCAAAAGATTCAATGGAAAGTGCTTCAATCTTGAAACACGATGATGAGTTACAGGTGCTGAAAACCACTTGCTCCCACACGATCTAGCCACCAATTCTTCTTGAAAATGATCTGAAATCACTCCTTGACATTCATGGAAGAAGTATCAACCAAGAAAATGAATGGAAATTGAGGAATTTGATGAAACCGATTTCAATTGCAATCTATGAAATTTCACTCTCAAACTAAGCTCAATCCTTCAATGATCACCAACCTCTGCCATGGATCCATTCTACTCAATATATAGATGAAGTTTGGATGATCTAGAACCCTCTAGATCCTTCCAATGAGATTTTACACTTCTCATGTCATGAGATTTTGAATCACTTATCATGACATGTACAACCCTTGCAAACAACTTGGAATTCATCCCATTTACTCTTAATTTCTCCCCTAGTGAGATATTAGAGGTGTTTAGCTTGCAAAAACCCTTGCCCATGCCTTGATTTTGAGTTTTGCAAATGATGCTTAATATGCAAGCATGAGCTTTTCAAAGCAAGTCCACAATTTAGACCTCAAATAAAAAATGTGGCTAAACCATTGTTTTTAAAATGTTTTCTAGAGTCAAAATGATATATTACATGCCATGGTTTGAATGTGTAGATTGAAAATATCAATTTCCAACTTTGGTTTATTTAACTTATGCCCTTATTTTAGGTCATTTTTGCAACTTTGAGCTACAAGCCTTTCCAACATCTCATGACATCCTTACTAGCCTTAAAACATCATTTTAAGCAAGTTTTATGTTGAAGATTTTTCCATTTGAAGCTTGGAAATAGGAGTTGTGGCCTTATGCTTGAAATGACCTGTAATCTCCAAATGACCAAAATGCCCTTGACTTGTCAAAGCCATAAGTTGAGTTCTACAAATCCTATCTAGGACTTCTAGTACTATATAGAAATCTAAGAAGATAAGGAACAACATTCATGTTAACCAAAAGTTCATAGGAATCATCCTTCTTGGGCAAACGTTTGATGCAAGTTGGGTGACTTTCAAGGCCCCAGATTCACATACCTCAGATGACCTGCAACTTGTCAAAGTCATAACTTGAGCTCTACAAATCCTATCAAGGACTTCTAGTACTCAAATTAAAGCTAAGAACAATCTCTACAACATTCATGTTGGGGGAAAGATGAGATGACAATCACATCTTGAGCTCAACTGCCTTGCAGATAGGGGTCAAACTATGGGATTTTACACTGTCAAGCCCTAGATACCCTAGCTTGAAACTTCTCAAACTCTTCAATCATGATGAGTTGACCTTGGAATCATCCTTATAGCATCTCAATGCATCAATCCATGATCACATGGCTCCTGAATTAGGTCTCAACCCTCTCCAAATCATCAGTTGACCTAGGATTGACCCAGTCAAACCTTACTGCACCACTCATGGATGAGTCTTCTTTAACCTTGTACCATGACCTGTCTAGGCCTCAAAGTGATCTTAAACACTTATCATGAGCTCTCTCAAGACCTCAAGTCTACATTCATGGCTTCAGAATCATCTGAGGAGCTCCCACAACTCTCAAGTTAGGAGACACCCACACTAGGTTTCAACCACTCACTCTGAGGATCTTTTGACTTCTCTGACAAAGATATCTACCCTTGAACACTTGAATAACCTTCATAGCTAGCTCCATACTCTTTTTTAGCTTTTGATTGGTAGTCATACCTCTTGATCTCCTGCACACATGTCAATGAAATGCAAATGATAATGCTAATGTGAATGAAATGAACATAAGCTAGGTGAAGAAAAGTTGGGCAAATTTTGGGGTGCAACAGCTGCCCCTATTCAAACGGCTTGGACCTGACTGGGTGAGAAGCGAACGGCTCTCAAACAATCAAGGTAAAAGATGGTTGAATACCGACAAACCCGAAAAATTGCCAACTGCACAAGTACATTGTGCTCTGATGGGAACAAATCTTCGAAATCTGAAATATTAGCTGCATGGCAACTAGCTGGGGAATTGGTCACACGGTAACCGGTGATACATGGTCGATCATGCCGTCAGGCATAAAGATTCCTCGGGACTCATCAGGTTAACAATCAAGTTAATCATGCCATCGGGCATTCAAAGAAATTTTTGGGCGTCAGCCGAACTTCATCACTAAGTCGGGAATAGAATTCTCAGTCAATCATGAACCAATTGGGGATGTTCAAACTTCTGCCATCAGGCACTCCGCATCAGCTGAGAGAACTGCTTCGTTAATACGGTTGGACTTCAATCATCAAGTCTTCAAGGGAAGTTTCAACTACGCTGTTCAGAAACCTGCTGAGGATGACGCATCTCCGCTGGGGATTCTGGAGAACTATCAAGTAACTCTGCTTCGGGGATCCATAAATCATTCTGGATGAATCAACTCTACTGAGGACTACAAGAATTATCTTGGACAAATAATTCCGTCGGGGACTTCAAGAATCATCCTGAACCAATAACTCTGCTGGAGATTTCAGGAATCATCCTGAGCAAACACTCTGTCGGGGACTCTAAGCATCAACTTGAGCAACCCTCTCTGGTGACTTCACATGGGATTTTAAGAATCATCTTAAACAAACGACTTTGTTGGGGAGAATTCAAGAATTATCTTGAGCAAGCGACTCCGTTGGGGATTCAAGAATCATCTTGAGCAAGCAGCTCTGCGGAGGAACACCTGCAAAACAAGAACGGTAATGACCTAGCTCATGTTTAGTATGCATATGTCGCAACACTCCACATGGTGGAAATGTTATGCGTTTATGATAAATGTTATGCAATCATGCAAAATGCTACGATCCCTTCAGCAAAATGAACGCTGGAGGGAGAATCCTCCTGTCAAGGAGAAAGAACCACTCTGGTGGAGGAAGGAATCATCCTGCCATGGAGAAAAGGTCACGCCAATCTCAATCGGACTCTGCATGGGGAAATGATCTTCAGCTGACTGCTGCCGGGGAATGAAGCTCTACGAGAACCTGGACCTGCTGAGGAGAGCGATGTCAATCGCGGAAATAAACTGCATGGCCTTCACGGCTAAACCTCCTAGAGACAACGACTCCGGTGGGGAGATACAGCATCAGCTATTCAACACTCTACTGGGGACAACCAATCATGGCCCGAACTGCTCCCAAGAACTCGGCTCTCTTGGGGGACTGCAAACTCGGCTGGGGAAGGAGGAATCATCCTGCTTTGGGGGTGAGTACGACTCTGTGGGGAATCTCAATTCCACTGGAGACTTCAGTCTGGAACTATCAATTGTTGCATACTTCAGTATATGACTCAGCTAGGGAGATGACATTCCTTCAGGATACATCTGATTGGGGAGAGAATCCTCTCTGCCTAGGGGGTGTATCAACGCTTACGATCTCACATTCAGACTCTGTGGGGAGAGGCCGCTGAACTTTGCTGGAGAAGGAGGAATCATCCTGCTTGGGGACGCGCACGGCGTGCTGCCTGGAATATGCTACACCTGTAACAACACAAACAAACAGACAAGATACCCTTCTCAAAGGGACCTATCAAGCTTATCATCTTGTGGCAATGTTTAAGTAATTCATTGTTTCAACAATCAGTGGCCTAGGCCAGTAAGTTTATGTATGCGCATTTTGTCAAAAACATCGGCGTTCTTTTTTCGCAAACAAAACAGATAAATGCTAAACAGACAAACAGAATTGCTGAATAGTATACATTTTATTGATAACGAACCCCTGAATGGGTAAAAATGTTTTACAACAGATGCAAGCTCCTGGAATGAGGAAGCCGCGCAAAAAATAAAACATAAATATACATCAGTATATACAAATGTCGGCAACGAGGCGTAGACGAACACCATGAGTTGATCCCTCTATGACCCACTCGACTTCGATACTTCTCTGACGCTTCAGCTTCAGAAGAGATTGATTCAGATAAACGGCCCTCAGGTCTTCCAAACCACTAAACAATGAAATTCCATACGCGGAACGCAGTCATTTGCTTTTTCAAATCCCTAACTTTTGCGTGAACCGCCCTTTGCGGGTTTTCAGTTCACCGGGATACCCTTTTTTGCCAAAGTCGCCCATCGGGGTTTTCGACCTTGCGGGTGTACATTTTTTTCAATTTATATCCCTAATGCGATGACCGTTAGATGCCCCCACATGGAGAACGGCCAAGGGGAGGACATGACATTCAACGGGCACGGCGGCACATGAACTTTATCAGCATAAATCTGGCATTTATGACATCTCTTCGCGAATTTAAAGCAATCTGATTCCATCGTCAGCCAGTAGTATCCTGCACTCAGGATCTTTCTTGTCATAGCATGCCCGCCGGCGTGTGTACCAAATGTGCCTTCATGGACTTCTCCCATGAGTATACTCGCCTCTTTCTCATCTACACATCTGAGTAGCACGAGATCGTGGTTTCTTTTGTACAAAACTCCATCAGGATTGAGATAGAAATTTCCAGACAACCTCCTCAGAGTCTTCTTATCCTGGGTTGACGCACCCGCAGGATACTCCTTAGTCATAAGGAAAGTCTGGATGTCGTGGAACCATGGCTTGCCGTCGGCGGCTTCCTCGATCGCAAAGACGAATGCAGGTCTATCAAGACGAGAAAGGACAATTCTTGGAGCTTCATTCCAAAAATTGACTTTATACATCGAAGCCAACGTGGCTAAGGCATCAGCCATCTGATTCTCCGCCCTGGGCACATGATGGAGTTCCATTCGATCAAAGAACGGAAGTAGCCTTCTGGCATAGTTCATGTATGGCACCAAATTCGATTGACGAGTCTCCCACTCCCTTTTAATCTGGTTGATCACAAGCGCCGAGTCACCATATACGTCTAGGTTCTTGATTCTCAAATCAATTGCCTCTTTTAGACCCATAATGCATGCTTCGTACTCCGCTTCATTATTGGTGACTGGAAACGTCAGTCTCGCAGTAAACGGGATGTGGGATCCGTGGGGAGTCGTGATGATCACCCCAATGCCACTTCCGTAGGAATTAACCGCCCCGTCAAATATCAACTTCCACTGGGATTTCCTATCTGGCCCCTCGTCGGGCAACGGCTCATCGCAATCCTTCGCTTTAAGAAACATGATATCCTCATCAGGGAATTCAAATTTCATCGGCTGGTAATCTTTGATCGGCTGTTCGGCAAGGTAATCATACAATACACTTCCCTTGATGGCCTTTTGGGAAACGTACTGAATATCATATTCCGTCAACACCATTTGCCATCTGGCAATCCTGCCCGAAAGCGCTTGTTTCTCGAAGACGTACTTGATATCCATCTTCGAAATTAGCATGGTGGTGTGATTGAGCATGTACTGTCGTAAACGTTTGGCAGCCCAGGCTAGTGCACAACACGTCTTCTCCAGCATCGAGTAACGAGATTCACAGTCAGTGAACTTTTTACTCAAGTAGTAAATGACATGCTCTTTTCTGCCTGTCTCGTCGTGCTGACCGAGAACACACCCCATACTATTCTCAAGAACTGTCAAGTACATGATTAATGGCCGTCCAGCCACTGGGGGTATCAAGATTGGAGGTTCCTGTAGATACTGCTTTACCTTGTCGAATGCCTTCTGGAAATCCTCATTCCAGATAATCGCCTGATCTTTCTTTAAAAGCTTGAACATCGGTTCACACGTGGCCGTGAGCTGAGAGATAAATCTCGTAATGTAGTTTATTCTGCCCAAGAAACCACGAACTTCTTTTTCTGTTTTTGGCACTGGCATCTCTTGTATCGCTTTTATCTTTGCAGGATCAACCTCGATGCCTCTTTCACTCACGATAAACCCCAATAACTTTCCAGACCGTACTCCAAAAGTACACTTGTTAGGATTCAGCCTCAACCTGAACTTCCTAAGCCTCTCAAAAAGCTTCAGCAAATTGACCAGATGCCCCTCCTCTGTTTGGGACTTCGCAATCATGTCATCAACATAGACTTCAATCTCATGATGAATCATATCATGAAACAAAGTAACCATTGCTCGTTGGTAAGTGGCCCCTGCGTTCTTCAGACCGAAAGGCATTACCTTGTAGCAGAATGTTCCCCAAGGAGTGATAAACTTCGTTTTCTCCATGTCCTCCGGCGCCATCTTGATCTGATTGTAGCCGGAGAAGCCATCCATGAACGAAAACACGGAGAACTGGGTTGTGTTTTCGACCAACACATCGATATGAGGCAGCGGGAAATCATCCTTAGGGCTCGCCCTATTCAAATCCCGATAATCGACGCACATTCGTACCTTACCGTCCTTCTTCGGTACATGCACTATGTTGGCGACCCACGGAGGGTAAGTGGTGACCGCTAAGAAGCCAGCATCAAGCTGTTTTTGTACTTCTTCTTTGATCTTAACGGCCATATCTGGTCTCGTCCTCCTAAGCTTCTGCTTGACGGGAGGACAATCTTCTCGCAGCGGCAAGTGGTGGACCACAATGTCCGTGTCAAGTCCGGGCATATCTTCGTATGACCAAGCAAAGACGTCACTATACTCTCTTAGCATCTCGACCAATCTCTGCTTGACATCACTCTGCAATGCAGCTCCTATCCTGACGTTTCTGACGAGTTCTTCAGAACCCAGATTCACGATCTCGATTTCCTCTTCATGAGGCAGAATAACTTTCTCCTCTTGTTTCAACAAGCGGGCCAACTCTTCAGGGAGGTCTTCATCTTCGTCAATCTCTTCTTCAGCTTGATAGATCGGGCGATCGAAGTCGAAGTGAGTCGTAGAAGGTCCAGAGTCGATGTCATCTATTATGTGGATCCTGCAATAACAAGGGTTAAGTTTAAAACAAGGATGTGCAGGTTAGCACAAACCCCATTGCCATTTTATTGTTTTTCAAAACAAATATAAAACAGGAATAACAGAGATCACAATATTTGAATACGAAGAAAAACGCCTTTTGATTTATTAAAGAAATGCATGTACATAATCCAACAAGGCCCTGACAATAAAACCGCTATGCCCCGGGTAGGACATAGGGTTGTACAATGATTGGAAAAAAGTAAATCATTACTCTTCGCTTGTCATCTGGATGATATCCTTGACGGACCAGTTGGTAAGGCCCTCGCCTGGCTTGTTTGGCTGGATCCAAGAGTCGAGGTCACAGTCGCTATCTCCGCTGTCTTCAAACACCGCGTTGATGCTTTCAAATATCACCCCGCCACTGGTAAACTGGATCGGCCCTTTACCTCGAGACGCACTGCTAGAAGAAGAAGCTTCAGCTCCAGGAGAATATCCCAACCCAAACTTGTCTTGCTTGTTAGGTATCTCCAAAATTCGCCCCCAGCCTGGGGTAGATCCGGCTTGGACAACGGCCCGGGCCTCCTTGAATGAGGAGAGAGTCATCTCTGGATTTTCAATGACTACAGGAGCTACGTCCTTCACTTTGACAGCTTCGAACGCTTGGCATAGAGTTTCATGGATTTCCCCATCCATTTTAACATACTTGAAGGACGACAAATGGCTCACCATTATGTCTTCCTCGCCACATACAGTCACGATGCTACCTCCGACAGCATACTTGAGTTTCTGGTGCAACGTGGAGGTCACGGCACCCGCAGCATGGATCCACGGCCGGCCCAAGAGACAGTTGTAGGCAGGCATGATGTCCATAATATAAAAGATTGCGTCGAACGTTTCTGGCCCGACTTGGATTGGCAGGGTCACCTCCCCGAAAACATGGCGTTTGGTTCCATCGAACGCCTTCACAACCAGATCACTGGGTGTGCAAATCACTCCACGAGTATCTAACTTCATTAATGCCTTCTTCGGAAGCACATTGAGTAACGAACCCGTGTCTACCAGCACGTGAGACATAATCGTTCCCCTACACTCTATCGAGATGTGCAGAGCGTTATTGTGGTTCCTCCCTTTCGGCGTCAGCTCTAGGTCAGTGAACCCTAAACCATTTCCAGCATTTACGTGGGCTACGACTTCTTCTAGCTGGTTTACCGATATTTCCTGCGGTACATATGCGGCATTCAACACCTTTAGCAGAGCGTTGCGGTGTGCTTCAGAACACAGCAACAAGTTCAGGATGGAAATCTTCGAGGGCGTCTGATGGAGATGATCCACAATCTTGTAGTCACTCTTTTTAATCAACCGCATAAACTCCTCGGCGTCTTTAACAAGTAAGTCTTTTTCTACCCCACGCGGGATCTCTTCAACGACTTTACTTTTACCTTTATCAGTTGCGTCAGCTCTGACCGCCTTGTCCGCCACGACCTCTGGCGGTGCAAACACTCTTCCGCTGCGAGTAATACCACTGATTCCCGCAAGATTCTCCACAGACGACCCAAACGGTTCTAGCTCCAACTTCTGTCCATTGCAATAGACTTCAGCCCCATAATGCCATGGGATAGCATTAGTGCTTTCGAACAGTATTGGCCCAGCTTTGGTGATGGTAATTGTGGGCGGCCTGGGTGCAGAAATAGTTATTGTCTGGCGAGGGATGGTGATGGTGGAAACCTCATCATCTTGCTTCAGCACTACCTCTCCCGATCCACTTTCAGCCCTCCGGCTAAACTGCAGAATCCCTTCAGTCATCAGACTTTGAATTCCCTCTATCAGTTGTTCACATCCATCAGGACTAGTAGCACAGCCCATACACAGCTCTCCGCATCCTGGAAAGAAACCTCTTTTCATCAGCTTAGCTTTAACGAAGCTAAGCGGCGTCTTCAGATCTCTGACGTCGGTCAACAAATCCAAATTCCCGTCTTCAATAATGGCGTTTACTCCACCTCCCCTATGATTCGGCATAGGGTTTTTCGTGACGTTTGGCACATTATCAGAGAAGTTGATGATCTTAGCGTCCATCATGTCCTGCACCTTATGCTTGAAGGCTTTGCAGTTCTCTATTGTGTGGCCTGGTGCCCCTGAGTGAAACTCACAAGTTGCATTCGCGTCATAACCTAGCGGAGGTGCCCCTGTCAAGGGAGCCAAGGTTCTCTTCTGGATCAACTGTAGCTGAAGCAAAGTCTGCAATAGTTGCGCGTACGACATGGGCGGTGTCTCGAGGTGATGACTCGACAGAGGCGCCCTATTCTGATACTTTCTGTATCCTTGTTGATTCGGTTGCTGCTGCTGCTGTGGTTGTTGAACTGCCGGGATAGTTATGCTGGCCACCTGTTGGTGAAGGCCTTTACCCTTCCTTCGAGCGTTGGTCACAGCGCTCGTTTCTCCTTCCCGTCTTTTGCCACTATAAGGTTTCTTGCCTCCTCCTCCAGCTGAGGATGACTCACCTTGAATTTTCCCGAGTTTGATCCCATTTTCGATGTGCTCACCCGTGATAATGAGATCTGAGAAGGTTCCAGACATACCGCTGACTAATTTCTCATAGTAAACCCCTGGGAGGGTGGCTACAAGCATCTGCACGAGCTCACGTTCAACCATCGGCGACTGAACCCTGGCTGCCAACTCACGCCACCGCTGGGCGTATTCCTTAAACCCTTCATTGTTCCTCTGCGGCAGATTCTGCAGTTGGACTCGGTTCGGGGCCAAGTCACTGTTGTATTGGTAGTGGTGCACAAATGCTTCAGCAAGGTCCTTCCACGTGCGCACACTGGTAGGCTCCAGACTCATGTACCATTCGAGGGATGGTCCGGACAGACTGTCCTGAAAGAAGTGCATCAGCAACTTCTCGTCATCGGAATGAGCCGACATTTTCCTGTAATACGATCTCAGGTGGACGCCAGGGCAAGTGGTGCCCTTATACTTTTCAAAGTCAGGTACCTTGAACTTGGGAGGCACCTTGAAATCAGCAATCAGTCTCAGCTTGGACATATCAACGCCCAGGGTGTTTTGGTTCTCGATATTTCTCATCTTATCCTCGAGTGCCTTGAACCTTAGCCGTGCTTCAGCAGTCAGCTCCCCTTCGGCACCTCTCTGAGAGAACACATCGTCTTGACGATCTTCTAACCACGGCTGAGGCCCAAACAGATTCCCAGCACCTGCATTGCCGTTGCCCAACCCAACATTGACATTAGCTTCAAGACTCCCATTACCGACGCCCGTCGTATTGCCGTTGAGTCCCATGTTAGCTATCACATTGCGTTGGCGCTGCCATTCCCCCCGGTCACGGGGACGCCATTCTGCGGAGTTTCAACTGGTGGAGGGGTAGGCACAGTCCCACCATGGAGTACGCCATTGCTATCGACCCTTGAAATCAGAGGCTGGACCAAGGTTCTGAGCTGATCCTGGCCATTGGCGACCGCTTGCATAAGCTCCATGAAACGATCCATTCTTTCGCGGAGTTCCTGAACATCAGTTTGCACTTGCTCCATGATCCTGGTTTGATTAGCTCTGGTCGGATAGCGGTGAATAGGTCTCTGATCAATCCTGGAATAACCTGAAACAACCTGAAAACACAAAAGGGTTAGGAAAAACGACAAAGTGCTTTTTATGCAAATGCTTCATGCAAATGCAAACATGTGTCTGTGCGTTAGGGGGATCTCCCCCGATCCTAGTGCCTGAGTGCCAGTGCTGATAATAAGAAGTCCGAGTCCAATCATGGAAATAACATCTCATATATAAAGAAATAAGCCCATCAAGGCAGTACACAACGTCAGCGAGTACAAGATGAATCAATAGCGTGACCTCAGCCAACAAGCCTGGTGATGGTCAGCATACAACAACGATCAAACAAAAGGAATACAAATATAGTCAAGTACGGCCACGGGCGCGATACTCTTCTAACAACTCCTTCGTTTCTGGATGATCAGGCAGAGTGAGTAACCCTTCGACGAGTAACCCCCTCTGCACAATGGTATATTGAAGACCTTCGATCGAATCTTCCCATGCTCCTTCGCCGAAACAATCTTCTAACTTCCGCTTCTTGGATTCAAACATCAGTTTGCGCTCCTTCAGGTTAGCGAGAGCTCTGTTGAGCTGGCCTTCAGCAGCATATCTGCGAGCGGTTTCTTCATCAAACCTCTTCTCACTAGCCTTCACCTGGGCTTCCAGCTTGGAAATCTGTAGCATCAGCTTATCCTCCCACTCTTTCCTGGTGGCTATGGAGGCCTTCCAGTGCTGGTTGAACTTGGATATCCTCCGATACGCTTCGTCCAAGTGCTGCTTCTTCGTGGCCAGTACATCGTTGACGGCTTTGAAGTCTTAACCCATGCGTTCACGCTCGGCTATCTGCTTAGTCAAGTCTGTACCTAGCCGGTTCACCATCTCTGTCTGCCTCTTGAAGGAATGAACGGCTTCGTTTCTCTCGCTTCGAAGTTGAGCCAATTCTTTCTCCAGTTCTTCGTTTGCCCTCTTCAGCTCATCTCTCTCAGCTAACACCTGATTATGCTGTTGAATGGGCACGGTGGTAGGCTCTTCAATCACTGGAGGGCTTTCTGGCTTGGCAGGAAGTAACGGCATCCCTATAGCATCTGCTCTGGCTCTGATCCACACCACATACGGAGGGTAGGCTTGATTATTGCTTCTCCCAGCAATGGTTTTCCCCTCTTACTGATACCATTCCAAGCGCGCTGAAGCTTAGACAACATATCCCCCTCTAGAAGACCAGTGAGGTACAGGGATTCCTGCACCTCTTCATCCCTCGGCGGAGCTCTCAAAGCGTAAGCAAACTGTCGGACCAGCAAAGACGGATTATAGTTTATACAGCCCTTCCTGCCTATCAAAGGCACGTTTGGAAACCCGCTGCAGCTGAAGATGATCTCGGTACCCAATCTATCTCTGTCAAACCAGTCAATATCCTCCGCAGATAGACTCATCAAACGCTCGGACCACTCAGTTGTGGTTGCAGACGAAGCAAAGGGACCCCTCTTGGGCAGATGACTATCAAGCCATTTATAAAGCAAGGGCACACAACACGAGACGTTCTTTCCCTTTCTGTTCTCGTTTTTGTAGTGGATAGAATGGTAAACATCTCCTATCAAGGTAGGGACTGGATTCCCTGAAGCAAAGATGCGAAAGGCGTCGAAGTCTACAAAATCGGGCATCATGGGGAACAGAATGATGCCATATATGCACAGAGCGAGAATGGCGTTGAACACGACCCAACATCCGTCTTTGGCGCACTGTTGAGCTTTTCCCACTAAGAACTACAAGGAGAAACCAGGAACTTGTTCCAACTAGACAATACCAACTCGGAGGCATCCAGATGAAGTGAGGGAGCTAGACTAGCCAGATCAGGCTCAGCGTCCATATGAACAAAAGGCATCTGCCTCTTGATAGGCACACCTAACAAATCAGCATACTCTTCTAGCGTGGGCGCGAGAAAAAAATCCTGGAAAGTAAAGCATCTCAACGGAGGATCGTAGAACTGCAGCAGAGCATGCAACCCATTCAACTCGAACGCAGAGGGTTTACGAACCAAACTGAGCAATTTGCCGTAGGATTTTCTGAACTCATCTCTCACAGAATCATCTGCTAAAGCGATCAAACCGGTCAGCTGAACCACATCAGGGGCAGGGAACTTGTAAGCCACGGTCTTCCTCAGAGAGCCCATAACAATACAATAGGAGGCAAGAAATCCTGAATCGGGGGAAACGGTACCTGCAACACAGACACACGTTAATGAAATGCAAATGAGTATGCAAAGCAATGTAAAATGCAATCATGCAGCAGGAGATCAAGGCAACTACGCCGTGGAGATTTTTTATCAACAAAACCATAGCGCTGCTCTGTCAAGAACAGCCACTATCTCTGATAAGAAGAAAACCCTGGTATCGGACCACAAATCTGCTCTGTCAAGAACACACACACATAGGACCATAAACCTGCTCTGTCAAGAACAAACGTCTGATAATAAGGACCTCTGATACAGGACCGAAACTCTGCTCTGTCAAGAACACACATCTGACCAAGGACCTCTGATAGGACCAAAACTCTGCTCTGTCAAGAACACACATACATCTGCAGATGAGATCCTCAGATCCTAATCAAAGACCTGTTCTGTCAAGAACAAACATAACTGCTGATGAGATCCTCATATCCTAATCATAAACCTGCTCTGTCAAGAACAAATACTCATCTGAATGATAAGATCCTCTGATCCTAATCAAAAATCTGCTCTATCAAGAACAAATACACATCTGATGATAAGATCCTCTAATCAAAACCTGTTCTATCGAGAACAAATACACATCTCTAAATAAAAGGTACTCTGATACAGGACCAAAGCTCTGCTCTGTCAAGAACACACATCTGATAATGAGAACCTACGGTATCAACAAAACTGATTCACTGTCAAGAAAACCAGGTAGTCTGAAGGTCAAATTTCCTGCAATAAACCCAACCCTGCTCACAGGTATGGACCTAAACTGACTCAAGTTCGGCATCATATGCATTCATCAGCGTCACAGACATTCAAGAGGGGTGATACGATACCCAGAAGGTGTGGCATCACCAGCTCATGAAGCGGCCTCACTCGGCTGAATCACAAATGATCGGTCCCTAGAGTCGACAATCCTCCAAACCAGCAACCCCCTCAACCCAAAGGGTTGAAAAGGAAGCCAACCGGAAGAACCTCGTCTGAGCGTGGATTTCATGAGACACTAGTGCCTGCCAAGCAAACACGCGCCCACTAATTTCCACAACTAATGCTATGTTCACTCAAGCCTGGGTCTGGCTTCTCACTCATCAGAATGCCCCTTCCACAACAGCACAGATAATCATATCAGACTGGAAATAAAGTGCGGGAAATAAAATGCGATAAATAAACACAACCCAACAAGTAATCATACAAGCGCTAGGATTGACTCTCGCAGGGGACGTCGGATCCCCAAACTGACTCGCATACGGGACGTTGGATCCCAGAAACTATCAAGTCCCCAGCTGAGTCGCCAGCTGTCGCTTCCGCGAAAATAAGGTGCCGGCAAAACAGAAGAGTCGCCACCTTTCATTATTTATCCCTCGGAGCGGGAAAGGGAACGATCGGAAAAACCTGACGAAAAAAGGGTAAGACAAGGTCGTCGCAACCGTTGTCTGGGTTCGGGAGTCGGTTACGCGAGGGGAAGGTATTAGCACCCCTCACGTCCATCGTACTCGATGGGATCCACGCTTGTTGTGTTTACTGGACGAGTTGGTTTTATCTATCTACCTATCAAGGCTGGCTTAAAAAGAAAAGAAAATGACTCGGCAAAGCGTCGCGCTTTATGCCTACGTATTCTCATCAGAGAATGAGAAATTAGAGTCAACGTAGTTCGACCTACGACGGGTTACGGGGAAGGTGGCTCGCCAATACGTCAGTATTGTGCCTACGTACTCTCAACAGGTATGAGAGATCAGAGCTTACGTAGTTCGGGATACTACGGATTACGGGGATTCATATTCATCTGTTTTATCGAGTAGGGTTAAATAGCAGTTCCAGCAGTTAGGGACAAAGCCTGTTGGCGCTGAAGTTTAACGACACTCTTTTCTTCAGAAAAGCTTTCCTTGAATTATGGGCCCACGGGGCAAAAAGGTTTGAAGTTTGTTTTCTGTCTTTTACGAAAGAAGTGTTTTTTATTGTGTTTGCAATTTCAATTGCACTAGAGACTATGACCTGAGAGTGAATGCGTCGCATGTCATCCAAAGGGTGCCATACTAAACATCCAGACTGTTGGAAAGAAGCTCTCCAACAATCCTTTCTCAGGTAGCTTAAGGCTCGTAACGTACGAAAGAAATCATTCATGCTTACTGTATCTTAATCTGTTTTGAGATGAGAAGAGAACAGGCTCAACTAAAGGAGACTATCAAGTCCTACTGTTGTCATGCCAAGGATTCATCCTATAGTTGAAGTTTGAAACAGGGAACTCCTAGAAGTTATCATGCATAGGTTTCAACCTAAAGTTCTATCATCATTTCCTTATCAAAGGAAGTGAGATTCCTAGGGGATCATGTCAATGATACAGAAACAGATAAAGCATCAGCTTAAACAGTAAGCAGTAAACAACTGTAAAATGCATGCAATGCAAGTGAGGGAGGAAATGTGTGTGGGGCAGCAGCCTCCACAAGCTCATCTCAACCTCAAGCCATAATGAATAACAGTAATCATACAGAGGAAAATAAAATATGCTATCAAGCAAAATACAGTAAACTACAATCATACAGAAGAAATAACATGCTACCGAGCAAAATAAACCACATGGGCAAGGGAGCAGGGCTCTACCGAATACCCGCAAGCAAATCCATACAGTAACAATACAAGCAGAGGGAGCAACTCAAGTGCAGTCATGCTCCTAGATTAAAGTCAGTCTAATCATGGACTTATTCTAATGCATCAAGCAAGTCAAACAAGGCACATCAGCAATACAGAAAAAGAAAACAGACAAGAAAGCAGATCAACAACTCTCTTCCAACTCCAAGCTTCAGCTCCTTTAATAGCAACTCAATCTTCAGACATCAATCACCTTTCAAGGCTATCATCCTTCATGACAAATATCAATTTGCTTCTCCAGGTCTCAACCCTTCAACATAAGTTTCAACTTAATCTTCTTCTTCAAGCTTCAGCTGTCCAGTCAATTCCACCTTCAGGCTTCACTCCTAACTACAAGCATCAAATTGATTCCTTCAGGTTCTCAATGTATTAGTGTAAGTATCAACTTATCTTTTATTCCTCAAGCCTCAACTCTATACTCAATCTCAACTGAATCCTCTTCCTAAGTATCAACTTAGTCTTCAAGCTTCAGCTCTCTTTGCTTTACCAGTCTCAACTTGGTCTTCTTCATCTACAAGCTCCAGCTGCTCAGAGTAGTCTTCAATCACATAGAAGTGTCAACTTCATCCTTCAATCTCCTTTAAGCAAGGAACTCCTCACTCTTCATTCCATCTTCATTGGGTCTTCAAGTATCAACTTGTTCTTCAAGCCCTTCAAGCTTCAGCTACAATGGCAATGCTCAAGGAATCATCCTCTTCCACACTCTTCAATGAAGTCTTCATCTTCAAACTCAAGCCCACCATCTTTCAAGATACTCAAACCAGAAGATAGTTGATTTAACAGAGTGGAAATGATAAACAGCTCACTGACAACCAAAGGAAGCCTGTAAGGGTTCATCATTATGAGAGACTGGTTCCCTCAAAGTTCTACTTCCCAGATAAAGCCACTCATCCTTCCAAAGGAGGGATGTGAATATCTGAGAACGACTTTTAGTCATGGGGAGGAATGGAAGCACAAGATGCTTTCCATGTTTGTGAAAGAAATCATTCTAACTACAAGGCTCTCCCTATGTCCTATCTCCTAATCTTCATCAGACACCTTCAGGCACCAACAAATCCCAAGCTCCAGGCAACTTCAAGCATCTTCCTCTTGTCTTCAACTTGTCTTAAACTTCAACCAAAGGCAAACCAAGCACAAACCCTACTCTAAGGGAACTAGGGAAGTTAAACTAGTTGAATTAGTAAATTAGGGTCACTTAAAACCTAGTACTAAAGTTAGTCCTAACTAAAATACTAAAACCAATTGTAAAATCCTACAAAAATTACTATGGGAACCTAGGTCAATCATGACTCTACCACATTAGTTTCAAAGATCAAACCATCAAATTGGACCTAGAACTAAATCCTACATTACAAGGTATCAAACCTAAACCCTAAAAAGGAGGCATCTAAACATCAATATAGAAAGCACACCTATTTTCATCACAAAAATGTGAGAAACATTCTATGGGATCATACATGTCTAACCTAATCACACACAAAAAATTAGGCTTAAAATCATCACCATGAGATCAAACAAAATTCCACAAAAATATGTATCAAACATAATCATTTTAATATCAATTAAAATGAAAAATTCCAATTAAATCAGAAATTACATGTAATTAAAATATTTTTTCTCTAAAAAATAATAGACTCAATCATGAGTAATATGCAAAAAGAATGGGTTTAATTGGATAAATTTTCAATTAATTATGATTTTTGCAAGAATCATGAATAAAATGAAAATTAAATGAAAATCAAATAAAAATAACCAAGCGCACGGTGTGGATAGTAATCATTTTCAGTTAAAATTCTGGGTTGGGCCTTCAGGGGGGTGTGAATAGCGCTTAGATCACTAAGCCCAAAACATCAAATAAATGAAACGCATCGTTTCATGCTTCAGAATCCTTCACAACTCAACTTTAAAACGTGGCCCTTGGATCTGCTCCCAGTCAATGGTCAAAACATGATCTGATGGTGAAAACTTCATCTTCTCCATTTCAAACGCCTGAACTTCGCGCCCAGCTCCGGCCACCGCCGATGGAGCTCCCATCATCCCCTTCAACCCTAGTTCTCCCTAGAGGCCTCCAATCCAAGAGGTCAAAACATGAAACTCATTCCAAATCTTGCCACGAATTCAACCATATCCATAGTTTCTTCTGAAACCTCAAGAATCATCATCTCCCAATCTCAACCGAAAATGGTGATTCCCCTAATTTGTCTCTAATTCAACAATTAACCATCTGAAATCCATCCTAGGCCATTCTACAACTAATCTAGCACCCTAATTCAACCTAATTCTACCTAAATCATGCTAGGGGAAGAAGGTTCCCAACCTGGAAATTCTTGAATAACAGATGCACCAAATCTTCACTTCAAGCTCTCAAATCTTCTGTACACGATCACTGAACCTCCTCCTTGCTTCTGTATGCAAAAGATTCAATGGAAAGTGCTTCAATCTTGAAACACGATGATGAGTTGCAGGTGCTGAAAACCACTTGCTCCCACACGATCTAGCCACCAATTCTTCTTGAAAATGATCTGAAATCACTCCTTGACATTCATGGAAGAAGTATCAACCAAGAAAATGAATGGAAATTGAGGAATTTGATGAAACCGATTTCAATTGCAATCTATGAAATTTCACTCTCAAACTAAGCTCAATCCTTCAATGATCACCAACATCTGCCATGGATCCATTCTACTCAATATATAGATGAAGTTTGGATGATCTAGAACCCTCTAGATCCTTCCAATGAGATTTTACACTTCTCATGTCATGAGATTTTGAATCACTTATCATGACATGTAGAACCCTTGCAAACAGCTTGGAATTCATCCCATTTACTCTTAATTTCTCCCCTAGTGAGATATTAGAGGTGTTTAGCTTGCAAAAACCCTTGCCCATGCCTTGATTTGAGTTTTGCAAATGATGCTTAATATGCAAGCATGAGCTTTTCAAAGCAAGTCCACAATTTAGACCTCAAATCAAAAATGTGGCTAAACCATTGTTTTTAAAATGTTTTCTAGAGTCAAAATGATATATTACATGTCATGGTTTGGATGTGTAGATTGAAAATATCAATTTCCAACTTTGGTTTATTTAACTTATGCCCTTATTTTAGGTCATTTTTGCAACTTTGAGCTACAAGCCTTTCCAACATCTCATGACCTCCTTAATAGCCTTAAAACATCATTTTAAGCAAGTTTGATGTTGAATATGTTTCCATTTGAAGCTTGGAAATAGGAGTTATGGCCTTATGCTTGAAATGACCTGTAATCTCCAAATGACCAAAATGCCCTTGACTTGTCAAAGCCATAAGTTGAGTTCTACAAATCCTATCAAGGACTTCTAGTACTCTCTAGAAAGCTAAGAAGATAAGGAACAACATTCATGTTGACCAAAAGTTCATAGGAATCATCCTTCCTTGGCAAACGTTTGATGCAAGTTGGGTGACTTTCAAGGCCCTAGATTCACATACCTCAGATGACCTGCAACTTGTCAAAGTCATAACTTGAGCTCTACAAATCCTATCAAGGACTTATAGTACTCAAATTAAATCTAAGAACAAGCTCTACAACATTCGTGTTGGGGGCAAGATGAGATGACAATCATATCTTGAGCTCAACTTCCTTGCAGATAGGGGTCAAACTAGGGGATTTTACATTGTCAAGCCCTAGAAACCCTAGCTTGAAACTTCTCAAACTCTTCAATCATGATGAGTTGACCTTGGTATCATCCTTATAGCATCTCAATGCATCAATCCATGATCACATGGCTCCTGAATTAGGTCTCAACCCTCTCCAAATCATCAGTTGACCTAGGGTTGACCCAGTCAAACCTTACTGCACCACTCATGGCTGAGTCTTCTTTAACCTTGTACCATGACCTGTCTAGGCCTCAAAGTGATCTTAAACACTTCTCATGAGCTCTCTCAAGACCTCAAGTCTACATTTATGGCTTCAGAATCATCTGAGGACCTCCCACAACTCTCAAGTTAGGAGACACCCACACTAGGTTTCAACCACTCACTCTGAGGATCTTTTGACTTCTCTGACAAAGATATCTACCCTTGAACACTTGAATAACCTTCATAGCTAGATCCATACTCTTGTGTAGATTTTGATTGGTAGTCATACCTCTTGATCTCCTGCACACATGTCAATAAAATGCAAATGATAATGCTAATGTGAATGAAATGAACATAAGCTAGGTGAAGAAAAGTTGGGCAAATTTTGGGGTGCAACAGTTATTACCACGAACTACGACTGCTCTGATTCTTCATTCTCGTCCGAATGTAAGATACGTAGGCACAAGATTGCGATGATCTTGGCGAGCTACCTCCCCTCCATTTCCCCTTATTTCTTTTCGTGGTCGTCACCACGAACTACGACTGCTCTGATTCTTCATTCTCGTCTGAATGTAAGATATGTAGGCACAAGATTGCGATGATCTTGGCGAGCTACCTTCTACCCATTTCTCCCATTTCCCCGTCTTCTTTTAGTGGTTGTTACCACGAACTACGGACGCTCTGATTCTTTATTCATTCTTGAATATAAGATACGTAGGCACAAGATTGCGATAATCTTGGCGAGCACACTTCTATCCATCTTCCGTTTTCCCCCATCCTTTCCCGTAGTCGAACTACGATGCTCTGATTTCTCATTCTCGTCCGAATGAGCATACGTAGGCACAAGGGCCCCAATCCTTGGCGAGCACCCTATCTTCTAACCACCCATCTCTCCTTAACATCTTTAACCTTCTAACCTACCAATTCAACCTTTAACAACGAGAAGAAAACAAGTAAACCTAAACAACACTCCCCACAATTACCTTAAGAGGTTCCCGTCAAGTACGACGGACGTGAGGGGTGCTAACACCTTCCCCTCACGTAACTGACTCCCGAACCCGGAACTTGGTTGCGACAGCCCTGTTCCTATCCTTTTCGTTTTTAGGAGGTTTTCTCGATATTTTCCTCTCCCGTTTATTCGGAAAAAATAAAGTTCGGTGGCGACTCTGTCGAACTGCATTTCCGCGCCTTTCGCACGAGGGTCGTTTCTCCGAAATGTCTCCGTGATTTTTCGAGGTGCGACACTGGGGAGAAACTAGTCTCAAACTGCTAGGGAGAAACTAGTCTTAGCCACCATATCAACGCCGGCGAGATACTTCTGATCTAACGTCCACACCTTGTAGGGATGGAGACATGGGGACTCCACTGGGGATACACCTCTGAAACAAATCGCAACGATGAGAGCCATGCAAATGACAAAACAAACAATGTGTCCTGTATGCAATAAAGGCTATTTTGGTCATCGTCCATGACATTATTCAAGTAAGTCAATGTTTCAATTATGATTAGAAAAACCCCAAAAGTTTATGTATGCAAAGTTTTATCAGAACGTCAGGCATATTTTGCAAACAAAACAGTAAAAGCTAAAACAAGAAAAGAAAGATTTATGGATAATATACTCATTGATTGAAAATGGCCTGTAAATAGGCAGATTTATATCAGATGTAACTCCTGAAAAGAGAAAGTTGCACCAAAAAGTACAGAAATGCAACAAATATCGATGTCGGCAATATGGTACAGACAACCACCATGTGTCGATTCGAATATGAATCGCATGACTTTGATGTTTCTCCAATGCTTCCTATTTTGAAAAGACTAACTGATCGATTGACCCTCGGGTCCTCCCAGAATCCACTATGCTCATAGGGTCAGACGCATACCGCATTCGTTTGCTTTTAAAATCCCTAACTTTTGCCTGAATCAGCCTTTCGGGTTTTCGATCCCCCGGGATACCTATTTTTGCCAAAGTCGCCTTTTCAGGTTTTCAACTTTGCGGGTTTACATTATTTTTCTCTTTCTTTTTTTTTATCCCTAACTTTTGCCCGAACCCATTCTTTTTATGGCTCGCCGGGATGCCCCATTTTTGCCTGAATTTTCTTTTTATTCCAGCGGGTCTCTTTTTAAGCAAAGTATTTTTTTACTGCGTCTGCGTTCACAGGGGATGCAAAATCTTTTCCATCCATAGTTGAAAGTATTAAATCTCCTCTAGAGAAGACTTTCCTTACCACGTATGGACCTTCATAGTTGGGAGTTCATTTGCCCCTGTGATCTGTTTGTGGAGGGAGAATCCGCTTCAACACTAAATCACCTGCCTGGAAGCTTCGAGGATGTACCTTTTGATCGAAAGCTTTCTTCATTTTGCTTTGATATAAACGACCATGGGCGATAGCCGCCAATCCCTTCTCGTCAATCAAGTTAAGCTGATTCAATCTGGATTTCACCCATTCTACCTCATCAAGTTTAACATCAACCAACACCCTCAGGGAAGGAATCTCGACTTCTAACGGTAGGACAGCTTCCATACCATATACTAGCGAGAAAGGAGTTGCCCCAGTTGAAGTACGTACTGAAGTACAATATCCATGTAATGCAAAAGGCAACATCTCGTGCCAATCTTTGTAGGTAACTACCATCTTCTGCACAATCTTCTTAATGTTCTTCTTGGCTGCCTCGACAGCACCATTCATCTTTGGGCGACAGCCGATAAGGAGAAGAGTTATGATGTTTGATCTTGAAACTCTGGCTTAGTTCCTTCATCATCTTGTTGTTCAAATCGAACCATTATCAGTAATGATTTGTTCGGGCACTCCATAACGATAGATGATGTCCTTTTTGATAAATCGAGCCATAACCTGCTTGGTCACGTTGGCAAAAGAAGTGGCTTCAACCCACTTAGTTAAATAGTCAATTTCCACTAGGATGAAGCAATGTCCGTTAGAAGCGGTTGATTCAATCTTACCAATCATATCAATGCCCCACATAGCAAAGGGCCAAGGAGACGCCATGACATTCAGAGGACTTGGTGGTACATGCATCTTGTCGGCATAAATCTAGCATTTATGGCACTTCCTGGCGTACTTGAAACAATCAGATTCCATAGTCATCCAGTAGTAACCTGCTCTCAATAATTTCCGAGACATAGCATGTCCGCCTGCATGCGTACCGAAAGTACCTTCGTGGACTTCTTCCATTAGCAAGCCTGCTTCCTTTTCGTCCACACATCTCAACAACACCAGGTCGAAGTTACTTCTGTAAAGCACATCGTCTTTGTTCAGGTAGAAGTTTCTAGACAATATTCTCAAGGTCTTCTTATCCCGACTTGATGCCCCAGGCAGATACTCCTGATTCTTGAGAAAGTTTCTAATATCATAATACCACGTCTTCCTATCAGAGGCTTCCTCTACTGCAAATATGAAAGTCGGTCTATCAAGGTACGAGATGGCGATCCTTGGAGCATCGTTCTAATAATTTACCTTGTACATCGAGGATAAGGTTGCCAAAGCATCTGCCATCTGATTCCCGGCTCTTGGCACATGATGAAACTCTACTATGTCAAAGAAAGGTAACAACCTTCTGGCATAATTCATATAAGGAATCAATTTAGGCTGACGAGTCTCTCATTCTCCTTTAATCTGATTAATAACCAAAGCTGAATCACCATACACATCAAGGTTCTTAATTCTCAAATCAATTACTTCTTCAATGCCCATGATGCATGCTTCATACTCAGCTTCGTTGTTAGTGTAGGAAAACATTAACCTGGCGGTAAAAGGTATGTGGGAACCGTGAGGGGTTGTAATGATTGCCCCGATTCCGTTGCCATAAGAATTAACAGCACCGTCAAAAATCATCTTCCACTGGGAGCCTATCTCGGGACCTTCGTCTGGTAGCGGCTCATCACAATCTTTCATCTTCAGAAACATGATGTCCTCGTCAGGAAATTCAAACTTCATCGGTTGATAATCTTCAATTGGTTGCTCTGCGAGATATTCTAACAAAACACTTCCCTTAATGGCTTTATGGGAAACATACTGGATATTGTATTCTGTCAGAACCATCTGTCACCTAGCAATTCTTCCTGAAAGCGCTTGCTTTTTGACCACATATTTGATTGGATCCATCTTTGAAATCAACATGGTTGTGTGATTCAACATGCACTGCCTTAGGCATTTGGCGGCCTAAGCGAGTGCACAACACGTCTTTTCTAACATCTAGTATCTAGACTCACAATCTGTGAATTTCTTACTCAGATAATAGATAGCATGTTCTTTTCTGCCCGTCTCGTCTTGTTGACCGAGTACACAACCCATGGAGTTCTCAAGAACCGTCAAGTACATTATCAAAGGCCTTCCTGCCACTTGAGGCATCAGTATCGAAGGTTCCTACAAGTATTTTTTATCTTTTCAAATTCCCTTTGGAAATTTTCATTTTAGACAACCGCCTGATCTTTCTTTAACAGCTTGGACAATGGTTCACAGGTGGCTGTTAGGTGAGATATGAACCTTGCAATGTAGTTCAATCTCCCTAGAAAACTATGAACTTCTTTTTTTATTTTCAGCGCTGGCATTTCTTGTATTGCTTTTATCTTTGCAGGATCTACCTTGATTCCTTTTTCACTAACGATGAACCCCAATAGCTTTCCTGACCTTACACCAAAAGTGCACTTGTTCGGATTCAACCTTAATCTGAATTTCCTCAACCTTTCAAACAACTTCAAAAGATTAACCAGATCTTCTTCCTCCGTTTGTAACTTTGCGATCATGTCATCAACATAAACCTCGATCTCATGATGAATCATATCATGAAATAAAGTCACCATCGCCCGCTGATAAGTTGCCCCTGCATTCTTCAATCCAAAAGACATGACCTTATAGCAAAAAGTCCCCCATGACGTGATAAAGGTTGATTTCTCCAGGTCCTCTAGGGCCATCTTGATCTGGTTGTACCCGGAGAAACCATCTATGAAGGAAAACACTGAATACTGAGTCGTATTATCAACTAGCACATCAATGTGGGGGAGAGGGAAATCGTCTTTCGGGATCGCTCTGTTCAAGTCTCTATAGTCCATACACATCCTGACCTTTCCATCCTTCTTAGGTACAGGAACGATGTCAGCGACCCACGGAGGGTAGTTTGTGACAGCCAGAAAACCTGCATCCAACTGTTTCTGGACCTCTTCCTTAATTTTGACGGCCATGTCCGGCCTAGTTCTCCTGAGCTTTTGTTTCAAAGGCGGACATTCCTCTCGAAGAGGTAGACGATGCACCATGATGTCCGTATCTAGCCCTGGAATGTCCTCATATGAACAAGCAAAGACGTCTTTGTAATCTCGAAGCATCTCAACCAGTCTTCTCTTGACATCATTTTCTAAAGCAGCCCCAATTTTGACCTCTTTTCTATCTTCCTCTGTACCCAGATTGACAACTTCAATCTCTTCCTGATGAGGCAGAATGACCTTCTCTTCTTGTCTCAGCAGTCTGGCAAGCTCTCCAGACAGGTCTTCGTCTTAATCAATCTCTTCTTTAGCTTGAAAGATCAGATTATCAAAGTCAAAATGAGTCATAGACGGATCTGTAGCGGTGGCATCTGGAATGTGAAACCTGCATGATGATGTTTGATGCTTAAAATGATATACAAACAAGCACAAACCACATTGTCATTTTATTGTCAAAAATAAAATACGAAAAAACAAGGATCAAAACATTTGAATGCAAATAAACGCCTTTTGATTAATGATAAAAACCAAGTTTAAACATAATCAAATAAGGGCCCTACAAATGAAAACCATTATGTCCTGGGCAGAACACAGGGCCACACATAATCAAAACAAATACATTACTCTTCAAATGAAACTTGAATGACTTCCTCGATGGTCCAATTGCACAAGCTTTGGCCAGGAACACACGGCTGAATCCACGCGTCCATATCACAGTCACTGTCCCCTTCGTCTTTAGATACATCATTGATTTTGTCAAAGATCACTCCACCGCTGGTAAACTGCACTGGTCCTCTATACTTAGGAGTGCTCTGTGAGGAGGAAGATGAGTTGTATCCCAATCCGAATTTGTCCTGCTTATTGGGAATGATGAGCACTTGGCCCTATCCTTGTGAAAAACCAGACTCCACCACAGCTCGAGCTTCTTTGAAAGAAGACATAGAAATCTCGGGAGCACTGTCCACAACAGAAGTTTTTTCTTTAACCTGAACAACTTCAAATGCATGGCATAAGGTTTCATGGATCTCTCCATCCACCTCGACATACTTGAAGGATGATAGCTGGCTAATCATTATACCTTCTTCACCGCACACGGTGAGAATATTCCCTCCAACCATGTAATTCAACTTTTGGTGCAAGGTCGATGTAATCGCACCTACAAAATGAATCCAGGGTCGACCGAGTAGACAACTGTACATAGGCTGAATGTCCATAATGTAAAAGACAACATTGAAAATTTTCGGACATACTTGAATAGGGAGAGTAACTTCACCGAAAATTGATCTTCTTGTTCCTTCAAATGCTCTCACAACAAGATTGCTAGGAGTAAATATCACACCTTCGGTGTCTAACTTCATTAGAGCCTTCTTGGGTAACACGTCGAGTAATGACCCAATATCCACCAAGACATGTGACAAGACAGCTCATCTGCATTCAATAGAGATGTGCAAGGCATGGTTATAATTTCTTCCCGCGGGAGTCAAGTCTAAGTTCATGAACCCCAAGCCATTGCTTGCATTAACATGGGCTACAACCCCTTCAAGTTGATTCACGGAAATCTCATGCGGCACGTAGGTTGTGTTTAGAATCCTCAACAAAGCATTCATGTGTGCCTCCGAGCACAATAACAAAGACAAAATTGATATTTTGGAGGGAGTTTACTGCAGATGATCAACAATCTTATAGTCACTCTTTCGAATAAGACGCATGAACTCTTCGGCGTCTTTGAGCAGAGCATCTTTCTCTCCTTGTTGTGAACTGTCTTCCACTACAGCCTTTCCTTTTCCTTTATCAGACCTTTCCACATTAACATCTGGTGGTGAAAATACTCTACCACTTCTTGTTATACCACCAGCTCCTGCCACATTGTCAACAGATGAACTATCAGACGATGTTCCTACCAACTCTTGCTTCTGGCCGTTACAAAATACCTCCGCCCCATAATTCCATGGGATGGCTTTGGTACTTTCGTATGGCACTGGTTTGGCTTTAGTGATCATCACAGGCGCTGGCCTTGGAGGCGCTGATATGTTAATAGTTCTGAAAGGGATCGAGATCGTAGCAACCTCATCCTGCCCTTGATTAATCACCTTCACACCTTTCTCTTCCGCAATCCTGTCAAACTGCAATACACCTTCATTCATCAGACACTGAATATGGTTCTTCAAATCCTCACAACCTTCAGGGTGAGCCATACAACCTTCACAACCTTCCACACAAATGGGAAAAACTCCGCCTTTCAACAACCTGCTTTTAACAAAGCTCAACGCTGTTCTCAATTTTGCGACGTCCATTACCAAATTCAGCTCTTCTTCTTCAATAATAGCATTAACCCCTGCCGCTCCATGATTAGGCTTCGGGTTCTGAACTACATTAGGAGTATCATTGGTGAAGTTAATTGCCTTGTTGTCAAGGAGATCTTGCACCTTGTGCTTGAAAGTCTTGCAATTATCTATATTGTGACTTGGGGCTCCTGAATGAAAGTCACATCTCGCATTCGCGTCATAACCTGGAGGTGGCACGCCTGTGAGAGGTGCCAATGTTCTCTTTTGGATTAACTGAAGCTGAAGCAAATGATGTAGAAGTTGAGAATATGGCATAGGCGGTGTTTCAAACGGCCTATTAACTGCTCTTCCTCGATCCTGAAACCGGCGCGGTACATAATTTTGTTGTTGTTGTTGAGGTTCTGCAGGAATGGTGATGCTTGCAACCTGTGGCTGTTGTTGCTAATATTGTGGTTGGCGTTGATCCTTGTTCTTGTTTCTGTTCCTGAAACCTGAAACTACATTTGTATCACCTTCCCTCTTCTTAGGATTACTAAAAGTCTTCCTTCCTCCACCAAATGTGGATCCTTCTCCTGCTTGAATCTTACCTAACTTGGTACCATTCTCAACCCTCTCACCAGTAATAACCAAATCTGAGAAACTAACGGACATGTTTCCAATCAACTTTTCATAATAAATCCCTGGCAACGTTGCTACGAACATATCAATGAGCTCCCTTTCCACCATTGGAGGTTGAACTCTCGCAGCTAGTTCACGCCACCTTTGGGCATACTCTTTAAAACCCTTGTTACTCCTTTGAGAAAGATTTTGCAACTGAACTCGGTTCGGCGCCAGGTCACTATTGTACTGATAATGACGGACGAAGGCTTCCCCAAGATCCCTCCAGCTTCTTATATGAGCCAGTTCTAGACCCATGTACCATTTTAATGAAGGCTTTGACAAGCTATCTTAGAAAAAGTGCATCAACAGCTTTTCATTGTCTGAGTAGGCAAACATCTTCCTGTAGTATGATCGGAGGTGTACTCTGGGACAAGTTGTCTCTTTGTACTTATCAAAGTCAGGCACTTTGAACTTAGGTGGAATCTTCAACCCTGGAATCAGCCCCAAGTTAGACATATCAAGCCCAAGAGAATTCTAATTATCTAGATTCTTCATCTTCTCCTCGATCATTTTAAACCTCTTGTCTGCATCAGTATGCAAGCCTACACCCAGATCTCCCATAGAGAAAACATCATCCTATTCATCCTCCTCCCACTGAGGACCTGCTGCCTCATGTGCAACGCCCGCTGCACCTGGTATGTGAACTCCTGGTTGATGGCCTTCGCCTGGAGGAATGACAACAGTAGGAATAGCATTAGCCTTAAGAGTGCCATTATCAGCCGAGGGAGGAATGACAGTGGTCCCACCATGCAAAACTCCGCTACCATCCACCCTAGCAATCAAAGGTTGGACAAGCTTTCTTAGCTGCTCTTCACCATTAGCAACCCCTTGCATAAGATCCATGAACTGAGCCATACGGTCCTTGAACTCTTGCAATTCAAGCTGAATCTGATCCATAGCTTTCTGCTGATTCCCTCTAGTCGAGTAACGCTGAATCATCCGGTCTGCTATCCTAAAATAATGCTGAGAGAAAAAACCACAGAGATAAAGTTAACGGAACCAGAACACCTGCAATGCAATATGATAATGATGCAAAATGAAAGCATGTAAATGTGTTTCAAGGAAATTCTCCCTTTGATTCTAGTTCCACAGAAGAAGCAACAGAAGGAAGAAGAACCACATATAGGACCACAAAATCCCTCTCATAAATAAAATGAGGGTGAAAGTCAGCACATACAACATATCACCAAGGAAAAAAATAGAGTCATCAATACGACCTCATCCAACAATCTGGTGATGGTCTGGGTACAAGATTAAAACAAATACAGAAGAACGAAATGAAAACTGCATCAGGCACGGCAGTGAGTCTGGAACTCTTCTATCAACTCCTTCGTATCCGGATGCTCAGGTCGTGCAATCAGCGCCTGAATAAGAAGCTCTCTCCTGATGATGACATCCTTCAAGTCTTGAGCATACTCTTCCCAAGCACCTTCCTCGAAAGCGTCTTCAAGTCTGGGCTTCTTTAATTCTGCTCTTATCTTATATTCCTCCAACGTTGCAAGAGCTTCTCGTAGCTTGTGGTCGCTTTTGTACTGACAAGATGATTCCCCTGGATCTTTTTCATCTTTCATCCGGAGCTGAGTCTTCAACCTCACAATCCGCTGATGAAGCTCATCTTCTCTTTCCTTGTTATTAGTCAATGTTGCATTCCACTGATTGTTGAACTTTGATATCTTAGGGCGTGCTTTCTCTAACTCTTTCTTCTTGCCTTTGAGGACATTACCCATGCTTCTCAAGTCTTGACCTAGTCATTCTTGGACACGAATTTCTTTAGTCAATTCTCTCCCCATTTTGTTCAGAGTCTCTCTCTTCATCTTGGACAGGTAGGTAGCTTCATTCTTTTCACTCCTCAGCTGAATGACCTCCTTTTCCAGTTCTTCATTCACTTTGCGTAGCTCTTCTTTCTCGACCCACAGCCGATTATACTTCTAAATGTCAATTGTTGTCGTTTCTTCAACTACCAAAGGATATAAAGGCTTTCTAACTAGGAAAGGTAACAACAACCTCTCAACCCTCTCTTGGATCCACTCAACATATGGTCCATAGGCTTTACGATCACCTTTACCCAAGGAAGGCTTTCCTCTTCGATGAATGTTACTCCAAGCTTTCTTCAAACTGGTTAGAGTATCACTATCAGCCAACCCTGTGAAATACAGAGATTCCTGTATTTCTTCTTCCTTCGGGGGTTCTCTCAAGGCATAACCAAATTGCCGGACTGCAAGAGCTAGATTATAATTGATGCCACATTTCCTTCCTATCAAAGGAACATTGGGAAAGCTTCCACAACTGAAGATGATTTCACTACCAAGCAGATCCTTGTTGAACCACACCATATTCTCCAATGTTAAGCCCATGAGCCTCTCAAACCAACCAAATGTGTCTGAGGTATCAACAAAAGGTCCAGCCTTAGGAAGATGTGACATAAACCATCTGTAGAGAAGTGACGCACAGCAGGAGACATTCTTCTCTCTTCTGTTCTCATTCTTATAGTGTATAGAATGGTAGACATCACCTAGGAGAGTAGGCACAGGAATTCGAGAAGCGAAAATATGAAACGCATCCAAATCCACGAAGTCAGGTATATTGGGAAATAGGATTATTCTAAAGATGCACAAAGACAGAATAGCGTTGAAAATGACCCAACATCCCTCCTTAGCAAAGTGTTGAGCTTTGCTCACCAAGAATGACAGTGAGAAACTAGGGAATTCACCTCTCCACACCAACTTGCCATCCAACTCAGAGACATCCAGATGAAGAGTACCAGCCAATTTGGTCAAATCAGGTTCCTCTTCAGAGAGTACAAAAGGCATTTCCTCCAAGACTGGGACTCCCAATAACTGAGCAAACTCCTCCTAAGTTAGCAACAAAACATATCTTGGGAAAGTAAAGCAACGCAACTGAGGATCATAAAATTGAAGCAGCGTGTGAATACTTCCTGACTCAAACTTTGAGACCTTGCAGACAAAGCTCAGAATCTTCCCATATTCCTTCCTGAAATCTTCCATGGCACTACGATCAGCCACAGAAATGAGGCCAAGCAGAGGTCCTAACTCTGGCATCGGGAACTTATACAGAACATTCTTCTTCATACCAGGTTTCATATTGATGATGGATTAGATTACTAGAATCAAGGAGAAAATATGCACCTGAAACACAAATACATGCAAATATTAAAATGAAAATGAAAATGCAGATGCAAACAGGGGATCAAGATTGATGTGCTGCTGACTGAGCTGAACCAAAATTTTGCCTTGGCGAAAAAATACCAGAACATCAGGACTGAAGAAATAGAAACCCCATAATATCAGAGATCAAAGGTTCGCACTGATAAGAAGCCAGAAATCCGGGTAGGTTGGAGGTCAACTTTCCTGCATAACCCTTCCACTCATAAGGTATGGACCTAATATCTGATAAGGTATGGCATCCTATGCGTTAGTCAGCGTCACAAACTTTTGAGAAACGATGATACGTTCACCATTTCTAGTTTGGCATCATGGTCTAACGAAGAGGCCTCACGTGACTGACTCCCAAATGATCGGTCTCTAGAGTCGACAATTTTCAAATCCAACATCCGCTCACTGTCCCAATGCACAGGATAGGATGTCATCAAAGAAAACCTCGTCTAAACGCGAATTTCATGAGGACTAGTACATTCCAAACATACAGGTCCTCACTACTCTCCACACTAATGCTATGTGTATTCTCAAGCCTGGGTATTGGGCTTATCTCTCAATGGAACAGTCCCACCTAACAGCACAGCAATAACATTATAATAATGTGTGGAAAATAAAATGCAAATGCAATACTGTACAGATACAACACATATGCGCACAAAAATACACACCCATAAACATAAACACGCAAGCGCTAGGATTGACTCGCATAGGGGAGGGGAATAATCCCCAGCAAAGTCACCAGTTGTCGCTACTGCAAAAAAGGAGGCCGACAAACTAGACAGAAGATTCTCCACCGAACGTTATTTATCCTAATGAGAGGGAAAGGAATCGATCAAAGAAAACCTGATGAAAAGGGAAAAGGCAAGGTCATCGCAACCAAATCGTGGGTTTAGGAGTCGGTTACGTAAAGGGAAGGTATGAGAACCCCTCACGTCCGTTGTACTCAACGGGATCCACGCTTGTTATCTAGTCTATGGGTGAAAACTATCTAAAAAACTGCTGCTAAACGGGGGGAAAGAGAGAGAACAGACTCGATAGGACATCGTCGCCCTATGCCTATGTATTCCCTCGTGCAATGGGAAAGTCAGAGTCAACGTAGTTCGGAAAACTACGGGTGATGGGGGGAAGGTTTCTCGCAAAGACATCATCGTCTTGTGCCTACGTATCCTCATCTGGTATTAGAAATCAGAGCAAACGTAGTTCGGTCTGACACGACCACTGGTTGGTTCAAGTGTTTTAATGAGTAAGGTTAAGTATTCGTTCTAGCAGTTAGGGACGACGCATGCTTGCGGTAGAACAAAAACTTAACACACTCTTTCTAAAAATTAAGTTTAAAACAAATCCCGAAGGATGAAAAGCTTTGATCTTTTGTTTGTGTTTTTTATGAGAAGAAGTGAATTGAGTTAGATTTGAAACTCATGTTGCATTAAAGACTATGACTTGAGAGCGAATGCGTCGCATATTGCCCAAAGGGCATACGCTAAACATTCTAGACAGTATGAGAGAAGGCCCCCGGCCTATCATTTCTCATGTACTTAAGGCTCATAGCGTACAACAATTGTTAACCTTTATTAGGTGTCTTATGAAGTTATGAGATGAAAAGAGAAGACACAAGACTCTAAGGGGAACTGATTAACCCTACTGTTAGCATGAAATGTGGTCCTAAAGTTGGGATTGAAAGGGGAACTACCTAATGTTATCATGCAAAGGATTGAAAGCCTAATGTATCTCCTACTCCCATCTTGAACAGAGGGACTAGGAATCCTAAGGAATCATGGCAAGAAGCACAAGTAAACACATAGCAATTCAATCACAGATGAAAAGAGATGAGTGACTTCAACAAGTCAATTCAAAATGAAATGCAAACATGGAATGCAAACACAAATGCAAGCATGAAATTATGCAACAAGACTCAAAACAAAAGAGACTCAAACACAAGATATGACTTGAACAAATCAAAAAGGATGAGATGAAATAGGAGAAGTAAACTCCTACAATCAATTACCATCAATCACCAAGAGAGGAATAAGTGTTACACAAGTCACAAACTAAGAAAAGAGGGAGGAAAGAGTGTAGGGCAGCCACCAACACATGTTCAACTCAACCAAACAATTTCTTAAAGCTCAAGCAAAACAAAGTAAGCAAACAATGCAACAGAAGCACAATTGTTCATGACAAACTCAAAGTGTATACATCAATACCAAATGATCATGAACAAGTGACAAACCAAAGAGGGCAGAAGTGAATCACAAAATGAAAGCCTCAAATTCAAATTCAAAACAAAAGGCAAGCACAAGCATGATCATGTACAAGTAAAAAACCAAAGTTCAATCACAATCTCAACACTTAAAACAAGTGGAAAAGGCATGATCTAAAGGTAACTTGTGATACAAGTCACACATGCAAATGACCTCTAACAAGTAAAACATCACCTCAAGTATGTTAGAAAGATGTAACAAAGCTCAAAAGGTGCTTTAGTGATCACTCATGATCATATCCCTAGGATTAGGTCAAGACTATCATGTGTAAACACCCTTAAAATGACTTGAATTTGTAAAATCCACCTGAAATAGAAGACATATCCAATAAATGTCAAATAAAACACTCAAGTCAAGATGAAACAATCACCAAACATAATGCAAAACCTAAAGATCAAATTCAAATCAAAGCATCATCAACTAGGTCCAAGAAGGCATGATGTTCCACTTTATCGAGTCTGTGTCGAGGGTCACAAAAAGACAATTAAAACCAGATGAGAAGTGATCATGAACTCTTTAAATTAACCCTAAAAACTTCCTCAATCCATCGCCTAAATGAGGTAGAAAGTTTGGTCCTAGGGGATTTAGAATGAAGGGTTAATGATCAATTCAAATCCAAGTGCACACCAAAATACATATTAAATCTTAAATTCCATAAAAAATATTAAAATAAATGGGAAATTAAAATAAAAATATTGAAAAATTAAATAACATCTTGAAATATCAGAACATGATTTTTTTGGTATTTTTAGGATGCATAAAACTATTTTTAAAAACATTAAAATGAAAATGTAAATAAAAGAAAAGAAAATAAAATGAATAACCAAGAGGGGTGCAGAAGTAAAAAACCAAATGAACTGAAAACAGTTAAGCACGCATATGGGCCTCCCAACAAGGGGGTGTAAAAATCAATTGGATCAAAACCAACCAAAAGAACTCATATCCCTAAATGAAACTCTGCGTTTCATTAAATGACTTGGCATGCCAAGTCAGTTTCAACGCTACACATGGGTAAAGTCACACAAATGCACGCATGACACCTCCCCAGTCAAAAAGTCCACGCAGGCCACATCAGCTTAGCCCTGAGAAAGAACCAGACACTGGAGCTAGGGCTCTGGTCGTGTTCTCCGGCCAGCTCGCCGGAGCTCAGAGATAAAACAACCATAAAAATGGAAACACCTTACATGTTTCTCAAGCATTTTTCATGAGGAATTCAAATATGGTATTTGTTTTGCAAAAATGTGCTTGTAACTAGGTGAACTCATGCCACAAAAAATCAAGTGTTCAAACTGAAAGTGCATCAACCACACATGAAATCATTGCAAACATTGCCTACAATGTGTAGGGCTTTAGATGCACCAGCAACGACTCTAAAATTAAGCCTAGAATGGGAGTTTTAAGTTGAAAAAGTTACCAAAAAGAGTGGTTCTGTTGACCCCTTAAACTCCCTGCAAACTTCAGTTTCAAGCTGCAAACCTTCTCTTTGATCCTTAATGAAGATGATTTAAGCAATGAATGGCCAGGAAAATCAGTATGCAATGAGATTCGAAGAAAAGAATTTTTGATATGTTTTTGAGTGAAACTCCTCTCTCAGCTTAGCTCCCTCTATTCTGATCAATTAGGGTTGCTTCAAAGCTTTTATGTGTTGGGTTTAGGGAACTCATGCAGGCCCATGATGCCTTAATCATATGATTCCAAACATTTTGGCCAAAACTTCCACTTTGCTCATGCACACGGGTATGGCATCTTTCTTATTTTTTTTTTCAGCAGATGCACATACTTGGGGTGTAGAAATCAATTGTAATGGTTTGGTGAATTGAAAAACAAGTTTGTACCAAGTTTTGGTTTATGACTTTTATGGTATGGAATTTGAAATAATGGCATGGTACATGATTCAATGTTGGTCCAAATGAGGCAAAACATATCATGACCAATATTTGATGATGTTAAGTCTTCAAAGTTTCAAAAACAAGAACATTAGATGACTTGTAATGAAAGGTATTCAAATCATGTCCAAAAATCACTTTTCCAAGCTTACCATGGTCTAAATGATCACACAAATCATCAAGTCTCATGGATTTTAGATTCAAGATGATATTAAGGCCATTGGACACAAGTTTTATGTTGGACAAAATTGGATTTGAGGCTTTAAAGTTCATGAAAATGACCAATGAAAAGAATGACCTATAATGAAGTTTCCAAAAATACCCTTGCCTTGTGAAAACCATAACTTGAGTTCCATACATGAGAATTAGGACTTCTTGGACTTTTTGGAAATCTAAGACCATTAGGAATAACTTTCATGTTCACTTGAAAGTGAGGAGAAGCTTAGTTCCATGTGAAACGTGCCTTGGAAGTGAGTTGACTTGAAGTTGACCAGAATTCTTTTCATTTGATGACACCAACTTGTTGACACCATAACTTGAGATGTACAAACCCCATGGATGCGTTATTGTACTCAAAAGAAATCTTAAAAGATGATGAACAAGTCTCATGTTTATGGGAAAATGATATTGAACTTGCATCATAATGAAAACTGTCCTTGAAGTTAGGCACCAAAGAAGGGGATTTTACACTGAAATCAACTGAAACCCTAATTTAGTAACTCCCTGAACTCTTTGAATCTCCTTGATTTGATATTAACATGACATCCTAGATGCTTCAAGATGACTTCCCATGGCTTGTATGACTTAGAACCAAGTCTTGAGTCCTCTCAAGTCCACAGTTGACTTTTGGTTGACCAGATGGAACCCTAATACCATACCCTTTGACTGAGGCTCTTGCAGATGAATTGAATGACCATACAAACTCCCTAAAGACCCCTAAAGATAAACATTTAGCTTTTGAAACATGCTTTATCCAAAATGGTGACCACATGACCCTCTGATGATCCTCTGATGATCCTCAAGATAGGAGGTGACACCCATACACAAACTTCTCCCCTCAAGGATCTTTAAAACCCAACCCTGATGGCAATGAACTCTTGATGGATACCAATGATACCCTTGCTTGAGCTTGAACATGAATCTCTCTTATTGAATGGAAAACACAACACCTCTTGATCCCTTGTAAGAACCAATGTTATGCAAATGCACAATGCTAAAATGAAATGAAATATAAGTCAAGTTAGAAAGAAAAGGTTGGTCAAATTTTGGGGTGCAACACCAACCATCAACAAATTTTGATGCTCTGAACTGAATTACGACTTTTCCTACTTCCGAGGACTTAATTATAGCTTCTCGTGGTGTCGTCGCCATTTGTTTTCTTGACCTAGCATGGCTTGATGTGGATTTCAAATGATCGCCCAGACCTGCGCATTCCATGTTCAATGAACAGACATATGCGATTTGATCATAAGAAAGTGTACGTAATCAAAAAATCAGAGAGTCATCAGTCTCCAAATATAACTCACTAACACGATCAAAACACCATCAAACATGATATATTAAAATGGCAATTTTTCTCATATATTCATGGCAGGAATCACAATTTCTTAACTCCAAAACAAGAATCAAACACATTTATCACAATTCTAAAACAGTTCCAACACAGGCTGCTATATTTCTGAAACAAGAGTTGGAAACACAATCTAGACACAATCCGGCAATCCTTATTAATAGTATCAAATATATTCAAGACAAGTTCATATCTTTTCCAAAACAGTGCGAAAACATGTCTGATTTCATCCTTAATAAATAATAAATTATTGCATGAAAGATCAAAAAATTCTGAAGCATATAAAAAGAGGAGCATACACGGTTTATAACACACAAAAATGGAGAGAGCAATACACACGAACCATAACATCATGTAAACACTTTTGACACACAAGCAGCATACCAAATGCCAATCAGACGCACAACAGGAGGCCACGAAAAACACAGGATCTAGAAATAGCAGAAAAAACACAGAATTAGTTCATACCGGGAAGAAAATTGAGATCATCAATAACCACAGAATCACAGTCACCATACAAAGCTAGAGCAACTTACTGCTATGAACAAAAAACATATACACGGTTTTGGAAAATACACAAGAACCGACACGGACAAAGTCCTAACAGAATCACGTACAGGAATATCAAGAGGAAAACACAAACACCCGCACACACAAAAAAACCTCCATAGAAGCATATTCACACCAGCAATTGCAACGCTACAAATCTAACTAACAACGGCAAGGTAATTACCGGCATCAACGCGAAATCTGGAAAATAAGAAAGGTACTTTCGAAGGTGTGTCGAAATCGCCATGCAACGGCACCAGATAACCAGGTCTCACCTCTCTTCGGCGAATCAAACCGCTGCAAGGCCAATGTGAGTCTGGCTACCCTTCGACCGCGTCGTTCTTCCCCAACAATGATGAACTGATGCGACACTGTATGCTAAGCCGTTGTGATCTTGAATCGGTAATGTAGTTCCTTTTTTTCTAAGATCATCCATGGATTAGTTGTTGTGTTTGATAAGGTCTAATTTTGAATTGAAAGAATCTGATTGTTGGAAAAAAAAACTAGGATTAAAGGAGAAAAGAGAAGGAAATAAACTGATGTGAGTTGCTCTCCCTTCATACTCTCTCAAGATGTATAGCTCGGGTGGGCTTTAAGCATTTAGCCCAAATGAGATTTTTACACGCCCTGTAAACCAATCTTGCACCCTCTCAGCCTTCTTCTTTTTTTTCAATTTATTGTCTATTTTTATTTTTATTTTATTTTATTTATTAATTAAACTTTCATTAGAATTTGATAACATTTTGTTTAGTTTGGTAAAAAAAAGAGTGAATATAATTAATCTTGATTTATTCTTTTAGATATTCATACTATTTAAAATACTTCTGATATTAATTCAAATTTTGGTTTCGATATCAATTGATTTGGGAATCGGGTTAGCATTTTGTTTTCTTCCATTTGTTAAGTTCTCCTGATTTCCCTCATTAATCTTCTCCTTAATCTTAACATGTATAATTGGAGATAGATTTTAGATTTTAGTCGCCTCTAATTTCCAGCTTTCTAACTGTCATTTTCCCATAGGATCTTTTCCCTTAAGATTTCATGCTTTAGACAACTTATTAAGATTAAACTCCCTATTTTCTCACAAGAGAATTAGAAAATAGTCATCTATGTAGTCGAGATATAATTCTCCTACCCCATAATGCAACCGAGAGATGGAGAACCTTTTCCGCTTGAGAGAGGTACGTGGCATACTCGTCGATAAATCCGAGTTCTGAGCCCTTCTCTCAATGTGATGCAAAGACCATCTCCTAAGGGTTGTGGTGGTTAAGTCGAGTGTTCTCCCTTAAGATGATGACTCGTTTTTTCTCCTAGAGTCAATCAACAAACCCTTTCTCCCTAGAACTTTGACCAACATTTAATGGTTTTTAAATCCCTTTAGGGGAACTACGAATGCTTTGATTCCATTCCCGTAAGGATACGTAGGCACGAGATGCGATTTCTTGGCGAGCATACTTACAAATAAACTCCTAGGTCTCTTAGCCTTAGCAAACAACAATAACACATTAAAACAAGAGGTTCCTGTAGATTACTATAGATGCTTAGGATGTTGACACCTTCCCTAGGTATAACTAACCCCCGAACCTTAGATTCTCTTTTGCTTTGCATTGTATTGCATATTTTGGGTTATTCGATCTTTTTCCCTTCCCTTGGACAAATTAAAGACCAGTGGTGAATAATAAATTAAGATTCATGTTAATCAATAGCTTGATATCCAATTCTCACCACGACACACTATGACTTGAGTTTTCTAGAAAATAATTTAAGCCTAGAGTTAAATAACAAAACCAGATTGATCTCTGTGAATTCCCTTTTTAATACTCTTCTATTATTCCATTTCTTCGTCCTCTCTTTATAAAGCTTTGCATTTTCATACATATCAAGCTACGACTCCTCTAACTTATTCAACTGCAATCTCCTTTTCTCTCCTGCTGCCTGAAGATCAAGGTTGGGGGCTTTGATGGCCCAACAAGCCTTGTGTTCTAATTCCATTGACAAGTGACAAGATTTTCCATAAATGAGCTTAAATGGTGTCATGCTAATGAGGGTCTTATATATAGTTTTGTATGCCCAAAGCATATTGTCAAGCTTTGAGGCCCACTCTTTCCTTAAAAGGGAGTCTATTTTCTCTAAGATGAATTTTATTTCTCTATTAGAAACCTCGACTTGACCACTTGTTTGGGGATGGTAAAATGTTGTAACCCTGTGTCGAACCTCGTACTTTTTAAGTAGGATCTCAAATTGTCTAGCGATATAATGCGATCATCCATCACTTATCACTAACCAAGGAACCCCAAACCTTGGGAAAATTACTTTTTTGAACATTTTTTTATCACAACTCGTACGTCATTTGTTTGGGAGGAAATTTCCTCGATCCTTTTTGACACATAGTTCACTCTTGCGAGTATGTATTGATTTCCCATAGATAAGGAAAAAGGCCCATGAAATCTACTCCCTAAACATAAAAAATTTCAACTTCCAGAATTCTATTCGGATGCATTTCATTTCTCTTTGATATGTTTCCAGTACGTTGGCATCGGTCATACCTCTTTATAAATGTGTGAACATCCTTAAAGAGACTGGGCCAATAAAGGTCAGCTTGGAGAATTTTAGACACAGTTGTGTCAGTGCTAGCATGTCCACCGTAGGCAGAAGCATGGCAATGGGTCATGAAACTCTCAAACTCCTCCTCTGGAATACACCTTTGAAAAATTCCATTGGCGCCTTTCTTGAAAAGCAAAGGCTCGTCCTAATAATAGTGCTTAAGATTAAATAAGAATTTCTTTTTATGTTGATAATTCAAATCCAGAGGTAATACTCCAACAGCCAGGTAATTGACAAAGTCATCATACAATGGTGTTTCTTTTTGAATCAACGTAAAAAGTTTATCATATAGGAAAGAGTCATCAATGGGTAACTCTTTTCTCTTAGGATAAATTAATCTAGAAAAGTGGTTGGCGACCATATTTTCTTCCCCTTTCATATCTCTTATTTCAATATAACATTCATGTAACAACAAGATCCCTCTTATAAGCCTCAGTTTAGCATCTTTTTTGCTCAGCATGTATCTAATAGCAGCATGGTGTGTATTGTCACACCCTCATTTTCACCTTTAGCCTTTCATATCCTACATTCGTCATATCATACATCGTTCTATTGCATATCGAGTGTGTGAGTTCACAAGGTAAGGATTGGGTCGGTTCGTTGTTTTCCATTCCAAATAAGATAGATTGCCTATCATGGGCTACATGGAATAAAAGGTTCATCATTTAAGGTTTGGTTCAAGTTGGGAAGTCTACTCATGTAGATTCCTTCAAGGAGAAGTTACTTGAAAAATATTAGGATATTCAAGATCAATATTCCTAATGAACATGAAGTGCAAGGCCTAATTCAAGATTTCTTCATTCAACTTTGTTTCAAATTCTATGTTCAATTAGAATTCAAAAGATCACAAGTTCAGAATTCAAGACTTCATCCCTTTCAAATTCAATGGCATAAGGGAGATATATCATTCCAAATTCAAGATTCATGAATTCAAGATTAGATTCAAGAATATTACAAAGGGAAATTTCATGACATTGCAAGAATGTCACATTTGTTGCAAAGTTTCTAACTCTAAGTAATACTTAGAAAATTAAGCTATTTCTAATCTTAATTCAAGTTTCTAACTAATTTCATGTTATGGTACCCTTCATGCCTCATCAAATCTCCATGTGCTACATATATTTCATAACCAATTAAACCCACAAATATCCAAAGAAACAATTAAGGTTAAATGCAACATTGGAACATTTCAAGATCAAGACCATTAGTGCTTAGCCATGGGAAATTTCAATGTGATATAAAACAGCCCCATGACCAACTAATTCCCAACTAAAGAAACCATGTCACAAACTTAAGGAACTAGTTCATGTTGGTTCACATACATATCAAAATTTAGAATTTCAAAATTATGTCAAGAGGAGAAGCATGAACCACAAGGGCAGCCCAAGAATAAGTGAACAAAGGAGAGTAGTGCAAAAGGGCAGCAAAAAAGATAGCACTAGGAAAGTGCAGCAGCAAAAGCAAAAAAGCAGCATGCTAGAAATGGAAAGAAATGGGGTTGCACCAAGAAAGTGGTAATAAGCATTTCCAAGTATGGAAATTCTGAAACTTGAAGCATGTGCAAAATCTATTACTTTGGTACAGCAGAAAAAGTAAGATTTCTAGGAATAGAGAGGAAAAGGGTGCACCAAGAAAGTAGCATTGGACATTTCTAAGTGTAGAAGTTCTGAAGTTTGAAAACATGTGCAAACCCTGATGCTTTGGCTATAAAAGAAAAGCAACATCAGTAGAAAAAGAGGGTCCATTTTAGAGAGAAGTAGAGCAAGAGAGAGGAAGAAAAAACCAGAAAAATCAAGAGAGTTAGAATACACAACAAAACCATAAAACCAGAAGAAAAAAAATAAGAGAGAAAATGAGACATGGAGAAACATTGAGAGACATTGAGAAACATTGAGAATATCATTGAGAGAACAAGAGAGTGATAGAAAACCAGAAAAGGAAGTGGAGCACATCCAACAAAGCCATTGGTGATTAGAAGGAGAATAGAGTTCTTGGGTATCTTTTCTTTCAAATTTTTCTCTCTTTACATATTTTGCATTGTTTTTGTTTGTCTCTTTTGAGTGATATTTCTGTTGAACATACTGTTGAGGTCCCAAGAGTGACCAAGAAATTTTGTAAAAACAAGGAAAAGAAAAAAAATCAAATTTTTTTCCACTCAGCCGGGCTGACACGGGCCGTGTCAGTTGACACGGGCTGCCGTGCCAGCCTGTTGCTTTAACTTCCATCGCGCACCTTCCAGGGGTGCTGACACGGATCGTGTCAGCTCCCTGTTTACCTCCAAAAATCAGTGTTGTGGGCACTTCCTGACACGGGCGGTCGTGTCATCTCCCTATTTACCTCAAAAATCAATGTTGTGGGCGCTTCTTGACACGGGTCGTGTCAGCTGACACGGCCAGCCGTGTCAGGCCCCTGTTTTTCTTACTTTTTTTCTATTTCACCTTCCAAAAAAACTCAAGGAGTTCACACGGCGAACTCGTTTTTTTTTTTATGTTCCGTATTTTCAAAACCGACTAACCCGATTTGATTGTATGGCCATCGTATGTGGGTATTATTACTGGTCATTCTTGACTTTTGGTTCCAAAAAAAATCTTTTCAAAAATAAACTCTCGATTTTATCGAGCTATTTTCACCATTGTAAGTCGACCGCCTTGTGCATCGCCGTCGACCTTGTTCGCATCACTTCCAACATTTTCATAAATAATAAAACCCTTGATCCAACATCAAGTGGTATTTTTCTCATAAAAAAATTCAAAAAAACAATAAATATACGATTAGGGTTATACGCCATGAGCTTTAAAGTGATGGAGAAGGAATGAAAATGGATTCCCTCTTACACTCGTTCCGAATGTTTTGAATACAAGGCGCTCGACTTGGTTGTTCGAAACACTCATCTCTATCCAAAGTCTTTAGTATGATCATAATCAAGAACAATTTCTTCTCAAAAAATCTAAAAATAACATCAACTCATCAAACTTCTTTTTGCCTTAGGGCATCAATCCGAAAACCCTTTTTCAAGGTATAAAATCAACCAACAAACAATCATTTCACAATCCTCCGAACTACGGAGCTCTGATTCTTCGCTTATTTTAAGTGAGAATACGTAGGCACAAGGGCTACAATCCTTGGCGAGCACTATAATAAAAACCCAACCCCTTCTTTTCCTTTAAGCAAGCAAACTTTTAGATTAAAACACTCATTCAAGCTAAACAACCTAGAAGGTTCCTATCGAATACGATGGATGTGAGGGGTGCTAATACCTTCCCCTCACATAACCGACTCCCGAACCCTAAAACTTGGTTGGGATGACCATGCTCTTTTCCTAAAGGTTTTATCGCTATTTCCCTTTCCCTCCTTGGGATAAATAAAATCTGGTGGCGACTCTGTGTCATTTTTCGCGTAGCAACATGTATAAAGAATTATCTTTGAACCTACTAAATAGGAACAAATTTGTTAATAGTAAAGACCACGACCAAAACTTTTTTCTCGGTGATTGCATAATTGATTTGCACCTCATCTAGAGTCCTACTAGCATAGTAAATGGCATTCAATTTTTAATCCTTTTTCTGTCATAACATTGCGCCTATTGCGTAGCTGTTGGCGTCACATGTGATCTCAAAGGTAATACTCCAATCAGTAGGATGAATTATAGGTTCAGATATTAGTTCCTTTTTCAAAGTTTTGAAGGATTCAAGACATTCTTCATTGAAATCAAACTCAGCATCTTTCATCAACAGCCTAGTTAGGGGCTTAGAAATCTTAGAGAAAATTCTCATGAACCGGCGGTAAAAATCAACATGTCCGAGGAAACTTCAGACTTCTCTTACTATGGTGGGAGGAGTTAAATTTTCTATCACATCTATTTTGGCCTTATCAACCTCAATTCCTCCTTCGGACACTAGGTTTCCAAGGATTATGCCTTCTTTCACCTTGAAATGACATTTTTTCCAATTCAATATGAGGTTGGCTTTAACACCTTTCAAGGAGTTTATCTAGGTTGTGTATGCAATTATCAAAGCTAGACCCATATACCGAGGATTCATACATAAGACCTCCATTAAATCTCCCAAAAACATCAGAGAAATTTGGCATGATGCAGCACTAGAAAGTTGCAGGCGCATTGCATAACCCAAAAGGCATTTGGCAGTAGGAAAACATACCGCAAGGGCAAGTGAATTTTGTTTTCTCTTGGTCACTAGGAAGAATGGGGATTTGAAAAATCCCTGAATAACCATCAAGGTAACATAAATGGGAGTACTTGGCTAGGCGCTAGAGCATCTAGTCAATAAATGGGAGTAGAAAATGATATTTCTAGTAGCATTGTTAAGCTTTCTACAATAAATACACTTACTCCACCCCGTGACCATCCTAGTAGCAATTGTCTCTCCTTGGTAATTTTTAATTACATTTATCTCCCCTTTATTGGGTACCACCTGAACAACACTGACCTATTTAGTGTTTAAGATAGGGTAAATAACTCCAGTCTCGAGGAGTTTCAACACTTCCATTTTCACCACTTCTTTGATATTAGGGTTTATACACCTATGGTGTTCTATATATGACTTATATTCACACTCTAATAAGAATATACGCATACATATAAAGGGACTAATACCCTTTGAATCATCTATGGTGTACCCTATGGCTTTACAATATTTTCTTAGAATAACAAGCAGTTCTCAGATTCTCCTAAACTCACATTCACTATCATAGGTTTGTGTGACCCTTCATCAAGAAATTCATATATAAGGATCTGGGTTAATTTTTTCAACTCAACTTGGGGTTCTTGTTGTAAATATTTGTCGCTTTATGTAATAAGCGCTTCAAAGCTCTGGTCAATAGGAGTGGGACTTTCGTACAATACTTCCTCATAGATTTTGGCTTCAGCTTTTTCATTGGTGTTAGTACTAAGAAGTGAGCATGCCTCCAACCCATCATTCGAAGGGAGTTTTAATGAGATTTCTTGAACGCAAGTGTCAATAATATCGATCAAGCTACAAGAATCCCTTATCGAAGGAATTTTCATGAGTTTTGCCAATATGAACTCAATCATTTCATCTCCCACTTCAAAGGTCAGTTTTCCCCTTTTAACATCAACGATGGACCCAATCGTAGCTAGGAAGGGTTTACATAATAGTATAGAGATCTAGGAGTCATCTTCGATCTCCATAATGACAAACTCAACAAGTACATAGAATTCCCTGACCATAATGGGGATATCTTCTAAAACAACAACTAGACATTTTATTGTCTTGTCTGCTCGCTGCATGTACATATTTGCAGGTTTCATAGACCCATATTCAACCCCTTGCACACGGATAGGGGAGTTAGGCTAATGCTGGCCCCCAAATCACATAGTGCTTTCTTGAACTCCATAGTGCCAATTTGACAGGGAATTGAAAAACTCCCTGAAACCTTAATTTTAGAAGGCATCCTATTTTGGACCATAACACTAATTGTAGCAGTCATAGCCACGATTTTAAGGTCCTCTAATTTTCTCTTACTCCTTTCATTCTCTTTTATAAGCAAATTTTACTTTTTAGGTTCATTGAATAAATGGTGTATTTTGACTATATATAGACTAGATACATCAATTATTTAATGAATCTAAAAAGTACAATTTGCTTATAAAAGAGAATGGATGGAGTATTTGACATAATTTCTTTTAGAAACTTGGAATATGTAGGCATTTGAGATGAGGCTTCAGTGAACGGTATATCAATGTGGGTCTTTTTCAATAGTTCTACAAACCTTTTTAACTGGGTCACTACCTTAGCCTTTGCAAATCTTTGTAGAAAAAGAATTGGTGGTTTACAGGGAGGAGGGGCAACATAAGGTGCTTCCTTCTCTTCCTCTTCGACAACCTTCTTTTTGGGTGGTGTTGGTGGATTTTCCTCTTTCTCTATATTTTCCTTACCGGAACTCTCCCCAACCTCTTTGTCCTTCTCCCTGGGAATCTCAACTTGTTTACCATTACCGGTCGTCGCAATATTTGCATGTAATTTAGGAAAGGGTCCTAGAGTGATAGAAGATGAAGCTTGATGTTTTGCAACTTGGGTGATTCAAGTTTCCAATGTTTTGTTGTGAGTCGCGAGAGACTCGACCATAGTGGTTAACTGCCTAAAGACTTCACTAGTATGGTGTCACACCCTAATTTTTGACTTTAAGATCCCACCTCTCTGTGCGTTTCTTGTGTTATTTGGCTTTATAATTTCATATCCATGTTTATTGTGACTAACAAGTTTGTGCAGGTATGTCAAGATTAGTGATATTGTTTCTCTCGAATCTAAGCGCCTCAGGCTATCTCTGGATCATTTCCAAAGGGCGCACTGTCTTTATCAAGAATTCCACCAGGTCCTAGAACATTGTTTCTAAAATGAGCATAATCGCTTATACTTTGGATTTCATGATCTTCCAGGACATTGCAGTGATATTTTGGTCTGTGCGGCAAAGGATTGAGTTCTTTTTGTCTGAAGTGTTCCGATTACCGTCTGCGATCCGTTTTAATCCGCAAATCAAGATCACAGTGGAATTGTGGTGCTTTAGGCGTATTATTGGATTTCTCAAGATTTGACCGAATGGTTTCGTTTTATTAAATCTCTTAAGACGTGAGGTGGAATTTTGGCTGCGAGTGCTTGAATTCTTTTGGTCCAACTATGCGTATTTGGTATTGAGTTCATAATCAAGATTGTCTTTTTTTTGGAGCACAAGACATCATTTTCATTAATCAAGTGGTTTGCATTTTATTACAAAGATTTGAACTACAAGGTTACTATTTTTGGGTTACAAGGTTGTTTTAGATTACGTCAAATGTTTCTAAAACTATTTCCTAAAGACTATCCTAAAATCCGAAGACCTTCAAGCTTTATCTTCGTCTTCATCAACTTCTGCACCTGCAAGTATGGGACAAAATAATTAGTGACCCGCAAGAAGTTCAAAAGAAGGATTTTATCGTTTTGTTTGACCCTCAGAAAGGTATCATCATCGGGCCAAGACGGAAGGGCAACAACCGGAGTTGTTACCAGCTTCCGAAAGAGAAGGGACAATAATTTTTTATACCCAGCAGCATCAAGGCAGAATCTGTTCTCAATTAAAAAAAAAAAATTCGCGGCAAGAAGAAGTAAAATGGCACGGTCAAGCCTATAAGCCAAAGTCCATGTTTCTAAATCAGTCATCATCAAAAGTCAACAAATCCAAAATGGAAATATTGAAAAAAAAATGGACAAATCCAACAGTAAGTCCATGGTGGCATCCTCACAGTAAACAGGTCCTCAACAGTAACAAAATAATGGAAATCCAACTTCAACTTCAAAGAATATTTGGACATCTCCATCATAAAAAAAACAACATCAAATAATGAGAGTTTCCAAATCGGACGAGCATCTTTGAACAATATTGGATATCACCCGCTTTGAATAATATTGAATCACAAAAGATAAATATTTCCAAATCTGTTTCAAAACTGTAACAGCAGATCCAAACGAGAAGAGCAATTTTTAAAGAAGAATAATGAAAGTTTCCAAATCCATCGTCAAAATCAAACAAATCCAAGATCTCCCAAGCGAAACCGTGAATCAAGATAGAAAAGAGTTAAGATTCGTAAAACCTTCCAAAAGCAAATTCGGACATAATCAACCAAAAGAGGAAGGTTTTTTAAAAGAAATTTTATTGCATGTTTTCAGACCGCATATATAAGAAGAGTCACAGTGGAGCTCAGATTAAGAAACATCCTCATTGCAAAAAGCTCAGACTGTTTCTAACCATCATCGCAAAACAAAAACAAACCCACAAGTTCACCGCAAATCTGTTTCCAAAACATCACAGCCGTAAAAAAAAAAACCCAAAATCATCATAACAATTTCATCAGAAATCCAAAGTCACCAAGAACCACAAAAATCGGGACGAGACTCAGAGAACCCAAACCTGTTCTCATCATCGTCTCCGAACGCACAGCATTTGAGAACCCTCGTAGATCCTCAAACAAAGAACATAGATCGTAAATCATCAGCGAAAAGAACAAGAAACCATAAATGTTTCCAAATCAAACCGCCGCCAACCATCGTGAGCCGCCGAATCGGAGGCTCAGAGATAAAGCTCGTCACTGCCTCGTATTTTCGATAGGGTAGGAACTTGTTCGTCTAACATCTCCAGTTTCCTTTTTTTGTTTCTTAACAGATAAAGAAGAAGTCTGTGTAGAAAGAAAAGGAGGAGATATGTAGGATGAGAGAGATTGGAAGAGAGAAAGATAAAGAGGAAATGGGGAACGACGGATGTGTTTAGAGGATTAGGGTTTTATTTTTTTTAGCTTTTGTACTGTGTAATCACGTGTATGTGCACACACATACACACACACACACCTACGGTACACCCTCGTGATCATCACCACTCATCATTCATCATACAGTCACCCGTCGCACGCCCACGGTAAGCCCCTCAGGGCCTACCACACGAAATCCGGCGCCACCCCCCACTATCTCTTCATAATCCTCATTAATTTTCCACTTAACCTAATTAACCATTTAGTCTGCATTTAATAATTAATCATAACTTAATCCTTTTTTAACTAACTAAAACCTTTAATCTACCCTTTTGATTTAATAATTTAATCATTAATCAGCTTTTTTTATTTAATAACCTTTTTAGTAATTTCTCTTTCTAACTTTTTTGTTTTATCTAAATAATCTTTTTCTAATTAATCAATTTGCTTTTACTTAATAAATCAATTATCTACTTATTTCTAAAAACTCATTTCATAATAATCTAATTAATGTGTTTTTTTACTAATAATAATAACCTTTTTATTTAAGTTAACTTTTTCTCTAATTAGCCTTTATTTATTTAATCAACTTTTTTTAATTAACTTATTTTCTTTTATTTAATAATTCAATTTATTAAATAAAAGACCGGTGGTCAACCAAATGAGTTAAGATTCAAATTAATTAATAACTTGACATCCAATTATCACCGCGACATATGGAGGTTCTTATCTCTAATATCTTTATTTCGGAGAGTTTGTGATGCAAAAAAATTTTTCATTAACATTTTAAGGTTGGATTATTGGGAACCTTTGTGGTCCCATAACATATTGGGGGTAGCTATTGTAAGGAAATTTTGGTTGATCCATTCACCCTGGATTATAGGTGTTTGAGTATTGGTTTTCATAGTTATTGTTCTCATAGTTGATCATATCTTAGATAGATCCCCGAGAAAGGATCATTCTGAAGAAAAAAATAGAAAAAGTTATTTTAGTCTATATAGTGCTAGAATAAAATATCAATATCAAAATTATCTCTCCGACAGCGGTGTCAAAAACTTGATGCAAGTCACAAGTGCTCGGTAATGCAAAATAGTACAATAGATGTCGAACCACATGGAGATATGTTTGATTACCGACTTTTACTATAGTGATGTGTAGCTAAGGCGATCAAAATATTAGGGATTCAGTGCAAAGAAATAAAATTAACATAATTAAAAAATGAAGGACATGGGATACATGATTATCTATCTAAACATACCCAATTGACTCTCCAAATTGAATATGAGAAAAACATAGCGAGTTATAGAAAATAGACAAAATTTTGTACAACGCCTACTTTTTTAGTGTGTGTACTCACTCGGATGAATAATTAGTCTGCTTTCGCTGGCCCAAATTATTCATCTGAGAACTCGTATTTTAGCATGGCTATGAGGCTCTCTCAACCGAGAGCGAGAAACCATGTCAATAGCGCCTCAACTTGGTTGTTTATAAATTTACTTTCACATACTAGATCATTACCTTTCAATACATGATCACTATTTGAGTTTCCTTTGCTTTTGCATCCGACACAAATATGTTTAGGCATTGGAATTCTCAAATAACAATTATTCTTTATTTTTTTTCGTTATTCACATACGAATAAATCGATTAAGATTTATCATGGTATAGATCTCATGACCCCTTGTCTCTAGTGGACTACTCACTCATGGTGAAAAACATCGCAAATAAGCAAGAAATAGACAATAGCATGCATAATCTAATAAATAAAATGAAAACAATATTACTTGAAACAGAGAAAAGTGCTCTGAAGATTACAATAAAAACTTAGAACACAAACCTAAAAATAAGAGAAGTTGTAGTAAGGTAATGCTTCCATAATCTAATGATTCTCAAGCCTATTTATAGCTAAATTTACAATCAAGAGCATTAAATTCGTGTTAGTAATTATAGAAAGGCTTAAGGACTTTAATGTATAAGTTTGAAACACCAAAAGTTAGAGAGCCCTTACGAAACATAAAAAATTTACAGTTGGAACTGGGCCTAACACAAGTAGTGTTAGCTAACACAGGGGGTCGTGTTAGAAAAACACGGTCTGTGTCAGAAAACACGACCAGCTCGTGTTCTTCTCTAAATTTTGTATGGAAAGCATCTTTGGGCCAACACGGCATGTGTTAGATGACATGGACATATTGTGTTGGTCACGGGAAATTTGTATTAGAGATTTCCTAATTACGCGGTTTCTGGTCTTTTCCTCTTCAACTTAGTCTAATAATTTTTTATTGCCTGAAAACACTAAAAGCACACCGAAACGCATAAAAAAGGAAATAAAACGATGAAACATATGCACCACCTATCAGCGTCCACCCTTTTTCTCTCGGTTGAGAATTTTAATCGAGAGGATATGTGTTGAGGGATAACTTTTTCCCTCAATTGGGACTTTTAGCTGATGGAAAATCTAATGAATCTTCGGCCACTTTTATTATTCTCTTTACATGTTGGGCTAAAAAATATTTATTTCAAAGCATAAGCATTTATTTTTTTTATTAATATAGATATTCATAAATAAATAAAAACATAATCATTTATTCAACAAAGAAGAAATTGTATCATCTAGAGAATAATTACCACCTAATAAGAAGTGAATGGTAAGAATTTGAAAATGAAGCAACACATATTGTTTTCTTTTTAATTTCTTACCATTCACCATTTTGCTTTTTGGTTGCAATTGTTTTACTATATGATGCAGTTCAACTTTACTAAACAGATGGTTGTGCTTTTATGTAATTAATTAATTAATAAAAAGCATATGCTTATATTTCAAAATAAATTTTATTCTGTAAAGCCCAAAATGTTAACGATAAAGTGACAGAAGATATGAAAGTTGAAAATCCACCATTAAAATGAGGAATACAAAAATCTAACACATTACCTTATCATTCCAATGAACTATAGTAGAAACAATTTCCATAGGTCGTCCATTTTGCCACTACCTTATAGGACTATAGTTTTCTCCTTACTAAGGATGTGTTATATCAACATCAAATATAAGGAATTTAGACATCAGCAACAATAGCAACAACAAGAACAACAATAAACCCTAATGGTGGTGTTATATCATGATCAACAACAACAACAAAATCAATAGAGTTTTTACTCCTTAAACTTAAACGACAACAACAATTACATTAAACATTAAATTGTTAAAGTTGGAGAAGAAATTATGGAGATGCTAAACTCGTTAATAGAAGAAATAATATTTTGGAGTTTCATTTATGCTTTAAATGATGTTTTCAATTTTGGTTTAGTGGAGAAATAAGGTTTGGTTAATCGAGGATGAAGTTTGGAGGTAGAGGAAAGAAAATGCGTCTAGAGTTTTGTTAACGAAACTGCAAGAGTTAAAGAACGTATAGTGTTATATACACCTTTGAAAAAAAACTAGTTAATTTTCCTTCTCGATTGTTAATCGCAACCGAGAGAGAATATAATATATTTTTTATTTAATTTTTTTAAAAAAAGGAAGGCGTCTTATTTTAAAAATAAAACACAAAATTATTGTCACTGAGATTTGAATCAATGACTTTTATGTTTTCCCTTTGACTAAAAGATGAAATCGAGGTGAAATATTGTGCAATTTTAATTAAAAATAAAATAGGAAAACACTTGGAGTTTAACGCATAACATGTTAAACTTTTCCCCTCGGGTTATCCTTCAAATCCAGGGGATATCTAATTTATTTTTCATATAAAAATAAATAAAAAAGAAAAACATTTAATTTTAAAGGTTTCACTTTGGGTCTATGTCCAACCGAGGTAAAAAATTTGTGAGGAAATGTATATTAAAGTAGGGGTTTTTCCTTGGAATGGATTTTAGGTGGCAAAACCTCACATTGACCAGCAATTGCCATGGATATCAAGGTAACACCCCGACATATCTAGAAAGTTTTTTAAGTTAAAGAGGTGACTCAAAACACAAGATGAGGTGAATTCTCTTATTTAGAAATCAATTTTATTTTTTTAAAATTCTTTCTTAAAATACGGTTTATGTTAGTTTAATAGAGATATAAAAGTGGAGAAGAAGAAAAAGGAGATAAAAAGTAAATAAGAGAAATAAAAGAGATAAAGTTAGAGAGAATGCACCAAAAATTTATATAGGTTCGACCAACCACTTGGAATACTCATGTCCCCAAGAGATTCCTATTGAGATTTCCACTAATAGAGTCTTGAGATTTTAAGGATATGTCCACAAACATTTTACAATAATGAGAGATTTTATATAAGATAATCATTAAACCGAACAAAGCTTTTAACAAGCTGAACTCACAAAACAAATAGAGATTTTAACCAGTTGATCTCAAGAACAAGACAAAGATTTTAACAGGTTAATATTAAGAACCAAACAAGAGTATTGCTCAAAAGATCACACCCTTGAACAAGAACAAATGCATCACCCCTTCAGTACAATCAAACTCTCACAAGTATTTTTCACTATCTTGACACTAAGGCAACTTTGTAAATCAATAGAAAAATATGAAGTATGAGAGAGTAGAAATGAGAAAGAATAGTTATATATTTGATTTCTGGTATAAAACAAGAATGAGGAAAAAACCCTATATTTATAGGAAATAATTTGACTCAAAAGGAAAATATCAATGGGTTTTCTGATGATTTAATCGATTAACCCTGGAACGTAACCGATTAGATAAGCTAAATATGGAAGATTTTCAAATCCTCATTCACTAATCGATTATAAGCCTCTTTAAACGATTGAGAGGCGTTACAAAAGTTAATCGATTAATCTTAACATGTTAATCAATTAACTCTAATGTGTTAATTGATTAACCCTAACATGTTAATCAATTATCTAGTGTAAAAATCACTCATAATTATTTCATCGAGTCAGTAGTCACTTAGGCACATTCATAAAAACATTTTCAGGTGTTTTAAAAAAAGGCTTCAAAATATTTTTATGTGTGTGTGAGCTGCCTTAGTATCTTGTGAGTACTCATATACTTTTACATTCAATTGATCACTTAGACACAGGACCAGACGAGCTTTTGCATTTCCTTTCTTTCACAACCTTGAACCTTCAAGTTCCTCTACTTAATTCATTATTAATTTAGCACTTCATTTGGAACATGACTATTCTATTAATAAGGTTTGATGTGAATTCTTTGATAGACACCATCATTAGAGGTTTCTAGAGTTGAGATCATCAAGGACTTCATCATATGATGTTTAACATATGGTGTTGTCATCATAAAAACCCTAAGATCATTTGACGGTTACACACAATTGTACTTGCAAGCATATAAATCTATAGGATTTACTATCAATTCTAGTTTAGTTGTATCTAACAGATTCTCGATATCGGCAAAGTCCCTTTCAAGCTTGTAGGAATGCACATTCTTAGATGAACGGGGCCCCTACTCGTGGAGAATTCGGGAAGCTTGTATGTAGGAAAAACAACCAGGCTACCCTCCAGAGGAATTCCCTTTATTTCGTGTTGTGATAGCTTGGACTTCTTGGCAGCATCCCCCCTAGATCCTAACCTTTGTTACGATCTTTTTTGGTGGTGCTCCTGACGGATGTCAGAGATCATACATGGGGGGGACTTTTTGCTTCGACATTCACAAGGTATTCACGATTGTGTCAATGCCTGCTCTACATGTGGAGCATCCCTCTCTTTTTGGATCTTCCCTACTTTTGTCTTCGTCTGGGATCATATTGAAAGTCGGAAAAGGAGACGAGGAAGCCTTTTTCATCATGTTATCTTTCTTTTATTAAATATATCATATATCACTCTCATGTTATTTGCAAGACAATTAAAAAATGTGTTAGGAAAAAATGTTAAGAGGACAATGAAGACAAATTAAAAAACATTTCCCTCTTTTCACCAAAAAGATCCTTCCTCTCTTGAGCATTGGGTGTTTCTACAACGGACCTACTATCAATATCTTGCCTTTTTTTTTGTTGTGTAGGAGGTATATTAGAAGGGTTTACACCATCTTCGTAGTCTTATCTCTCCCAAAAGGAAAAAAAATTCTCTTTCAACGTCTCATCTTTTAATGTTAGAGAGTTAGAAGAAAAAGCATAATTTTTAGGTGGCTAGAAGAAATGATCTTAGGTCCAGTATTTTTAAATCATGTTCTCCCATTTCATTGGCTCCGAACAAAAGGGGTCGGAGGGACCATCCTCGAGTAGAATGCAAAAAGAAGAATGAGATTCTCAAGTCTATGGAGTAACCAAGAAGTAGTGATCCTTAAAATTCTTCCAGCTCTCAAGGTAGTGTTAAACACCTTCACCGACTAACGAAGCGAGAGCAACCCTTGCCTTCGTTTTACTTAAGTTGAAGGGCATGTCACATTGAAGAGGTTGAGGAATAATCTCAAGGTTGGCACTCCTCTCGAGTACTTGCACCAATATTGAAATAAATTAACTAAGGCCTGAGCTACAGGGTACGCCTGGGATAGTACAATCCTCAAGTGATTTAAAACTACTGCCTTAAAAACCGTTAAAAAGTAGTATAAACTTCAATCTAGAAAATAAACATTCATTAAAAAAAACATTGAACTCCTATGAAATGAAATGCAAACTTTCTTGTATGGGTCAAAGGAGGAAACGAACTAGTCAAAAGATGGCTTTACATGTGAGTAAGCATATTCCAAGCACTGATCGTCGCTAATGGTGGAAACCATCCCCGCCACTTTGGTTTCCATCCAAAAATATTGAACAAACATCGACAGGAAGCACAATGCCTCGTTGGTCCTTTCAAGCCATGTCTAACCCACTTTCAACAAAAAGATAATGTTCATGAATTAAAGAATAATCTCAAAAGTGGAGACGCTCCCTAATCTCATTGCCATTGGGTTCTTGGCCACTCAAAAATCAAAAAACTTCAACAAAAGCGCAAACCCTCAAACAATCGTAGATCAACTGAAAGTTAAGATGACCTTTATATAGTGAAGAGATAAGCATGGCAAATCAACTGACCAAAATGAAGGAAGTCAAGTAGATGAAAAACAATGGTCAAATTTATCTCAAAAATACCATAATATTCGAGTATACTTAAGCATCCTAGAAGAGAGGGTCACATCCTATTCTAAGAACCTAGGGCCACGTGTAAAGGCAATCATGCAAAACGCCACAATGGTTAAACTAGCATTTAATCTGTCTATTTCTAATTCACAACTTAGACGATCTCATTTTTATAAAATTATCAAATATTCTAAATCACGCATTTGCCAAAAACAAGGATGGTTACATGTCAAAATAACTGTCAAATTAATTTACACTGTCAGTGCATCATCTTTTTTCTCTTTCTTGCAAGAGTTCAAAGGAGATACGCTACCATCCTTGTCAAATTAAAATGTTATACTGTCATCCAATGAGTATATATCACTCTACCATGTCATAAAAGTAAATTAAATATTTCGGTCTGATTTAGTAGGATACATGATCGTCATTGATTGGCAATGTAAAATCACCATACAAAATCTTCCGCGTTAGACCTCTAACAAAGTTTCACTACAAATCCAATTAAATCCCAATTTTAAGCCAAATAAAATAAATTCTATCTGATTTTGAAGCAGTGCAGAAGACAACAATTAACACACCCATTAAAAGCAACAAAAGGAAAACAACACTGAAAAAATCAGGAATCTAAATCATACAGAATAAAATGAAACTATTTAACTACTGCATGCCTTTGTACCATAGAAGGGTTATTGGCATGGAGAATGAAAGTTACTAAATGAATAAACCAGTACATAAAGATCCCTGTAATAAGTAAAAGATAATACCCAAAAAGCATCATACTCGAAATCGAAACTAGAAACCAAAACTGAAATTTGGTATGATGCAACGAAATCCAACTTGAGAAGTTGGTGGAAGAGAAAAAATCTATAGGGGCAAGGGATTGTAGTTCAGATGAAATCTACCTTCCTTCCTAACCATAATAAGGTTGAATACCAGGAGGAGAAGCATCGGCAAATGAACCGGGAGGCATATGAGAATGAGGTGAGGCATCGAAGGGGGGTGCAGCTGCTGGGGAATAGCCAGGAACCGGAGGAACGGCTTGACCAGAAGGAAAAGTACCAGGTGCCGATAAATAACTTTGTGTAACTTCTTGCTGGTTTGGATCCCATGATGGCATTTGTCCCTGTAAACCAGGGTACATAGGAGCAGCCTGAGTATTCTGCCATGCAGGATGGAGACTAGGATTTAGCACTGTATAGTCTCTGCTTTTCTCACTGAATGCCTGAAACCATTTACAATACTAAAATCAGATTCTGTGAAAAGTCATTTAGAGATTAAAAGAAATATTATAAACGGTCAATCAAGTGTTGAGAAGAAGACACTCGAGAATTATTTCTGATCAAGAAAATGTCCAAACCAAACTGCCAAACTGTTCCTAAGAGTATATTTTATCCTCCTCACCCCCTTCTCATATTCTTTTACCTCATTAATATTAACTCAAACATATATTTTTATACCTTAACATTGAGATCACTATGACGAGAGTATGTTAGATGAAGCTTACAATAGCCACCATCATATATGCTGTGTCCCTCTAAAGCTTCTTTGGCAGCTGCTGCTATCGTAACATCTGAAAAGGGGGGGAAAAGCCTCATCCATAATCAACATTGAAAGAAGCAAAGTTATCATCAAATTGCATGAAGATGAAGCATAACTATAATGTTATTTCTGAAAACTTGTTTACGCTGTGAGAGAGATAGACACTATTAGATAAAAAAAGAATACAAACTAAAGAGCATCAAGTCAAATAACATCAATACCAGGGTATTGAATCAGTGCTTGAGTTTGCCCATTCTTTTCGAATATAGCAATTTTTTGAACAGTGCCAAATGCAGAAAACACCTGTAAATGTATGTCAGAAGCATTAAATATAACACACCTATAAATTTCCATTTTAATGAGAAATAAATTCTCACCGTATTAAGAACTTCTACGGTGACTGCATACTGCATATTTTCAATTGTAGCCAAAAGCACATTACTCTCTAGTTCTTTCCTCTTTCCATCAGGACCAATTGCAGACCGAACATCATGAGTTGTTAGCATATACTGAAAATATGCAAATACATATATATGAATAAAGAAAATATAAAGTATGAACCAAATACCTGTAAAGCGCTGTCAATGGCAGTCTGATTAACAGGAAGCATAGGATTAGTGTAGTCCCTACATAGACAGAAAATTGGATGTAACCAAACCATGCATTGAAGTAGGACTAATATCTATAGAATATCTATGAAACAGATATTTGACTATGCACATTCAAACAATGTCATGCAGGAATTAAAGATCAAAGGAATTTAGTGTGTGAAATGACAATCTAAGATCATAAAACCTATGTACCAAAATGGATGACTAGCAAGATAAGTCACAGATGTGGTAAGACAACGTGATTAGATAACCTTTTAATTCTAATTCTAATTCTAATTCTAAGAGATGCATGGCTAGAAGAAATGAAAAGTGTTTTAAGCTTGGAATCTCCATAAAGGAGGGGAAATAAGTGCGGCCAGATATATCTTATAATTATTAGAAAGAGTCGCTGATATTGGCTAGTAGGGTTTTTGCATAATCGACCATAGATGGAAAAAAAATTGTTTTGAACAAAACTAGAAGATTCTGTACAAGTGTGATAAATGTGAAATAAAAACGGCTACAAAAGGCAGTTGCACATTCATTTAAATCATACTTATATCCATAATCGATACAGATCAAGGAGAAAAAATTGAATTGTGATTTGAGACAACAATTACATAGTAGATATTAATGTTCCAGTATGTTCAAATATTACCGACATTCACAAAAGATAGATTTATGCAATCAGCTATCATAAGTGAATAATACTGATTGCATTTCACAAACAAGATGACTATATTGTGACTACCAAGTATAACTAACTTCTAGATGAATAAAAATAAAGCACGCATATCAATTGGCAAATAAGACAATTGACAAATTATTGAATTACATGCAAGGGTTTAGAGGACTTCGGCATATTTACTGACAACTCAACGAGACACATCAATAAAGTGTAAACAAGGAATAATATGATAGGTGTCATGCATCTCATTTCTACCTGCTCCGATTGGATTGGAATTTGATATTGAGGTCTGTGTGTGCTGAGTACGAGATACGCAAGTTGCAAGAACCAACAGTCTCAGGGAGCAAGTATCTAGAGATAAAAGCAATCACAATTAATTATGAGGGTCAAGAAGAAAGGTAGAAATGAAAAAGCAAAGCTTGCCTGGGTATGCTTCTTCCATCCAGTGCGTTCCTAGCCGAAGAAGCAGTCTCCGCATCAGTGAATTGAATCAGAGCCTACCCAGAAATAATACGGAGTGAATACATCCAAGATACATTGAAAGAAGTTCAATTCACTATGTCACTAACCTGAAAACCTGCAGTCTTTTCAAATGTGGCAATTTTGTGTACAAAGCCAAATGCAGAAAACACCTGAATAAAGAATAAAGAAATGTTTTGAATCCGTCCAAAATCAGCTATTATACATTAAAAAATAGGTTGTACATCACAGAGTTTACCCAAACAAGGCACATCGAACCTCACCCAAATCCAAATGTACTAGTGAACACAGTATCACTTACCAAATGGATAACATCAATGCTCACATCTCCAGCTTCAACACCTTCAAAGGTTACCAGCAAGACATTTCCAGGGACATCTCCAGGGCCTTTGCTGTTGACAATTTCATGTCTATTAGAATATTGAATGTAAACAGTCTTGCCACGAACCTGAGCTGGCTCTGAAGATGCGGCATAATATGAAACCATTGAAATTGCTTGATTTAGATCCACCTAGTAAAGCATGTATACATAAGAACTTAGAACCTTGAGTTGGAAAATCAATAGAGCACCAAATCAAGATGTGTCATCAAATATAAGAAAGCATATGGTGCAACATATGAGTATAGCTTATATTTCGAGCCATATCCCTGCTGTTGTTCTCTTGTAAGCTGTCATCGACTTGGCACTTTAATTAAGGAAAAAAAGCTAAAAGAACATACACGGAAGCCTATTTGATCACCAGTTGCAGAAACAAATAACTTATGATCAGCATATTACCAATCTTTGTAGTCGAATTGTTCGTGAAAAAATGAAGTATCAATCTACGAACTCAGCTCAGTCTCAAACTTAAACAATAAGCTCATAATTTCTAATACTAACAAAAACAAAATTCATCAAAATTCACTAGATAAAACCCTAACATGTCCATAACAATAAAAAAATAAAAAAATAAAACAGAAAATTCAGAATTGATGAATGAGCTTACAAATTCAACAAAAGCTTGATTCCGATTAGCGCCAACATTACACTTAGTGTTGACAATTTTCCCAAACGGACTACAAAGATCAGCGAGTTCTTCATCAGAACACTCCCACGGAAGGTTGCGGAAGTGAAGAACCTTGGACGGAGTTTGAGTGTAACGGAACTGGTGCTGGTTGGAAGAAGACATCGATAACGAATTCAATTGAGATTTTCAGACGAAGAAGACTCGGAAATTTTCCAAGAAAATTGACGCGATTTTTCAATGTTTGAGAGTGATTGAAAACAGAAAAGTGGAAGTGGTTTTGGTGGTTGTATTTATATATGATGAGAGAATTAAAGACAGGAAAATGGATCAATGGGAGGGAGTAGCTGACGTTGATGCATTCCCCTGGGCCCTGGGGTTTATGGAGATTTTTTATTTTTTATTTTTTGGTCAAGATGAAGATTATTTTTATATCGGGAGTTATTATATTTTAATATCATAACAATAAATTTAATTTGACTTTTTTTTTTATATAACAAAAATTAAATATCACAACAATTATCTTTTTTTAATTAGAATATCACAACCATTTTCTAGAATAATTTGAATGCTTTATAAATAATATAATAGGTTTTAAATTAGAGTGAGGTTCCACTTCCTTCTGGAGTAAGTTTTATAATTTATTCTACAATTATAATCTTTAAATTAAATTTAATTAAATAATTAAAAATAAAAATGTCAATTTAACCATTAAATTAAATTTAAAGACTTTGATGTAAAGTAAATTAAAAAAATTCATTTTTGAAGTAAGTTGATCCTCACTTTTTAAATTATGTTATTAAAATTGTATTTAGGGGAAGGTTAGTGTATAGACATGGAAAAAAAAAAGTTGATAGTTTATTAATTAATTTAAATATTTGATAAATTAGCAATTATATTTATGAGTAAATACAAAATAACAAAATGATATTTTTTATTGAAAAATTAATTACTTTATTATCTTTTAAAATTAAAGATAGTGAAGTGATAATGTAGAGTAGTTTTACACTGTTATTCAATAGAAATTCATTAATTTATTATGTCATCAACGTAATTTTAAAGTGTGATGTGATAAAATACACGTCGTTGATTGGTTGACAGTGTATTTTTTTCTTATCTTTTATATAATATCATTAAATTAATTTTTATTTGATAAACTTTATTAGTAAACACACTCATAACATCAAATATATTTTACAATAAAATTATAATGCTATTACATATTTATTTTACTTTAAATTATAATAAAATATAAATCATAAAAGATTGACTTTTGTTAAAATAGTAAAGATACAAATGAAAAATAAAAAAAGAAATAGTTAAGAGCTACCAGGTTTTTTTTATAGGAATTAAAATATATAAAATAAAAAGCTATTCTAAATAATTTAAAAATAAAATCATAAACTAATAAGAAAAAGCCACAAATTAAAAATTCCTTACTATTGTCAATTAAAAAGCCAAAAGATAAAAAGTAAAAGATACATTTTTTTCTTACCAAATAGACTTTCACTCTTATTGAAAGAGTATGTTATTTTTTTAGTAGAAAAGAGTATTTTCTTATGATTTAATATTTAAAAACTTTGTTTAAAAAAGTTTATGTTATATGATTCATTTAATTTTGAATACTATTATCTCATTTTATTTTTCTACTCTATTAAAAAAAAAGAGGACATAGAAGATATATTGTCGGTATAGAATTACATCATCATCTAATGAACAATATTATCCATTAAATCATACTGATATTTAAAAACAATTTGAAAAATTGAAAAATTGATGATTTTTTTATTGTATCTCCGTCTAAAAAATTTACACTGAGAATACATGTTTATTAAACTCTAAAAAATAAAATACAAAAATTTAAAAATATGTAAATGTATTTTATTTTAATAAAAAATTAATTTTTTTAAGAGTGGTGTGATTCAAAGAAACTCAATCAAATTATAAGCAAAAAGAGTGCCTAAATTTGAGACAAAGTTGATATATGTAAAAACTTTTCTTCGTCTTTTTATGTTGTCATACCCATTTGTATAAGAGAGAAAAATAATAGTTTATTGATAATATAAATTATTTTTACATTGTCAACCAATGATAATCATGTATCCCGTCACTTTAAAGTTTTTTATTGAATTTATGTGTGATGGTGAGAATGTAATTCATAATGTCGAAGCATGTTCCCGTCAAAACACTTAATTGTCAAAGTGCCGAGGAGTTAGACTCCAGATAGATTTTGCCTTAAATCTAATTTTGTAGTGTTGACAAAATTTAGGTATTTTGTGTCTTTTGTTGGGGGCAAGAGCAACACAAGTGATAAAGACGCCACATATTTACCCAAAACCTTAAGGTGATGGGTGTATGGATTCTCCCACTTACAAATGCTCAATTTTCCATAATTATAACCAATGTAGGACTCCAACTCACACTTGTTATATTATTCTCAACAATCTCCATCAAATGTGAGTCCACAATGCTCCCCCTCATGTGGAAACTCATTTTTGTCCACATATATTTGCACCGTCGTTGACACCTATTACTAGGCATTTCAATTTCAACGGGACACCACTTCCTAGATATTTCGATACATGTAAGTCGGTCTCTTTACGAGTCAAAGCTCATGATACCATTTGTTGGGAGAGTTTTTCAATTATGGAGCATTGAGCATTGGGCAAGAGCAACACAAGTGAGAGAGACACCACATATTCACCTAAAACCTTAAGGGGGAGTGTTAAGTATAACAAGTGTGAGTGGTGTAGATAATAGTCTCACATTTGATAGAAATATGGTGAGTTGAGCATTTATAAGTGGGAGAATCCACACACCTATCACCTTAAGGTTTTGGGTAAGTATGTGACGTGTCTCTCCCAAAGGTGTTACTCTAGAGAAAGGAAAGTCCCACAATGTTCAATGTTCCCTAGTTAAAATCTCTCACTCACTTGTATCGAAAGTACTCCCCACAGGTGGTGGTTAGAAGGTGTCTCGTTGAAAAGTGTCAACGGTGGTACAAGGACGGTGAGAAAGAAACATACAACAGAAAGTGCAGTTGCACAGTTGAAACTTTCGCTTAAGGGAGAGCAATGTGAAAGCAATGTGAAAGCGTTGTGGATAGACTCACACTTGAGAGAAAGTGTTAAGTATAACAAGTGTGAGCATATGGATAATAGTCTCATATTGGATAGGAATGTGGTGACTTGAGCATTTAATATTGTGAGACTTTCTTTCTAAAACAACACCTTTTATGAAAGACACGCCACATATTCGCCTAAAACTTTAAGGTGATGGGTGTATGGGTTCTCCCACTTATAAATGCTCAAGTCACCACATTTCTATCCAATGTGGGATTGTTATCCATACTACTCACACTTGTTAAGAAAGTCTCACAATATTCAATGCTCAAGTCGTCACCACATTCCTATCCAATGTGGGATTGTTATCCATACTACTCACACTTGTTAAGAAAGTCTCACAATATTCAATGCTCAAGTCACCACATTTCTATCCAATGTGAGATTATTATCCATGTTACTCACACTTGTTATACTTAACACTGGTGGTGAGTACTTTCGATACAAGTGAGTCGGTCCTTCACTCGAACCAAAGGCTCATGATACCACTGTTAGGGAGAGATTTTCACTATGGAGCATTGAACATTGTGGGACTTTTCTTTCTCTAGAGCAGCACCTTTGTGAGAGACACATCACATACTCACTCAAAATCTTAAGGTGATATGTGTGTGGGTTCTCCCACTTATAAATGTTCAAGTCACCATATTCCTATTCAATATGAGACTATTATCCACACTACTCACACTTGTTATACTTAACAGACTTTGCTTAGAAAGCAAGCAAGATAAATTTATAAATAGGGAATAACCCCTATTTTGTAAATGCTTTTGAATGCAGTTGCATACTCATGTGAATAGGATTTCAGTTTTAAAAGGAAAGAGTTACTTTGCAGAAATTTTTCTTCTTCCCTTATTTTATATTGAATTCCTATATGTCTTTCTTCTCATTTCAGTTTTTTTCTTCTCTATTGTTGTTTGTTGCATAATTATCTTGCAATCAAGGTGCGATTGATTCGCTTGAGTGAGGAGTGAAGAACAAGAAGAGAATTCAATCGGTTGATTGAATATTTTTCATTAATATTAATTTAGAATTACTCAAAGTCTTGGATTTAATTCTAATATATAATATTTTTTACACTGTCAGTGTGCTACCATTAAACTCTTTGTATGATTCTTAAAAAATAAATAATTGATGTTAATTTTAATTATATTTTTATTAAATTATTTTTATTAATAATATTTATTTTAATAACTAAGTGAGGTAAATTTTAATAAAGATGAATTAATTAGTGGAAAAAATAATTATTATTGAATTATATGCTAATGTGGAGTATTGAGACGAAACAAAAATAATACAAATGTGACATTTTTTTTTATAAAACAAAAATGATAAAATTCTACAAATATTGATGGATCTTGTCGAAAATATTTAAGAGAACGACTCTTAAATTAAGTTGAGAAACAAATAAAAGTATCATCCAATTCAATTTTGTTGTTACTCATTTAAGTGTAAGACTTGACAGAAAATAATGTAATAAAAATGAATTTGACTAGTACATGACACTTTCTTTTAAGTGAACACTTTTGGTACAGTTTTGTAATTTATATATATACTCATAACTCATCAATCAATTATTTAATAACACGTTGTTTTATATTTAATTATTTTAAAATAATTTGAGTTTTAAATTAATTTTATTTATAGAGTAACATTTGAGTAGAGGTGTTTATAGGTGTGATGGACCTACGAACCTGTTGATCCAAATCGAATTAATCTATAAATTATCTAAACTCATTTATATACGGGTATACTTTAGACAATAAAATTGTCGGTTGAACGGCTGACATTACTTGGTCTTCTTCTGTTTGTGAGAATGTCCAGATTATTGATAGTTATGGGTAGTTCTCCAATGATCTCCTTCTTGGAACATAAGGTGAAATTAACTACAACCTGAGTTTAGCTCGTCGTCAACTTAGTTATAAATTGAAGGATAAGCCTAAAAATACTCTATTAGAGAGTTTGTTTTTTCAATGAGGGATGACTCTCTTGGTTTAAGAAAAAGAGTAGTTATAAATTGAAGGATAAGCCTAAAAATACTCTATTAGAGAGTTTGTTTTTTCAATGAGGGGATGACTCTCTTGGTTTAAGAAGAAGAGTAGTTCATGCTTGGACTAAGATTCACAGGATGGGTAGAGGAGAGCTTGGAAGACAAGTTTGCATTGCCTCGAAACCTTATATGCTTTAGGTGAAGAAAAGAGCTCAGGAGCTCAAAATGCCTTATCCTTTTGAGAAATCCATTACTACAGTGGTCACTATGTCACTCTCTGTTTCTTCTGATGATGTGAAGACTCTTCAAGATTCTTTTACCAATATGAAGCAAGAGAAAGAGATGTGGAAAAGTAAGTCTCGTGCTTCTGAAAAGGAGAAGATGGAGTTGCAAAAGCAGATGAAGGAGAAAGATGACTTGATTGAGTTGCTTGAGTGACGTGCTATGAAGAGACATGCACAGGATTTATTTTCCTCTACTACTTCATCATCACATCCTCCTTCTTCTGGTGCTTGGAAGAGTATTATGGATCAGATCATGTTAAAGAAGACCGCTATGAAGGATAATATGAGAGAGAGATTAAGAGACTCTGAATGAAGTATCAGCTTGGATCGTCATCAGATGCTCTTTAGGACCTAGCTTTTTCTTATTGAATTTTGATATTGTGTAGCTTGTACTTCCAAGTGTAGCTCTTTCCAATATTCAATAAAATGAGATGTTTATCGTATTTCAAAAAGTGTTATTTCTTTATGATGCTTATAATTGATTTATATCTTAAAGATTCTTGAAAATTGAATGAAACATTTGCATTTTGCATTTGTATTTTGCATTTGTATTCGCATCTTGTGCACTGTGTTTTACCTTTCCCAGGTGTCTTATTATTTCTTTTGGTCTTCGTTTAGCTAAGTTGTCGCATCACTACAATACTCAAGCTAATCTCAAGAAAAAGATGGATCAGTTGCAACAAGAGAACCGCAAGCTCCATGAAGAGGTGACAACTCTGAAGGATAGTTTGGAAAGACTCACTGTTGCGATGGAACTTATGGTGGCTGCTCATAATCAGCCATCACCGCCTTCTCCTTCTCCTGTACAGAGAACTGTGATTTCTGAGATCGGATCAACGTCCATTTCTATGGCCCCGGTTAATGCTTCTTAATATCAGATGCCTACTGATTTCCCTTTGGGCATGCCTTTCAATTATGTGTCAGAGGGATATTGACCTCCTGCTTTTGAAGGTCCAAGAGGTTCTATTGTTATGATTGTACCACCTCTTGCGGTTAATGTTGTTTCTAATGCTGAGATTCTAGTTGTTCCTACCGTCGTACCTGTGCCACCACCTGTAGTTCACGCTACGCCTTATGCTGAAGAGAAAATTTTCCACACTGCTCCGAGCGAGAGTTTGGATGTTATTGATCATACGGATGATTTTTAAGATCAGTTTACTGAGATGCAGAAAGAAATCAGGGCTTTAAGAGGAAACTAGTTATTTGGAAAGAATGCTCACGAGCTTTGTCTTGTTCCAGATGTGAAGATTTCTGTCAAGTTCAAGGTTCTAGGTTTTGAGAAATATAAAGGGAACACTTTTTCAAAAATCCATTTGGTCATGTATGCCAGAAAGATGTCCACCCGTACTGACAATCATCATTTGTTGATTCATTATTTCCAAGATAGTCTTATCGGTGCTGCACTGAAGTGGTATATGGGACTTGATAGTTCCCAAATTAAGACATTCAATGATCCCGGATAAGCTTATTTCCGTCAGTATAAGTACAATCTGGATATGGCACCGGGTCATGATCAACTCCGTGCAATGTCTCAGAAAGAGAAAGAGACTTTTAAAGATTACGCGTAGAGATTGTGCGATATTGCAGCTCAGATAAGCCATCCACTTGAAGAGAAAGAGATGACCAAGATCTTCCTGAAGACTTTGGGTCCATTTTACTATGAAAAGATGGTTGCGAGTGCTCCTAGAGATTTTGCGGAAATGGTTAATATGGGAATGAGATTAGAGGAAGTTGTTCGTGAAGGACGTCTAACAAAAGAAGGTAGTTCTGGAAGTGCGAAGAATTTTGGTGTTGGGTTTTCTAAGAAAAAGAAGGGAGAAACTAATGTCATCTCTCAAGAGAGGTCCAGAAGACGCAGGGTTGTAAACATCAATGGAAATCATCGTTAGCAACAAGTAGCTTCTGTTACGCCTGTCATCAGTGCCGCTTCTACCGCTTAAGCTACTTCAAATTATCAACAACGTTTCCAACAGAAAATACATCAGCAAGGTCGTGTGCAGAAGAAAGCGCAATTTGATCCCATTCCAATGTCGTATACTGAATTATTTTCGGATTTGATAAAGAAGAATTTAGTTCAGACTCGTGATCCGCCAAATGTTCCTACAGATATTCCATGGTGGTATAAGCCAAATGCCCATTGTGCATTTCATCAGGGCGCCCCTGGGCATGATATTGAAAATTTATATCCTCTGAAATACAAAGTGGCAAAGCTTGTAAAGAGTGGTATTCTATCTTTTAAAGATACCAATCCCAATGTACAACCAAATACGTTGCCTAATCACGGTAACACGATTGTCGATATGGTATATGGGTGTCTTGGTACATACCGTATTTTTGATATTCGTTGGATTCGGAGGTCGCCTGTTGATATGCACGCTACTTTGAGCAAATTCCATGATATTAAGCATGATTATGATGCTTGTTGTATTTGTTCTGTGAACTCCTGTGGGTGTGTGATTGTAAAGAGGGACTTACAAAAGATGATTGATCAGAACTTGATTCAAGTTACTGTAAATAGAAATGAAGTTGAGAATAAGGTGAATGTCATAGTTCCACATTTCAACATCCCTGAGCGAGTTGTAATTTCTTACAATAGTCAAAAATCTGTTGTGTCCCCTTTGGTCATTCGTTTGCCTGGCCAGGTACCATATGAATCAGATAAAGTTGTTCCCTGCAAATACAATGCTACTATATTAGAGGATGGGAAAGAGGTTCTCATTCCTTCTCTTCCCTTAGTTATGACTATTGCAGATGTAGGACGCGCGACCAGAAATGGCCGAGTATTTGCTAATGTACCCTCGAAGACAAGTGAAGATGTTGTGGGTAAGCAAACTCAGTTGAAGGCTTCTGTTGAATTCAGTCAATCAAGTGATGTGAAATAGAAATCAGATAATGATGAAGTGCTGAAATTGATCAAAAAAGAGTGAATATAATGTGGTGGATCAACTTCTACATACGCCTAAAAAAATATTTATTATATCTCTGCTAATGAGCTCTAAGGCTCATCGAGAATCTCTGCAAAAAATATTAGAACAAGCTTATGTAGATCATGATGTGACTATTAATCAGTTTGATAGCATTGTTGCTAATATAACTGCGTGTAATAATTTGAGCTTTTATGATGAAGAGTTGACTGAACGTGGAAGAAATCATAATCTGGCTCTCCATATTTCCATGAATTTTCAGGAGGACGCTCTATCCAATGTGCTGGTTGATACCAGGTCATCATTGAATATGATGCCAAAATCCATTTTATCTAGATTGTCTTATCAAGGTACTCCTATGAGATTCAGTGGGGTCGTTGTGAAAGTCTTCGATGGCTCAAGGAAAACTGTGATTGGAGAGGTTGATCCCTCTATCAAGATAGGTTTGTGCTTATTTCAGATTACTTTTCAATTCATGGATATTCGTCCTGCTTACAATTGTCTTCTGGGACGCCCTTGAATTCATGAAGTCGGAGCTGTCACTTTGACACTCCACTAAAAGTTAAAATTTGTCCAGAATGGCAAACTTGTTGTTGGTGGTGGAGAGCAGACTATGTTGGTAAGTAGTTTGTCATCTTTTTCTTATATTGATGCTGACGAGGATATTGGAACTCTGTTACAGACTCTTTCTATAATTGATAATGTTGTTAAGAAGAATGAGGTGTGCATGTCTTCTCTGAAAGATGCACAACATGTGTTGGAGACTGGCCAAGCTGATGGGGCCGAGTCACTGAAGTTGCTGAGAAAAAAGATAGATTTGGTTTGCGTTTTACATCTAGTTAAACCCGCAAAGAGCTGAAGAGTACTCATGAGGTTTTTTGAAGTGTTGGGTTCATCCATTCCAAAGATCATTCTACAGCTGCAATACTTAAAGATGACTCTGAAGATTACATCTCAGATGGTTTTGAAGATGATCCCATTCCTGCTCAAGACTGGGAGCCATATTTGGAAGATCTTGGATACGATTCTGAGACAGAAGATGCATATGTACCTGTAGCACCCTAATTTTTGATCTTAAGATCCTACCTCTTTGTGCATTCTTCGCATATCATCTTTCGCTTTAACTAACCGTTTAACTAGTTTGTCTGTTTTGTTTTACGAGGACAGGTTTTCTGTAGGAGATTAAGTGGTTTCTACCCATGGATCTCGAACCGTGATCATTAGAAGATTGTTGAGAATTTTACAGTGGGTGATGTTACAGATGGTCCTCAGTTTCAGAGGATTTTGTAAACGAGATTTGGCATTACTCATAAGTTTTGTAAAATCGCTGAGAGAGATTCTCCATATGAATAGCCAAGTTCAAAACATTGTTCATGCGATTTTCACTTATTCAAGATATCAAGATACAGTTCACAAGTTGCAAATTAATTGTCGAGGTTATGGTGTGGGACAGGATTGAAGGATTGCGTCAAATTCATAATGGGCATTATTTGGTTTCAAGTAATTGCAAGTTTTCAGATGCCTCAGGTGCGAATTGCAAAGTCTAAGTTTGTTCGTAATAAGATGTGGTTTGCATTCAAATTCGGGAGAAATTAAGTTCATATTTTATTAAAGGTTTGGATTCATATACATGCTCAAAGCCAAATTCCATTACAGATTCAAGTCATTAAAAAAAATTACAAGGTTACATTTTTCTTGGAATTCCAGTTACAAAAATCCTAAGTCCTAAATCCTAGTTCTATCTTCAGGGTTCTGATTTCAAACTCTTCAAGCTCTATTCTTCAAGTTTCATGAAGACCTGCAAAAAAAAACAATGAAAAGCTGTCAGAAGTTAGAATCATTAATGAAAAAGGGGCAGCAAGAAATTGCTACCAAACCTCCATTTTCCAACAGCCTCTGCCCCAAAATCAAAGCAGCATCAATTCTGTCTGAAAAAGAAGAATAAGGACTTTTTTTTAAAATAATTTTCTGTCCAAGCAGCCCACAAGAAAATTCATCACCACTAAGAATCCGGAAATATCATCACCATCAAGAGGCAATAAAAATCCGGAAACAGACAAATTCAACAGCCCACAAAGAAATTCCGAAAATGGAAAAGTTCTGCCATCAATAAAAAAATTCAAACGGACAGTAAACAACATCAAAGCAAATCCAAAAAAAAACAGATTAACACCATCAAGATGATTCTGAAAGTGGAAAGAAGAGATGTCCAGATCAAATAAAAAAAACGAAGTTGGAAAAGATTAAAATTTTATGAAAATCTTTCAAAAAGTATCGGATCAGATCAAATCGAAAAGGAAACATTTTAAAAATCCTTCAAATCTCCAATCTGTTTTAAGAAGAAAAATCAAGTATATAAGAGGGACGAAGAACAGAGTTCAGGGACAAAAAAAATCCATCATCACAAAACTCGGACGAAAAAACCATTGAACCACATCATCCAAAAATCGCCATATCTGAAAATCTGCCACAAAAAAACCACCCAGCCTCATGCAGAACCGTCAGCCATCGCATCAAAAACCCACAGATCCAAACGAAATCCACGAATCCGGAAAACCCAAAGCCTCAGAATAACTCATCATCGGCCATAAATCAGATCCGAAAATCATCATCAACCAACATAAAACGAAACCCGCAAAAGAAATCACTGATTAAAACAGTTCATAAACCATCATCGTCCGTGAAATACCATAAACAGTCGCGAACCCGGCTCAGAAATCATTTGTCATCGCCGAAAAAACCCATTGAACTGTAAGCCACCATTACTAACATCATCTTGCTTGATTTGATCCTTTTTTTCAGGAGCAAAGAAGAAGAAGGAGAAGAAATATCAAGTAGAAGGATAACTCATGCAAGCAGAAGGGAAGGACAAATTGCGGCCATGAGAGAGAGAGAGAGAGAGAAGAGAGATCAGAAGAACATGCAAGGTGAAAAAGAGAGAGTGAAAAGGGGTCAGCGGCGGACAGCTTGAGGTGTGGGGGGGAGTGTTAAAAATTAGGGTTTTTTCTTATATTATATATTGTAAACTCTGTACATGCAGGACCACACTAATATTGTGCACCACATCATCACAGTCACTCATCTCACAAATCACCAAATCACACGGCCATACACTCGCACGCCCACGGTGCAACACACGCGCTCACACGGGATCCGTCGCCCCCCCCCCCCCCCCCCCCCCCCTTTTTTTTTTAAAACTGATCATTTTCTTTTTCTTTTTTTAAATAAAATTCTGAATAATATAACCTATTTTTTTAAAACTAGTTTTTCTTAATAAATTTAATTAAACCTTTTTTAAATAACTTTACTAATGAATTTTTTTTATTAACTTTTTTCTATTTAGTTTATCTAATTTAACCAATTTAATTCTTTTCTTACTGACTTTTAGAATTTAATTCATTATTATATATAACTTTTTTCTAATTCAAGGTTAATTTGTTTTTCAATTTAAAATCAAACACCTTTTATTATAATTCAAAGTTTTTTTTAAACTAAAATTCTAACACTTTTTTTAATTAAAATTCTAACATTTTTTATTTCAAAATTTCCAACACTTTGTCTAATTACATAAAATCCTCAAAATATTAAAAATAATTAACCATTTGATTTCTAATTTAGCTTAATCTCAATTCACAAAATTTCTCAAGCATTTAATTTGCATTTCTCAATTTAATTCCAATTTCACCCTTGCACTTAATCATATTCCCTTTGCTATTCATGCTTATCAATTATCCATCTGCTTTTACATTGTAATTATTATATTTTCCGCTCATCCCCTCCGGAGGAAAGGTTACCCTATTTGACCATCGTGTCAATGCCTTTACCCTCACCCCATCCTAGCCTTAGGATCCGAGTCGCCGTACTCATGCTTAGGCATCCCGTCGTGGACATACTTTCATCCTTTTTTATTCAACTCTACAACATAGATTAGGAGTCGCAGCACTCCATGTAAACGCTTCCATATGAACGTTTACTTCCCTATGGAACCTTGACCGCAATCAAGAAGTTCTTCTTTCTCCCTCTGTGAGGGGAACTACAAATACTCTGATTCCATTCCCGTCAGGATATGTAGGCCCAAAATGCGACGTCTTGGCGAGTATACTTAGAAATAAATCACTAGGTATTTTACCCTTAAGCAGATAACCCTTAGCAATAAACACATTAAAACAAGAGGTTCCTGTAGAGTACTACAGAAACTTAGAATGCTAGCACATTCCCTAAGTTTAACCAACCCCTGAATCTAAACTTTCTAGCTTTTGCATTTGTATTGCATTGTGGGTAGTTCGATCTTTTTCCCTTCCTTTGGGAAAATTAAAGACCGGTGGTGAACCAATGAATTAAGATTCAAATTAATTAATAATTTGATATCCAATTCTCACCGCGACGGAAATGGCGACTTCACTGGGGAGAACTGTTTGTGGGTTTCCCTAAACTTGCTTTATTTTTGCTTGTTTATTGTTTTGTATATTTACTTATTTGTATATATGCTTTTGCTTATTTATGCTTTGGGCTGGTATCCTTGTGTGGTGAGATAAGTCCTACACCCAAATTTGAGTGTACTTATTATAGGAAGGTGATATATTCGACGAGGCTTATAGGGAGTTGAATCCCGACCAAGCTGACTTGAGAATCACCCTCGGTTGAGGCCCTCTTGAAAATTAGTATTATTGAATGAGTACTCATGAAAACATTCACTATTTTTGATTGGATCCTGTGATACTGGGGACCGTAGTTACCTTTAACCCCACTTTGGCCTTTCTTAGAACGTAGTGCGATGACTATGAGGGAGTATTTCCAAAATAGTTGCTACGTGATGCTACACTCAAAAGAGGTTCTCTTAAAAATATTATTAACCACCGAGTAGTCGGGAAATTGATAATATCCAAAAGATGGACTAATAATTTTGGGCACTCTCTTAGAACCTTGTTCTACAGGTACAATCAACCTTTAGTCCATACCCTTTGGGAATGGGTATACCTTTTGCTCCATGCTTGTTGCAAACCTAAATTTCCTGTTTGTTTATCTTTGTGCATCTGTGTGCTTGCTTGTGTTTGTGCATCTTTGCATCCATAGAGCATCATATTGCATAGGTTTCATGGAATTCGACTTTACTTATAAACATTACAGGGACCAATATGGATTACAAAAGAAAATACTTTGAAATATTCTTCTGAGAACCCTAATTTGGATGTCATAAGGAAGTTAGAAGCTCTGTTTGAGGATCCGGAAAATTCAAATACAAGTACAAAAAACTTTTATTATCCCTAAAGATCCAAGTGAACAACAAATTTCCAGCAAGAAAAGAAAAGAGATGGAGGATTTATTTTCCTCTATCAGACTACTTCTCGGAAGTTGATCATAGACAGACTTATATTCAAGCAAGTCCAACTGGAAGAGCAAATCAAGAAGCACAATGCAAGACTTCCTTAAGACTTTATTAGCTTTTATTTAGCTATTATGTCAGGAATCTTTTAAGAATATTATCTATAATCCGTTATCAAAAATAATAATAAATGAGTTTTCTTTGGGTATTTTGTGATGTTTGTAAATACTCGAGTTCCATGAAACCTTTCATCTGCATTTTGCATTCTGCATTCTGCATCCTGCATTTAGCATCCCTCATTTAGCATTTGCATATGCATGTACCTCTGTTGTGGCTCATCCGAATTTATGCCTTTGTCTGTCAGCTGACATCTTAACTGTCTGACCAAGCTTGAAGTATCACTGAAGGATAGTAAAGAGAACAAAGGATATGGATCCCATGACCAGTTTCAGAGTGGTGACTAATCTGATATTTGATCTTCCCTCTGATGACAAAGTTCAACAAGTGGATGTTCCTATACAATCTCGGTCTGTGCAAGATAACCTGTGTGTTCAAGTTGATGAAAGGGATTCCTAGTTTCCACGGTGTATACCAAATCCTAAGAATGTTCATACTGAGATGATCGACTTGAACGCCAACTGTGAATTTCATGATAAAGTGATGGGGCATTCAATTGAAGAATGCAAGGTTTTCCAAGAAAAAGTTCAAGAGATGATCGACGATAAATTGTTGACCTTCGGAAGAAAAGCCCGGTCTTGAATGGAACACCGTTGTGTTGAGGAATACAAAGACTTAATAAAATCATTTAGCAAGGCTTGTTTGGCTGATCATTTTGTTTGCTTATATGTATTTTATTTCTTTGACTATAAAAGCATAATTGGCATGTATGAATTTGTTTATTTTGAACGATAATGCAATAAATACGTTTGTCTTGAAGAAATCCATTCGTATTCACTCATAAAATATTTGTTTTGCATGATTTATAATGCCAATTTTACCCAATCTCTTGTTTTAATAGAGAATTGGGAGGAGGATGACGAAATCAAAAATGCAAGATCTCTAGTTGTATGCTTTTGAATAAAACTCGGCTGATGATGTAAGGTGTAACACCCCGAATTTAATCATGATATTTGAATTAATTATTTAATTGAGAATATTCATGTTTCGGTGAATTTCCAGTGGTTTTGTGAATATTGGAAAATGTGCATTTTCGGGTGATTAATAGCATATAATATTAATTTATTAGTATTATTATTAATTAAATTGAAAATAAGTGAAATAAGGGCAATTTGGGTATTTGATGAAGTTAGTAAGGGTAATGAGGGAAAAGCCCAATGTGTGAGGCCCATGACTAAGTTAGACAAAATGGAGTTCTGAGAGGAAATTGGAATTCATTTGTGTTTAACGTGAAAGTTGGTGTGGCCAGAGCTCTAAAGGAAAAGTTGGAGGCAGAAGGTCCCAAAGAGAAATCGTGAAAGCTGCGAATCACTAAGGTATGGGAAGTATTTATGTTCATGATTTTCCATGTATGCCTTTAGATGTATTCATGGTGGATTTAGGATTTGAGGGTTTCTGAGTTGAATTGGGGAAACTAAGAGATTCGATTATAGGACTCTAAGATTGGGGGTTATGGTATGAATCACTGAATATTAACATGAGTTTGGAAGCCAAAACCTTAGATTGTATATGTTTGCCCTTGTAGAATAAGAATATTTGAATGTGAGTAATTCTGATGTACTCAGAGCAATTGCAGGAAATAGTGTTTTAGGTAGTGCAAATGTTTCCGGATTAGCCTAATGAACCATAGAGTTCGTACCGTTATTGTCGTATAACCTTAGGGATGGTTTGAGGATACTTTGGGGGCATTGGGTGAATGATTCCTATGAGTTTTTGGGTGGAAATCAGTTCTGGTGCGTAACAGAAGTTGTTGTCATCGCACTGCTCGCCTAGCGAGTAAGCCAGCGAGTATTCGCTAAAGGCTCGCCTAGCGAGCAAGCTAGCGAGGGGCTCGCTACAGGACTCGCCTAGCGAGCGAGTCAGCGAACGTAGCAGAAGTTCGCAAAATTGAGTGTTATGCAGCGATGCCGTGATGTGTGATTCTGGGATTTCTGGGGTGAGTTGCCGTGAGTATGACAGTGGGTTTTAGGTGATGGGTACATGATGTTATGATAGTTTTCCATGATGTATTGATTGAGTTAATATGATGAACTATGTGATAACATGAGATATGATGCTTTATGTGATTTATGTGATGATGATGAACATGATGAATGATGATGCACCATATGCTGTATTATGAGGATTATTATTGTGACTTGTGCATCATGCATTCATGCGTATTTGATTGCTTTGGCTTCAATCCCACTGTGTGGATGTGAAGTATTTTGACGTGCTCCGATCCTATTGATGGGGATCTATGGAGGGTTGATGGCCCAGTGTCCACCGAGCTGTGATGATTGGTACCACATGCATTGAGTTGTGTTGCATTGCATTTATGAGTCTTTGTGTATAAATTATGATGTTGTGACTTTGAGGCATATGTGAGTAATATGAATGTGTTGAATATGAATATGTTGTCGTTTATGCATTAATTGTCATACATTGATTATTATGAATTGTTTTACTCACCCTACCTGTTTGAATGTTACCTCCACGTGGGTAACGTGCAGATGATCCAGTTTAGTCGTGGACATCGGCGAGGAGTTAGTTTTGAAGTTTTTGAGCGTTTTAGTCTTTTGGTCAGCTTAGAGGGTCTTGCTCTGATATGTAACATCAGGTTGGGTTCCTTGAGTTGAGTTTATTTTATTGATGTTGTTTTGATTAATTTCCCTCTTTGAGGAAGACTTTGAAGTATGTTTTGAATTCTGCTGTTTATGTTGCTTTGATGTATTTTTAGGGAAAAACCCGTAGTTACGGAGTATGGATCCTATTCTGATGATTTTGAGAATGTACGCCCTTTTAGTGGCATTTTAATGAGATTTATTTATTCACTCTGATTTATGTGTTATTTTGCCTTGATATTTTTGGGGTAGAAAAAAGGTGTTACATAAGGCATTATTTCAAATCCTCAAATACTGGAGATATAAGGAAGATAATCCCTCTTTAACCCCTTTGAGCCTTGAAGTAGGAGTTTTCTTTTCCAAATAAAAAACCATCAATTTTAACTTGGGGCAGGGTAGTTTTCAGTTAAACTGGCCGAGCGCCCAGACTCTCAAAAAGGAGGAATGAACATTCGAGAATCCATTTTATCTCTTCCTCACATATTAGGAGGCTGGAAGTAAAAAAAACCACAATGATTATCCATCGACTATCTAAAGAGTGAGGCAGTCACAATCCTTTCAAAAGAGTTAAAATAACTTAGAGTCACACGACTTGTTCATAAAAAAAAGAATGAAAAAGAAAAATTCTGCCAAGTCAAAACCTATGAAGGAGACTGATAACACGAAATCGTATATATATTTTGATGCATAATTCAACTGAAGTTTAACTGTTTACGATCCGATTTCGGGTTATTTCCGTGTTATTTGTCTGATGTTTTACAGGTATTTGATAATCACGTCTAAACAAGGCAATATGAAGAAAAGAAGCAATCTCAGATGAAATATGGACGAAAACCGGATGAAAACAACATGAAAAACGCAGAATGCTGATTTTGCTGCTGTGACGACCGTCACAGCTCCATGACGACCGTCACACGGGTGACGACCGTCACACATTGTGACGACCGTCATGCAGGAAAAAACGCCCCACTTCAAATGCACGTGAAAGAAGCAGTTCCAAGTCCCAAATAGTGGACCACTACTCCCTGATAATTCTGCCTCAAAGTCCACCTTCTTCAAGTTATAATTGTTAGAATTCCATTTCTATAAAAGGGGAAGAAGGGGAACTCAGAAGGGGAGCCGCATTCAGACAACGAAGTGCTGCCAATTTATCTTCAGAGCAACCTTTCCAGTTTTTAATATTCTTATTTGTTTCTCTTTTCTTTTTCTGCATTCCTTTCATTCCTTCTATAATTCTTATTTCCGTTGTACGATCAATTGGCAAAAAGACCATAATCCTGCCAACATTTGTGGAGGATCTGCCCAAAGGTCAATTGGAATATTTACAGGTTTCTCATTTTAATCGTAATTCCATTTTCATTATGATGCATGCTATTATTTATTGTTTTCATTTATGTTTTACCTTTCCCAAATCCATGTCTGGCTAAATTAAAGTAATCGATATGTAATAATAATTCGGAAGGGATTTGATAATAACCGGTTGAAAACTATCTTTTTCAAAAGTTGTTTATGGTCTGAGTGTTTAAATTAATTTACTGAATAAACTTCGTCACGAAAGCGAGAACTTATTTAAAAGTAGTTTTGCCACGAAAGTGGGAAATTAATTAAGGTACGAACCAACAAGCGAAAGCTGCGGCAAGACCAGATAGTAAACACTAGTCATTCATTCTAATAACAGCGAAAGCACTTTAAAATGAATTAGAATTTAGAGATTTCCAAAAAATAATTTTAACCCCGAATGGGACACGAAAGCGTACGTTTGGCCCTTAAAATTATGATTAGCGTCAATAACCATTGTGAGGCGAGAGTCTTCAGATCACCATTTTCTGCTTAAATAAACTCTGAAAAATATTTCGTATACCGGTAACTTGTCAAATCCCAGAAGAACATAATTACTGCATATCGATTCACTTAATTATAATTCAATTAACATTCTTAGTTCCCTTTAGTGACAATCTTATTCCCTTAAGCATTATCTACCTAGCTAAACATAGTAACTCCCGAGAACACTAGTTTGATTACGAGTCCCTGTGGGATCGATATCTATTATTACTACGCAATAGACTGTGCACTTGCAGTTAGGTTGTATTAGACATAGAAAGTCGCGATCAAGTTTTTGGCGTCGTTGCCGGGGACCCGTTTAGTCAATAGTGTAACCTTCTGTTACGCCGTATAGACTAGGTTAATTATTTTCATTTTTCCTTTACTAGTGTTGTCGATTGTATGCCAAGTGATCGCCCACAAGGCGATATCTTGAAACCTTCAGTCGTAGAACTAGAACGCTTCTTACATCTAAGAAGCCGAATCATTCTCGATCCTCTCACTCCCATTCCCAAATCCAAAGAAGAATCAAACATGGCTGAAGGACCTCCAAACAAACCGCTGAAGGCATACGCTACACCCTCTCAGATGGAGCCTAGGAGTAGCATTGTTGCCCCAGCTATTACCCGAAACGATTTTGAGCTGAAACCATCATTGCTGTCAGCTGTACAACAAAACCAATTCTCAGGAAACGCAACTGAGGATCCAAACGAACATTTAACAAAGTTTGTACAATACGCAGACACAGTGAAAGCAAATGGAGTAACTCCAGACGCGATAAGACTTCGTCTTTTCCCATTCTCTCTTAGAGACAGAGCATGGACATGGTTACAATCCTTACCATCCAACTCCGTTACGACGTGGGAACAATTGAAGAACGTCTTCTTAGCGAGATATTTTCCGCCAAGCAAAACTGCTATGCTTAGAGCTCAAATCAACGGATTTCGACAAAAAGATACTGAATCTCTTTACGAAGCATGGGAACGATTCAAAGATATGATGAGAACATGTCCTCACCACGGTTTAGAAGACTGGGTGACAATCCATACTTTCTATAATGGGCTTTTATACAATACCAGATTGACAATAGACGCTGCCGCGGGCGGTGCACTCATGGATAAGCCACACGACGAAGCCTACCAACTAATAGAAAACATGTCTCAGAACCACTGCCAATGGGGAGGTGAACGCACTCCAACAGAGAAAACCACAGCGAAAGGTGGGATGTACGAGATCAGCAGCCTTGAAAAGTTCAATGCTAAAGTAGATGCTCTAGCACAGAAGATTGATAGTCTGACCGTTAACCCCACTGCAACCGTCGCTGCCGTAACTCCAAACTGCGAGTTATGCGGAAGCACCACTCATAATGCGCCCGAATTCCCATTGCTAGCCGGAATTCCACCAGACCAAGTAAATTATGCTCAAGGAAATCCTTACGCAAATACCTATAACCCAGGTTGGCGAAATCATCCAAACTTTTCTTACAAAAGCGAAAACGCATTGCAAATGCCTACTGCTCCGCCAGGATATCAGAAACCAGTTACTGCTCAGACTGCACCTAGAAAATCAAACCTCGAGTTGATGATGGAAAAATTCATAGCTACTCAAGCTCAAACAAACAAAGAATTCCTGAATCAAAACATACACACTAGCGAGCAAATTAAACAGTTGACCGGAAAAGTAGACGCTCTAGCCACCCACAATAAAATGTTAGAAACACAGATATCACAAGTGGCTCAACAACAAGCTTCTGCTGCCGCACCCGCTGGCACATTTCCTGGAAAACCCGAACAGAATCCAAAAGGTCAAGTGAGTGCTGTAATACTAAGAAGTGGAAAAGAATTGGACGAACCGATCGATCCGAGGACCGAAAACTCAGTCATGCAACAAAAACCAACTGAACAAGCAGAAAAGGAATCCGAGTTAGATAAGAAGGAAGACAACGAGAAGGAGGATACCGCAAGTGAAAAAACTCAAGCACCTCCAGCGCCATATAAACCACCTATCCCTTATCCTCAAAGATTAATAAACTCCAAAACCTCAGGACAGTTTAAGAAATTTGTAGAGCTCCTTAAACAGTTGAATATCATTATTCCTTTTACAGAAGCGATAACTCAAATGCCGTCATATGCTAAATTTCTCAAAGAAATTCTGTCAAATAAGAGAAAGATCGAGGATAACGAGACAGTTACACTTACTGCAGAGTGTAGCGCTATTATTCAAAACCGCATGCCTCCTAAATTAAAAGACCCAGGTAGTTTCCCCATACCCTGCGTCATAGGAAAGTTCGTAATAGACAAAGCTCTATGCGATTTAGGAGCAAGTATCAGTGTTATGCCTCTATCTATATGCAAAAAACTGAATATGGGAGACCTTAGACCAACCAAAATGTCTGTACAATTAGTTGACCGATCAGTAAAATACCCCGTCGGAATACTGGAAAACGTTCCAGTACGCATATGACAATTCTACATCCCAACCGACTTCATAATCATGGACATCAAGGAGGACACTGTTACCCCAATTATCCTAGGAAGACCGTTCCTAGCTACAGCCGGAGCTATTATAGACGTGAAGAAAGGAAGGCTAACATTCGAAGTAAGAGAAGAAAAGATAGAGTTCATTCTTACCAAGTTCTTACAAGCACCAGCCATAGACGATACCTGCTATTTAGTAGACGAAATTGACGAATGCATAAGAGAACTTGAAAATGAAGAGACCACGTATTCAGAAATAATAAAGATTCAAATACCCGATATTTCTGAAGACGATGATTGGCGTAAACCGTATAAAGACGACAGCCTAAGCGAAAGCTTAGCACTGACCCCAAACCATATGCCAGGTCCGAAGAACCCATCTTTAGAACTTAAAACACTACCCAAAAACCTTAGATATGAATTCCTAGACGATGAACTAAAAAGACCAGTGATAGTCAACGCCGACTTAGGACAACCAGAAACCGAAAAGCTATTAAAAGTCCTAAAGAAGTACCCCACCGCGTTAGGCTATAACATAAGCGATCTAAAAGGTATAAGCCCTTCAATCTGTATGCATCGAATTACAATAGAGGAAGACTCTAAAACCTCTAGAGAGCATCAGAGGAGACTGAACCCCATCCTAAGCACTGTAGTCAGAGATGAAGTAAAGAAATTGCTAGATGCAGGAATCATCTATCCAATCTCTGATAGTGAATGGGTTAGCCCAGTTCATGTCGTACCAAAGAAAGGAGGAGTCACAGTAGTTAAAAACGAAAAAGGCGAATCAATAACAAAAAGAGTCGTGACTGGAAGCAGGATGTGCATTGATTATAGGAAGCTTAACAAGGCCACACGAAAAGATCACTTCCCGTTACCCTTCATAGACCAAATGTTGGAAAGATTAGCCAAACATTCATATTTCTGCTATCTAGATGGCTATTCAGGATTCTTCCAAATTCCCATTCATCCTGATGACCAAGAAAAGACTACATTCACCTGTCCTTATGGTACTTTTGCTTACCGCCGAATGTCGTTCGGACTCTGTAATGCTCAAACAACCTTCCAAAGATGCATGATGGCAATCTTCGCAGATTTCATAGACGATATCGTGGAAGTATTTATGGGCGATTTCTCGGTATGTGGACAAAGTTTCGAAGGATGCCTACAAAACTTAGAAATGGTATTAGAACGTTGTGTAAAAGTGAACCTCGTCCTAAATTGGGAAAAATGCCATTTTATGGTCCGACAAGGAATAGTTCTAGGACATGTCATATCAAATAAAGGAATTGAGGTCGACAAAGTTAAAATAGAGATTATAAAAGATCTCCAACCTCCAAAATCCGTACGAGAAATACGGAGTTTTCTAGGACATGCTGGTTTCTACAGAAGATTTATAAAAGATTTTTCAAAAATCACAAAACCTTTGACCGGCCTGTTGATGAAAGATGTTGAGTTCGTCTTTGACGACGACTGTCTAAAAGCATTCGAAACATTAAAATCAGCCCTTATCACCGCACCGATTATGCAACCACCCGATTGGCGACTACCGTTCGAAATCATGTGCGATGCGAGTGATTATGCCGTAGGCGCAGTTCTAGGACAAAGGAAGGACAAGAAACTCCATGCCATCTACTATGCCAGTAGAACTTTAGATCCTGCCCAAATGAACTACGCTACAACAGAAAAGGAACTTCTAGCAGTTATATTTGCGCTTGACAAATTCCGTTCTTACTTAGTAGGAGCAAAAATTATCATATACACAGACCACGCTGCCATTAGGTACCTAATAAGCAAAAAGGATGCCAAACCAAGACTATTGAGATGGATCCTGTTATTACAAGAGTTTGACTTGGAAATCGAAGATAAGAAAGGAACCGAGAACGTTGTCGCAGATCACTTATCCTGAATAGAAGGCATCAAACATGAACCAGTATCGATAAACGATGATTTCCCGTACGAACGTCTGATAGCCAAATTAGAAAGTGACACGCCCAACTCAAGATCGGAAGATCCAGAATTCGAAAAAGCCGTAGAAGTCGTCTATGCCCAATTCACGTTACCTTGGTATGCTGACATCGTTAATTACCTCGCTGCAGGCGTGCTTCCACCGGATCTCACTTACCAGCAAAAGAAGAAATTCTTCCACGATCTGAAACACTATTATTGGGACGAACCTTTACTCTTCAAGAGAGGGGCCGACAACATATACCGTCGCTGTGTCCTAGAGGAAGAAATAGAAAATATCATTTCCCAATGCCATTCAGCACCATATGGTGGTCATGCTAGTACATCCAAGACGTGCGCTAAGATTCTCCAAGCCGGCTTATTCTGGCCTAACCTCTGGAAAGACGTCCACATCGCTGTGCTAAAATGTGATCGATGCCAACGAACTGGCAACATCTCACGACGCGATGAAATGCCTCAGAAAGGAATCTTAGAAGTAGAAATCTTTGACGTATGGGGAATAGATTTCATGGGACCATTCCCACCTTCTTTTGATAATAACTACATACTCGTCACTGTAGACTATGTGTCTAAATGGATAGAAGCTATTGCTGCTCCAACAAATGACGCACGAGTAGTAATCAAACTCTTCAAAAACACAATCTTTCCTAGATTCGGTGTACCCAGACTCGTCATTAGTGACGGCGGATCTCACTTCATATCGCAAATATTTGATAAACTTCTTTCTAAATATGGAATCCGACACCGAGTAGCTACACCCTATTACCCGCAAACTAGCGGACAAGTAGAGGTCTCGAACAGGGAAATAAAACAGATATTGGAAAAGACTGTCGCTACCTCAAGGAAAGATTGGTCATCAAAGCTACATGAAGCCTTATGGGCTTATAGGACCGCTTTTAAGACACCAATAGGTACTACACCCTATAAATTAATTTACGGCAAATCCTGCCATCTCCCTGTAGAATTAGAGCATAAGGCCTTCTGGGCCATTAAGACACTCAATTTCAACTACACCGAGGCAGGAGAAAAGCGAATCTTGAACTTACACGAACTGGAAGAACTTCGATTAGACGCTTACGAAAATGCCCGTATCTACAAAGAACGAACTAAAAAGTGGCATGATAAACGTTCAGTCAAGAAACAATTCAGTGTGGGAGACATCGTATTGCTATTTAACTCAAGATTAAAACTCTTCCCAGGTAAACTAAAATCTAGGTGGTCCGTACCTTATGAAGTGACTAAAGTACTTCAGAGTGGAGCTATCGAAATTACCGATAAGACGAATGCACCGTTTATCGTAAACGGACAACATCTAAAACATTATAATAAGAACGAAAACAGTCCTTAAGTCTGCAGTATAGAATTGCTTGAGCTTCCAGCTCAAACACCCGAATAGCTTGTCACCAAGCTATCGTCAGGCTTTAGACGTTAAAAACAGCGCTTACTGGGAGGCAACCCAACTTTTCCCGCATTTTTCCTCGTTACTGTATTTCATTTTTATTTAAAATTCTACTTTGAAACTTTAACAAAAAATCTAAACTTAAAATTACTACTATTTTTACTTTCGTTTGTTTTCATATTTTTATCTTTATTTTATTTTTCTCTTTTGGTCTTTTGTTTTTACCGCTTTTTGTTTTTAAAAATCCTGACTTCAAACTTCTGTTTTAAACTTTTCAGGATTTTAAAAGTCTTCAAAACATTCCTCATGTTTTCTCCGACTTACCTGCGAGTATGGCCGAGTACGACTTCACAAAGGTTCATTTTCGAGGACTAGCTCAAAAGGTAAGATTTGCAGCACTAACTGAAAGAGAAATAGCCTTAACGTTGTATTATGATAAGTCTACCATGGATAAACTAGGAATCACTGATAGCATTCAATACCTGTTCAATCAACTTGGTTGGGAGAACACTGCTTTGAAAACACGTTTTGCTACCTATAAGGACCTCACCTACGAATTCCTTAGTTCCTTTAGATATCTACCCAACTATGGTTTTGGATCCAACGCAGAGCTTATTACCTTTCGAATGTTTGGAATGGACCAAACCCATAGTCGGATGTCACTAGCTAACCTCCTAGGATTTCCTAGCGGACCGCATGTGTTCATCAGTGCAGAAGATGACGATATTGATTTTGAACTCGACCAATTCTGGGGTAGAATCACAGGCGACTATCACCCTGAACCAGACAGAATGTATAATGATGATATTCATAACCCAGCTTTCAGATACTTCCATAAGATACTAGCTCACACCCTTTTAGGGAAAGAAGAAAATATTACTACAGTATCTAAAGAGGAGCTATTCATCATGTTCTGTGCTTCTCAGGGACGTACAGTAAATGCAGTGCCTTTCATGATGAGATCTTTCAGACGCCTCACTCAGGACCCACAATCACCTATTCTTATAGGAGGCCTCGTGACAATGATTACCCACGAGCTTGGCCTTAGATTCCACTTAAATGCAAGCACTAGTTTTGGAACCATCCGACCCATGAATATACAGTTCTGCTTTAACAGGCGCATTTTAGGAACTATGGGACCTGGACCTTACGAGTACCTCATCAATGAAAAACCTGTCCAGCTATTCACACTGCCTAATCATCAGATGGTAAGTATCCACAACAAGGACAACTGGCTTTATGAATTGGATGAGCCTATGGGACCTCCTTCACCTCAGTCAACACCATATAACTATATGTACGATAGTGACCACATCTCTGAGGCACACGACTATATGTACTATGAGGATGCTGTATCAGAAGCTGAAGTAGACCCTACGACTCCTCCGCATTACAACACCTATCCTGAGCCTATTCCTGAGGAGACCACTGACAAAATGGATATTTTTCTACTCCGGTTGGACAATGTTGATGCAGCTCTGACTACTGTCAAAGACGACATCGCAGGCATACACAGCGAACTGGTAGTCTTCATGGACTTAGTCTGTGACCAGCTCGACTACTACGCACGGAAGTTCGATGAGTTGCAGGCACGAAAAGACTAGATACTAGTTTTAGTTTAGTTTAGTTTAGTTTAATCATTTGGATTTTCGCATTGTTAATTTCTTCATGTATTACATTACAATCATTCTAATTTCTTGTTATTTCAATTATAGCATTTATTCATTTATTCTGTTCTTACATTATTCATTGTTTATTGGCTGCTATAATACATTGCCATATCAATACTAGGCCTAAAAGTCACTGCAAGAACACCCTCACAGCAAAATTCTGCGTTCTGCAGATTTTGCTGCTGTGACGAGCGTCACAGGAGCCTGACGAGCGTCACGCGGGTGACGACCGTCACAGATACGTGACGACCGTCACGAACCCAAAACTGTTATCTGATATAACAGGGGTTGCATTTTCTCTCCCACTCATCTCCTTTCAACTTCCAATCATCAGCAACTCCCTCCCCACTCCAATTTTTCGTTTTCCCCACCTTGCACCATATATCCCAACTCCCATCTCAACTTCCTACTACACTTCTGTCACATTTTCCCACTCCTCAGAACCACCTCAATCCTCCAACAATGGCGAGAAACCACGGAACCCCAGACCTCAGCAACATTGTGTTCAGCGAAGGTGACTCCGGCGAGAGACAGCGGGCCAACTACATTGCATTCCATCAACGGTCGCTCCAACCGACTCATTATCCACATATTCCATCGCTCACAGAGCTCGGACTCCTTGACAGCGTCACTTGGATGCTTCAAAGAGCCGGCATCTGGAACCTCTACACCAATCCACTGCCGACGTACGAACAACTCACTCTCGAGTTCCTAAGTTCGTTCACCTACGTCACTTCCAGCGACGACCTCAGCCAACACTCTGGAGCCGCATGCTTCCGGATGTTCGGCACAAACTATCAAGTGAACCAGAACCAGATTGCCGCCATCTTACAACTCCCTCGAGGCGACAATGCTCACCGCCGCCTCACCAATCAGTTCCAGCACGAAGCCTTCGCGCTCTGGTACCAGTTGACCGGCATCAATGCCGATGGTTGGGATTCTCTGCACGCAACGCATATCCATAACCCGACCATCTGGTACTTCCACCGAGCATTGAGCAACACCATCTTCGCCCGGGACAGCAACCATAAGGTGAACTCGAAAGAGCTCTTCTTCCTCCGCTGTGTCTTCATCAACGAGCCTATCAACGCCGCTCCGTTCCTCCTGGCCCACATTCAGGCCAACTGTAACCCTGGCTCCAAGCCATTTTACTTTGGCGGGATTGTCACTGCCATTGCACTTGGGCTGAACCTCGGTGATCACCTCCAGCACCTCCATGCCATCCCCTCGGTGTTCCTTGACACCGACCACTGCATAGCCTCTCACCTCATCCGTTCCAGAGCCTATGGCAAGTACCACCCGGTAGTACGTGGCAAAACCGTCCGAAGCATCATCCTTCCATCACGCACTCGGACACACCCAGAGGATCGTACCAACTGGTTATTTGACCTCACTGCCCCTCCTGCTGCCGCTGCTCCAACTCAGGACCACACCCAAGGTTCTGACGACGAAATCCAAGCTGAGTTGGACAGACCGGAGCAACCGGAGGCATCGCAGCCTCTTCCTTCCGAAGGTACATCCTCCCGCCGCCACCGTCCAGTGCCCGACTACTCAGAAGAGGACCTCCGCCGCTCTCTCGACCAGCAGGCCCAGATACTCGCTATGATGCAGCAGCAGAATCAGCGAGTCGAGCAGTTCGAAGCTTGGCATCGGACCCAAATGCAACAACTACAAACCGGCCAAGAAACCATTACTGAGAACTTGGCGAATCTGACCCTGCAGTTCGAAGGACTCCATGACTATGTCTATCATACCGGAGCTATGAGTTTTGAGGACCGAGTTGCCCAGGTCAGAGCCAGAGGACGAGAGCGAGGACGTGACCGAGGCAGAGGCCGTGATTAGTTATCATTTTCCTTATTTGTTTACTATATTTTCAGTTTATTTGTACTTTCATTTTCGTTGTATCTCCCTCTCGCATTCTTTCAAATCAGTGGGGACACTGATTGAGATAGTGTGGGAGCGGAGCGTTTATTTCCCATTCCATTGTACTTTGAATTTCGTAATTTATATTCAAACATTTTCTATTTTTAGCAAATAAAGCTCGTTTATATATTCCTTTTCCGTTACGCAAACATCCCCACGTTATTCGACGTAAACAAAAAAATTTCGTTCGTTCCTCAAAAGCAAAAGCATCACGAGAATGCGCCCGAGTTCAAACCAAGTTTCGAAACTCCAAGGAGACGACAATTCTAACAAAACCAGTACCATTCTAACACCTTAGATCTCTGGTTTATGCGAGTCGGTTTCACTACCTACGTGTACCAAAGTCTCAAGTGTCTACGCAAACTCAGCCCCAAGTAGTTTATACTAGCAGTCAGCACCATCCTAAAACACTTCTAAGCGAGCGACCAATGCAAATAAGTGTATGATCTCCAAAAAGATGAAAAATCATGAAAAGAAGGCTAGATAGCCAAAAATATAAAGACATGTTTCCTTCTAAGTTAGGTGCTCCTCACCCGAGCATTTAGCCCAACGGCACGAAAACTCATTGAAAAATCAATAATACAAGCTTATGATCAATGAAGAAGATCAAAACAGAAATGAGATCATATTCACTAACAGGTCGACTTGCCATGAAAGTGTATGGACAACGGGCTTAATGTGATTGCGCTAGAACAAACAGGGTTGAACTTGCCGCGAGGACCTTGACACCAAGCTACAGTAGCATAACTGGGACCGATTTGCATAAGAAGGAGACCTCCGAAGACTTGTAGTCCAGTGTCGTCATGGTACTCGTTTTGTTCTTACTAAGAATCCCGGTTTTTCCCAACTTTGCGAACGAAGAAGCTGCCTCGTGCTTGCTGACCTTTTCCTGTTTTACTTGAGGACAAGCAAAGATTCAAGCTTAGGGGAGTTTGATAACACGAAATCGTATATATATTTTGATGTATAATTCAACTGAAGTTTAACTGTTTTCGATCCGATTTCGAGTTATTTCTGTGTTATTTGTCTGATGTTTTACAGGTATTTGATAATCACATCTAAACAAGGCAATATGAAGAAAAGAAGCAATCTCAGATGAAATATGGACGAAAACCGGATGAAAACAACATGAAAAACACATAATGCTGATTTTGCTGCTGTGACGACCGTCACAGCTCCATGACGACCGTCACATATTGTGACGACCGTCATGTAGGCAAAAACGCCCCACTTCAAATGCACGTGAAAGAAGCAGTTCCAAGTCCCAAATAGTGGACCACTACTCCCTGATAATTCTGCCTCAAAGTCCACCTTCTTCAAGTTATAACCGTTAGAATTCCATTTCTATAAAATGCCTGGCAGGGTGTTTCGTGAACCTCTCCATCGACCTCCACATACTAAAATGATGACAGATGGCTGACCAGGATGTCTTCTTCTCCGCATACAGTGACCACGCTGTCTCCTACCATATATTTCAACTTTTGATGCAAAGTAGACGTGACTGCCCCAGCCCCATGGATCCAAGGTCTTCCGAGCAGGCAGCTATATGCAGGCTGGATGTCCATGATATAAAATTCAGTTGCGAAAACCTCCGGCCCCACCTGTAGAGGTAATGTTATAGATCCAAAAACCGTTCTTCGCGTACCATCGAATGCCCTGACCACCAAGTCACTGGGCGTACACAATATTCCTCTGACATCTAGCTTCATCATTGCTTTCTTGGGCAGCACGTTCAAAGACGATCCGGTGTCTACCAGTACATGCGACATGACTGATCCTCTACACTCGACAGATACGTGCAGCGCCATATTATGATCTCTCCCCTTAGGAGTTAAGTCGAAGTCTGTAAAGCCCAAGCTATGGCCTGCATTCACATGCGCCAGCACTCCTTCCAGCTGATTCACTGAGACATCTTGGGGTACGAAGGAAGTATCCAGGACTTTTAGCAATGCATTTTTGTGAGCTTCAGAACACAATAGCAACGACAGTATAGATATTTTTGACGGCGTCTGTTGCAGATGCTCAACAATCTTATAATCACTTTTACGAATCAAGCGCATGAACTCTTCTACATCCTTCGATGCCGTTGCTTTTTCATTCCCCTGCACAGGAACATTCTCAATCATCTTTCCCTTTCCCTTCGCCAGTCGTTCGGCCTCTACCTCCGGCGATATGAATATTCTTCCACTCCTTGTCATACCTCCGGTACCCACAACATTATCTACAGTCTCAGCTGGCTTCTTATTAACATCAATTTTTACTCCGTCATAATACACTTCCAACCCATAGGACCATGGGACTGCCTTTGTGCTCTCGTACGGGATTGGTCCGGCCTTAGTAATAGTGATCGGTGGTCGTTGGGTTGGTGTTGTTATGGTGATCGTCTTTCGAGGAATCGTCACAGTGGCCACATCACTTTGTTTGTCTGCTAATGCCCCTGCAGGCTCATCAATCGCTGCTCGGTCAAACTGCAATGTACCGCCATCTATTAAAGTCTGGATACCTTTCTTTAAGTCATCACACCCCCCAGCTAGGGTCCAGCACTCTAAGAAGTACTCGTCACATCCTGGATAGACACCACCTTGCAACAATCGGCTCTTTATTTCACACAACGGCGTCTTTAAATCATCGACATTCATAATCAAATTCAAACCCTCTTCAGTCAGAATGGCGTTTGCCCCATGATTGGGCATGGGCTTCTGCACTATATTTGGACCCGCCGTTCCAAAATTGATAGCCTTACTATCCAATAGATCCTGCACAACATGCTTGAATGCATGGCAACCCTCTACATCGTGGCCCGGAGCCCCTGAGTGGAATTCACATTGCTTGCTTGCATCATAACCATACGGAGGAGTGCCTGTTATTGGTGCCAGAGTTCTCTTCTCTACCAAGCTCATCCCTAGTAGCGTCTGTAACAAATCTGCATACGTTGAAGGAGGCTTTTCAAACACTCTCCTTGGTTTACCCCCCTGGAATCTGCGCTGGGCAGGCTGTGCCCCCTGCTGTGGCTGCTGTTGCTGTTGTTGTTGAAATGGTTGTTGCTGAAACGGAATAGTAACACTCACCACCTGCTGCGGCTGATTATACTGGTTTCGACCTCTGCCCCGGCCTCGGCCTCGGCCTCCAAACACTGCGCTTGCATCGCCCTGACGGCGCCCACCAAAAGCCTTCCTGTTACTGCCAGATGCAGTAGATTCCTCAGCTTGGAATCTTCCCTGCTTAATGTTGCTTTCAATCTTTTCTCCCATCAGAATTAAGTCTGAGAAACTGCCCAAAGATGTGTGAAACAACTTGTCATAAAACATGCCGGTGAATGTTCATATGAACATGTCATTCATTTCCTTGTCCTCTAGAGGAGGATGGACTCTAGCAACCATGTCGCGCCATCTCTGCGCATATTCTTTAAAGCTCTCACCCTTCTTCTGAGACAGCCCTTGCAATTGGACCCGGTTGGGTGCCAAGTCGCTGTTATACTTATAGTGAGCTACAAATGCCTCTGCCAGCTGCTTCCATGTCTTTATATGAGTTGGTTCCAGTCCCATATACCACTCGAGGGAAGGGCCTGACAAACTATCTTGAAAGAAATGCATTAACATTCTCTCATCAGTTGAATACGCAGACATCCTTCTGTAATATGACCGCACGTGCACTTTCGGACAGGTGTCCCCTTTATACTTGTCAAAGGTAGGAGCTTTGAATTTGATGGGCACCCTCAAGCCAGGCACTAGACCCATTGTTGACATGTCTAAGCCCACAGCACTTTGATTCACGACCCCCCTCATCTGCTCTTCTAGCATTCTGATCCTCTGGGAGTCATCCATAGGTCCCTCGAAACCTCCACCGGAGAAAGCGTCCTCTTGCTTGTCCTCTTGCCAGTTACCATTCCCAGCTCCATATCCATCGTATCCATTGTTACGGCCAGCTCTAATCTGATTCATCACCGGGCCTCGCCCTCTGTTACCGTATCCCGGAGCAACTCCAGCAGGTTCAAAAGTCATCAACCCAGCGCCATTTCCATTTCCGAATCCTCCATAACCCTGATTGGTCACACCAAAACCGTCCTGCCCAAAGCCTTGAGCATTGAAACCTTATTTCCCAGCCTGGTCAAACCCTTGATCATTGAAACCGAATCCAGTATTACCAAAGCCGTTGCCTCCCATATTATCTCCCATGTTAACATCTCCAAGCCCAACGTTATGGACAGCCGTCTCGTTCCCAATTCCAATGTTACCGTTCCCAGCAGCAGTACCGTTGTTGACATTGACAGCAGGCATGTTGACTACAGGTGGAGCCACTGGTGTGGGAGTACCATCCCCATGAACAGTGTCGACTCGCACAGACTGATGATCCTCATTCCCATGCCCAGCATTTCTGACCAACAGAGGTTGCACCATAGCTTGCAAATTCTCCTGACCTTTCGCAATAGTCTCCATGGTCTGCATGAAGAGCGCCAGCTTCTCGCGCATGTCTTGCATCTCATTCTGCATTTGATCCATGATTCTTCGACAGTTGGTGCGAGTGGAATATCGGTGTGAGCGCTGATCTTCAATCCTGAAAAGACCTGGTACAGGGCAAGAAATAAGGTACCATCCAATGATCACCTGTAATGCAATATGAATATGAATGCAATGCAACGTGTGTCTGTGCATTAGGGAAATTCATTCCCCGATTCTAGTGCGAAGGTGCCAGTGCAGTGACAGTGCTAGCAATACGAAGATCGGAGCCGAATCAAAGAAAACGCCTCATATATTGCAGAGAAATCCAATAAGCCAAGAATACAATATCACTGAGTGTACAATAAGAAGGCATGACCTTAACCAACAATCCTGGTGATGGTCAGCGCTATGCAAATAAAGCATCAATACATGAAATGGTCAAATACACTCATAAGCCTGATACTCTTCTAGCAACTTCTTAGTCTCTGGATGACTTGGCCGAGTAAGCAGCCCTTCAACAAGTTGATTTCTTCGTTTGAGCACACGTCGCACGTCTCCAGCAGTTTCCTTCCATGCCCCTTCTCCGAAGCGATCCTCTAGCTTCCGCTTCTGAGACACAGCTTCATTCCTGCCTTCGATGGCCTTGTTCAACGCATTCTGGAGACTATACCTGGTCATCACCTCTTCTTCATACTTCTTAATGCTAGCTTTCAACTGCTCTTCGAGGTCGGAAATTTGCTGCTTCAACTTATCTTCCCTCTTTTTATTGTTGGTCAGCGTAGCATTCCAAGTCTTGTTACAAGAAGAGATTTCCCGGTGAGCGGCATCGAGTGCTTTCTTTTTGGATTCCAACATGTCATGGGAGCTTATGAACTCTTGCCCCAGACGTTCGCGCTTCTTTTTCTCCTCAGTCAACTCAGCTCCTAGTCTGTTTACTAGCTCGATCTGCTGTTGGAAAGCATGCACAGCCTTGTTTTTCTCACTGCGTATCTGAGCTAGCTCTTGCTCTAACCCTTCATTGATCTTCATCAAGGCTTCCTTTTCTTTAACAACTTGCTCGTAGGCCTCCCTAGTAATAGTAGTTGGCTCTTCCGCTGGAATATGAACAGGGACTGGTGCATCTGGAAATGGCATCCGCAACTGTCTTGCTCTCTCTTGGATCCAAACTCTGTATGGGGCATAAGCCTGACAATCATTCTTCCCCAACAGTGGCTTCCCTCTTCTGTTAATACGTGTCCATGCATGCTGAAGCTTCGCTAGTAACTCTCCATTCAGATCCCCGGTGAAGTACAGAGATTCCTGTACTTCTTCCTCCTTTGGTGGGTTCTTCAGCGCATATCCGAACTGGCGAACGAACAGAGAAGGGTTGTAATTGATACACCCTTTTCTTCCTATCAACGGAACATTAGGGTACCCAGAACAACTGAAAATAAGCTCAGACCCCAACAAGTCTCGGTCAAACCACTCAATATCTTCAGAAGATAGCCTCATCAGGCGCTCTGGCTAGCTAGCTGTAGTTGCACTCTCCACAAAAGGTCCCTTCAAGGGAAGATGGCTCTTAAACCACATGTTCAACAGCGGTGCACAACAGTAGACAGTTTTCCCCCTTCTATTTTCATTTTTGTAGTGCAATGAATGATAGAAGTCTCCGATCAAAGTGGGCATCGGGTTGCCAGCAGCAAACAGATGGAAAGCGTCCAAATCCACAAAGTTGGGTAAGTTGGGAAACAGCACAATTCCGTAAATGCATAGAGCCAAGATAGCGTTGAAGACTATCCAGCACCCGTTCTTGGCATACTCCTGAGCTTTGCCAACCAGAAAATCAAGGGAGAAACCGGGAACCCCAAGCCAAGAAGTCACTAGTAGTTCAGCAGCGTTCATGTGCAAGGCCTTAGCTAATTCCTCCAACTTGGGCTCAGCAGCCGAGTGAATAAAGGGAACCTTGTTCTGCATTCGTAGCTCAGTAAACTCCACATACTCTTCAATGGTAGGCCCCAGAATAAAGTCAGCAAACGTGAAACATCTCAAAGCCGGGTCATAGAATTGCATCAGCGTGTACAGCCCATTCATCTCAACAGCAGTTGGCTTGCAGACTAGTCTCAGCAATCTTCCATGACTCATCCTGAAACTTCTCCTAACCTCCTCATCAGCAAGGGACATCAGACCAAGTAAGGGAGTAATGTCAAGTGTCGGCAACTTGTACGCAACGGTCTTCCTCAAACCAGCCATGATCAGTACTCAGAAGTCCGGGCACTAGAACCAGGGAATATGCAAATGCACCTGCAGTACAGACACACGTTAATGGGATGCAATGATAATGATTGTGCAAACTATGCAATGCAAGTAACATGCAACAGGGACCAAATGCCGTGGCTGAGAGGCCTGAACCATATCAAGAAGTCTCAGATAGACTCTCCAGAATTCCTCAAACTCTGGTCTCAGATAGACCTAAAACAAAGCTCCAACACTGGTCTCTGACAGACCCTCATAACATAACTCTGACTGGTCTCCGACAGGCCTCAAATCATAACTCCAACTGGTCTCTGACAGACCTCAGAACTCTCCAACTGGTCTCTGATAGACCTCATAACTCTCCACCTGGTCTCTGACAGACCTCATAACTCTCCATAAATACCCAGGATCTCTGATCAAGAAATAACCGGTATCTGAAGGTCTAGTTACCTGCATAACCCCAAACCCTCTCACAGGTGGATGTCCTAGTAACTGACAAAGGTATGGCATCCTATGCGGTCGTCGGCGTCACAGACTTTCAGGGTTGATGATACGATTCCCAGAAGGAGTGGCATCATCAAATCCTGAAGAGGCCTCACTTAGCCAACTTCCAAATGATCGGTTCCCGGAGTCGACAATTCAGCTGACCAACAACCCCTTCGACCCAAAGGGTAGAAAAAGAAGCCAACCAGAAGAACCTCTTCCGAGTGTAGATTTCATGAGACACTAATGCAGGCAAAGCCAGCACGCGCCCACTACTTTCTACTCTAATTCTAGGTGCACTCAAGCCCAGGTCCGACTTATCTCTCAATCATGGAACACCCATCACACCCCAATACAGCAATAATAATCAATAATATATAATGCTGAAAATAAAGGTCAGAAATATAAATCCATACAAAATCCTCGACGGGAAAACAAGCGTTAGGATTGACTCGCTCAAGGGATGTTGGATCCCAAATGCATAAGGACTATCACAGTCCTTAGCAGCCAGGGGACGTTGGGTCCCCAGCAGAGTCGTCAGCTGTCGCTACTGCGAAAATCAGCGCCGGCTGAACAGAAGAGTCGCCACCGTGCGTTATTTATCCCATAGGAGGGAAAGGAAACGCTCAGAGTAAACCTACCGCAAAGACGGGAAAGGTATGGTCATCGCAACCAAAACCTGGATTCGGGAGTCGGTTACGCAAGGGGAAGGTATTAGCACCCCTCACGTCCGTCGTACTCGACGAGATCCACGCTTGTTTTCGGGTATGGATTGTTATTCTATCTACTCTACAGGTCTGGGGTTAAAAGGAAAGAAAATGACTCGGCAAAGTATCGCACTTTATGCCTACGTATTCCGGTCTGGAACGAGAAATCAGAGTCAACGTAGTTCGCCTACCTACGGGAAAGGAGGGGAAGGTTGCTCGCTAGGATATCGCATCCTATGCCTACGTACTTTCATACAGCATGAAAGATCAGAGCAAACGTAGTTCGGGTCACGGAAGACACAGGTTTGTCTTGATTGCTTTTTATTCCTTCTGAAAAAGGTTTTTCTGATTAACAGTCCAAGCGGACAAAAATGACGTTTTGATGAGTTCACATTCTTTTACGGAAGAAGTGGCTTTTATTGTGTTTGAAATCTTATTGTGTTTTTCTGTTTGTTTTGAGAAAGAAGAGACAGAACTCTAACCTACGGTTGCGAAGGGAATCAAACTATCCTAATGTTATCATGCATAGGTTAAGACTTAGTGTCTATCATGCTCCTCTCTTGCGCAGAGAGAAACAGAGATCCTAAGGGAATAGACGGAAACAGAAACAATAGCATATATATAATAAAGCAGTAAAATGCATGGATGCAGCAATACAAGTGAGGCAAGGGAGTCCCACTCAACCTCGAACCTAGAAAACAATAGGCAAAAGTGAACAGAATTCACTTTCAACCCAACAGGGTAAACAACAAACAATACATTCAGGGAAAACCAATCAATACATCTGAAATGAATAACAGCAAAAATAAACAGCCACAGCAGCTCTGCATCATCATCTTCAAGTCATCTCCAAACAACTTCAGGCAAGCCTCAGTCTTCATCTCCACAGCCGTCAAGCAAGGTCTTTGATTATCAGTCTTCCATCTGCAATGGCTTTTCTTCAAGTCTCAATCTCCAAGAGGAATATCAGTCAACAAGAGGAAATGAATGTTAAACAGTCAACTGCCTACCAAGGGTGGCTTATTAACTGTTAACATTATACAAACAGGTTTCTCTCAAAAGTTCTATCTTTCAAATACATTCACTGATCCTTCCAAAGGAAGGAGGTGGATATTTGAAAGAGACTTTGAATCATAGAGAAGGAATGGAGGCAGACAAGGCCTTCCATGTTTGTGAAACAAGCTTTCTACTCTAGAGCTCTGCCTAGCTCCTAAACCCTATACTCCTCAACAGCTGCCAGCAAAGGATACTCCTCATCAACTCTGGAAGTTGGTCTTCAAACTCTTGGATCTCTAATGGACTTCATCATCACAGGTCTTCAACTCTCCCAATCCCCAAGCAAACCCAATACCCCACACAGACAAATGAATTAACCCTAGAGAGGGCACACCACACAGTCAAACAATATAAGCAGTATACTGATAGCAATAGGGGAATCCTAATATTTTCTAAGGGATCTATTAACTACCCATAATCCCTATAGTCCCATACCCCAAAGATTCAATCTCTAATTCCTAAGGGAAATGATCTAATCCACCTATGTTATCTCCTAAACCCTAGTTTTGATCATGCTAATCACATCTAAACAAATCACCTAAAATTAAATCCTAAAATTGTGAATTAAATTGTATATACAAGATAAAGGTCTAAGCTAATCAACCTAAAAAGAATGGGTCAAAAATATTAAAGCATTTAATCAAACCAAAATTAACAAATTCATGCACTAAACTAAACATTATTTAATCCTATTTAAAAGAAAAATATGCCAAAAATATAAAAACAAAATGAAATATTAATTTTTTTATGTGATATTTTTCTTAACAAAATTATGAATAATATGCAAAAAGAACCAATTAAAATCATGCATTTTCCAATTTTTTATGATTTTTTGAAGAATTAAAAATTTGAAAGAAAATATTATGGAATTAATTGACCAAAGGGGTGCAGCAAGCAATTAAAATCAGTTAAAACAACCAGATGGGCCCAGACTGGGGGGCGCGCATAGCAAGCGCGTCTGGGCCCAATGACTCAGCAAACATAACAAAAAAATAAAAAAGATGGAAACGGTGTATATAGCAATTAAAACAGTTCAATATCATTGGGCCTTGGTTGGGAGGGGTACGAATAGCAAGGGAAATCTGAGCCCATTCAGAATTTTAAGTGAAACACATCGTTTCACTTTGAGGACTTCCCTCCGTTTTGAACTTTGAATTCTGGCCTTTGGATTGAAGTCTGAGTCCAAGTCAAACCCTCCATCGTGTGGCTCTCGCTTCATCTTCAACCTTGAAACCCTAGGGTTTCAGAAAATCCAATCACCATGCACAGATCTTCCACAGCTCGGTTCTCCCTCAATTCTCCACGAATTCACACGCTATAAAAACCAAAAACACTCCATTCTATTCCCTCTACACAGCCATGCCATTATCTTCTTCTAAAACTTACTCAAGAAACAAACCCGATAGGTGTAACATTCGGATTCCACCATTTTAACCTGTTAACAACCATCTCAATTCTTTCTAATTCTTGCCCTAACATGCTCTACACTTCATGCTGATCACATTAAGCTACATATCCAAGATTATAGTGCATTATTCTATGAGTTACAAGTCCTAACAGTTTTGATACACCAATGGCAACCTCCATGAAACCTCTCCAAACTTTGTGAAATCCATCATCTAACCTATCTTAACCGTTCTATGCTAACAAATCACTAGGATTCTAACTAAAACAGTCAATTCGAGGAGGAAACTTACCTGGTATAAATTAGGAAAACAGCTATGGAAATCCTTGGATCTCATGCTTGTAATGAGTGGAAATTGATCAGTGAACTTGATTATGAGTTCTGTATGCAAAGATTCTTGCTCCAATGCCTTGAAACTTTGTAAGCACTTCTTCTTGCACCTTGAATGATAAACTTGAACAGCACGAATTCTTCTCCAATTCTACCAAATTCTGATGAAAATATGATCTATGAAAGATGTTGATGATGATCAGATCAAGAAAAATGGAAATTGATGGAGATTTGATGGAGTTTGAATTGATTTTGCAAAATGGAAGAATTGTGTATAACTTGTGTTTATGAACAAATGAATCACCAACCATGGCATGAAGCCACTCAATGCAATATATAGATGTCATTGGAAATTCCTAGAACCTTGGAGAAACTTCCCATGCACACTTTCCCTTGGATTTGGATTATGTAACTTTCTTTGTAAGTAACCAAGCATATCTCTCAAATCTTGAACCAAACTCAAAATTCTACTTTTGCCAATGTTCTTAAAACATTTTTTCCAATCAAAATGACCTATAATTTCATCCCATTTGGCCAAATTATGAAAAATCTCAAATTTAGGTCATTTTTCATTCATTAAATCCACCAATTTTGAAACCTTGAGCTATGAACCTTTCCAATCTTTCATGACCACTTTTCTAGACTCAAAATGTCATTTGGAACAAGTTTTCTGTTGTGAAGTGTTTCATTTGAAGCTTCCTTGTATGAGTTTTGGGCATAGGCTTGAAATGACCTGTAATTCTCAGATGACCAAAATGCCCTTTGCTTGCCAAGACCATAAGTAGAGTTCCACAAATCATATGAAGGCATACCATACCATTTTAGAAAGATAAGATAATGAGGAACAACTCTTATGTTGACCAGAAATTCATTTGAAATCTCTTTGAGGGGTAAAAGTTGCTTGGAAGACAAGTAACTTTCACAGACAAAATTTCAGATACCCCAGATGACCTGTAACTTGCAAGAACCATAACTTGAGTTCTATAAATCTCCTTGATGTCTTCCACCACTAAAATTAAAGGTATTGAGATCCTCTACAAGTTTCATGTTGACCAAGGATCCATTTGAAGCTTGCATTTTGACTTATCTTGATTGGAAATTTGACCTAAACTAGGGGATTTTACACAGAAACCCTAATTTAGAAACTCCTCTTCTCCTTGATTTCTCTTGATTTCCTCTTAGCACATCACCATATCCTTATTTATATGTCAAATGATGAACCCCACATCTCTCCAATAGCCCTTAATACCCTTCAATCAAACAATTGACCTAGAGTTGACCTAGAGTTGACCCAGATGAAACCCTAGTTGACTGTCTTCAACTGCAACTCTTGTGATCATATCAATGACTTGCCTCCTTCTTCAAATGACTTTCTAAGTCTTCCATGATGTCCACATACTCTCCATGCTCAATTTACAGCTCACAACTTCTTTGATGATCTTCAGATACCCTCAGGATAGGAGATAGATGCACTGCTTGACCCATTGACTTCTTTAGCTTCAATTTCTTGCTGATGACTTGAATGAGATTGACTTTGAACAATAACCTCTTGATAGGTTCATAGAGATGAGAATAGTACTTGGCCCCTGGTTGGATGACTTGCTATGCTATGCTATGCAGATGATTAGACTATGTACATGACTCTATATGCAAATGCTAATGCAATTGAAACATAAACCAAATGAAATAGGTTGAGCAAGTTTTAGGGTGCAACAGCTGCCCCTATTCAAGCGACTTGGACCCGATTGGGTGAAGAGCGAACGGCCTTCGAACATTCGAGGTACGAGACGGTTGAATACTAAGAACCCGGAAATTTTCCAACCACAGAAATAAACTGCACCACTGCTTGGGGAACGACATCCACCAACTGAATCTAACTGTTACAGCAACCAACTGATCCATTAGCGACCGCTGGGGATTATTTTCATCAGCCTGAAAAAGATTCTATCATCGAAAAACTTGTCCATGTTAGGACTCCTGTTTCGTCAACACAAAGAAACATCAACTAAACTTGTCCACGTCAGGACTCCACCTGTTGTCAACCCGGAAAAATCTCGGCAACTTCGCTGGGGATGAATCGTCCGCATTTCATCAGAAATAAATCGTCCACGTTAGGAATAAACTCTTCCATGTTAGGAATAACACCGTCCACGTTAGGACTAAGACTTCGTCTGGATCTGTCCCCGTCAGGACTAAACTCTTCCACGTCAGGAATAACTCTCTTCTGGATCCGTCCACGTCAGGACCACACTTTCCACGTGAGGAATACATCTTTCCACGTAAGGAATACGTCTTCTTTCCATGTAAGGAATAAATCTTTTTCCCCGTAAGGAAACCAACTTCTTTTCTGAATCTGTCCACGTCATGACTAAACTTTTCAGGTTATGAATACATCGTCCACGTTAGGACCCACCCTTCCCCGTCTGGAATAAACTTCTCTCCATCTTATGAATAACATCTTTCCACGTAAGGAATGCATCTTTCCACGTAAGGAACCACAATCTTTCCACGTAAGGAATAACTTCTTTCCACGTAAGGAATCATTTGTCCACGTAAGGACTACATCGTCCACGTTAGGACCCACCTTTCCACGTAAGGAATGCCATCTTTCCACTTAAGGAATAACGTCTTTATTTGTCCACGTCAGGACTCCCATCTCGTCTTGATTTGTCCACGTCAGGACTTCCATCTTCTCTGCTGAGGAAATAAACTTGTCCACATCAGGACTTACATCTCGCCCACACAAATAGAGATAAACTTGTCCGCGTCAGGACTTGCGCATCTTCGACTCGCTGGGGAAATAAAACTTGTCCACGTCAGGACACACACTTTGCCAGCACGAAGGAGGATACATTTGTCCACGTCAGGACTCGCGTATCTTGTCATCACGAAGAACTACAAACTTGTCCACGTCAGGACGCACATCTCACCATTACGAATGAAGATATCTGCTGGAAATAAATTGTCCACGTCATGACACCAACACGAAGAGTAACCAACTTTGTCAACGTCGTGACTTCACATTCAATCAATACCAAGAAATCAAATCTGTCCATGTTAGGACTCGCACATATCGTCAACATGAGGAAATCAATTTGTCCACGTCAGGACTTCACATTCCATCAAATCTGAGTAATCGAACCTATCCGCGTTAGGATTAACACCTCTTATCAATACGGGGAAATAAATCTGTCCATGTTAGGACCCCCACTTCTCTAGCACGAAGAAAACCTGTCGATAAAATTGTCCACGTTAGGACTCATATCTCCATTGGTCCCAAACCACAAACTTCTCAACACTGACGTAACAGCAACTTTGGGGCGGACTCTACTGGGGATATTAGGAAACCAAATTACCGGACGCCTGTTCTGATAACCAGCGGCAGCTTCTGAAATTCTGATTCATGAAACCCTTTGATGACAAATAACTCTGCTCGGGGACAAAGAGAACTTCATCATGATAATTCTGTGGGGAATAATACCAAAGCTGACACTATCATTGAATGTCTCACGTCGAGACCTCGACCTTTTGGTAATTCACTTGAGCAAGAGCTCTCTCTACCTGCAAGAGAAACAATACTTGAAACAAACGGTTAGCCAACATGGTCTATGTTTCAAAATGCATATGTTTGACAATGACGCCATGCTCCACTCGACATGGAAATGCTACGCGCTTTTATTTGGTGGATGCAGATATGACACTATATGTCAATGCAAATGCAGACTCGAACTGCTGGGATACAGAAAACCGCTTCAGCAAAATAAATGCTGAAGACAATGCCGACTCCGCTGGGGATAGCCAGGTGCTACAGAATATTCCAGCAAAATAAATGCTGGAAGAGTGGGATCAACTCCGCTGGGGATTGGGAACTTAACCAAGTACCTCGTTGAAGTAACACCCTGCTGGGGAATATAACTCTGCTGGGGAATAGCAGATGTGCACAGTATGATTGGAATTCTGCTGAAGAGTGAACGGATATCACACGGTATTCTGACAAAATAAATGCCAGGGCACACAACCAACTCTGCCGGGGAGAGTCTTAATCTTCGAGTTCCACTGGGAGGAAAGTACTTGCTGAAAAGAGAGCTCCGCTGAGGACAAAACGATCCTCTTGGGGAAAATCAACTGACTCCGCTGGGGGAGCGTAAATGACCCTGCGGGGAAAGGTGAAATGTCTGAATACGGCTCACCAATTGGAAATATTAATCTTCTGAGGCTAAACCACTCTGCTTGAGATAGAGGAATCCTTCTGGGGACACCACACTGTCTGAATACAGCCTTTGCTCTTGGAATCGCCAAACTCTGCTAAGGATAAACGATTTTGCTGGAGAATATCCTTTGGAATAAGCTACGACTAGCTGGGGAGCTTGATCCTTCTTCAGTAAGGAACATTGCTATCTTAGAAATGCGACCTGCGTGGGGATTCACTTCTCTTAACGATCAAGTTCCTTCGTTACGAACTTCTGGTCCACACTGCAATCTTTTGATCGTCCACTTCATACAGCTACGAACCCTGCAACAACACAAACGAGACAAGACAAGTCTATGCAACCAAATCTATTCAGGTTAGCGTTAGTGACATAGTTTTCAGTTAATTCAAAGTTTTAGCAATTATTGGCAAGGGCCAGTGACGTTATGCACATGCTAGTTTCATCAAACTTAGGCGTTTATCATGCACAAAACAGTAAAGAACCAACATCAAATACTGAATGACATATTTTATTGATTGGGCCCCTGAATGGGCGGAGTTTTGTACACGGGATGTAACTCCTGGAAAGAGGAAGCTACGCACAACAAATACACAAGTATGCACAAGAAGCATAAATATATTGACAAATTAAATTTGTACACATGTCGGCAACGGGATGCAGATGAACATCACGAACTGATCCTCCTATGACTCGCCCGACTCCAATGCTTTTCCGGTATCCACACTTCCGAAGAGATTGTATCTGATAATCTCCCCCTCGGGGATATTCTCCCGCACCAATGCTCAAATGCAATATCAAATTCGGACCGCAGTCATTTGCTTTTCAAATCCCTAACTTTTGCGTGAACCGCCCTTTACGGGTTTTCAGTTCACCGGGATACCCTTTTTTGCCGAAGCCGCCCAGTGTAGGTTTTCAACTTCGCGGGTGTACATTTTTTCATTTTATCCCTAATTTTTGCCCGAACCTTTCATTCTGTTTTTGGTTCGCCAGGATGCCCCATTTTTGCCTGGACTCTCTTTTTTTTGTCCAGCGGGTCAATTTCAAGCAAAGTATTTTTTAACTGCGTCCGAATTCACAGGCGACGTAAAGTCTTCACCGTCCATGGTGGACAACAACAAAGCTCCTCCTGAAAAGACTTTTCTGACCACGTATGGCCCTTCGTAATTAGGGGTCCACTTGCCCCTGTGATCTGCCTGCGGCGGGAGAATCCTTTTCAGCACAAGGTCGCCCGTCTGAAAGCTCCGCGGATGTATCTTCTTATCATATGCTTTCTTCATTCAGCTCTGGTATAAACGACCGTATGCTAGAGAAGCTAGCCTCTTCTCATCCATTAAACTTAGCTAGTTCAACCTGTCTTTCACCCATTCTGCCTCGTCTAGTTGGACATCTCGCAATACTCTCAGAGAAGGAATCTCAACTTCCAATGGTAGCACTGCTTCCATTCCGTATACCAGCGAGAACGGGGTTGCCCCGGTTGATGTGCGTACCGTCGTACGATAACCGTGCAAAGCGAAAGGCAGCATCTCATGCCAATCCTTGTAGGTCACCACCATCTTTTGAACGATCTTCTTTATATTCTTGTTGGCCGCTTCAACAGCGCCATTCATCTTGGGTCGGTAAGGGGAGGAGTTGTGATGCTCGATCTTGAAATGCTGACAGAGCTCCTTCATCATTTTGTTGTTCAGGTTTGAACCGTTGTCAGTGATTATCCGCTCGGGGATCCCATATCTACAAATGATATCTCTCTTGATGAACCTGGCCACCACCTGCTTCGTTACATTCGCATAAGATGCCGCCTCCACCCATTTGGTGAAATAATCGATTGCTACTAGAATGAACCGATGCCCATTAGAAGCTGTCAGCTCGATCTTTCCAATCATATCGATTCCCCACATCGAGAATGGCCATGGAGATGACATCACATTCAGAGGACTCGGAGGCACATGGATCTTGTCAGCATAGATTTGGCACTTGTGGCACTTCCTCGTAAACTTGAAACAATCAGTTTCCATAGTCAGCCAAAAATAACCTGCCCGCAGCAGCTTCCTCGTCATAGCATGCCCACCAGCATGCATACCAAAGGTACCTTCATGTATTTCCTCCATGAGCAGCTTTGCCTCTTTCTCATCTACGCAACGCAGCAGCACCAAATCGTGGTTTCTTCTGTATAAGACACCATCCGGATTCAAGTAGAAATTACCCGCTAATCTCCTGAGAGTCTTCTGATCTTGACTGGATGCCCCAGCCGGATACTCTTTATTCTTTAGGAAATTAAGGATATCGAAAGACCACGGTTTGTCGTCGGATGCTTCATCAATAGCAAATACGAAGGCAGGTCTGTCAAGTCGAGAGATAACAATTCTGGGAGCCTCGTTCCAGAAGTTGACTTTGTACATGGAAGACAAAGTGGCCAGGGCGTCAACCATTTGATTTTCTGCTCTCGGTACGTGATGCAATTCAACCTTGTCAAAGAAAGGCAATAATCTCCTTGCATAGTTCATGTACGGTGTCAAGTTGGGCTGACGTGTCTCCCATTCTCCTTTTATCTGATTCACCACCAGAGCTGAGTCTCCGTATACGTCTAGATTTTTGATTCGCAAATCAATGGCTTCTTCAAGCCCCATAATACAAGCTTCGTATTCGGCTTCATTATTGGTAACCGGAAAGGTCAATCGAGCCGTAAACGGGATGTGCGACCCGTGTGGAGTAGTGATGATTGCCCCTATTCCGCTACCGTAAGCGTTTACAGCTCCGTCAAAAATCAACTTCCACTTGGAACCCAATTCTGGTCCTTCGTCTGGCAACGGCTCTTCGCAATCTTTCATCTTTAGGTACATGATATCCTCGTCAGGAAAATCAAACCTCATCGATTGATAATCTTCAATAGGCTGCTCTGCCAAGTACTCAGACAGTACACTCCCCTTTATTGCCTTCTGCGAGACATACTGGATGTCATATTCAGTCAAGACCGTCTGCCACCGGGCAATTCTCCCTGACAACGCCTGCTTTTCGAATACATATTTGATAGGGTCCATCTTCGAGATGAGCATGGTTGTATGATTCAGCATGTATTGCCTCAAATGCTTGGCGGCCCAGGCTAGCGCGCAACAAGTTTTCTCAAGCATTGAATACCGAGATTCACATTCAGTAAATTTCTTACTCAAGTAGTAGATCGCATGCTCTTTTCTCCCTGCCTCGTCGTGTTGACCGAGAACACAACCCATGCTTCCCTCAAGAACTTTCAAATATATAATCAAGGGTCTCCCTGCCACTGGGGGTATCAAAATAGGAGGCTCCTGCAAATACTGCTTTATTTTATCAAACGCCTTTTGACAATTTTCGTTCCACGTTACAGCTTGATCTTTCTTCAACAGCTTGAATAATGGTTCACACGTAGCAGTTAGGTGAGATATGAACCGAGCAATGTAGTTCAACCTCCCTAAAAACCCGCGCACCTCTTTCTCTGTTTTAGGCGTCGGCATCTCTTGAATTGCTTTTATTTTTGCAGGATCGACCTCTATTCCTCTTTCGCTTACGATAAACCCCAGCAGTTTACCCGATCTCACCCCGAAGGTGCACTTGTTAGGGTTCAGTCTCAGCCTGAACTTCCTAAGCCTTTTGAATAACTTCAGCAGATTCACCAGATGCTCTTCCTCCGTCTGGGATTTGGCAATCATATCGTCAACATAAACTTCGATCTCCTTATGCATCATATCATGGAAAAGAGTCGTCATCGCACGCTGATACGTTGCCCCGACATTCTTTAACCCAAAGGGCATCACTTTGTAACAAAATGTTCCCCAAGGTGTTATGAAAGTAGTCTTCTCCATGTCCTCTGGCGCCATTTTAATCTGATTATAGCCTGAGAAGCCATCCATGAAGGAGAATACGGAGTATTGAGCAGTGTTGTCAACTAGCACATCGATATGAGGAAGTGGAAAATCATCTTTCGGGCTCGTTTTATTTAAATCACGGTAATCTACGCACATTCTCACTTTACCGTCTTTCTTTGGCACTGGTACAATGTTAGCGACCCATGCAGGATATTTTGTCACAGCTAGGAAACCAGCATCCCACTGTTTCTGAACCTCCTCTTTAATTTTCACTGCCATATCTGGTCTAGTTCTGCGAAGCTTTTGCTTGATCGGCGGGCATTCTTCTTTCAACGGCAGACGGTGCACAACCATATCTGTATCGAGCCCAGGCATGTCTTCATACGACCAAGCGAACACATCACTATACTCTCTGAGCATTTCAACCAGTCTTCGCTTGACGTTGCTCTGCAGCGCGGCTCCTATGCGAATATTCTTTTCAACCCCTTCTGACCCCAGGTTAATGATTTCGATGACCTCCTCATGAGGCAGAATGACTCTCTCTTCTTGCTTCACCAACCAAGACAGTTCTTCGGGAACGTCACCATCTTCCACAATCTCTTCTTCGGCCTGAAATACCGGGTGCTCAAAGTCGGGACGAGTCATAGGTGGTTCAAGGATGTCATCTGAAAATGTTATCCTGCAAAAGGAATGGTTAAATGCTTCAAAATGCGTATAAAGCGAATAACCACGTTGCCATTTTATTGAAAAATACAAAACAGGAAACACAGAGATCGCAATATTTGCACATGAAAAACGCCTTTTATTTAATGATAAACACGCAATGTTCATAACAGCACAGCCCTAAGCAAGTCATGATGCCCCGGGCAAGACACCAGATTGTTCAACAATTAAAAAAAAACAAAGTATTACTGTTTAAGAGTCACATGAACAATCTCCTGAATAGACCAGTTGCACAACCCCTGTCCTGGCATGCTCGGCTGAATCCAGGCGTCCATATCGCAATCGCTGTCTCCTTCGTCAGACTCCGAAGCAGCGTTGATGGTTTCATGACATACTCCACTAGCAGTGATGGTTATTGGTCCTCTGAAACGGGGTGCTCCCACGGCAGGTGTTGATGACGACGGTTGATATCCCAGCCCGAACCGGTCCATCTTCACAGGAATATCCAGCACTTTGCCCCAGCCCTTTGCCTCACCGGTCTCTACCAGAGCTTGAGCTTCTTTATACGACGAGACGGCTATCTCTGACACTTTGCTCGGCCCGGGACCTTTGTCCTTGATGCGCAACCCTTCAAATGCCTGGCAGGGTGTTTCGTGAACCTCTCCATCGACCTCCACATACTTAAATGATGACAGATGGCTGACCAGGATGTCTTCTTCTCCGCATACAGTGACTACGCTGTCTCCTACCATATATTTCAACTTTTGATGCAAAGTAGACGTGACTGCCCCAGCCCCATGGATCCAAGGTCTTCCGAGCAGGCAGCTATATGCAGGCTGGATGTCCATGATATAAAATTCAGTTGCGAAAACCTCCGGCCCCACCTGTAGAGGTAATGTTATAGATCCAAAAACCGTTCTTCGCGTACCATCGAATGACCTGACCACCAAGTCACTGGGCGTACACAATATTCCTCTGACATCTAGCTTCATCATTGCTTTCTTGGGCAGCACGTTCAAAGACGATCCGGTGTCTACCAGTACATGCGACATGACTGATCCTCTACACTCGACAGATACGTGCAGCGCCATATTATGATCTCTCCCCTTAGGAGTTAAGTCGAAGTCTGTAAAGCCCAAGCTATGGCCTGCATTCACATGCGCCAGCACTCCTTCCAGCTGATTCACTGAGACATCTTGGGGTACGAAGGAAGTATCCAGGACTTTTAGCAATGCATTTCTGTGAGCTTCAGAACACAATAGCAACGACAGTATAGATATTTTTGACGGCGTCTGTTGCAGATGCTCAACAATCTTATAATCACTTTTACGAATCAAGCGCATGAACTCTTCTACATCCTTCGATGCCGTTGCTTTTTCATTCCCCTGCACAGGAACATTCTCAATCATCTTTCCCTTTCCCTTCGCCAGTCGTTCGGCCTCTACCTCCGGTGATATGAATATTCTTCCACTCCTTGTCATACCTCCGGTACCCACAACATTATCTACAGTCTCAGCTGGCTGCTTATTAACATCAATTTTTACTCTGTCACAATACACTTCCAACACATAGGACCATGGGACTGCCTTTGTGCTCTCGTACGGGATTGGTCCGGCCTTAGTAATAGTGATCGGTGGTCGTTGGGTTGGTGTTGTTATGGTGATCGTCTTTCGAGGAATCGTCACAGTGGCCACATCACTTTGTTTGTCTGCTAATGCCCCTGCAGGCTCATCAATCGCTGCTCGGTCAAACTGCAATGTACCGCCATCTATTAAAGTCTGGATACCTTTCTTTAAGTCATCACACCCCCCAGCTAGGGTCCAGCACTCTAAGCAGTACTCGTCACATCCTGGATAGACACCACCTTGCAACAATCGGCTCTTTATTTCACACAACGGCGTCTTTAAATCATCGACATTCATAATCAAATTCAAACCCTCTTCAGTCAGAATGGCGTTTGCCCCATGATTGGGCATGGGCTTCTGCACTATATTTGGACCCGCCGTTCCAAAATTGATAGCCTTACTATCCAATAGATTCTGCACAACATGCTTGAATGCATGGCAACCCTCTACATCGTGGCCCGGAGCCCCTGAGTGGAATTCACATTGCCTGCTTGCATCATAACCATACGGAGGAGTGCCTGTTATTGGTGCCAGAGTTCTCTTCTCTACCAAGCTCAGCCCTAGTAGCGTCTGTAACAAATCTGCATACGTTGAAGGAGGCTTTTCAAACACTCTCCTTGGTTTACCCCCTGGAATCTGCGCTGGGCAGGCTGTGCCCCCTGCTGTGGCTGCTGCTGCTGTTGCTGTTGTTGTTGAAATGGTTGTTGCTGAAACGGAATAGTAACACTCGCCACCTGCTGCGGCTGATTATACTGGTTTCGACCTCTGCCCCGGCCTCGGCCTCGGCCCCCAAACACTGCGCTTGCATCGCCCTGACGGCGCCCACCAAAAGCCTTCCTGTTACTGCCAGATGCAGTAGATTCCTCAGCTTGGAATCTTCCCTGCTTAATGTTGCTTTCAATCTTTTCTCCCATCAGAATTAAGTCTGAGAAACTGCCCAAAGATGTGTGAAACAACTTGTCATAAAACATGCCGGTGAATGTTCATATGAACATGTCATTCATTTCCTTGTCCTCTAGAGGAGGATGGACTCTAGCAGCCATGTCGCGCCATCTCTGCGCATATTCTTTAAAGCTCTCACCCTTCTTCTGAGACAGCCCTTGCAATTGGACCCGGTTGGGTGCCAAGTCGCTGTTATACTTATAGTGAGCTACAAATGCCTCTGCCAGCTGCTTCCATGTCTTTATATGAGTTGGTTCCAGTCCCATATACCACTCGAGGGAAGGGCCTGACAAACTATCTTGAAAGAAATGCATTAGCATTCTCTCATCAGTTGAATACGCAGACATCCTTCTGTAATATGACCGCACGTGCACTTTCGGACAGGTGTCCCCTTTATACTTGTCAAAGGTAGGAGCTTTGAATTTGATGGGCACCCTCAAGCCAGGCACTAGACCCATTGTTGACATGTCTAAGCCCACAGCACTTTGATTCACGACCCCCCTCATCTGCTCTTCTAGCATTCTGATCCTCTGGGAGTCATCCATAGGTCCCTCGAAACCTCCACCGGAGAAAGCGTCCTCTTGCTGGTCCTCTTGCCAGTTACCATTCCCAGCTCCATATCCATCGTATCCATTGTTACGGCCAGCTCTAATTTGATTCATCACCGGGCCTCGCCCTCTGTTACCGTATCCCGGAGCAACTCCAGCAGGTCCAAAAGTCATCAACCCAGCGCCATTTCCATTTCCGAATCCTCCATAACCCTGATTGGTCACACCAAAACCGTCCTGCCCAAAACCTTGAGCATTGAAACCATATTTCCCAGCCTGGTCAAACCCTTGATCATTGAAACCGAATCCAGTATTACCAAAGCCGTTGCCTCCCATATTATCTCCCATGTTAACATCTCCAAGCCCAACGTTATGGACAGCCGTCTCGTTCCCAATTCCAACGTTACTGTACCCAGCAGCAGTACTGTTGTTGACATTGACAGCAGGCATGTTGACTACAGGTGGAGCCACTGGTGTGGGAGTACCATCCCCATGAACAGTGTCGACTCGCACAGACTAATGATCCTCATTCCCATGCCCAGCATTTCTGACCAACAGAGACTGCACCATAGCTTGCAAATTCTCCTGACCTTTCGCAATAGTCTCCATGGTCTGCATGAAGAGCGCCAGCTTCTCGCGCATGTCTTGCATCTCATTCTGCATTTGATCCATGATTCTTCGACAGTTGGTGCGAGTGGAATATCGGTGTGGGCGCTGATCTTCAATCCTGAAAAGACCTGGTACAGGGCAAGAAATAAGGTACCATCCAATGATCACCTGTAATGCAATATGAATATGAATGCAATGCAACGTGTGTCTGTGCATTAGGGAAATTCATTCCCCGATTCTAGTGTGAAGGTGCCAGTGCAGTGACAGTGCTAGCAATACGAAGATCGGAGCCGAATCAAAGAAAACGCCTCATATATTGCAGAGAAATCCAATAAGCCAAGAATACAATATCACTGAGTGTACAATAAGAAGGCATGACCTCAACCAACAATCCTGGTGATGGTCAGCGCTATGCAAATAAAGCATCAATACATGAAATGGTCAAATACACTCATAAGCCTGATACTCTTCTAGAAACTTCTTAGTCTCTGGATGACTTGGCCGAGTAAGCAGCCCTTCAACAAGTTGATTTCTTCGTTTGAGCACACGTCGCACGTCTCCAGCAGTTTCCTTCCATGCCCCTTCTCCGAAGCGATCCTCTAGCTTCCGCTTCTGAGACACAGCTTCATTCCTGCCTTCGATGGCCTTGTTCAACGCATTCTGGAGACTATACCTGGTCATCACCTCTTCTTCATACTTCTTAATGCTAGCTTTCAACTGCTCTTCGAGGTCGGAAATTTGCTGCTTCAACTTATCTTCCCTCTTTTTATTGTTGGTCAGCGTAGCATTCCAAGTCTTGTTACAAGAAGAGATTTCCCGGTGAGCGGCATCGAGTGCTTTCTTTTTGGATTCCAACATGTCATGGGAGCTTCTGAACTCTTGCCCCAGACGTTCGCGCTTCTTTTTCTCCTCAGTCAACTCAGCTCCTAGTCTGTTTACTAGCTCGATCTGCTGTTGGAAAGCATGCACAGCCTTGTTTTTCTCACTGCGTATCTGAGCTAGCTCTTGCTCTAACCCTTCATTGATCTTCATCAAGGCTTCCTTTTCTTTAACAACTTGCTCGTAGGCCTCCCTAGTAATAGTAGTTGGCTCTTCCGCTGGAATATGAACAGGGACTGGTGCATCTGGAAATGGCATCCGCAACTGTCTTGCTCTCTCTTGGATCCAAACTCTGTATGGTGCATAAGCCTGACAATCATTCTTCCCCAACAGTGGCTTCCCTCTTCTGTTAATACGTGTCCATGCATGCTGAAGCTTCGCTAGTAACTCTCCATTCAGATCCCCGGTGAAGTACAGAGATTCCTGTACTTCTTCCTCCTTTGGTGGGTTCTTCAGCGCATATCCGAACTGGCGAACGAACAGAGAAGGGTTGTAATTGATACACCCTTTTCTTCCTATCAACGGAACATTAGGGTACCCAGAACAACTGAAAATAAGCTCAGACCCCAACAAGTCTCGGTCAAACCACTTAATATCTTCAGAAGATAGCCTCATCAGGCGCTCTGGCCAGCTAGCTGTAGTTGCACTCTCCACAAAAGGTCCCTTCAAGGGAAGATGGCTCTTAAACCACATGTTCAACAGCGGCGCACAACAGTAGACAGTTTTCCCCCTTCTATTTTCATTTTTGTAGTGCAATGAATGATAGAAGTCTCCGATCAAAGTGGGCACCGGGTTGCCAGCAGCAAACAGATGGAAAGCGTCCAAATCCACAAAGTTGGGTAAGTTGGGAAACAGCACAATTCCGTAAATGCATAGAGCCAAGATAGCGTTGAAGACTATCCAGCACCCATTCTTGGCATACTCCTGAGCTTTGCCAACCAGAAAATCAAGGGAGAAACCGGGAACCCCAAGCCAAGAAGTCACTAGTAGTTCAGCAGCGTTCATGTGCAAGGCCTTAGCTAATTCCTCCAACTTGGGCTCAGCAGCCGAGTGAATAAAGGGAACCTTGTTCTGCATTGGTAGCTCAGTAAACTCCACATACTCTTCAATGGTAGGCCCCAGAATAAAGTCAGCAAACGTGAAACATCTCAAAGTCGGGTCATAGAATTGCATCAGCGTGTACAGCCCATTCATCTCAACAGCAGTTGGCTTGCAGACTAGTCTCAGCAATCTTCCATGACTCATCATGAAACTTCTCCTAACCTCCTCATCAGCAAGGGACATCAGACCAAGTAAGGGAGTAATGTCAGGTGTCGGCAACTTGTACGTAACGGTCTTCCTCAAACCAGCCATGATCAGTACTCAGAAGTCCGGGCACTAGAACCAGGGAATATGCAAATGCACCTGCAGTACAGACACACGTTAATGGGATGCAATGATAATGATTATGCAAACTATGCAATGCAAGTAACATGCAACAGGGACCAAATGCAGTGGCTGAGAAGCCTGAACCATATCAAGAAGTCTCAGATAGACTCTCCAGAATTCCTCAAACTCTGGTCTCAGATAGACCTAAAACAAAGCTCCAACACTGGTCTCTGACAGACCCTCATAACATAACTCTGACTGGTCTCCGACAGGCCTCAAATCATAACTCCAACTGGTCTCTGACAGACCTTAGAACTCTCCAACTGGTCTCTGATAGACCTCATAACTCTCCACCTGGTCTCTGACAGACCTCATAACTCTCCATAAATACCCAGGATCTCTGATCAAGAAATAACCGGTATCTGAAGGTCTAGTTACCTGCATAACCCCAAACCCTCTCACAGGTGGATGTCCTAGTAACTGACAAAGGTATGGCATCCTATGCGGTCGTCGGCGTCACAGACTTTCAGGGTTGATGATACGATTCCCAGAAGGAGTGGCATCATCAAATCCTGAAGAGGCCTCACTTAGCCAACTTCCAAATGATCGGTTCCCGGAGTCGACAATTCAGCTGACCAACAACCCCTTCGACCCAAAGGGTAGAAAAAAAAGCCAACTAGAAGAACCTCGTCCGAGTGTAGATTTCATGAGACACTAATGCAGGCAAAGCCGGCACGCGCCCACTACTTTCTACTCTAATTCTAGGTGCACTCAAGCCCAGGTCCGACTTATCTCTCAATCATGGAACACCCATCACACCCCAATACAGCAATAATAATCAATAATATATAATGCTGAAAATAAAGGTCAGAAATATAAATCCATACAAAATCCTCGACGGGAAAACAAGCGTTAGGATTGACTCGCTCAAGGGACGTTGGATCCCAAATGCATAAGGACTATCGCAGTCCTTAGCAGCCAGGGGACGTTGGGTCCCCAGCAGAGTCGTCAGCTGTCGCTACTGCGAAAATCGGCGTCGGCTGAACAGAAGAGTCGCCACCGTGCGTTATTTATCCCACAGGAGGGAAAGGAAACGCTCAGAGTAAACCTACCGCAAAGACGGGAAAGGTATGGTCATCGCAACCAAAACCTGGATTCGGGAGTCGGTTACGCAAGGGGAAGGTATTAGCACCCCTCACGTCCGTCGTACTCGACGGGATCCACGCTTGTTTTCGGGTATGGATTGTTATTCTATCTACTCTACAGGTCTGGGGTTAAAAGGAAAGAAAATGACTCGGCAAAGTATCGCACTTTATGCCTACGTATTCCGGTCTGGAACGAGAAATCAGAGTCAACGTAGTTCGCCTACCTACGGGAAAGGAGGGGAAGGTTGCTCGCTAGGATATCGCATCCTATGCCTACGTACTTTCATACAGCATGAAAGATCAGAGCAAACGTAGTTCGGGTCACGGAAGACACAGGTTTGTCTTGATTGCTTTTTATTCCTTCTGAAAAAGGTTTTTCTGATTAACAGTCCAAGCGGACAAAAATGACGTTTTGATGAGTTCACATTCTTTTACGGAAGAAGTGGCTTTTATTGTGTTTGAAATCTTATTGTGTTTTTCTGTTTGTTTTGAGAAAGAAGAGACAGAACTCTAACCTACGGTTGCGAAGGGAATCAAACTATCCTAATGTTATCATGCATAGGTTAAGACTTAGTGTCTATCATGCTCCTCTCTTGCGCAGAGAGAAACAGAGATCCTAAGGGAATAGACGGAAACAGAAACAATAGCATATATATAATAAAGCAGTAAAATGCATGGATGCAGCAATACAAGTGAGGCAAGGGAGTCCCACTCAACCTCGAACCTAGAAAACAATAGGCAAAAGTGAACAGAATTCACTTTCAACCCAACAGGGTAAACAGCAAACAATACATTCAGGGAAAACCAATCAATACATCTGAAATGAATAACAGCAAAAATAAACAGCCACAGCAGCTCTGCATCATCATCTTCAAGTCATCTCCAAACAACTTCAGGCAAGCCTCAGTCTTCATCTCCACAGCCGTCAAGCAAGGTCTTTGATTATCAGTCTTCCATCTGCAATGGCTTTTCTTCAAGTCTCAATCTCCAAGAGGAATATCAGTCAACAAGAGGAAATGAATGTTAAACAGTCAACTGCCTACCAAGGGTGGCTTATTAACTGTTAACATTATACAAACAGGTTTCTCTCAAAAGTTCTATCTTTCAAATACATTCACTGATCCTTCCAAAGGAAGGAGGTGGATATTTGAAAGAGACTTTGAATCATAGAGAAGGAATGGAGGCAGACAAGGCCTTCCATGTTTGTGAAACAAGCTTTCTACTCTAGAGCTCTGCCTAGCTCCTAAACCCTATACTCCTCAACAGCTGCCAGCAAAGGATACTCCTCATCAACTCTGGAAGTTGGTCTTCAAACTCTTGGATCTCTAATGGACTTCATCATCACAGGTCTTCAACTCTCCCAATCCCCAAGCAAACCCAATACCCCACACAGACAAATGAATTAACCCTAGAGAGGGCACACCACACAGTCAAACAATATAAGCAGTATACTGATAGCAATAGGGGAATCCTAATATTTTCTAAGGGATCTATTAACTACCCATAATCCCTATAGTCCCATACCCCAAAGATTCAATCTCTAATTCCTAAGGGAAATGATCTAATCCACCTATGTTATCTCCTAAACCCTAGTTTTGATCATGCTAATCACATCTAAACAAATCACCTAAAATTAAATCCTAAAATTGTGAATTAAATTGTATATACAAGATAAAGGTCTAAGCTAATCAACCTAAAAAGAATGGGTCAAAAATATTAAAGCATTTAATCAAACCAAAATTAACAAATTCATGCACTAAACTAAACATTATTTAATCCTATTTAAAAGAAAAATATGCCAAAAAAATAAAAACAAAATGAAATATTAATTTTTTTATGTGATATTTTTCTTAACAAAATTATGAATAATATGCAAAAAGAACCAATTAAAATCATGCATTTTCCAATTTTTTATGATTTTTTGAAGAATTAAAAATTTGAAAGAAAATATTATGGAATTAATTGACCAAAGGGGTGCAGCAAGCAATTAAAATCAGTTAAAACAACCAGATGGGCCCAGACTGGGGGGCGCGCATAGCAAGCGCGTCTGGGCCCAATGACTCAGCAAACATAACAAAAAAATAAAAAAGATGGAAACGGTGTATATAGCAATTAAAACAGTTCAATATCATTGGGCCTTGGTTGGGAGGGGTACGAATAGCAAGGGAAATCTGAGCCCATTCAGAATTTTAAGTGAAACACATCGTTTCACTTTGAGGACTTCCCTCCGTTTTGAACTTTGAATTCTGGCCTTTGGATTGAAGTCTGAGTCCAAGTCAAACCCTCCATCGTGTGGCTCTCGCTTCATCTTCAACCTTGAAACCCTAGGGTTTCAGAAAATCCAATCACCATGCACAGATCTTCCACAGCTCGGTTCTCCCTCAATTCTCCATGAATTCACACGCTATAAAAACCAAAAACACTCCATTCTATTCCCTCTACACAGCCATGCCATTATCTTCTTCTAAAACTTACTCAAGAAACAAACCCGATAGGTGCAACATTCGGATTCCACCATTTTCACCTGTTAACAACCATCTCAATTCTTTCTAATTCTTGCCCTAACATGCTCTACACTTCATGCTGATCACATTAAGCTACATATCCAAGATTATAGTGCATTATTCTATGAGTTACAAGTCCTAACAGTTTTGATACACCAATGGCAACCTCCATGAAACCTCTCCAAACTTTGTGAAATCCATCATCTAACCTATCTTAACCGTTCTATGCTAACAAATCACTAGGATTCTAACTAAAACAGTCAATTCGAGGAGGAAACTTACCTGGTGTAAATTAGGAAAACAGCTATGGAAATCCTTGGATCTCATGCTTGTAATGAGTGGAAATTGATCAGTGAACTTGATTATGAGTTCTGTATGCAAAGATTCTTGCTCCAATGCCTTGAAACTTTGTAACCACTTCTTCTTGCACCTTGAATGATAAACTTGAACAGCACGAATTCTTCTCCAATTCTACCAAATTCTGATGAAAATATGATCTATGAAAGATGTTGATGATGATCAGATCAAGAAAAATGGAAATTGATGGAGATTTGATGGAGTTTGAATTGATTTTGCAAAATGGAAGAATTGTGTATAACTTGTGTTTATGAACAAATGAATCACCAACCATGGCATGAAGCCACTCAATGCAATATATAGATGTCATTGGAAAGTCCTAGAACCTTGGAGAAACTTCCCATGCATACTTTCCCTTGGATTTGGATTATGTAACTTTCTTTGTAAGTAACCAAGCATATCTCTCAAATCTTGAACCAAAATCAAAATTCTACTTTTTCCAATGTTCTTAAAACATTTTTTCCAATCAAAATGACCTATAATTTCATCCCATTTGGCCAAATTATGAAAAATCTCAAATTTAGGTCATTTTTCATTCATTAAATCCACCAATTTTGAAACCTTGAGCTATGAACCTTTACAATCTTTAATGACCACTTTTCTAGACTCAAAATGTCATTTGGAACAAGTTTGATGTTGTGAAGTGTTTCATTTTAAGCTTCCTTGTATGAGTTTTGGGCATAGGCTTGAAATGACCTGTAATTCTCTGATGACCAAAATGCCCTTTGCTTGCCAAGACCATAAGTAGAGTTACACAAATCATATAAAGGCATACCATACCATTTTATAAAGCTAAGACAATGAGGAACAACTCTTATGTTTACCATAAATTCATTTGAAATCTCTTTGAGGGGTAAAAGTTGCTTGGAAGACAAGTAACTTTCACAGACAAAATTTCAGATACCCCAAATGATCTTTAACTTGCAAGAACCATAACTTGAGTTCTATAAATCTCCTTGATGTCTTCCACCACTCAAATTAAAGGTATTGGGATCCTATACAAGTTTCATGTTGACCAAGGATCCATTTGAAGCTTTCATTTTGACTTATCTTGCTTGGAAATTTGACCTAAACTAGGGGATTTTACACAGAAACCCTAATTTAGAAACTCCTCTTCTCCTTGATTTCTCTTGATTTCCTCTTAGCACATCACCATATCCTTATTTATATGTCAAATGATGAACCCCACATCTCTCCAATAGCCCTTAATACCCTTCAATCAAACAATTGACCTAGAGTTGACCTAGAGTTGACCCAGATGAAACCCTAGTTGACTGTCTTCAACTGCAACTCTTGTGACCATATCAATGACTTGCCTCCTTATTCAAATGAATTTCTAAGTCTTCCATGATGTCCACATACTCTCCATGCTCAATTTACAGCTCACAACTTCTTTGATGATCTTCAGATACCCTCAGGATAGGAGATAGATGCACTGCTTGACCCATTGACTTCTTTAGCTTCAATTTCTTGCTGATGACTTGAATGAGATTGACTTTGAACAATAACCTCTTGATAGGTTCATAGAGATGATAATAGTACTTGGCCCCTGGTTGGATGACTTGCTATGCTATGCTATGCAGATGATTAGACTATGTATATGACTCTATATGCAAATGCTAATGCAATTGAAACATAAACCAAATGAAATAGGTTGAGCAAATTTTAGGGTGCAACAAGTAGGTAACATGCATTTCTTTGTTTCAATTGGATGCCTTTGCTTAGGCTACCACACATTGGTAGTAGGCTATCCTTCATTTCAAGTTTCTCACTTGTTGTTTTGGCTGCCATATTCTTGGTAGCATGAACTACATGTCTTTATTTTATTGGAGATTCACCGTTGATGATAGTTTGATCTTTCCCCCGTGGAGTCTCGCTTTGTAGGGTCTGTTCTTTGTTGACCTTTGTGTCGCATCCAATTATTCCCCTGTGACATCATTTTCCTCACAGGACCCTTGTCTTTCATTTTCATATCATTACATATCATAAGCATTTGGTGGCATCTTAAGACCAAAAATTTGTGCAATGTTTGTATTTAAGTCCCTCCTATCGTGTCGAGACAAAGATTTCAATCTCCGTATCTCCAGATAGAAGAAACTTAAATAGGCGCATCTGTAGCACCCTAATTTTTGACCTTAAGATTCCACCTCTTTGTTCATTCTTCGCATATCATCTTTCGCTTTAACTAACCGTTTAACCAGTTTGTCCATTATGTTTTACAAGGACACGTTTGTTGTAGGAGATTAAGTGGTTTCAACCCATGGATCTCGAACTGTGATCATTATAAGATTGCTGAGAATTTTGCGGTGGGTGATGTTACAGATGGTCCTCAGTTTCAGAGGATTTTGTAAACGAGATTTGGCCTTACTCATAAGTTTTGTAAAATCGCTGAGAGAGATTCTCCATCTGAATAGCCAAGTTCAAAACATTTCTCATGCGATTTCCACTTATTCAAGATATCAAGATACAGTTCACGAGTTGCAAGTTAATTGTCGAGGTTATGGTGTGGGCCAGGATTGAAGGATTGCGTCAAATTCATAATGGGCATTATTTGGTTTCAAGTAATTGCAAGTTTTCAGATGCCTCAGGTGCAAATTGCAAAGTCTAAGTTTGTTCATAATAAGATGTGGTTTGCATTCAAACTCGGGACAAATTAAGTTCATATTTTATTAAAGGTTTGGATTCATATACATGCTCAGAGCCGAATTCCATTACAAATTCAAGTCATTACAAAAAATTACAAGGTTACATTTTTCTTGGAATTCCAGTTACAAAAATCTTAAGTCCTAAATCCTAGTTCTATCTTCAGGGTTCTGATTTCAAACTCTTCAAGCTCTATACTTCAAGTTTCATGAAGACCTGCAAAAAAAAACAATGAAAAGTTGTCAGAAGTTAGAATCATTAATGAAAAAGGGATTTCGATTATTTTTAAATTATTTTTCGACCCTCAGAGTAGTTTCATCATCGGGTTCGGAGGGGAAGCAAGAAATTGCTACCAAACCTCCATTATTCCAACAACCTCAGGCCCAATATCAAGGCAGCATCAGTTTTGTTCGAAAAAGAAGAATAAGGACATTTTTTAAAAATGATTTTCTGTCCAAGCAGCCCACAAGAAAATCCATCACCATTAAGAATCCGGAAATATCACCACCATCAAGAGGTAATAAAAATCCGGAAACAGACAAATCCAACAGCCCACAAAGAAATTCCGAAAATGGAAAGTTTCGCCATCAATAAAAAAATTCAAACGAACAGTAAACAACATCAAAGCAAATTCGAAAAAAAAAAACGGATTAACACCATCAAGATGGTTTCGAAAGTGGAAAGAAGAGATGTCCAGATCAAATAAAAAAAACGAAGTTGGAAAAGATTAAAATTTTATGAAAATCCTTCCAAAAGTATCGAATCAGATCAAATCGAAAAGGAAACGTTTTAAAAATCCTTCAAATCTCCAATCTGTTTTAAGAAGAAAAATCAAGTATATAAGAGGGACGAAGAACAGAGTTCAGGGACAAAAAAAATCCATCATCACAAAACTCGGACGGAAAAACCATTGAACCACATCATCCAAAAATCGCCATATTCGAAAATCTGCCACAAAAAAAACCCACCCAGCCTCATGCGGAACCGTCAACCATCGCATCACAAACCCACAGATCCAAACGGAATCCACGAATCCGGAAAACCCAAAGCCTCAGAATAACTCATCATTGGCCATAAATCATATTCGAAAACCATCATCAACCAACATAAAACGAAACCCACAAAAGAAATCACGGATCAAAACAGTTCAGAAACCATCACCATCAGCATCATCGTCCGTGAAATACCATAAACAACTGCGAACCCGACTCAGAAATCATTCATCATCACCGAAAAAACCCATTGAACCGTAAGCCACCATTACTAACATCATCTTGCTTGGTTTGATCTTTTTTTTCCATGAACAGAGAATGAGAAGGGGAAGAAATATCAAATAGAAAGAGAACTCATGCAAGCAGAAGGGGAGGATGAATTGCGGCCATGGGAGAGAGAGAAGATAGATCAGAAGAATATGCAAGGAGCAAAAGAGAGAGTGAAAAGGGGTCAGCGGCGGACAGCATGAGGTGGGGGGGGAGTGTTAAAAATTAGGGTTTTTTCTTATATTATATATTGTAAACTCTGTATATGCAGGACCACACTAATACCGTGCACCACATCATCACAGTCACCCATCTCACAAATCACCAAATCACACGGCCATACACTTGCACGCCCAGGGTACACCATCACACACGCACTCACACGACATACGTCGCCCCCCCCCCCCCCCCCTTTTTTTAAACTTTTCATTTTCTTTTTCTTTTTTTAAATTAAATTCTGAATAATATAACCTATTTTTTAAAACTAGTTTTTCTTAATAAATTTAATTAAACCTTTTTAAAATAACTTTACTAATGAATTTTTTTATTAACTTTTCTCTATTTAGTTTATCTAATTTAACCAATTTAATTCTTTTCTTACTAACTTTTAGAATTTAATTCATTATAAAATATAACTTTTTTCTAATTCAAGGTTAATTCTTTTTTCAATTTAAAATCTAACACCTTTTATTATAATTCACACTTTTTTTAAACTAAAATTCTAACACTTTTTTTATTAAAATTCTAACATTTTTATTTTAAAATTTCCAACACTTTGTCTAATTACATAAAATTCTCAAAATATTAAAAATAATTAACCATTTGATTTCTAATTTAGCTTAATCTCAATTCACAAAATTTCTCAAGCATTTAATTTGCATTTCTCAATTTAATTCCAATTTCACCCATGCACTTAATCATATTCCCTTTGTTATTCATGCTTATCAATTATCTATCTACTTTTACATTGTAATTATTATATTTTCCGTTCATCCCCTCCGGAGGAAAGGTTACCCTGTTTGACCGCTGTGTCAATGCCTTTACCTTCACCCCATCCTAGCCTTAGGATCCGAGTCGTCGTACTCATGCTTAGGCGTCCCGTCGTGGGCATACTTTCATCCTTTTCAATTTAACTCTACAACGTAGTTTAGGAGTCGCTGCACTCCACGTAAACACTTCCATATGAACGTTTACTTCCCTATGGAACCTTGACCGCAGTCAAGAAGTTCCTCTTTCTCCCTCTGTGAGGGGAACTACAAATACTCTGATTCCATTCCCGTCAGGATATGTAGGCACAAAATGTGACGTCTTGGCGAGTATACTTAGAAATAAACCACTAGGTATTTTACCCTTAAGCAGATAACTGTCGCTACTGCGAAAATCGGCGCCGGCTGAACAGAAGAGTCGCCACCGTGCGTTATTTATCCCACGGGAGGGAAAGGAAACGCTCAGAGTAAACCTCGCACAACACGGGAAAGGTATGGTCGTCGCAACCAAAACCTGGATTCGGGAGTCGGTTACGCAAGGGGAAGGTATTAGCACCCCTCACGTCCGTCGTACTCGACGGGATCCACGCTTGTTTTCGGGTATGGATTGTTATTCTATCTAAACTATAGGTCAAGGGTGAAAAAGAAAATAAAATGAAAATAAAAATGACTCGGCAAAGTATCGCACTTTATGCCTACGTATTCTCGCCTGGAACGAGAAATCAGAGTCAACGTAGTTCGCCTACCTACGGGAAGGGAGGGGAAGGTTGCTCGCTAGGATGTCGCATCCTATGCCTACGTACTTTCATACAGCATGAAAGATCAGAGCAAACGTAGTTCGGGCCACGTACGACACAAGCTTGTCTTGGTTAATTTTATTCCTTCTGAAAAAGGTTTTTCTGATTAACAGTCCAAGAGGACAGAAATGACGTCTTGATGAGTTCACATTCTTTTACGGAAGAAGTGTCTTTTATTGTGTTTGAAATCTTTATGTGTTTTTCTGTTTGTTTTGAGAAAGAAAGAGACAGAACTCTAACCTACGGTTGCGAAGGGAAACAAACTAACCTAATGTTATCATGCGTGGGTTAAGACCTAGTGTCTATCATGCTCCTCTCTTGCACAGAGAGAAACAGAGATCCTAAGGGATAGGCAGAAACAGAAACAACATCAGATATATACAGTAAAGCAGTAAAATGCATGGATGCAACAACACAAGCGAGGCAAGGGAGTCCCACCCAACCTCGAACCTAGAAAACAATAGGCAAAAGTGAACAGGCTTCACTTTCAACCCAACGGGGTAAACAGCAAACAATACAGTCCAGAAAACCAATCAATACATCAGAAGTGAAATACAGCAAAAGAAACAGCATCAGCAGCTCTGAACCAACAACTGGCTTCAAGTAACCTCCAATCAGCTACAGGCTTCAACAAGCATCAATCTCCATCTTCATGGCCTTCAGACAAGGGCTTTGATCATCAGTCTTCCATCTGCAACGGCTTTTCTTCAAGCTCAAACCTCCAGGATGAGGGATCAGTCACAAGAGTGAATGGGTGTTAAGCAATCAGCTGACTACCAAAGGTGGTGAACAGACTGCTTCTAACACAAGAGACATTTTCTCTCAAGAGTTCTATCTCATAGATACTATCACCAAGCCTTCCAAAGGAAGGGGGTGAGTGTCTTAGAGAGACTCTGAATCACAGAGAAGAATGGATGCAGACAAGGCAATCCATGTTTGAGAAACAAGATTTCTAATCTAGAGCTCTGCCTAGCTCCTAAACCCTAGTCTCCTCAGCAACTGATAGCAGGAAACTCCTCCTCAACTCTGACAGTTGATCTTCAATCTTTGAATCTCCAATAGCTTCATCTCCACAAATCTTCAGCTTCCCCAGGGCCCCAGACAAACCCAATACCCATACAAACAATCAATAAACCCCAGAGGGCACACCACACCAAACAACAGATATACAGACAGTAATAATAGCAGTAGGGGAATCCTGACTTTTCTAAGGGATCTAATAGCTACCCATAGCCCCTATAGTCCCATAACTAATCTATTCAAACCCTAAGTCCTAAGGGAAATGAAATCAAACTCCTAAGTTGTCACCTAAAACCCTAGTTTTGTTCATGATATTCAAGCATCTATTAATCACCTAAAATTAACCTCTAAAAATGGGAACTAAAATATTTCTACAAGCCTAATATCTCATCTAAACAATATGAAAAGAATGATAAAAAAATATCAAAGCATGTGAGAGAACAAAAATCATAAAAATGATGCATGAAATGAATTATTTAATGTGACATTTATTTTAGAAAATATGTAAAAAATATGAAATAAAACTAAAAATGAAATTTTCTTTTCCTATAATATTCTAGACATTTTAATGAAAATATGGTAAAAAGAATGAATTAAAATGCATTTTTTATGAATTATTTATGAATTAATGAAAATGGTAAAGGTTAGAATGAAATAAGAAAATTAAAATTGAATTAAATGAGGGAGGGGGGTTGAAATAGAAACTACGCGCAGTTCAATCCAGGATGGGCCCTCACAATGGGGGTGCAGATAGCGAATTGCCAAGGCCCAGAATCCATTCAGAATTAAAGAAATAACCAAAGAGCGCTGGGGGGTGAAGGAAGTAGCGAATTCACGTTAGAACCTGGTTTTGGGCTCACACGGGGGTGGGAAAAGCAACACAAACTCAGGCCCGCCCGTTTCAATTAATGAAACGGTGCGTTTTGGCCAGGTCCTTCCCTCCACAAATCAGATTAAACGTAGGCCACACGATCACGCCAATAGTCAAAGGTCCTACTCAAAATGGAAGGCCACGATTTCGTCTTCCCCAATGGTTCTGCAAATTAGGGTTTTAACTCCATGAACCTCCATGCACGAACAATATTCCATCCCTCTGTTCTCACTCTACAGGCAACCAATCCCCACGATGTAAACACAAAAACCACTCCAAATTCTTCCCTCTACAAGCCTAGGGCATTAGATTAACTTGAAACTCACCATAACAACAAACACGATTGAATCAACATCTGGCCACCATTGAAATGCACTGATACGAACCTTCACCATTCTTCCTCAAACTTGACCTAAACTAACCTATGCCTAATGGAGGTTAATCTGATGCATCCAACTAACATTCTAACGCCCTAATCCAAGAGATTCGAACACTAACAGTTTGTTGCACCTGTCACTAACCATCACCAAATCGTTCCAAAATCATCTAACTTAATCTCCTAACCACCTAGATCAAGTCTACACTAATAAAATCATGTGAAACTAACTGAATTAAGCAAATCGAAGGAAAACTTACCTGATGTAAAACCTTGAGAACAGCTATGGAAGATGTGGATCTGAAGCTTCTAAGTGTTGAATCTTGATCAATCCTTGAGGAACTTGATTCTGTATGCAAGCTTTGGATGAGACTTGGCCAGAATTATGCTATCCACTTGAGATTGTGATTTTGATGATCTTGAGAAAAGCACTCGAAAATGGATGATAATCACTTGATCCTTGCTTCAGTTCTGATCTATGATGAATATTGAATATGATTGGATTGATTTTGAGGAAGATTGATGAAGATTTTGGAGAATTGGAATGAAAACTTAATGAGAAAGCATGAGAAAAATTTGTGGAATTCTTGGTGCAAATGAGACCAACCCTTGCCAAATTCTCCTTTCATGAATATATAGACCCCAATGGCACATTCTAGATCCATCTTGCACATTCCCTTGTTTTCAAACTTTGGCTCATTTTGGATTATGTTTCTTCAATTACAAGTAACCATGGATAACTTCATTTTTTCCTTCTAAACTCAAAAAAGTGTGTGAACCATTGTTCTTAGAATTGTTTTTCCATTCAAAATCATATATTGGAAGTCTTCATTTGGACTTGTAAATCTTCCAAACCATTTTTCACTTTGAAATTATTCACTTTATAAGCCTTTTTAGTTCATATTTTGACCAATTATGTAACATCATGCTATGAGTTTCTCCAATAATTTGTGACCTTCTTTCTAGACTTAAAATCCCATTTGGAGCAAGTTTGATGTTGTAAGTTTTTCCATTTGAGGCCTCCTTGTATGAGTTTTGGGTATAGGTTAAAATGACCTGTAATTCACAAATGCCCAAAATACCCTTTGCTTGTCAAGACCATAAGTGGAGTTCTCCACATCATATGAAGGCATGCCATACCATTCTAGAAAGCTAAGACAATGAGGAACAATTCTTATGTTGACCAAGAATCCATTTGAAATCTCCTTGAAGGGCAAAACTAGCTTGGAAGTCAAGTCACTTTCACAGACAAAAATTCAGACACCTCAGATGACCTGTAACTTGCAAGGACCATAACTTGAGTTCTATAAATCTCCTTGAGGTCTTCCACCACTCAAATTAAAGTTCTTGAGATCCTCTACAAGTTTCATGTTGGCCAAGAAGCCATTTGAAGCTAGCGTTTTGACTTATCTTGCTTGGAAATTTAACCTAAACTAGGGGATTTTACAGAGAAACCCTAATTTAGTAACTCCTCTTCTCCTTGATTTTTCTTGAATTCTCCTTGTCATATCTCCATATCCTTCTTTATATGTTCAATGATGATCCCCACATCTCTCCAATAGACTTGAATGCCCTCTTAAGTCAGTCAATTGACCTAGGGTTGACCTAGGGTTGACCCAGATGAAACCCTAGTTGACTGTCTTCCACCATAGCTCTTGTGCTTTCATCAATGACTTGTCTCCTTCTCCAAATGACTTTATAAGTCTCTCAAGATGTCTAGATGCTCTCCATGCTTTCATTTCACAGCTCATAACCCTCTTGTTGATCCTCAGATACCCTCAGCTAGGAGATGGACTCAAGACTTGATCTGCTGAACTCTATGCTTTCAAATTCTTTCCTGATGACTTGAATATGACTGAATTGGGATAATAACCTCTTGATAGGCCTCTAGAGATGAAAATAATGATTGGTCCCCTGTTGAATGACTTGCTATGCTTATGCTATGCAGATGGTTAGTCTATGTACATGACTCTACATGCAAATGCTAATGATGATGAAACATAAACCAAGGAATAAGGTTGGGCAAATTTTAGGGTGCAACAGCTGCCCCTATTCAAGCGACTTGGACCCGACTGGATGAAGAGCCCGGAGCCTTCAGACATTCGCGGTACGAGACGGTTGAATACTAGTGAAACCAGAAATTTGCCAACCGCGGAAATAAACTGCGCTCCTGCTTGCGGAATGACATTCGTCAGCTGAATCTGACTGTTAGAGCAACCCACTGATCTTGCGCGACCGTGCTGGGGATTGTCTTCATCGTTCTGAAGAGGATTTTGTCATAACAGATTGCTTGCTTGTCCATGCTAGGACTCTATCTGTTGTCAATACGAAGAACTCTCAACTAGAACCTGTCCACGTCAGGACTCCACTTGCTGTCAACCCAGAAAAAATCTCGGCAACTCCGCTGGGGATACTTCATCTGCATTTCCGTAAACTGAATCGCCCACGTTAGGAATAACACTCTTCCACGTTAGGAGTAACACCTGTCCACGTTAGGAATCACATCGTCCACGTTAGGAGTAACGCTTTTATCTTTCCACGTTAGGAAGCAATCTTCTTTCCGCGTTAGGAAACTATATCAATCTGTCCACGTAAGGACTCCAATGCCATTCGACATGTCCGCGTCAGGACTCCGATCTTTCCACGTAAGGAATACAACCATTTCTGAACTTGTCCACGTCAGGACTCAACTTTTCTCGCATCTGTCCCCGTAAGGACTAATTTCCTTCTTCCACGTTAGGAATATCTTCTTCGATCTGTCCGCGTCAGGACTAAACTCTCTTTCCACGTCAGGAATAATCCATTTCTTTCCACGTCAGGAATCAATCTTGATATGTCCGCGTCAGGACTTTGATCTTTCCACGTCAGGAATACCAACTTCTTTCTGATTTGTCCGCGTCAGGACTCATTTTTCCACGTAAGGAATGCCATCTTAATCTGTCCACGTAAGGACTCTCTTTTTTCCACGTTAGGAATACTGTCATTTCCACGTTAGGAATCACTTCTGATACGTCCGTGTATGGACTCCATCTTTTCCGCGTTAGGAATCTCCGTCTTTCCACGTTAGGAATCACCTCTGTTGATATGTCCGTGTAAGGACTACATCTTTCCACGTTAGGAATAATAATCTCTTTGATCTGTCCGCGTTAGGACACTGATCTCGTCTTGATTTGTCCACGTTAGGACTCAGGCGTCTTCGACTCACTGAGGAAATAAGACTTGTCCACGTAAGGACTCACACCTTCGACTCACTGGGGAAATATCCGCGTTAGGACTTACACTTTGCCAACAACACGAAGAAGGATAAATTTGTCCACGTCAGGATTCTTGTATCTTGTCATCACAAAGAACTACAAACTTGTCCACGTCAGGACGCACATTTCACCATTACGAATAAAGATATCTGCTGAAAACAAATGATCCACGTCAGGATACCAACACGAAGAGTAACCAATCTTTTGTCGACGTCATGACCTCCCTTTCTCCAAATTTCGAGAGACCGAATCTATCCACGTCAGGATTAACGCACCTTACCAATCCGGTAAAACAAACCTGTCCACGTTAGGACGCCCACTTCTGAAGAAATCCCGTCATTCTAGGAGTAAATGGTCCACGTCAGGACTTAATTCTTCAATGATCCTCACCCACAAACTTCTTAGCACTGACGTGACAGCGACTTTGAGGCGGACTCTACTGGGGATATCTGGAAACCAACTATCGGACACCTGCTTCGAAATTCTGATTCATGCGACTCGTTGATGACAAACGAACTTTGCTTGGGAATAAGGAGATTCTTATCCTGGCCACTCTGGCTGGGGAAAATCAGATACATTTGCATAAATGACTCTGCTGGAGACAAAGAGAGTTTTATCACGATAACTCTGTGGGGGAATACCGCCGAAACTGACATTGTCATTGAATATCTCCTGCCGAGATCTTGACTGTTTGGTGATTTATTTGAGCAAGAGCTCTCTCCACCTGAACCACTAGAATACAGAAACTGCTTCAGCAAAATAAATGCTGGAAGGGTAACGCCGACTCGTCGGGGATAGCCTGATGCTACAAAATTATTCCGGCAAAATAAATGCTGGTAGGATGAAGTCGACCCTGCTGGGAAGTTGGGAACTCAAACCACACGTCTTGCTGAAGTAACCCCTGCTGGGGACAATAACTCTGCTGAGGAATAGCAGATGCGCACAGCACGATCGGACTTTCTGCTGGAACGTGAACCGATATCACCAGTATCTCTGACAAAATAAATGACAGGAACCGCCATCAACTCTGCTTTGGAGAGTCTTGACCTTCGAATTCCATTGGAAGGAAAGAACATTTACTGAAAAGAGAACTCCGCTGGGGATGGCTGGATTCTCTTGGGGAAAATTAACTGACTCCACTGGGGAAGAGTGCCTGACCCTGCGTGGGGAGATGAACCTGTCGGAATACAGCCTTACGATCTCAGAATCACTAAACTCTGCTGAGGACGAGTAACTTCTCTGGAGCACGTCCTTTGGATAAGCTACGGCTAGCTGGAGAATTCTATCCTTCTTCAGGAAGAACATGCCTGACCTGCGTGGGGATCAAGCCTTTCACTATTGCAATCTTTTGATCACCTTCCTCGTACAGTTATGAAACCTGCAACAACACAAACAAAGCACGACAAGCCTATGCAATCCAAATCGATTCAGGTTAGTGACGTTACACTCAGTTAATTCAAAGCTTTAACAATTGTTGGCAAGGGCCAGTAATGTTATACTCATGCTAGCTTCAATAAACTTAGGCGTTTTATCATGCGCAAAACAGTAAAGAACAGGCATCAAGTACTGAATAACACATTTTCATTGATTGGGCCCCTGAATGGGCGGAGTTTTTGTACACGGGATGTAACTCCTGAAAAGAGGAAGCTACACAAAGCAAATATACAAGTATGCAAGTATTCACAAGAAGCATAAATATTGACAAATTAAATTTTGTACACATGTCGGCAACTGGATGCAGATGAACATCACGAACTGATCCTCCCATGACTCGTCCGACTCTAATACTTTCCCGGTATCCCTACTTCTGAAGAGGTTGTATCCGATAACTGACTCCTCAAACATATTCTCTCGCACTGATGCTCATTGAATACCAAATTCGGACCGCAGTCATTTGCTTTTCTCATCCCTAACTTTTGCGTGAACCGCCCTTTACGGGTTTTCAGTTCACCGGGATACCCCTTTTTGCCGAAGCCGCCCAGTGTAGGTTTTCAACTTCGCGGGTGTACATTTTTTCAATTTTATCCCTAACTTTTGCCCGAACCTTTCATTCTGTTTTTGGTTCGCCAGGATGCCCCATTTTTGCCTGGACTCTCTTTTTTCTGTCCAGCGGGTCTATTTTAAGCAAAGTATTTTTTAACCGCGTCCGAATTCACAGGTGATGCAAAGTCTTCCCCGTCCATGGTGGACAGCAACAAAGCTCCCCCTGAAAAGACCTTACTGACAACGTATGGCCCTTCGTAGTTGGGGGTCCACTTGCCCCTGTGATCTGCTTGCGGCGGGAGAATCCTTTTCAGCACAAGGTCGCCCGTCTGAAAGCTTCGCGGAAGTATTTTCTTGTCGTACGCTTTCTTCATTCGTCTTTGATACAAACGACCGTATGCCAGAGAAGCTAGCCTCTTCTCATCCATCAAACTCAGTTGGTTCAATCTGTTCGTTACCCATTCTGCCTCGTCCAGCTGAACGTCTCGCAATACCCTCAGAGAAGGGATCTCAACTTCCAATGGTAATACCGCTTCCATTCCGTATACCAACGAGAACGGTGTTGCCCCGGTTGATGTGCGTACCGTCGTACGATAACCGTGCAAAGCGAAAGGTAGCATTTCATGCCAATCTTTATAAGTCACCACCATTTTCTGGACGATTTTCTTGATATTCTTATTGGCCGCTTCGACAGCGCCATTCATCTTGGGTCGGTAAGGGGAGGAGTTGTGATGTTCGATCTTGAAATTCTGACAGAGCTCCTTCATCATTTTGTTGTTCAGATTAGAACCATTATCCGTGATTATCCGCTCGGGAATTCCGTATCGGCAAATGATATCTCTCTTGATGCACCTAGCCACCACTTGCTTCGTTACGTTTGCGTAAGACGCCGCTTCCACCCACTTGGTGAAATAATCGATGGCTACGAGGATGAACCGATGCCCGTTAGAAGCCGTCGGCTCAATCTTTCCAATCATATCGATTCCCCACATTGAGAATGGCCATGGAGATGACATCACATTTAGAGGACTCGGAGGCACGTGTATTTTGTCAGCATAAATTTGGCACTTGTGGCACTTCCTTGCGAACTTGAAACAATCAGTTTCCATCGTCAGCCAAAAATAACCTGCCCGCAGCAGCTTTCTTGTCATAGCATGCCCACCAGCATGCGTACCGAATGCACCTTCGTGAATTTCCTCCATGAGAAGCTTTGCCTCTTTCTCGTCTACACAACGCAACAACACCAAGTCGTGGTTTCTTCTGTACAAGACGCCATCCGGGTTCAAATAGAAATTACCCGCTAATCTCCTGAGAGTCTTCTGATCTTGACTGGATGCCCCAGCCGGATACTCTTTATTCTTCAGGAAGTTAAGGATATCAAAATACCACGGTTTGCCATCAGACGCTTCATCAATAGCAAATACATAAGCTGGCCTGTCCAACCGAGAGATAGTGATTTGGGGAGCTTCGTTCCAGAAATTGACCTTGTACATGGAAGACAAAGTGGCAAGGGCGTCAGCCATTTGATTTTCTGCCCGTGGCACGTGATGCAATTCAACTTTGTCGAAGAAAGGCAACAATCTCCTTGCATAATTCATGTAATGTATCAAATTGGGCTGCCGTGTCTCCCATTCCCCTTTGATCTGATTCACTACCAGAGCTGAGTCTCCGTATACGTCTAAATGTTTGATTCGCAAATCAATGGCTTCTTCAAGCCCCATTATACAAGCTTCGTATTCGGCCTCATTGTTGGTAACGGCAAAGGTCAATCGGGCAGTAAACGGGATGTGCGACCCGTGCGGCGTAGTGATAATTGCCCCTATTCCGCTACCGTAAGCATTCACAGCTCCATCAAATATCATCTGCCATTTGGACCCCGGCTCTGGTCCTTCGTCTGGTAACGGCTCTTCGCAATCCTTCATCTTGAGATACATGATATCCTCGTCAGGAAAGTCAAATCTCATCGATTGATACTCTTCAATAGGCTGCTCCGCCAGATACTCAGCCAGCACACTCCCCTTTATTGCCTTTTGCGAGACGTATTGAATATCATATTCAGTCAAGATCATCTGCCAACGGGCAATTCTACCTGACAACGCCTGCTTTTCAAATATATATTTGATTGGATCCATCTTCGAGATGAGCATGGTTGTATGATTCAGCATGTACTGCCTCAAACGCTTGGCGGCCCAGGCTAGCGCGCAACAAGTTTTCTCCAGCATTGAGTATCGAGATTCACAGTCCGTAAATTTCTTACTCAAATAGTAAATTGCATGCTCTTTTCTCCCCGTCTCGTCGTGTTGACCGAGAACACAACCCATACTTCCCTCAAGAACCGTCAAATACATTATCAAGGGTCTCCCTGCCACTGGGGGTATCAAAATAGGAGGCTCCTGCAGATACTTCTTTATTTTATCGAACGCCTTTTGACAATTATCGTTCCACGTTACAGCTTGATCTTTCTTTAACAGCTTGAATAATGGTTCACACGTGGCCGTTAGGTGAGATATGAACCGAGCAATGTAGTTCAACCTCCCTAAAAACCCGCGCACCTCTTTCTCTGTTTTAGGCGTCGGCATTTCTTGAATCGCTTTTATTTTAGCAGGATCGACCTCTATTCCTCTTTCGCTTACTATGAACCCCAGGAGCTTACCCGATCTCACCCCGAAGGTGCATTTGTTAGGGTTCAGCCTCAGCCTGAACTTCCTAAGCCTTTTAAACAACTTCAACAGATTCACCAGATGCTCTTCCTCCGTCTGGGATTTGGCAATCATATCGTCAACATAAACTTCGATCTCTTTATGCATCATATCATGAAAAAGAGTCGTCATCGCACGCTGATATGTTGCCCCAGCATTTTTCAAACCAAAGGGCATCACTTTGTAGCAAAATGTTCCCCACGGTGTTATGAAAGTAGTCTTCTCCATATCCTCTGGCGCCATTTTAATTTGATTATAGCCTGAAAAGCCATCCATGAAGGAGAATACAGAGTATTGAGCAGTATTATCCACTAACACGTCAATGTGAGGAAGTGGAAAATCGTCTTTTGGGCTTGCTTTATTCAAATCTCTATAGTCCACGCACATTCGAACCTTGCCATCTTTCTTTGGCACTGGTACGATGTTAGCAACCCATGAGGGATACTTCGTCACAGCCAGGAAACCAGCGTCCCACTGTTTCTGAACCTCCTCTTTGATCTTCATTGCCATATCTGGGCGAGTTCTGCGAAGTTTTTGTTTGACAGGCGGGCAATCTTCTTTCAGTGGCAGACGATGCACAACCATATCTGTATCGAGCCCTGGCATATCTTGATACGACCAAGCGAATACATCATTATACTCTCGGAGCATTTCAACCAGTTTTCGCTTGATATCACTCTGCAGTGCGGCTCCGATACGAATATTTTTCTCAACCCCTTCCGACCCCAAGTTGATAATTTCGATAACCTCGTCGTGAGGCAGAATGGCTCTTTCCTCTTGCTTCACCAACCAAGACAGTTCTTCAGGAACGTCGCTATCTTCGACAACCTCTTCTTCGGTCTGGAATACCGGGTGCTCGAAGTCGGGACGAGTCATAGGTGGTTCAAGGATGTCATCTGAAAATGTTATCCTGCAAAAGAAAGGGTTAAGTGCTTCAAAATGCGTATAAAGCGGATAACCACGTTGCCATTTTATTGAAAAATACAAAACAAGAAAGACAGGGATTACAGTATTTGCACATGAAAAACGCCATTTATTTAATGATTAACGAAGCAATGTTTATAACAACACAGCCCTAAGCAAATCCTGATGCCCCGGGCAAGACATCAGATTATTCAACAATTAATAAAGCAAAGCATTACTGTTTAAAAGTCACAGGAACAAGCTCCTGAATAGACCAGTTGCACAGTCCTTGTCCTGGCGTGCTTGGCTGAATCCAGGCATCCATATCACAGTCGCTGTCCCCTTCATCGGACTCTGAAGCAGCATTGACAGATTCATGGCATACTCCACTGGCAGAGATGGTGATTGACTTTCTGAAATGAGGGGCCCCCACGGAAGGAGTTGATGACGACGGTCGGTACCCCAGTCCGAACCGGTCCATTTTCACCGGAATGTCCAATACTTTGCCCCAGCCCGTGGCTTCTCCTGCCTTCACTAGCGCTTGGGCTTCTTTATACGATGAGACAGCTATCTCCGGCACTTTGCTTGGCCCGGGACTCTTGTCCTTAATGCGCAAACCTTCGAATGCCTGGCATGGCGTCTCGTGGATCTCCCCGTCGACTTCCACATATTTAAACGAAGAAAGATGGCTGACCAGGATGTCTTCTTCTCCGCACACGGTGACTACACTGTCTCCGACCATATACTTTAACTTCTGATGCAGGGTTGACGTGACAGCCCCTGCCCCGTGAATCCAAGGTCTTCCCAGCAAGCAGCTGTACGCAGGCTGTATATCCATGATATAAAACTCCGTTGCAAACACTTCCGGCCCCACTTGCAGAGGCAAGGTGATCGATCCGAAGACTGTTCTCCGCGTGCCGTCAAACGCTCTGACTACCAAATCACTTGGTGTGCACAAAATTCCTCGAACATCCAGCTTCATCATAGCCTTCTTAGGCAGCACATTCAAAGACGACCCGGTGTCAACCAATACGTGCGACATTGTCGACCCTCTGCACTCAACAGATACATGTAATGCCATATTATGATCCCTTCCTTTCGGAGTCAAGTCGAAATCAGTAAAGCCCAGACTGTGGCCTGCATTTACATGTGCCAATACCCCTTCTAGCTGGTTCACGGAGACATCCTGTGGTACAAAAGAAGTGTCCAGGACTTTCAGCAAAGCGTTCCTGTGGGCTTCTGAACACAACAGCAATGACAGAATAGATATTTTGGATGGCGTTTGCTGCAGATGCTCCACGATTTTATAGTCGCTTTTCCGAATCAAGCGCATGAATTCCTCTACGTCCTTCGACGCTGCTTCTTTTTCATTTGCTTGTACCGGAACATTCTCAACCGCTTTCCCCTTTCCTTTCGCTAGCCTTTCGGCCTCTACTTCAGGAGATATAAAGATCCTGCCGCTTCTCGTCATGCCTCCCGAGCCCACAACATTATCCACAATCTCCGCCGACTGCTTGTTAACATCGATTTTAATCCCGTCACAATACACCTCTAGCCCATATGACCATGGGACTGCTTTCGTGTTCTCATACGGGATTGGCCCGGCTTTAGTTATAGTAATCGGTGGTCGCTGAGCTGGTGCTGAAATAGTGATCGTCTTCCTAGGAATTGTCACTGTGGCAACATCACTCTGATTATCCATTACTGCCCCTGCCGGCTCATCAGTTGCTATTCTATCAAACTGCAATACACCTTCATCAATCAAGGCCTGAATGCCTTTCTTTAGATCTTCACACCCCCCAGACAGGGCCCAACAATCTAAGCAGTACTCATTACAACCCGGGTAAACACCTCCTTGCAACAGTCGGCTTTTTATTTCGCTCAGCGGCGTCTTTAAATCCTCAACATTCATAATCAGATTCAGACCTTCCTCAGTCAGCACGGCATTCGCCCCATGATTAGGCATGGGTTTCTGGACTATATTCGCACCGGTCGTTCCAAAGTTGATAGACTTGTTGTCCAAGAGATCCTGCACAACGTGCTTAAAAGCATGACAACCTTCTATATCATGGCCTGGGGCCCCAGAATGAAACTCGCAGCGCCTATTTGCATCATAGCCGAACGGGGGAGTTCCCGTTATCGGTGCCAAGGTTCTTTTCTCTACCAGATTCAATCCCAACAAGGTCTGCAATAGATCAGCATAGTTAGAGGGAGGCTTCTCGAACACCCTTCTCGGCTTACCACCCTGGAATTTTCTCTGAGCCTGCTGTGCCCCCTGCTGAGGCTGCTGCTGCTGTGGCATTGGTTGCTGCTGAACCTGTTGTTGTTGCTGAATTGGTTGTTGTTGATACGGGATGGTGACACTCGACACTTGCTGCGGCTGACGATATTGATTTCTTCCCCTGCCTCGGCCTCGGCCTCGGCCTCCAAATACCGCGCTAGCTTCGCCCTGACGGCGCCCACCATAAGCTTTCCTATTACTGCCAGATGCAGTTGATTCATCGACTTGGAACTTCCCTTGCTTAATGTTCCGCTCAATCTTTTCACCCATCAAAATCAGATCTGAAAAACTAGCCAGAGACGTATGAAACAGCATATCATGAAACAGCCCGGTGAATGTGCCAACAAACATGTCGTTCATTTCTTTATCTTCCACAGGAGGACGGACCCTGGCAGCCATATCGCGCCACCTTTGCGCGTATTCTTTAAAACTCTCCCCCTTCTTCTGCGAAAGCCCGGCCAACTGGACCCGATTGGGTGCCAGGTCACTGTTATATTTGTAATGGGCTACGAACGCCTCTGCTAATTGCTTCCAAGTCTTGATATCAGTGGGCTCCAACCCCATGTACCACTCTAAGGAGGGGCCCGATAGACTATCCTGAAAGAAATGCATGAGCATTCTTTCGTCAGTGGAGTATGCAGACATCTTTCTGTAATAAGCTCGTACATGCACTTTCGGGCATGTATCTCCTTTGTACTTATCGAACGCAGGCGCTTTGAACTTGATTGGCACCCTCAGCCCAGGTACCAAGCCCATTGTTGCCATGTCCAGTCCTACAGCACTCTGATTTAAGACTCCCTTCATTTGCTCTTCCAGCATTCTAATCTTTTGAGAATCATCCATCGGCCCTTCAAAACCCCCTCCAGAGAAGGCGTCTTCCTGCTGATCCTCTTGCCACATACCGTTTCCAGCCCCGTATCCATCATACGCATTATTACGTCCAGCTCTGACCTGATTCATCCCCGGAACTCGGCCTCTGTTGCCGTACCCTTGAACACCTCCAGCAGGACCACCAGCCATAAAACCAGCACCGTTTCCGTTTCCAAAACCTCCGTAGCCCTGATTGACCATACCATAACCATCTTGCCCAAAGCCTTGAGCATTAAAGCCATACTTGCCAGTATTGTCGAATCCCTGATCGTTGAATCCGAACCCAGCGTTGACAAAGCCATTGCCTCCGAGATTATCTCCCACATTGACATCACCCAGCCCAGCGTTATGGACAGCAGTTTCATTTCCAACTCCGACGTTACCATTCACAGCAGCGGTAGCGTTGTTGACGTTAGCAGCATTCACATTGACGACAGGCGGAGCCACTGGCGTTGGAGTGCCATCTCCATGAGCAGTATCAACCCGGACAGACTGATGATCTTCGTTACCATGACCAGCGTTGCGAGCCAACAGAGGCTGGACCATGGCCTGCAAATTCTCTTGCCCTTTTGCTATAGCCTCCATGGTTTGCATGAAGAGGGCGAGCTTCTCGCGTACATCCTGCATCTCATTCTGAATCTGGTCCATGACTTTCCGACAGTTGGATCGTGTAGAATAGCGGTGCGGATGTTGATCTGGAATCCTGATAAGTACCTGAATCAAAGCAGGAGATAAGACACCGTTCATAGATTACCTGTTATGCAATATGAATATGAATGCAATGCGATGTGTCTGTGCATTAGGGAAGTTCATTCCCCCAGTTCTAGTGCGAAGGTGCCGGTGCAGTGACAGTGCTGACAATAAGAATATCGGAGCTGAATCATAGAAAGCCTCATATATAACAGAGAGAATCAATAAGCCCAGGGTACAATATCACTGAGAGTACAAAGATGGCATGACCTCAACCAACAATCCTGGTGATGGTCAGCACTATGCAAATAAAGCATACAAATAATGGAATGATCAAATCCTCCCAAAAGTCTGGTACTCCTCTATCAACTTCTTGGTCTCCGGATGGCTTGGTCGATCAAGCAGCCCTTCAACAAGCAGGTTTCTCCTCTTAAGGACACGGCGTACGTCTTCAGCGGTTTCTTCCCATGTTGCTTCCCCGAAGCAATCTTCTAGCTTTCGCTTCTGGGACACTGCTTCATCTCTGGATTTGATTGCCTTGTTCAGTGCATGCTGGACACTATACCGGTTCATCACTTCCTCCTCACACTTCTTGATGCTAGACTTCAACTTCTCTTCGAGGTCGGAAATTTGCTGCTTCAGCTTATCTTCCCTCTTCTTGTTGTTGGTGAGTGTAGCATTCCAAGTCTTATTGCAAGAGGATATCTCTCGGTGTGCTGCGTCGAGCGCTTTCTTTTTGGCTTCCAGCATGTCATGGGAGCTTCTGAACTCTTGCCCCAGACGTTCGCGCTTCTTCTTTTCCTCGGTCAACTCAGCTCCTAACCTGTTTACCAGCTCAATCTGTTGTTGGAAAGCATATACGGCCTTGTTCTTCTCACTGCGTGCCTGGGCTAGCTCCTGCTCTAACCCTTCATTAATCTTCATTAAGGCTTCTTTCTCCCTCACAACCTGTTCATATGCTTCTCTAGAAACAGTAGTCGGCTCTTCTACCGGAATAGGATCAAGAATTGGTGCATCTGGAAACGGCATCTTCAACTGACTAGCCCTCTCTTGAATCCAAGCTCTATAAGATGCATAGGCCTGACAGTCATTCTTTCCTAACAACGGCTTCCCTTTGCGGTTAATACGCGTCCAAGCATGTCGCAACTTGGCTAATAACTCCCCCTTCACGTCACCGGTGAAGTACAGAGATTCCTGTACTTCTTCCTCTTGAGGTGGATTCTTCAGCGCATATCCGAACTGGCGAATGAATAGAGAAGGGTTGTAATTGATACACCCTTTTCTTCCTATCAATGGCACATTAGGGTACCCAGCACAGCTAAAGATGAGCTCAGATCCCAACAGGTCTCTATCAAACCACTCCATATCTTCCGACGATAGCCTCATCAAACGCTCCGGCCAACCAACTGGAATTGTAGTCTCTGCAGCAGATCCTCTCTTAGGAAGGTGACTCTCAAACCATATACTCAATAAGGGCACACACAGATGAACATTCTTCCCTCTTCCCTTCTCATTCTTGTAATGCAGTGAGTGGTAGAGATCTCCGAGTAAAGTAGGCACAGGATTACCAGCGGCAAACAAGTAGAAAGCATCGAAGTCCACAAAATCCGGTATATTGGGGAATAAAACTATGCCATAAATGCACAAAGCCAACACAGCATTGAAAGCGACCCAGCACCCATTCTTGGCGTACTCTTGGGCTTTACCCACTAAGAACTGAAATGAGAAGCCTGGAACTCCACGGGAAACCGTAGTCACAAGTTCAGAAGCATCAACATGCAAGGCTTTTGCCAATTCCTCCGGCTTGGGTTTGGCATCATAATGAATGAATGGAACCTGGTTCTGCACAGGCAGCTCAACATACTCAGCGTATTCCTCCAGAGTTGGTCCCATAATAAAGTCAGAGAACGTGAAACACCTCAAAGCAGGGTCGTAGAATTGCATCAAAGCATACAGCCCATCTAACTCTACCTCTGTAGGTTTGCACACCAATCTCAATAATCTACCATAGCTCATCCGGAAACTCCTACGAACACCCTCATCAGCAAGAAAGATCAACCCCAGTAAAGGAACAATATCAGGCGTAGGCAATTTGTAAGCAACCGTTCTCCGTAGGCTAGTCATGATCAAATACTCAGAAGTCTGGGCACTAGAACTAGGGAAATGCAAATGCACCTGCAGCACAGACACACGTTAGTGAAATGCAAATGATAATGTATATGCAGGGATGCAATGCAAGTAACATTCAACAGGGACCAAAGCTGCAGCTGGATAGCCTAAACCCAATCAAGAAAGGTCTCAGATAGACCATCCAGAAGTCACCAAACCCTGGTCTCGGATAGACCTAAAGTAAAACTCCAACACTGGTCTCTGACAGACCTCAAACCATAACTCGAACTGGTCTCTGATAGACCTCAAATCACCTCCAATTGGTCTCTGACAGACCTCATAACACATCTCCAACTGGTCTCTGACAGACCTCATAATACATCTCCAAATGGTCTCTGACAGACCTCAGAATACATCTCCAAATGGTCTCTGACAGACCTCAGAATAAATCTCCAAATGGTCTCTGACAGACCTCAGAATAAATCTCCAAATGGTCTCTGACAGACCTCAGAATAAATCTCCACATGGTCTCTGGCAGACCTCATAACTCTCCATAAATAACCCGGATCTCTGATCAAGAAATAACCGGTAATCTGGAGGTCTAGTTACCTGCATAACCCTGAATCCCCTCACAGGTGGGTGGCCCTATAACTGGCACAAGGTACGGCATCCTATGCGGTCGTCGGCGTCACAGACTTTCAGGGTTGATGATACGATTCCCAGAAGGAGTGGCATCATCAATTCCTGAAGAGGCCTCACTCAGCCAACTTCCAAATGATCGGTCCCCAGAGTCGACAATCCAACTAACCAGCAACCCACGCCAACCAAAGGAAGGGGCAGGAGGCCAACCAGAGGAACCTCGTCTGAGTGTAGATTTCATGGGACACCGAAGCAAGCAAAGCAAGCGGGCGCCCACTAATTTCTACTCTAATTCTAGGTGCACTCAAGCCCAGGTCCGGCTTATCTCTCAATATCAGAACACCCGTCACACCCCAATACAGCAATAATAAACAATATATAAAGCTGAAAATACAAGGTTAGGAATATACAATAACTCCATACAAAATCCTCGACGGGAAAACAAGCGTTAGGATTGACTCTCTTAAGGGACGTTGGATCCCAAATGCATAAGAACCATCGCAGTCCTTAGCAGCCAGGGGACGTTGGTTCCCCAGCAGAGTCGCCAGCTGTCGCTACTGCGAAAATCGGCGCCGGCTGAACAGAAGAGTCGCCACCGTGCGTTATTTATCCCACGGGAGGGAAAGGAAACGCTCAGAGTAAACCTCGCACAACACGGGAAAGGTATGGTCGTCGCAACCAAAACCTGGATTCGGGAGTCGGTTACGCAAGGGGAAGGTATTAGCACCCCTCACGTCCGTCGTACTCGACGGGATCCACGCTTGTTTTCGGGTATGGATTGTTATTCTATCTAAACTATAGGTCAAGGGTGAAAAAGAAAATAAAATGAAAATAAAAATGACTCGGCAAAGTATCGCACTTTATGCCTACGTATTCTCGCCTGGAACGAGAAATCAGAGTCAACGTAGTTCGCCTACCTACGGGAAGGGAGGGGAAGGTTGCTCGCTAGGATGTCGCATCCTATGCCTACGTACTTTCATACAGCATGAAAGATCAGAGCAAACGTAGTTCGGGCCACGTACGACACAAGCTTGTCTTGGTTAATTTTATTCCTTCTGAAAAAGGTTTTTCTGATTAACAGTCCAAGAGGACAGAAATGACGTCTTGATGAGTTCACATTCTTTTACGGAAGAAGTGTCTTTTATTGTGTTTGAAATCTTTATGTGTTTTTCTGTTTGTTTTGAGAAAGAAAGAGACAGAACTCTAACCTACGGTTGCGAAGGGAAACAAACTAACCTAATGTTATCATGCGTGGGTTAAGACCTAGTGTCTATCATGCTCCTCTCTTGCACAGAGAGAAACAGAGATCCTAAGGGATAGGCAGAAACAGAAACAACATCAGATATATACAGTAAAGCAGTAAAATGCATGGATGCAACAACACAAGCGAGGCAAGGGAGTCCCACCCAACCTCGAACCTAGAAAACAATAGGCAAAAGTGAACAGGCTTCACTTTCAACCCAACGGGGTAAACAGCAAACAATACAGTCCAGAAAACCAATCAATACATCAGAAGTGAAATACAGCAAAAGAAACAGCATCAGCAGCTCTGAACCAACAACTGGCTTCAAGTAACCTCCAATCAGCTACAGGCTTCAACAAGCATCAATCTCCATCTTCATGGCCTTCAGACAAGGGCTTTGATCATCAGTCTTCCATCTGCAACGGCTTTTCTTCAAGCTCAAACCTCCAGGATGAGGGATCAGTCACAAGAGTGAATGGGTGTTAAGCAATCAGCTGACTACCAAAGGTGGTGAACAGACTGCTTCTAACACAAGAGACATTTTCTCTCAAGAGTTCTATCTCATAGATACTATCACCAAGCCTTCCAAAGGAAGGGGGTGAGTGTCTTAGAGAGACTCTGAATCACAGAGAAGAATGGATGCAGACAAGGCAATCCATGTTTGAGAAACAAGATTTCTAATCTAGAGCTCTGCCTAGCTCCTAAACCCTAGTCTCCTCAGCAACTGATAGCAGGAAACTCCTCCTCAACTCTGACAGTTGATCTTCAATCTTTGAATCTCCAATAGCTTCATCTCCACAAATCTTCAGCTTCCCCAGGGCCCCAGACAAACCCAATACCCATACAAACAATCAATAAACCCCAGAGGGCACACCACACCAAACAACAGATATACAGACAGTAATAATAGCAGTAGGGGAATCCTGACTTTTCTAAGGGATCTAATAGCTACCCATAGCCCCTATAGTCCCATAACTAATCTATTCAAACCCTAAGTCCTAAGGGAAATGAAATCAAACTCCTAAGTTGTCACCTAAAACCCTAGTTTTGTTCATGATATTCAAGCATCTATTAATCACCTAAAATTAACCTCTAAAAATGGGAACTAAAATATTTCTACAAGCCTAATATCTCATCTAAACAATATGAAAAGAATGATCAAAAAATATCAAAGCATGTGAGAGAACAAAAATCATAAAAATGATGCATGAAATGAATTATTTAATGTGACATTTATTTTAGAAAATATGTAAAAAATATGAAATAAAACTAAAAATGAAATTTTCTTTTCCTATAATATTCTAGACATTTTAATGAAAATATGGTAAAAAGAATGAATTAAAATGCATTTTTTATGAATTATTTATGAATTAATGAAAATGGTAAAGGTTAGAATGAAATAAGAAAATTAAAATTGAATTAAATGAGGGAGGGGGGTTGAAATAGAAACTACGCGCAGTTCAATCCAGGATGGGCCCTCACAATGGGGGTGCAGATAGCGAATTGCCAAGGCCCAGAATCCATTCAGAATTAAAGAAATAACCAAAGAGCGCTGGGGGGTGAAGGAAGTAGCGAATTCACGTTAGAACCTGGTTTTGGGCTCACACGGGGGTGGGAAAAGCAACACAAACTCAGGCCCGCCCGTTTCAATTAATGAAACGGTGCGTTTTGGCCAGGTCCTTCCCTCCACAAATCAGATTAAACGTAGGCCACACGATCACGCCAATAGTCAAAGGTCCTACTCAAAATGGAAGGCCACGATTTCGTCTTCCCCAATGGTTCTGCAAATTAGGGTTTTAACTCCATGAACCTCCATGCACGAACAATATTCCATCCCTCTGTTCTCACTCTACAGGCAACCAATCCCCACGATGTAAACACAAAAACCACTCCAAATTCTTCCCTCTACAAGCCTAGGGCATTAGATTAACTTGAAACTCACCATAACAACAAACACGATTGAATCAACATCTGGCCACCATTGAAATGCACTGATACGAACCTTCACCATTCTTCCTCAAACTTGACCTAAACTAACCTATGCCTAATGGAGGTTAATCTGATGCATCCAACTAACATTCTAACGCCCTAATCCAAGAGATTCGAACACTAACAGTTTGTTGCACCTGTCACTAACCATCACCAAATCGTTCCAAAATCATCTAACTTAATCTCCTAACCACCTAGATCAAGTCTACACTAATAAAATCATGTGAAACTAACTGAATTAAGCAAATCGAAGGAAAACTTACCTGATGTAAAACCTTGAGAACAGCTATGGAAGATGTGGATCTGAAGCTTCTAAGTGTTGAATCTTGATCAATCCTTGAGGAACTTGATTCTGTATGCAAGCTTTGGATGAGACTTGGCCAGAATTATGCTATCCACTTGAGATTGTGATTTTGATGATCTTGAGAAAAGCACTCGAAAATGGATGATAATCACTTGATCCTTGCTTCAGTTCTGATCTATGATGAATATTGAATATGATTGGATTGATTTTGAGGAAGATTGATGAAGATTTTGGAGAATTGGAATGAAAACTTAATGAGAAAGCATGAGAAAAATTTGTGGAATTCTTGGTGCAAATGAGACCAACCCTTGCCAAATTCTCCTTTCATGAATATATAGACCCCAATGGCACATTCTAGATCCATCTTGCACATTCCCTTGTTTTCAAACTTTGGCTCATTTTGGATTATGTTTCTTCAATTACAAGTAACCATGGATAACTTCATTTTTTCCTTCTAAACTCAAAAAAGTGTGTGAACCATTGTTCTTAGAATTGTTTTTCCATTCAAAATCATATATTGGAAGTCTTCATTTGGACTTGTAAATCTTCCAAACCATTTTTCACTTTGAAATTATTCACTTTATAAGCCTTTTTAGTTCATATTTTGACCAATTATGTAACATCATGCTATGAGTTTCTCCAATAATTTGTGACCTTCTTTCTAGACTTAAAATCCCATTTGGAGCAAGTTTGATGTTGTAAGTTTTTCCATTTGAGGCCTCCTTGTATGAGTTTTGGGTATAGGTTAAAATGACCTGTAATTCACAAATGCCCAAAATACCCTTTGCTTGTCAAGACCATAAGTGGAGTTCTCCACATCATATGAAGGCATGCCATACCATTCTAGAAAGCTAAGACAATGAGGAACAATTCTTATGTTGACCAAGAATCCATTTGAAATCTCCTTGAAGGGCAAAACTAGCTTGGAAGTCAAGTCACTTTCACAGACAAAAATTCAGACACCTCAGATGACCTGTAACTTGCAAGGACCATAACTTGAGTTCTATAAATCTCCTTGAGGTCTTCCACCACTCAAATTAAAGTTCTTGAGATCCTCTACAAGTTTCATGTTGGCCAAGAAGCCATTTGAAGCTAGCGTTTTGACTTATCTTGCTTGGAAATTTAACCTAAACTAGGGGATTTTACAGAGAAACCCTAATTTAGTAACTCCTCTTCTCCTTGATTTTTCTTGAATTCTCCTTGTCATATCTCCATATCCTTCTTTATATGTTCAATGATGATCCCCACATCTCTCCAATAGACTTGAATGCCCTCTTAAGTCAGTCAATTGACCTAGGGTTGACCTAGGGTTGACCCAGATGAAACCCTAGTTGACTGTCTTCCACCATAGCTCTTGTGCTTTCATCAATGACTTGTCTCCTTCTCCAAATGACTTTATAAGTCTCTCAAGATGTCTAGATGCTCTCCATGCTTTCATTTCACAGCTCATAACCCTCTTGTTGATCCTCAGATACCCTCAGCTAGGAGATGGACTCAAGACTTGATCTGCTGAACTCTATGCTTTCAAATTCTTTCCTGATGACTTGAATATGACTGAATTGGGATAATAACCTCTTGATAGGCCTCTAGAGATGAAAATAATGATTGGTCCCCTGTTGAATGACTTGCTATGCTTATGCTATGCAGATGGTTAGTCTATGTACATGACTCTACATGCAAATGCTAATGATGATGAAACATAAACCAAGGAATAAGGTTGGGCAAATTTTAGGGTGCAACAATAACCCTTAGCAATAAACACTTTAAAACAAGAGGTTCCTGTAGAGTACTACAGAAACTTAGGATGCTAGCACCTTCCCTAAGTTTAACCAACCCCCGAATCTAAACTCTCTAGCTTTTGCATTTGCATTGCATTGTGGGTAATTCGATCTTTTTCCCTTCCTTTGGGCAAATTAAAGACCGGTGGTGAACCAATGAATTAAGATTCAAATTAATTAATAATTTGATACCCAATTCTCATCGCGACAGTACCCTTCTACTCTCCTTGACCGAGACTTAAGGGACCTGAGTATGAAGTCAATGTCATCATTGAGGATGATCAAGAGGAGGAAACACCCAACTTTGTGACGCGTGGATTGATATGCCAGAATTGGATCGTTGTTGACATTCCTACTATTGTTCATGTTTCAAAGTAATTTGTTTTTGTTTCTTTCAAAAATCCTTTCACTCTGCCCAAGGTGAAAGAGAATTTGTGAGGGCTTTGTTTTAACTTTTATCATCATTAATAAAATGTTATTCTGTTTATCCATATTACGTTTTCCCTTTTTGCTTTATTTCTAAAAAATGGTAACATAAAAAAGACAAAAACAAAAAATAATATGATAATCACTTTTATCTGCATAGTATTTGCACTTTTTGTTCATTCTAAAATCAAATATAAATCATCGTGCAAATTGATTGTTAAATTCATTGAAAATAATGACCTTATGTCCTCTCCCAACTTTGAGTTCCCTGTGTTTGGAGCTGAAAAAAAGGATGTTGAAGAGATTCCTAATGAAATTTCTCGATTGCTTGAGCAAAAGGAAAAGACCATTCAGCCTCATGAAGAGCCGGTAGAATTGGTTAATTTGGATTCCGCTGATGATAAGAAAGAAGTTAAGATTGGGGCACTGCTTTAGTCAGATGTTAAGAAGATGATGGTAGAGCTTCTTAGAGAATATGTTGACGTGTTTGCTTGGTCCTATCAAGACATGCCCGGTCTTGATACTGATATTGTGGAGCATCGTTTGCCATTGAAGCCTGAATGTCCACCTATAAAACAAAAATTGAGAAGAACTCAGCCTGACATGGCTGAAAAGATTAAATAGGAGGTTCAAAAGCATATTGATGTAGGTTTTCTTGTGACTGCTGAGTATCCTCAATGGGTAGCCAATATTGTGCATGTTCCAAAGAAAGACGGAAAAGTCCAAATGTGCATTGACTATAGAGATTTGAATAAAGCAAGTTCGAATGATGATTTTCCACTGCCACACATTGATATAATGTAGATAATACTACTAAGCTCAATATCTTTTCCTTTATGGATGGATTTTCCGGTTATAATCAAATAAAAATGGCACCTGAGGATATGGAAAAAAACAACATTCATTACACCCTAGGAAACATTCTATTATAGATTGATGCCCTTTTGTCTGAAAACTGCTGGTGCAATGTACCAAAGAGCTATGACTAGTTTGTTCCATGATATGATGCATAAAGAAATTGAGGTCTACGTGGATGATATGATTTGTAAGTCAAAGACTGAAGAAGATCACACTGCATACTTATTAAAGTTGTTTCAACATTTGAGAAAGTTTAGGCCCCGTCTGAATCCTAATAAATGCACTTTTGGTGTCCATTTTGGAAAGTTGTTGGGTTTTATTGTCAGTTAGAAAGGCATTGAAGTTGACTCTGGTAAAGTTAAATCTATTCAGGAAATGCTTGCACCTAAAACAAAAAACAAGTAAGAGGATTCTTGGGACGTTTGAACTATATCTCCCAATTTATATCTAATATGATTGCCATATGCGCCGATCTTTAAGCTTCTTCGCAAAGATCAGGGTTGTGTATGGATAGAAGATTGTCAGAAAACTTTTGAAAGAATTAAAGGGTATCTGCTCGAACCTCCTATTTTATCTCCCCCCGGTGGAAGGAAGACCTTTGATCATGTATTTGACCGTGCTGGAAGAATTTATGAGATGTGTTCTGGGTCAACAAGATGAATCTGGGAGAAAAGAATTTTCCATTTATTATTTGAGCAAGAAGTTCACTGATTATGAGTCTCAGTACTCAATACTTGAAAAGACATGTTGTGCTTTAGCTTGGGCTGCCAAGCGCCTCCGCCAGTATATATTGAATTGTATAACTTGGTTGATATCTAGAATGAATCTAACCAAGTATATCTTTGAAAATCCTACTTTAACTGGGAGGATTGCTCATTGGCAAATGTTGTTGTCAGAATATGATATCGAGTACCGAACTCAAAAAGCGATAAAAGGAAGTGTTTTGGCTAATCATTTGGTACACCAGCCAATTGATGATTATTAACCTATTCGGTTTGATTTTCCTGATGAGGATGTGATGTATCTAAAGGTTAAAGATTATGAGGAACCATTACCTGAAGAAGGGCTTGAGCTTGGATCCCGATGGAGTTTGATTTTTTATGGAGTTGTTACTGAGTATGGCAATGATATTAGGGTGATTATTGTTACCCCGCATGGTTCTCATATTCCTTTTACTGCAAGGTTGATGTTCACTTGCACAAATAATGCGGCTGAGTATGAAGCATGTATTATGGGCCTGGAAGAAGCTATTGGTTTAAGAATCAAGATCCTTGATGTATACCAAGATTTAGCCTTGGTGATTAATCAGATTAAAGGGGAGTGGGAGACACGTAAACCTGATTTGATTCTTTATCGTGATTATGCAAGAAGGTTGTCAACTTTCTTCAATAAGGTTAAGTTTCACCATATACCAAGAGCATAGAATCGAACGACAGATGCTTTAGTGACTTTATCCTCTATGATTGTGGTAAATTGGTGGAATGATGTGCCAAAAATTGATGTTATGTGTCTTGATATACCAGCTCATGTGTTTGCAGTTGAAGAGGTTGTTGATGATAAACCTTGGGATTATGATATTAAATGTTTTCTTCATAATCAAAGTACCCACTTGGGGCATCTAAGAAGGATAAGAAAACTTTGAGAAGATTGGTTGGTAGTTTCTTCTTGAATGATGATGTGATGTATAAGAGAAATCATGACATAATCTTGCTCAGATGTGTAGACAAGTGTGAAGCAGACATGTTAATGAAAGAAATTCATGAAGGATCCTTTGGTACCCATGTCAATGGACATGTAATGGCTAAGAAGATGTTAAGGGTAGGTTACTATTGGTTGACAATGGAATCTGACTGTTGTAAATATGTGAAGAAGTGCCATAAATGTCAGATTTATGCTGACAAAATTCATGTGCCTCCAACTCCTTTCAATGTTATCTCTTCTCCATGGCCTTTTTACATGTGGAGCATTGGTATGATTGGAATGATTGAGCCTAAAGCGTCGAATGGACACCGTTTCATATTGGTAGCTATTGACTATTTTACCAAATGGGTCGAAGCGACATCATATGTCAATGTGACCAAGCAAGTAGTGGTCTGGTTTATCAAGAACCAAATCATCTGTCGATATGGTGTTTCGAGCAATATTATCACTGATAATGGGTCAAATATGAATAACAAGATGATGAAGGAATTATGCAATGATTTTAAGATTGAGCAGCATAATTCTTCCCCCTACAGAACCAAGATGAATGAGGTTGTTGAAGTTGCTAATAAGAATATTAAGAAGATCATTCAGAAGATGGTTGTTACAAACAAGGATTGACATGAAATGCTCCCTTTTGCTCTGCATGGATATTGTACATCTGTTCGTACTTCAATAGGGGCAACCCATTTCTCTCTTGTTTATGGTATGGAAGCAGTGCTCCCGATAGATGTTAAAATCCTTTCTATAAAAATTTTGATAGAAGCTGAATTGTCTGAGGCTGAATGGTGTCAGAGTAGATACAATCAGTTGAATTTGATTGAAGAGAAAAGAATGACGGCCTTGTGTCATGGCCAATTGTACCAACGGAGAATGAAGAAGGCATTTTATAAGAAGGTTCGACCTCGTGTGTTCAGAGAAGGTGACCTCGTGCTCAAAAAGATCTTGACTTTTACTACTGATTATAGAGGCAAGTGGACTCCTAATTATGAAGGCCCATACGTTGTTAAGAGAGCCTTCTATGGAGGTGCATTAATTCTTACAACTATGGATGGTGAATAGTTCACTCGTCCTGTGAATGTCGATGTAGTTAAGAAATACTTCGCCTAAAAAATAAAAGAATAACTTGCTAAGTTGAAGACCCGAACGACTGGCTTAGGCAAAAATGAGCGTCTCGATGGATTGAAAACCCGAAAGAGCGATCGAGGAAAAAATTAGAGACAAAATAGAAATAATCATTCCGGTAGATTGAAAACCTGAGAGGGAAATCTAGGAAAAAGTTAGGGATTATGGCAAGTAACTGCATCTGACCGGTCTTGATCTTTTGAAGCAACATCTCCTATTAAGGACATTTACTTCAATCATCCTCAGTTGAAGTTTCAAGCACAATTGGAATTCAAAGTTTTTAGGGAGAATAGTGGTCATTGTACTTCTATGTAGCCCTTTCCATTGTATTTACCATTTTTCAAACTTTGCAATGATCCGTGGAGTTACGCCTTTTACGGACTACCATTCTATCAATAAAATTTGTCCCTTTGTTTGCAATTTTCATTTTGTTTCTATTTACAGGATTTCATTTTGTTTTTTATGATGATTTTTGAAACAAATATGAATAATTTGATTTAAAATTTTGAAAATTATAAAAACATTTTCCTTTGATTTATGAATATAAAAAGGAAAGTCAGTAATCTCAAGAATGGTAAAATCTCGAAACACAAAACTTAGTATTTTCCTCAGCAGAGGTTGTTCTTGTTGATACTCTCCTCAGAAGAGTTTGTTGATGTTTTCCTCAGCAGGGTTCATTCTTACTCCTCTGGTAGAATTTATTGACAGCTCTTCAGTAGAGTTGTGTTGATGTTTCTCCAGTATAGTTTGTTGATATTTCCTCAACAAAGTTTTGCTCCTATGGATAACCAGACGAGTGTTGTTTGGTTTTCCCCAGCTAAGTCTTGATTCAAAATTTCCCCAACTGAGTATGTTTCCTTCATCCAGTCAGATTATGGTCAGGCAGTTGAGCAGTTTTGAGGATCACCTCTCCTTGATATTAATCCCCACGCAGAGATTTGTCCTTTCTGATCCTCAGTGGAGGTCATTATTACTTTGGATATTTCCCAAGTAGATTACAATGTTGTTGCCCTCAAAGAAGTGTTGATATAGCATTAACCTGTCAGGTTATCTCTAACCCGTGTTAGGTATTGATTTAAAATCCCCCACAACTTGACTTTTTGCTATGATGTTAACTTCTTACTTTCTTGGGCAGGTCCAGGATGTTTCTCTTAGAGTTGGATAATCCTCAGAGAACGTTTTCTGATATCCTCAGAAAGTTGTGTTATTCCCTTGTGGAGTTTATGTAGTTGTTTACATGATTACAGTCCTCCAGTGGATCCATTATATTTTGCAGCAGATCTCTTCATCCCTTTGAAGAAAATTTCATATGAATTTTATTCTTATCCCCAAGATGAGTCAAGATTTAGGTTGATGTCCCCCCAACAGTTTATCTTCTGTCCTTGAAGCATAATTCATGTTGTTATTCTCTCTGTGGATTACTGATTATTGAAGATCAATCTTTGGGTTTTTTCTCAAGCAGTATCTCCATTTCCTTAGCGAGATTTGAGCCTTGTAATAGGGTTTATTTTCCTTTTATGGCTTTTGTTTATCTCTTGCAGGATTTCTTTTGTTTATCCCTAGCAGGATCTCTAGTGATGTCTCCAACATGTTGAGATTAGCCGAATATTTAGTGGTGTTATGATGTTTTGTTCACCCTTTATTCACCTTGTCTGTTTTGTCAGCATATGCATACTCATATGCATTGCATGCACATTCATTTTATTGAGCATAACATATTTTTGTGGCATTGTGCATCTTGCATTTTTGTTGGTGCTTCCCTTTCTCCAGTGTTGTTATCCCCGCAGAGTACGTGTATCCTCTCTCAATTAGAGTGTCGACCCTAAGCAGAAAATGTATATCCTTTCTAACTCCCCATTGAGTTTATGCCTCGTGGAAGATGTTTGTTTTAGCTTTCCTCCCCATTTTTTCTCTGGATGGAATTGATCTGCATTTGAGTTATTTCCTCATTAGGTCAAGTCTTGTTTGACTGTTTCTCTCAAGTTTGTTCATGGATTGAACTTTGGTCTCTTGCAGCGGTTATTTTGATTTCTCTGGGGTGTGGAACCTGGATGATGAGAAGGTATTTATTTCTTCTTTTTGAGGATTTATTTTCCTTGACAGAAATCGATTTGTTGATCCCCATCAGAAGATCAAGATTTGAACTTCTCCAGCAGTGTTTTGATAACACTCTCTTGGTAATGATTTTTGTCTGACTTCAAGTGGCAGCCTCTTTATTTGAGCAACTTGTATATCCCCAGCAAGGTAAACCTCACCTAGTAACAAGTGGAAACCTCTTTGTTTTAGCAGCTAGTGTAATCTCTAGGAATTTATTTGTATCTTCGCAATAAATGGAATTTTTCTAGTTCATCCTTAGCAGAGAAGTTTATTGTCAAATGTTGGATCCCTATCCGATCAGCTTTTCCATCAAACGACATCTCTATGGAAGAAGTCCCAGTGAGAAGTTTGTTGTGAAATCCTCAATAGATGGTTGTCTCTTTATTTGAGAAGTTTGTTGTATGATTTAACCTGCCCATATCTCTTTTAAAGATCCCCAACAGAGTTATGAATATTTCATCCCCCATAAATGGTTGTCTCTTTATTTGAGAAGTTTGTTGTGTGATTTGAGCTGCCCGGTGAGCTAATGATATATTTCTCGTCCTACCCAGTGACAGGTATTCAAGTATGTTTGTCCTACCCAGTAACAGGTAGTCGACAGTTACTTCTTTCTCCTACCAGTGACAAGTAGTCGAGTTTGTTTCGTCCTACCTAGTGACAGGTAGTCGACATTTGCAATACCCTACCAATGACTGGTAGAAGGTATTCCTTGTGAGTTTATTACCTTTATTTTATACCTAGTGACGGGTAGTCGGTAATGTTTCTTCACCTTTTGAGTATATTGCCTTTATTTTTCTACCCAGTGACAAGTAACAGGTAATATTTTTCACCCCTTTTGGTTGGTTATCCTTTGTTTTTACCCAGTTACTGGTAAAAGATAATCCTTCCTCCCGAGCTTGTTGCCTTTATTTTTTACCCAATAACAGATAGTTGATATATTTTTTACCCTATCCAGTAACCGATAGTTGGTAACCTTTTCCTTTAGGTTTATTACTCTCGCTAAGCTACTCAGTAACCATTAGTCGGCATTATTTCTTTTCCTATTTAGTAACAGGTAGTTGATTATATCTTATCAAGTGGATTACTTTTTACCCAATAACCAGTAATAAGTAATACGTCTCTTTGTTTTTCTATCCAATAATCAGTAGATTATAATTCTTTTGTGTTACTACCCTTATTTTCTACTCAATAACTAGTAGAAAGTATTTTTACCTCTTCTCTTTGGTAGTTGAGTATCTTTGTTATCCACCCAGTAACTGACAATTGGTATCTCTTCCCCGGTTGAGTTGATTCCTTTCCTTTATTGGAATAGAATCTTACTCTTTTGTTTTCTCCTACGGAGTCTCTTTTCTTCTTTTGTTCTCCAACGTTTGTTCGTCTACTGTGGCATTTTTTTCCCACAGACGTCTTATGTTTGCATACCATACCATTAGCATAATCATATCATTTTGTGGCTCTTAGGGCCAAAAATTGGGTTTATTATTATATTTAAGTCTCTTCTGTCTGGTCAAGACAAATATGTCAATCTTCATATCTCTGGATAGAAGAAACTTAAATAGGGGCAGTTGTAATACCCTAATTTTTACCCCTAAGATCATGCATTTCATTTGCATCATTACATACACAAACAAGATCACTTTGGTTCTCATGCCCTTCTTTGTGGGTTTGCTTTTGAGGGAAATCGCCAAGCACCTATGTTTCTTACTTGCTTTATATTTGTTTCTGTTTACTAACCTCTAACCAAAATACCAAAAATATTTTACAATTTTGCTTGTTTCTTCTTCTCTGTGTGTTTAAGATTTTGCAGGGAGATTCATGGCAAGGGTATGACTTGGAGTCAAGTGTGGCTATTCAGTTATGGTCAAACCATCAAGGTTGCCTCAATTGCAAGTATTTGTGTCAGTAGACTATAATGTTCAAGGTCAAGTTATGTGGTGCAGAATTCATCAGGTTGTTAAGTAATGATTCATGAGAGGTTTGATTCAAAATCAAGGTGGTTAAAAAGTCCAATAGTTCAATTGTATTCATCAGTGGATTTATTTTCCCGGAGATTAATCCAGACATATTTGAAGTGATTCAGAACTTATTGACCAGAAATTCGGAAAATTAAGGTTGATGGTTGTGGTTTCAGTTGCAAATTGTTTAGTAGTGGTTGTGTGCACTTTATTAGAGGCTTGTGGAAAATTTGAGATTGGTATTGAATTAAAGTCAAGATTGCATATCCATTTTGGTTACCATTTTCTATCCATTTTATCTATCTTTTAAAATCAATTACCCACATTAAAATCATTGTTATCCATTATTTATAATCAATATCCATCTTATTTTTATCCATTTTTCCTAAATCTATTTCATGACCATTCTAATCCATATCCAATTATCCAAATTAGTTTCAATAACCCTTTTTCTATCCATTTTGATATCCATTAGTCATGAAAAATCACTTTTTAATTTTTTTCCTATCCATTTTCTTTCTAAATCATATTCCAATTATTCATCTCTAATTATCCACTTCCATTAATATTTTTTATTCCATTTTTCTAACAAATTTCCATTAAAATCCATATTCCAAAAAAAAACATGAAAGCATAAACCTTTGATTTATCAAAATTGTCCATGAAATCTTGATTCAAGTTTGTCCAAGTATCTATTGCTACTAAAGTTATTTGCAAGAAGAAAACAAGTGAATATATGAGGTGCAAATAACTATATCAAACTTAGGTTCATTTTACTAAGAGGTATCACAATTGTCCAAAATAATGATAATAATACAAAGCTCATAAAGCATTGAGTCTATTTGCAATTTTACATCATCTTGCAATTCAGAAATTAATCCCATGGTTAAAAGAAAGTGATATGAAGAATGAACTCATGAAGTTTAAGGGTTGGCCCGTCTTTAAGCAAGCATGTTGCTACCTCAAACTTCAAAGCCACAAGGCTACAATTGCAAGCCCACACAAGCAAACTTCACGTTGCTACAAACTTCATGCCGCTTCAAGCCAAGTTGTGCGAGCACATGAAGCCAAGAAGTTTACACCACGTACACCCAAGCTTCCTCAACTTGTGCCAAATGAAACACATATCAGCTACCAATGCTGCAAACCACATTCACATATATCAAAATGTAACCATGATGTGAATAAAACGACGTTGCGAAAGTGACTAAAAAATGAGACCCTACTCAAGCTGATGCTAAGCTTCAAAAATACCAAGCTGTTACGCAAACCTCGACCAAAAAAAAGAATAATGGCAACACATGAAAAGCTACACGCACAGGCTGCATCAGGAAACGACTACAAGCATAAGCATAAAACGCAAAACACCAAAACAACTACGCAGCAAGAAGTTCACGCATAATAGATGAAAGATGAAACGCAGTGCATTCAACCAAAACAACTCACACGTGATGAAAATGGCAACCAACTTTCATTTTCAAAATTACAAATCACTCACCTCATTTTATTATAAATAGGAAGCTCCCTCTTTCAATTCTTCCAAGCTTTCATACCCAAGATAGTTCTGCACGAAAATCACCTAAAATCGTTCTTTAAGCTCCACCCATTGCTAAACAAATTTCTTCAACCACCGTCGATTCATAACAAACCTGCAAATTCAGACATCCAAATTCAACAACAACAACATGCGTTCAGAAGAAGAGAAGAAGAAGAATTCATTTAACTTATCACCTTGTTTTGAAGGTAGTTTTCGTTTTCGACACAAATCCGCGATTTCAAACTTGTAACCGTGTTGGATTTTCGTTTGAAATTGAAGTTGGAATTGTATTGAACCTCATATTCCAATCACAATCACGCATTAATTAGGTTCCGTCACGATGGAATATTGATTGGGAGCCGCCGCGAACAGTAGCTGCCGGCGTTTTCAATTTGAAGGGAAGGTGATGATGAATAAAAATTTTGATCCTTGGTTTTTTTAATCTTCATTTGTTGGTTGGGCTTTATTTGTTTGGCCCATGTGGAATTTGGATTACTCACCATCACCATTTTTTTTCTTTTCAAACCCCCTCTCCTTTTTCTTTTATTTCTTTAAACTTAAAATTTTTTTTCTCACTATTTTCTTTTGCTTAATGTTTTTTTTTGTAAAATAAATTTTGATTTTTGTGTTATCTTTAGTATTTTGAATGTTACTTTAAAGAATTTGAAAATACTTTGTTCTTGATTTTTTTATATTGTTGATTGATTAATTCTTGGTTGTTGGTTGAATCTTAAATTTTAAACACGATCTTGTTAATCTCAATGGACCATGGGCATCGATAGGAGAAATTCTGAATCCTCCAAGAGAGGTGATTGAAAAACAATAGAGGTTGATTGTTACAACTTTGCCAAAAGATGACACAAATGCCAAATCTATGGTGACAAGATCCATGTGCCACCATCTCCATTGAATGTCTTGACTTCTCCCTAGCTCTTCTCTATATGGGGTATTGATATGATTGGAATGATCAAACCAAAGACTTCCAATGGTCACTGCTTCATTCTAGTTGTTATTGATTACTTCACCAAGTGGGTTGAAGTTGCTTCTTAAGCAAACGTTACACGGCAAGTGGTTACTAGATTTATCAAGAAATAGATCATTTTTCGTAATCGTATTCCTAACAGCATTATCACTAACAACGCCAGCAACCTGAACAACAAGATGATGAAAAAGTTGTGTCAAGAATTCAAGATCGAGCACCACGACTCTTCATCGTATCGTCCCAAGATGAATGGCACCGTTGAAGTAGCAAATCAAGAGGATTGTCCAGAAAATGGTCAAGACTTACAAAGATTGGCATGCGATGCTTCCCTTTGCATTGCATGGCTACAGAACTTCAGTTCATACTTCTATTAGGGCAACTTTGTATTCGCTTGTGTATGATATGAAGGTTGTTCTACCCATCAAAGTCGAAATCCCATCGCTCAGAGTCATCATGGAAGCAAATCTCAATGAAGTTGAATGGGTTCAATCCATATTCGACCAGCTGAATCTTATTAAAGAGAAGTGCCTGACAGCCATCTGCCATGGTCAATTGTATCAGAGACGCCTCGAGTAAGCTTTTGACAATAAAGTTCTCCCTCGAGCGTTTCAATAAGGTGAACTTATACTTAAGAGATATTCTCCTACACACTCCGATCCACGTGGTAAATGGACTTCCAACTACGAAAGACCTTTTGTTGTCAAGAAGGCCTTCTCAGGCGGAGCCCTGGTCCTCACCACCATGGATGGCGAGGGGTTGCCACTACCCGTGAACTCCGACGCAGTCAAAAAGTATTATGCCTGGAAAAAAAAATGAATAAAGAGCCCGCTAGATTAACATACGCAAGGAAAATCTAGGAAAAAGTGGGTGTCCCAATGGACCAAAAAAAAAAGTATTCGTGCAAAATTTTGGGATAAGAGCAAAAATAATAATAGCCCGCTAAGTTGAAAACCTAAAAGGATGACTTAGGCAAAAATAGGTATCTCGGTGGACGGAAAAAAATGAGAGAAAATGTCAAGGCAAAAATTAGGGTAAATGCATTTGACTGTGAACACTTGAGCCTATCTTCACCATAGTTGGACCTCAAGCGGTAAAAGAGCAATCAAGTCATTGTCAACTAGTGCAAAGTGTTGGAACCTAGACTTACAATAAATGGTAGCAAATGTTGTAATCAATTCAAAATATGATTTCCAATTGCCATTTACTTTTGTTTTTCAATTTATTGCAAATCTCCTCATCAAGGACTTTTGCATCCTTGTACACACCTTATGTACAAATATTTTCATATTTAATAAAATTCATCATTTGATTTCTCAATTATCTCTTTCAACATTTTGTTTTCAAAATAAATTATTATTTGTGATCACATAATACTATAAATTGTTGAGAATAATGAAAAGCTAAATCAACAGAGAAAGCATTATACATTACATGACTTACCAAAAATCCCTAAGGGATGATCGGTAGTCCCCATTGTAAGCTTGATCCTCGCAAGCGCCATCATGGTTTTTTGGAAGGTTATTTGCTTTCCCTGTCCCCAAAAGAGCCACGATTGGTCCCCACGCAGAGTCATGTTAACTTCTTTTCCCCAACAAGAGTGGGATCCTCACGGCATCCCTAACAGGTTAGAGTTGTCATTCCCCAACAGCGGTGGTATTTCAGTTTTCTTTTTTCCCCAAACAATAAGGATCATCTTGGTCTCATTCTTCTCCAAGCAGAGTTGGTTGTTTGAAGATCGTATAGGGTTCCTTCATTCCTAATAATAGTAATGGTAGTAGCTTGGAAATTTGAGATCCTAGGCTCGTCCCCCAACGAAGTCATCATCATCTGTGGTTTTCTTTCCCCGACTGAGGATGTCGAGTCTGTTTTGTTACGATCCCTGCCTACCTGCAATACAATACCTTAATTTGTCGTTATGCGACATAATATAAAACATCATATAAGGTTGAACATACATAACATATGCATCAAGTATACTGCATATTGACTGATTCATCTCCCCAACAGATATCTAGCCAAATTACCATCTTAAATCAAACTCTCCACACATTCACCTTTACAAAACATTTCTACTATCGCTGTCGGCCAAATTTTCGAGCTACTCTTTTATTTAACCCTCTTCCACCTTGAATGATCGAAAAGCTATCGCAATTCGTGCATTCAGGTTCAAGAAGATTAAATATGAACATTTGTCGTAACCCAAAATTTGACCTCCCTCTTTGTATTTTTGTATAAGCACGTGCATTTGCATTGTCGGCATTAGCATTTTTTCTCTATGGTTTTATTGCAGGAACATTCAAAATTTTAAGCCCTGATTAATCATATTCTCACCAAGTCATCACAACATCAATACAAGCAAAATACGAGGGTTTCCGTGCCTATTTATTAAAGTAAAGAGTCGAAGTTCAGAGCAACGACCATAATACCTTGTTTCAAGTCAAATTGGGCAAGTTTTTTCTATGTTAATCGACTAACCATTTTGAAGGAAAAATTAGTTAATCGACTAACACTGTTGTTGCATGCATTTTGGGTTGTTTTTTATGTGTTAATCGATTAACCATTTTGAAGGCAAAAGTGGTTAATCGATTAACACTTGCAAATTTTGCAAAAAAATCAACATTTTCATCACACTACATCAGCTATCTCCTCATTCTTTTGGTTTATTTGGTTCTAGCATTATATGGAATATTCTAGATGCTTTAATACATTCCAAGAATCCACTTGCATTTGCTATAATACAACATTTTCAATCATGATCACCATACATCTACATTTCCAAGCATGTGAACCATTGGATTTTGATCTTGCATTAGGATGCTCCCACCGAGTTAAAAAATAACTAATTAAGTCAACTTCTAACTAAGTGAGTTAGATGTAACTAACTCCAAACCAAATGCCAAACCACCCTTAGCTACCTCCAAACCAAGTTCCAAACCTATCACACTCTAAGCTTGCACTTTATATAAAGAAACTTTCATATTTTAAGAGGAACCTTGATCATTTTCACACTCAATTCTCTCTCAATTATCACTCTTTTCTCTCAATTCTCTCTGAATTTTCTGCAATTCATGTTCATCTTCTTCCCCAAACACATATTAAAGCCTAATTTCCACCATTAGAGAATAACAAGCTTCGCCTTGAACTTGTTATTTCTCTTGAGCTAAACCTCCATTCAACTGCATTTCTACTTGGATTTATGGTTTTACAGTAGTTTATACTTCAATTCAAGTAATCACCTCAAGTATTTTGGTGCAAATTTGCATTTGGAGAATTTATCGCGTTTTTTTCGGTTTCGCTACGATTTGATCTCAAGCTTGGAATACATATTGTGATTTGTGCTTTTTGATGCTTATTTGGATTCCTTTCTACATTTAACTTCCATGGCTTGACATATTTGATATTTGATTATTATTTTTGAGTCTTTTTAGCCTTCGAAGGCAAAATGTATGCGAATCTTTGATGTACGATCTATTGATTACGTAATTGTTTGCATTCTTGATGTTGTGAATCATGTTACTTTGCATATTTTATCACATGATTTAAGACACTTTTTGCATACTCTTGCTTATGTGTTAACTTGATTATGCTTAGTGATGCATGATATTTTCTCTTTGTTAATGCTTGTCAATTTCATTTTTGTTGTATTAAGTTTGTTCTTCATTGAACAAATTTAATCTTGTATAATCATTGTTTTACACGTTTGCTTTGATGATCTTTCGACTCGTGTGAAAGACCATCGGCTTGTTCTCTCCCTTTAATTGATTGATCAAAACCTTGTTTTGATTAGTTAATCTTACTCTCTTGCTCTTCTCTTTAGGATCTTTTTAGAGTTTCTCTTTCTTGATCCCCTACAGAGTCAGAGGTTTGCACAATGCATTGGAGCACTGTACAAATAATGTCTTTTCTCTATTGGTTTCAATTCCTGCACTACACTTTGGGTGCTAGAGAAGGAGTGAGGATGAAGTATATCTTACCCGCATTCTAACTATTTCTAGTCAGGGACGTTTGACCCTTAACTTAGAATAGTCACCTCTATATCCGGACTATGGTGTCTCTTGAGTTTGATTCTTGATCATTCATACCTTTTCAATATTTTCTTTGATCAATCACAATTTCCTTGGCTTAAGATCATTGTCTTCTTGGGTTAATCACCTTCTCTTGGTGCATCACTTGATCTTTGGTTATTCACAGTCTGTCTGTTAAAACCAATTATCTTCTTCCCCAGCGAAGTCGTAAATCTTTTCTTCGGTTAATCATAATCTTCATGTTAAATACCAAAACCCTAGCGGAGTTTGCAACCTTTCTTGGTTATCTCTCCCTTTTTCGTTGGTTAATCACTGCCCGTTAGTTAAAACACCAATTTATTCATTTCCTCAGTTAACCATAGTTTTGTTTGTTAACATACTGAGTTTCTCTTAGGTTAATCACCTTCTCTTGGTGAATCACCCGTTCTTTGGTTAATCACGGACCGCCTGTTAAAACCAATCTTCTTTGGGTTAATCACCTTCTCTTGGTTCATCACATGTCCTTTGGTTGATCATAGTCCATCTGTTAAAGCCAATACCCATGTGAGTTAGCAACCTTCTTTTAGTTCAAATACTCGCGCCTTTTGGTTAGTAACCTTCTTTTGGTTCAAATACCCTTTTCTCTGTCAAGTACTGCTTGTCAGTTAATGTAACAAATTCTTTGGGTCACAACCTTTTCTTGGTTCCACACCCGTCCTTTTAGGTCACAACCTTTGCTTGGTTTCACACTCGTCCTTTTGGGTTATAACCTTTGCTTGGTTCTACACCCATCCTTTTGGTTGATCATAATTCGTCTGTTAAAACCAATTTATCCTCTCCTTGTTGAATTAATCACCTCTTGGTGAATACTCATCCTTCTGGTCAATCACCATTTGTCGATTAAAAACCAACTACTTTCTCTTTTTGGTTAACCATTATTTATCAGTTAACACACCGAGTCTCCCAAAGAGTCAAACACCTTCTCTTGGTTCAATACTCTCCTTTTATGGTTGATCACAGTCTGTCTGCTAAAACAAATTTCCTTCTTTCCCCACAGAGTCAATATCTTCTTTTCCTTTGGTTAACCATTGCCTGTCAGTTAAAATACCTAATCCCCTAGTGGTTCTTACCTTATCTTGAATCAATTCCCTTTCTCATATATTCTCTTGGTTTCGACACCATCCCTTTGTCTTTCTTTCCTGGTTTTAATACCATTCTTTTTTCTTCCCCAGTGGAGTCTTACCCTCTACTTTCTCTCTTGGTTTTGATACCGTTTCTTTTTCTTTCTCCGTCTTGGTTCTCTGAACTAAAGAGCCCTGACTTCCTTATAACACTATGAGGATACGTAGACACAAGATCATGAGATCTTAGTGAGCTACCTTATACCTTTTTCATCTTTCTTCTTTTGTCTTCTCCTTCTCTTTCCTGGTTCCCAGAACTACGGAGTTTTGAATTCCTCATTGCACTATAAGAATACATTGGCACGAGGGCCCCAATCCTCTGCGAGCACTTTCTTTTTCTTTCTTCTTCTCTTTTCTTTAGCTAGAAGCCTTTAGATAGATAACCCATCAAAGCTCAGAAGTAAGCAAAACTGTTTCCGTCGAGTACGACAGATGCGCGAGGTGCAAGTACCTTCCTCTCATATAATCGACCCCCTTACCCATTTCTCTTTCCCTTAGGTTTTATCTATATTTTCCATGTCCTTTAGGACTAAATAAATTTTGGTGGTTATTTTATTGTATCTTTGAGTGTGCGATTCACTCAGGTATAATCCCGCTAGCTTCAGTTATCACAATAGAGATTAATCGGGTCCACAATGCTAGGGAATATGCCAATTTCACTAATGAACTTATTAATCCAAAGAACTTCCTTTGCTGCATTTGAGGCATCAATATACTTGACCTCAGTTGTAGAATCAACAACTGTATTTTGCTTTGAATTTTCTTGCTCGCAGCGCCTTCATTTAAGCAAAACACATAACTAGATTGTGATCTAAAGTCATCCTTATCTATCTGGTAACTAGCATAGATATATCTAATTACATGGAGATTTTTCTGACCTCCATATATCAAGAACGAGTCCTTATTTATTCTCAAGAACTTAAGAATATTTTTTGAAAGCAACCCAATTAGCATTGCCGAGATCAGATTGGTATATACTCATTACACTTAAAGCACCTGAGACATCTGTTTGAGTACATAATATGGAATACATGATAGATCCTACTGTAGATACATATTAAATCTTATTCATGTTATCCATTTCTTCCTTATTTTAAGGAGATTGTGTTTTTGATAGAGACAAGCCATGTTGCATATGTATGAATCCTTTATTGGAATTATGCATATTAAAGCATCTTAAGACTTTGATTGTGTATGTACCTCACTCAAGCTAAGCAGCTTTTTTTATCTATCTATATAGATCCTAATTCCTATTATATAGGGTGCTTCGCTCATGTCCTTCATATAAAAGCATTTCCATAGCTAAGTTTTCACTTACTTCAAGGTAGGGACATCTTTTCCAATGAGTAATATGCCATCTAAATATAATATTAGGAAAATGATCATGCTCCCACTAACCTTTTTGTAGACATAAGATTCATATTCATTTTTTATTGAATCCATATTATTTTACTGTTTCATTAAAACGAATATTCCAGCTTTTGGAAGCTTGCTTCAATCCATAATTTGGTTGTTGTAACTTGAATATCTTTTAGGCTTCTTGTGGCACATCAAATCCTTCAAGTTGTGTCGTGCACTTGTCCTCAAGAAGTTTAGATTAAGGAAAGCAATATTGACATCCATCTTTCGTATTTCAAAATCATGATATGCAGCGATAACAAGTAAACCTCAAACATATTTGAGCATTATAAAAAGTGAAAAGGTTTCATTATAGTCTACACCTTGAACTTTCTTATATCCATTAAAAACTAGTCTTGCCTTATAGGCATATACATTACCATCCATGCCAGTCTTATTTTTGAAGACCTACTTGCATCCTATAGAATTAACTCCTACAAGAGGCTCTACCAACGTCCAAACTTGGTTTATGTACATGGAATCCATTTCAGATTCCATGGCTTCTAGCCACTTCCCAGACTTGAGAACAATGATGACCTCTTGGTAGGTCACAGACTCATCTTGATCCATGAGTAATGTAACACCCTATTTCTCCAAACAGATAATTATAATTAAATCAGATATTTTTCACAACATTCATACATAGGATGTTACACATCTCGAAATACAAACTTGCTGATCATGTAACACTTGATTTAAATAAACATGCAACACATGTCATCACATGCTCATTCTCTCTTAAGGTATCATCACAATGGAATTAATCAATTAAAACACGCCAATTTAAATCTCATAATAAATCTTGTATCATAATTAAAAAGCATCGACTCGTAAGTCTTCTCCAAATGTTTATCACACCAAAACATAAAGTACGAGATCATACATTGTCTCTTAGAAATCTCAACATAAAACAAGTAAATCGCTCCCTAGTGTTACATATAAGAACATTGTTGCGGTTAGAATAGGATATCAAATTATTAATTAATTTGAATCGAATCTTTAGTTCACAACCGGTCTTTGATTTATCCGAAGGAAAGGTCAAAGAAAGGAAAAACCTAATTTTGCATTGTAAACACAATGCAGGGAGAGATCTAGGTAAGAGGTTGGTTAAGCTTAGGGAAGGTATTAGCACTCTAAACTTCTGTAGTACTCTACAGGAACCTCTTGTTTAAAGTTTACTATTTTGCTTGATTATCTACTTTAGGGTATATGCTAAGGGTTAAAGATAAAGGAAGACCGAAGGGCTAGTCCTAAGTTTACTCGCCAAAATTCGCATCTTGTGCCTACGTATCCGAGGTAGGGGATGGAATCGGAGTAATCGTAGTTCCCCTTGAAAGGGAGGAAGAGAAACTTCTTGACGGTGGTCAAGGTTTCAATGGGGAATAAGCGTTCTTAAGGAAGCGCTTACGTGGAGTTCGGTAACTCCTATTTATACGTTGTAAAGTTGAATTGAACTAAAAAGGGTAAAATAGGAATTCCACGGCGGGAAACCTAATATGGAGTGCGGCGACTCCTTAACCTAATGCTAGGATAAAGGGTAATTCGGTCTGCGGCGGGGACACCTATGCAATTAGGGTTTGAGCGGTGAAAAAGTCAAAGGTAAAGGACTATTGACGTGGCAGTCAAATGGCTAGACCTATTCCTTCGGAAGGGTTTAATGATGCATATGACATAATTAGATAGCAGATATTGAAATACAGGAAAGTACGAAAACAGTAAAGAATATGCAAAGCGACGATAACCTCGCGTAAATTACAACCCAAAAATAAAATATGCGAAAATTACGAGGGATTTAACAATTATACAACTGAGGAACAGGGGAAAACAACATAAGCGTTATACAACTTTAACGGGGCATCAACGGGCAAAAATTAATTCGCAAGCTAGAGGTGTTAGCCGCATTTAAAGTTAACTGAAGAATTTAAAAATTAAAAAAAATGGTTCTAATTCGAGATTTTTCTAAAAGGTTTTGATTAATGGAGATGGTCCTAACTTTAAAAATGGTTTTAATTAGAAAAAGACCTTTAATTAGGAAAAGAATGGTTTTAATTTAAAAATATGTTTTTAATTAAAAAAAGTTTAATCTTAGTTTATGAAAAGAGGACTTTATTTCTAAGTTACTAAACATGGTTTTTACCTTTTTGAAAAAAATGGTTTAATTTAAAAATCTTAGTTTTATCTTTTCTAAACATGGTTGAATTTTAACGCTCTAATTAACCTATTTACTGAATTTGAAAAAACATATGGTTTTAATTTAAACAAAAGTGTTTTAATTGATTATGAAAAGATAAAAGAATAAATGAAATGTAAAGTTACAAATTAGTAATAATAATACTTAATACTGTTGCATAATAACCCAAAATAAAAAGAAATAATAAAACAAAAGGATAAATTAGGGGTGAGACCAAACGACTGAACAACTTTTTACAGTTTCCTTGTTGAAACCATCTTCTCCTTCCTTGCTTGTCCTGCGGCGACAGACCCATTGTTGCATTCTTGAAGCTTTTCTCTCCACTTTTCTTTGCATGTCCAATTTTTGTCCCTGAAAATGAAACGAAAAATAATAAACAATGGTCAGATGATCCTTACGGTTGACTCGCCGCTGACTTAAGTTCTCCGGTGGCGATGGTGACGCTTTTTCTCCGTCGCGGTTGAGATTGACGTACTCGATTTGCTGTGGTCGGTGATGACAGTACTGAGGCTGGGAGTTTCTTGGCCGGAAATGATGGACCTCACGCCGTTTAGCTGTTGATGATGATGGGTTCCACCATTTTTTCTGATGAAATACGGATGAACTTCCTTCTCTTCTCCCCGATGAACGGATGATGAACTTCTATTTTTTTCTTCTGATCCACTTTTCGGCCCCCCTTCATTAACTGATGTTGATCTATTTATATGGTCCTTGATGATTTTATGGGCCTGGGCGTTATGTGATTACGACCTAATTTGTTTGATTGTTTGAATCAATCTTACATATTTGTTGTTGTTTATTTGGACTTGTTGTGATTTTTTCAGGATTTGCCGTTATGAATCTTATGGTGTTAGGATTGGAGACCTGCGTTTTTCATGGACTTTTCCAGGAAATTCGTTTGATTTGTTTTGGTTGTTGCGAAATTTTGGGAAAGTTTGTTGGTGACTTGTTTGGCAAAACCCATTTTTTTAATAAGTGCTTTTTCCAAAAGCACTTATTTTCAAAATCACTTTTTCTTAAAAAATCACTTTTTTCTCTCTCGGAAACAAAATTGAACAAATATTGTCAGGTCCGTGCCGGGGTCGAGAAATTAAAGTCGGGAGCTGGCGGCGGAATATTCTGTTACCCTCCCGACGTACCCGATGATGATAATTAACTGAGGGTATCGGAACCGATCAAAAACCATTTTTATTGATTCTAACCATCTAAATTATTTTCCTCTGTTGTCAATTTTTTTTGCAGGTTCGGAAAAAGTCGAGAGTTGGCAAATCGGACGCGGAGACGAACTTAGAAAAATTAAGAAGTTTAGTACTTAGGAATGAATTTTGTAATTTGTAATTTCTTTTGTAATAGAATTCAAATAATAAATTCAATTCTTTATTTTTCCGGTCCAACTTCTCCGATTAAAAAATCATCCAATTAAAATCTCTAAATAATTCCTCCGATTAAAATCTCCAAATAATTCCTCCAATAAAACTTAAACGAATAAATTCACCCGACTAAAATTATTAGATTAAATTCACCAGATAATCCATCCGATTAAGCTCAACCAAATAAATCCATTTAATTGAATTTATCTGATTAAATTCCCCCAGATAAATTCATAGAAATAAATTCGTCCAACTAAGTTCATTCGCTTAAATCCATACCAATAAATTCATCTGCTTCAATTGTCCAACTAAATCCACCTGACCAAGTTCATCTGATTAAAATTCATTCGATTAAAAGTCATCTGATTAAACTCATTCAAATAAATTCATTTAATTAAATTTATCCAATGAAATTTATCCGATTAAGCTGTGACATTCCAACTCCGAATTTGACAATTAATCATTTTGCACGATTTGAATCCGATGTGACTGATGAGTTCAAACAAATTCCTTTGCGAATTAATTCGTATATGATAATAAAGTCAGTGAATAGAGCCTCGAACGGATAAGCAGAGAAAATTAATTAACTGGCGAAACAAACTGTCTTCCGCCTTTAAAACTCAAATTGCATCTCGAATGATTTAACTCGATAACCTGAATCAGCTTAACTGATAATCATGATCAAACCAACAAATGTTCATTTTAAATTCAACACGATCCGAAATTCCCCTGTTTCTCTCAAAATCGACTGGTAGGTAGCAGAAAGCAGGAAAATGTGCGTCTGTTAAAATAAATTCTTCAAAGCAAATCCTCGCACCGATTTAACCTGAATCCACTGATATCCCAACACATTAAGCTCCGTATGGATTAGGAATTAACAACATTTATGAAATCTAAGTGACGACTGAATTTCGACTCTTGAATAAAATGTGTTGTGTCATGAGAAATCTGACGTCAAAAACTGCCGTAAAATTTAGCTCATCCTCAAATAAGTCACATGACTCGGAGATGGAGACCCTAATCACTTGAAGAACTCATGATGACGACTTAGCTTCATGAATGGTCGGCAGACTATAATTTAATGACCATTTTGCCCTTCACCAATTAAATCGCACATAACGGGATTTTCCTGCAAAACCAACAGACTGAGCAAACTAGTTAGCAGTTAGTTTACAATGCAATGCAAAATGAGATGAAATGCGAAATGAATCGACTAATCTAAGGGTAAAATTTGGGGTATGACAAACATAACTAAACTAAAATGAATAAACTAAAAGAAATAGCCCTAGGAGCTAGCTTCCACTCACAATGTCACCTTTACTCTTGAGTATTTGCATGATGCTCGTGTAAAAACAATATTCAAACAAAAGGGCTGAGAAATAACATTTAATAATAACAGGAATATACTACAAGGTAGGATATCAACACACACACACACATTATACAAATAATCACTTACAATATTACATAATACATTCTCACACCCAACTCATCAATCACACATAACAAATATTATGCATGCTATTTATTCATGCAATGCAACTTGATTATGAAACTCAATGCATATGTATGTGGTACCAACTCAATATTTGGTTCTCTCAGGAACCGATTCCACTCTCTGAACCCATGAGCCCCATCTCTGAGCTCCAAACCCCATCTCTGAGCCTGGGACAAGCCATCAGTCCCCTATCTAAACTAGCAAACATGCCTCTTGACATAACTCAAATGATGCAGAATCATATCATGAATACGAATGCGTTAAAAGCCTGTCTGATCCAAACATAATGCACTGACAACTCTCATAATCCCTATCTGGATTACCACATGTTGCTACTGTGAAAAAAGAGGCCGGCAAAGACAGAAGAGTCGCCACTGTTCGTTATTTATGCCAAAGAGAAGGAAAGGAAATGATCAGAGAAAACCTACGAAAAGGGAAAAGACAAGTCATCGCAACCAAATCTTGGGTTCGGGAGTCGGTTACGCAAGGGGAAGGTATGAGCACCTCTCACGTCCATTGTACTCAATGGGATCCACACTTGTTGTTTACCTAAAAGGGTGTTAATTTATCAAAAGACTGGCTCACAAGGACAAAAGAAAAGAAAAGAAAAGAGACTTGATAGAGCATTGTCGCTCTATGCTTACGTATTCCCTCGTGCAATGGGAAAGTCAGAGTCAACATAGTTCGGAAAACTACGGGTGAAGGTGGGGAAGGTTTCTCTCTAAGACATCGTCGTCTTGTGCCTACGTATCCTCATCTGGTATGAGAAATCAGAGTAATCATAGTTCGGGCCGACACGACCACAGATTAGTTCAAGTGTTTTAGTTGAGTAGGGTTAAACCTTCATTCTAGCAGTTAAGGACGACGCCTGTTTGCGGTAGAACCAAGACTTAACACACTCTTTCTGAAAATGATTTGCAAACGATCCCAAAGGATAAAAAGGTTCGATGTTTTATTTTGTGTTTTTTAAAGAAGAAGTGAATTGAGTTAAGTTTGTAACTCATGTTGCACTAAAGACTATGACTTGAGAGCGAATGTGCCGCATATCGCCCAAAGGGCATACGCTAAACACTCTAGACGGTATGAGAGGAGGCCCCCCAACCATCATTTCCCGAGTACTTAAGGCTCGTAGCGTACAACATTTATTATCCTTTATTAGGTGTCTTAAGATGTTATGAGATGAGAAGAGAAGACACAAACTATAAGGGGAAACTAATCAACCCTAATGTTATCATGCAAAATGCTCCTAAAGTTGGGATTGAAAGGGGAAAATGTATCCTAATGTTATCATGCAAAAGGATTGAACACCTAATGTCTCTCCTATCCCATCTTAAATAGAAGGACTAGGAATCCTAAGGGATCATGGCAAAAGACCAAGCAAACACTTAGCAATTCAATCACAAAATGAAAAGAAATGAAAGATGAAAAGGACTTAAACAAGTCAATGCAAAAAGAGATGCAAACATGAAATGCAAACACAAATGCAAGAAGGATGAGATGAAATGGGAGAAGCAAGCTCCATCAACCATCAATCATCGAGGAAAGGTGCCATCCGAAGATGCACGCACAAAGAAAATAGGGAGGAAAAAGTGTGGGGCAGCAGCCACCACAAACACATCTCAACCAAACAATTCTTTGAAACTCAAGCAAAGCAAACAAATGATCATATATCACTTGAACAACATCCACATGGTATGCATTCAAGCGGAAACCACGCCTTACATATTGAAGAGTTGAGATAAAAAAAATCAAGCATGATGAAGCAAGTATAAAGCAGTCCACACAAATGCATCATATCAATCCATGAAGATTCAAGGTGGAAAGCAATCAAAACATGCTTGAAAATAACCAAACATTGCATTCTGGTTCAGTGTTAATCGGTTAACCCTATTGGTTAACCGGTTAACCACTTAAAAATGTTTGGAAATTGCACTGGTTAACCGATTAACCAGTTTGTACTGCAACTGGTTAACCGATTAGCACTGCACCACAAGCAGAAAAAACAGTAATCCAAAAGCACTTCCAGCAATTAATCAATTATACAATAATCCAAATGATCATGCAATCAACCATGCACGAATTTAACACCAAAAACCAGTGATCCAACATCAATCAAACTCAAACAAGCATTGAGCTCACAAATCACCAAGATCGAAATCAACAAAATCAAACAAAACTTGAAGATCTACATTGTGATTATGCAAATAAGCTCAAAACAAAACTGGATCTAGAATTGCCAACCTATAAAGCGGAGATTTGCTTTGGTGAGTGTTGATTCGCTTGAAATGAGCAAATCCAAGCAAGAAACCCAGAGATTCTTCAAGATCCAAGAGCTTTCTTGTTGTAGAAGTGAAAATCAAGCAAGATCAAGCAAAAATGATCCAAATAAGCACTTCCAAATTAGCTTCCAAATTTAGATCCAAATCCAAACGAAAATTGAATGGGGAATTGAAGATAATGGAGATGAAGGATGAAGGTTTAGCTCTAGAATTATATGATTCCAATGAAGAATCAAAGAACTCAAATGAGAGCTCTAATGGAGATTTTGTAGTGAAAGAGTGGAGAGAAAATTGAGAGCAAATTCTCAAGAGTAAGAGTGAATTCTGAAAATGAAATGTAATTATGAGGATCTCTTTTTTGTGGTTTGGAGCAAATTCACTTAAATATGCTCTAGGTTTGGGATCAAAATGTGGTTTGGAGTGAGGTTATGAAAATTGGAATGAGATTAAGAATGGAGAATTGGAGGAAATTTGAATTGATTTTGAATGTTAATCCAAATTAGAGTGATTCCAGATCCTTCTTTTGGTGTAAAATCAAATTCACAAGTGATCAAAATGGACCCCAAAAAGTGGCAGCCTTGAAAACTCACGTACAGGGCAAAATTTACTATGGTTAACCGATTAACCATTTTGGTTAATCAGTTAATGCCTTGAAAATTTTAATTTTGGCGCCTTTTGGAGGGAATCTTGCACATTTGCCCGCTTTTACCCGTTCTGAGCCCCGTTAAGCCTCTGAAACTTGCCTTTGCATATTATAACTGTAAGGACGCCTGAGATAGCCTGGGTGTTGTCTCCTGATCTGAAAATTATCCTAGTGAATAAAATAAAATCGACCACTCGATCGCTGGGCAAAATAAATGTCGGAGCCTCTGATGCTCGTTGTTTAGACTCTTGCACCCAAAAGAGAACCCTGAGCCACAGAAATACCTTGATCCCATGCCTCATGAACAAATGCTATGATATGCAGAAATGCGAAAATGAAATGAAACATAAGTCAAGTACAAGAAATTGTTGGTCAAATTTTGGGGTACAACATCACACAGCAACAAAGTATATACACATCACAAACATAATATCAATGCAACTCGGGAATTAAGTATTTCCTCTTAACTGAACTATTAACTCACACATACAACAATACATCATTCATATTCAACATGCTCAATATGTCAAATCATATTCACACTCACAAACATACTTATCATAACATCATTGCAAACATAACATCGCCAATGCATGAAATTATCATAAATTACTCATGTTATAACAACATATTAAGCCCCTAAAAACAATTCCATTTGATAGTAATACGTGTTAGCTTTCCAATGCTTCAAACAATAACTCATTTGGACTTATGAATAAAAAGTTATGATCAAAACCGTGTTAGAAAACAAATCTTCCTGGCCGCGACAACCTTGGTGACACCCGTCACCACCATACCATGACGTCTACCATGGCCCCATGGTGATCGCCATGAACCTAAAAACCATAAAAATGCGTTTTTCACTATTAGAGCCCTTTCAAAGCTACAATTTTGATTCTGTAAAAATCTTTAATCTTAGAATTCAAAACCCAACAACTATCTAATGATTAAAACATGAAATTTACGATTTATCACATATTGGCATCAATTAAATCATATATTTCATAAATTTATCAATTTCATAAATCTTTAAAACTCTCAACGATGTTGAAATTATCTCAATACTTAAAACATAAAATACAGCCACATATAGTGCATACAAATCAACAATAATCACAACATACAACATCAAGATATCATAAAAATTCATAATTAAGCAAAATCACAAATGCCCTATTGGAGTTTAAGGACTCCTCTAACTTACCCTTCATGCATATACCCTTTATTAAAGTTATTCTCCCCCCTTACCTTAGATTTTTCTAGCAAATGCTTCCAAGATCTATCAATAGATGTTCTTCTTATGCCTTCTCTTACTCTTTCTCTCGCCCTAGCCTCCTTTTCATATTTTCTCCCAAAATTGTACGTATTGCTTAACTTCCTCCTTCTAATTCTCTTTTTACAATAAAAAATCAGTTTTCTCATTAGACTATTCCTACTTTACCATTACTTTTCTCTCTAATCCCTATCTCGCCCTCAATATCTCTTCAACTTCTATTTTCTTTTATTTTGTTAAATAATAAAATCAAATTATTATTTTAATTGATAAAATAATTCTAATTTATTCCCTCTTTCTCTAATTACTCTCCACACCATACTATAAGTTCACACATCCTTCCTTTTGTTAGATGATAGGCTTCGATCTAGAAAGGTGGAGGGGGTGAATAGATCACAAATTAAAAATCTAAATTTTTGGCAAAAATTGTTTTCAAAAGTTTTATGCCACAACAGAAACAACCCGAATAGGCATGACAAACAAACCCGGACCCACCCACACTCGCTTAGACCCGCCCCGAAATTAACGGGGAAAATTCGGTTTAATTGGGTGCGGGTGCGGATGTCAGGAAAACCCAATTCTTAACTACGGATATTGCAAATTACTTTAATTCCTTTATTTTACTTATTTTAATATTCATTTATTAATTAAATTATTAATGCCCTTATTGCAATTAAAATAATCAAATTAGACAAGTTAATATTCATTCATTAGTTAAGTTTTTAATTAAATAATTAATTAATTTATTAAAATAATCAATTTTTAATTAAATAATTAATTTTTATTGTAATTAAAAAGAAACCAATTTTTTGCGGGTGGGGGAGTGGAAACCCATTTTCCACTAGGGGCAGGTGTGAACGGTAAATTTTTACCTCCGGCTGGGTTTGAGGGCGGGGGCAGGTCTGCTACATGGAGGCAGATGCAAGTATAGTTAAACCCGCCCCATTGCCATGCCTAAATCCGAATCAAATCGTCTAATCGAACCTACTATCGAAAAGCTCGGATATGCGTAACGTAAACAAATTGGATGATAGTGAACACAAATTGTTCAACAATAATTAATCACACACAAATTAAATATTAAGCTACTCGTAGAGCTTACTTCCAATGATAAAAAATCAATTAAAAGCAATAGACACAATTTATAGAACACCTTCAGTACAATCGATAACATTTAGATATTTGATTTGATTTATTGATATTAAAACTAATCACAATCAAAATGATTATGATTATACCAACAATTCGTAATTTAAAACATAATTAAAAAACAATTTCCAAACAAATGGATCCAAACAACAAAGATTTGCTATGAGTACTGTTACACCCCAAAATTTGCCCAACCTTTTCTTGGACTTGGCTTATGTTTCATTGCATCTTCTAGCATCTGCATTTGCATATCATTGTTCATTTGCAAAGGATCAACAGAGGTGTGCATAGCAATAAAAGGTTACCAAGGGTTCTAAGCCTAAGAAAGAGGTTTTACTCAAGTGGTCAAGTGCTTATTGTCATCAGGAGAAGGTCAAAGCTCTTTGAGGGATTGGATGGATAATTGTGGTTTATCTTCTATCTTGGAGGTCAATTGAAGATTATCAGAGGATTGTGAGTCCATGGTTATGTATGGAGAATGTTTTGGGAGCTCGTGGAGTGCTTTGAGAGCCATTGTGGAGCTTATCCAAGTTGTTACATCATGTGCAAGAGGTTGCAGTCAGAGGATTGTACACCTAGGGTTTCATCTGCCTAGTGCAAGATCCACTGTGAATTTGAAGGAGATTAAGACTTGGTTTTAAGTCATTCTGATCTTGGAAATTTGTGTTAATGCATCTAAGATGTGATTTCAAGATCAATACAAGAAGCATCAAGAGTGTGAGAAGTCGCTAAATTAGGGTTTCAGAGGGTTGTCAGTGTAAAATCCCCTATTTAGTGCTTGACTTCAAGACCACATATCTCAAGATACAAGTTTCATCCCACTTTGATGCCAACATGATACTTGTAGAGCATGTTTTTAGCTTTCTTTTGAGTACTAAAACTCATCCATTGGGTTTCTAGAACTCATGTTATGATGCTGACAAGTTATGGGTTCTTAGATGAATGTATTTTCAGTCAACAAAAGTCAACCAACTTCCAAGGCATTTTTGACCTAGAATCATGTTTCGTATCATTTTGACCCAAACATGAAAGTTATTCCTTATGATCTTAGCTTTCCAAAAAGTCATAGAAGTCCTTCATCTGATGTGTAGAACTCAAGTTATGAGGCTTACAAGGCAGGGGTATTTTGGGAAAGTGAGATTATGGGTCATTTTCATTATAGGTCCATTTCATGATTTTGCACACTTCAAATGAAACTTTTCCCAACATGAAACTTGCTTCAAATGATCCCAATTCCATCATTGAACATCAATTTGTCATGGATTATGGTTGGATGAAGAGATTAGTGAAGGAATTCCATGGAAATTTGAACTTAAAGTCATGAATTAAATTGAAGTGATTTTAATTCCTTTTTATACCATATTTGTGCATATTTTGATTCACTTCATCAAACTAAACATAATGCACCAAGGATTTTTGAGTTATGCAAGCTAGAATTCATGGAATTTCAAGTTACTTCATGGTGAAACTTCACATTCAATTCCAACCATTGGATCAATTCAAGGATCAATTTCAGTCCACAAGATCAAAGCACAATCCCAGCAATTGATTTGAATCAGAAACAAGGCAATTGGAACCAATTTTGCGCATGAACATGAAGCTTGAACTTCAAACTTTGATTTTCTCCAATTCACCATAACAGGTCAAATTGGGCCTCCAAATGATCATGGATCCATAATATAAAAGGTTCTGATGAAGAATGCACCTTGATTCATCCATTTTCGTGCAAGCGAAGCTAAGCTTGGGAGCAGTTGCAAAATTCAAGAGAAAAGTGAATCGTGATTTTGGAATTCAAGCCAATTCAAGCCAAATCAAGATCAACATTCTCTTCCTTGATCTTCATTGAATGTTTCTGCATCTTTTTGCGCAAGCTCAAGCCAATTAGAAGCCCCAACAGAGAGGCTCCGTTAGGTAAATTTCTTTTCAAAGTTGCTCTCTCAATACGCATCTATTGCACGCCATTTTTGTTGCATACTGAAGTCCTACTTGTGTAGGCAAATGCTGGATAGTTTTAGGATGCGTTTGTGCAATTTCAGTTTTGGTGTTTGAATTTTCAAGTGCTCGATTCTCTTTATTCTTACGTGATACATGATTTTTGAGCTTAGATCCATGATCTCCTTGAGCTCCTCTTGAGTTTGGTATATGATTTTGCATGATTTGATGACGTTTTGGATCGCAACTCCGGTGAGACGATCAGAGAAGACGACCAGAACAGTTGTTTCGGCGTCTGGTTTGTTCTCCGTTGGGATGACGTGTGCGTGCCACTTGGATTGTTTGAACCTTTGACTGGCAATGATTAACGGCTGCGATCACTTTGACTCGCTTGTGTTTAATCTTTGACTGCCACATCATAAGTGAAACGCTGCGTTCCATGGTTGCTAAAAGATCTTGGGCTTACATTGCTATTGGCACACCCCTCTCCTAGAAGCCCAATGAAATGAAATGAAGCGATTGCTATTCAGCACACACTTTTTTTTATTTTGTTTTCTTTTTCTTTTTTATTCTGTTTTAGTTTTAATAATTTAAAAATAACTCCAAATGTTAATAAATTCCACAGAAATATTTTCCAAACACTTAAATCTGTTAAATAATTTTTGACATTTTCTATTTTCATTTTTGATTTATTTTTCAATTAAAATGGAATTAACTGTTTGGAGTTGTTTTTAAATTGATTTTAATTGCTCTTTATTGTTCTTGATTTGTTTCTTGATTAATATTACTTCCCAATGATTGAAATTTTTCCTCATACCTATGATGAGTTGAAGAATTTTATAGGATAATTTTGTCCCTGGTTTGATCACTTTTGGTTTGACTTTGATAGCATTTTGTTGACCCCCGATTCTTCCATTTCAAAGTGGTACACCTTAGGGATTTATTTCTTTTGGTGGTGCTTTGATGGAACATTTCCATTTTGCTTTTGTCCTTTGGCTGCCAACAGCTTAGTGTACTTATTGCATTTTATTTGGATATTTTTGAGCCTTTTTCCTATTTTTGAGGTGACTTACAAGTTAGGTTACTTCTAAGGGAGGTTCACACAAGTAATTGACCTAGTTTGATTTGGAAATGACCTTTGTGGATCCATTGAACTCCTAACTCTTGTTGAATCATATTGTTAACACATTGAGGTGTTTGGATGTTCATTTTTAGGTCATAAATTTTTTCATTGCTTGTTGAAGTTTGCATTCTTTTTAGGCTTTCCATTTGAGTTTCAAATGTTGAATGTGTTGAATGACTTAGGTCTTCTTCCATGCCTCTGATTGCCTCCTCTTTTGATGTATGTGCTTTTTTGTGTGTGCATCTTCTCTTCTCATCCCCACTTCTGTCTAATGACTTTGGAATCCCATTTGAGATGGCTTAGTCCCTCCTTAGGAGGTACTTGAAGCATGCCTTGAATGATGGTTCTTTGAGGGCTTCTTTTGGTGTGCTTTGCATATTTTGGTGATTGCTTATGGTTGAGTTGCCCATGTGAGTTCCTTGTTGTACTCACATTGCCTCCCATTCTCTCATTTGCTCTTGGTTCCTTTTCTTTTCATTTGGTTTGCCTCTGGGCATTGTGGTTGATGTGTGATTGCTTGTAGGATTTATTCTCCCATTTTCATCCCACTTTTGTGTGCAATTGTGTGCTTTCTTTTGGATTGCTTTCTTTTTTGCTTTTGCATTTCTTTCTTGCATTAATAAAGGTTGAGATGTGCTTGTGGAGGTGTTTACCCCACACTTTTTCCTCCCTTTGCTTGTGTGTTTCATTGCATATGCATCCTTGCATTTTTTCTTATTTCATGCTTCCTTCTTCTTCTTCTTCTTTCTTCTTTGCCATGTTTCCTTAGGATCTCTAATCTCTTTTGTTTAAGAGAGATTAAGATAGACCTTAGGCTTGAACCCATGCATGACAACATTAGTTAGCATTCCCTCTTATCCCAATCATAGGTGCATTTTGTATGAGAACACTAGGTTGAGTTTTAGTCTCCCTTTAGAGTGTCTTTCTCTTCTCATCTTCAAATTCTCTTAAAACACTTAATAATGGTTAATGATTGTTGTACGTTATGAGCCTTAAGCACTTGGGAAATGGTGATTGAGGGGACTCCTCTCAATTTTCTAGAGTGTTTAGCATATGTCCTTTGGACGATATGCGACGCATTCGCTCCTAGGTCATAGTCTTTAGTGCAACATGAATTACAAACAATAATCAATGCACTTCTTCTCTAAAAAATACAAACAAACTTCAAATCATTTTATCCTTCGGGATCCTAATATGGGAAACCTGTTTCATAAGGAGAGTTTTGTTAACTCTTGGTTCTACCGCAAACAGGTAACGCCTAAGTCTCCAATGGTCGAGTTGCATACACCTAACTGCTAGAACTAAGGTTTAACCCTACTCGGGTAAAATACTTGAACTAACATGTGGTCTTGTTATCCCGAACTACGTTTGCTCTGATTTCTCATACCAGATGAGAATACGTAGGTACAAGACGACAATGTTTTAGCGAGCAACCTTCCCCCACTTTCACCCGTAGTTAGCCGAACTACGTTAACTCTGACTTTCCCATTACACAAGGGAATACGTAGGCATAGGGAAGCGATGCTCTATCGAGTCTCTTTTCTTTCCTTTTGTCCCTAAGACCTTTATCTAGATAGTAAACACCCTTTTAGATAGACAACAAAGCGTGGATCCCGTCGAGTATGACGGACGTGAGGGGTGCTAATACCTTTCCCTTGCGTAACCGACTCCCGAACCCTAAACATGGTTGCGATGACCCGTCTTCTCCTGTTTTCGTTAGGTTTTCTCTGATTGTTTCCTTTCCATCTTTTGGGATAAATAACAAATGGTGGCGACTCTTCTGTCATTGCTGGCACCCTCTTCGCAACGATGCGACAGGTACGTCTGCCTTCAATTCAAATTTGAATTGAGATAGTTGCAATTAACCTTACTTTGCAAACAATGTATATACAGGAGATGAAGAACTCTAACCCCATAAGCCCTATAGTTTGTTGTTGATTATACCATCTTCAAAACTTTTGATTAACGATTGATCAAGTAATCAACAATGCTGCTACAGTCCACCAGCTCTTGTTATTAACTTACAATACCTCCTCGTCTTCAAGGTTTTCACTCGGTCAAATTAATCTCTAGTACGCACTTGTTAAACCCAAGATTCACAAAGAAGATTCACCGTTTCGTGCTAATCCCTTGCAAGGTACCACCTACCTTGTCCCAACGCCTCTTCACTCGATTGAATCCGTACTTGTGTGATTTTGTCTAAAACCTTCAAATCCCAATGATCTTAAAGGAAAACCCCAACTTGGTTTTCTTATTTGAAACACACAAAGAGCCCAACCTAATATTCTCAATTACACCAACCTAATTGGACGTTATCGACCATAATCTAGATGGTCACCCAATCAAAAAATGATTATGTGTAGTTTGGTTGTATATATGCATAAAAAAGAGGTTGAAGATGATGAGTTAACTTTCTAATTCTGGTTTCGTTTAGGTTTTACACTAGTACCTTTCTAGAATGTGATGCATGTATGAGTATATATATGTATGAGAGATATGAAGCAAAGGAAAATACAAATGGATGGAGGAAAAAAAATAAGATTTTTGATGAGAGGCATCGTGTGTGTCGACCTATGTAAGTTATAGGTCGACTTATCAAAGAAAATGAGCCGACACGAAAAGGTTTTAGGTTGACCTATCAAGGTATTGTGTCGACTTATGTTGGTTAACACATTGGACAAAAGCTATAGGTTTTAATATTGATGCATGGGTGTCAACCTGAAAAAGGTCTTAGGTCGATCTATCATAGTCTTGTGTTGACCTATGTTGGTCAGCACATTGGACAGAAGCTACATGCTTTAATATTGACGCGTGAGTGTCGACCTGAAAAATTATGTGTTGACCTATACTGGAGTGGAAATTTCTATAGGTTGACATATACTTGCATGTGTCGGCCTATGCTGTAGTGTTTTGTCAAAAACCATGTTTTCAATGCATTTATGTTATATAAATCTTTTCCAAACCATTTTAATGTTTCCTAATGCTAAGATGCACATCTATAACCAAAGGATATCATCCAATATACATTAATGTTACATTATCCTAGTTTTGACATCATTCAAAATTTAACAGAACATTCACATACTACCCTTTTTTATGATGGCAAAACATGAGACGACGCGTTTCACAATGTTTGTGTCTTCATGAAGACTCCCCTTGAATATGTGCATCCAACTTCAACTTGTATACTTTTCCCCTTTTGACAACATCGGAAAGAGAACAAACAAACTATGAGAAGTATCTTAAATCACATAAAAACGAAAATACTATACAGAGGCAATTTGCAAAGATAAGATTATCAACATGATAACACTCACATATAATGACATTCACATTGAAATAGAATTCTTAAACGTAAATACAAGAAAACTAAGCAATAATGAAACACAAATGTCACTTGTTTATGCCAAATAACATAACACAAAGATGAAAATGAGATATACTATGTCATCAAAACCCTTAACGTTGCTACAAAAGCGATACAATTACGTGACATATGCCTTTGGGGCTCCCGAAATGCTGCACACACATGTGCTCTAGAAAGGCGATACAAATTCATCACCACTCAAACCAAAAACAAAGATGTAAGCATAACAATGACACACAATAAAAATCTTATTAACATCATAATGTGTTCAACCAAAGTTCACACACAGATACATAACAAGCCATATAAACCAAACATATATTTCAAGCATGTAGATTGAACAACACAACATCACTATAAGCATATACTTGACATACATCAATAGCAATTGTTGGAAGTGAATAGTCATGAACCATTTCAAGCATCAAGAATATCAATTGTTTTAAACATAAGCAACATTCAGCAATAAAAAACTTATAAAAGAAGAGGGTGTAAGAACACAGATTGTTTCTTAGTAATATCTATATGTTTTGATGATAACACTTATGAATTTTGTATTCAAGAATTATATACTCTAAATTCGTTCTAGACTGTTTGCTACAGGTACTAAAGAAAATATTCTTAAAGAGCAAATTTGGATCTGAACAATGATATTATGAAAGGCTTCAAAGGTTCAAGAGCATCTTAAATGAAGATTTGAACGCTGTCTCCAGAAGAATCTGAGTGTTGTCTACTGAAGATTCTGAAGCAGAAGCCTCTAAAGAATAGAAGACTCTGAGAGATCAGAAGCTTAGTCATCAGAAGACTCTAAAGATACTGCGCTGCATAGTATTGAGAATCTGATATAGAAGACTCTGCTCTGACAGAACTACACGCTCAAGCACACAAGCTGCATATACTCTGATTCAGCATAATCTGAAGAACATCCCAAGACTCTGAAGATCCAGAAGATCTCTACTCTGGAGATTCTGAAGATCCAGACTCTGATGTTGATAGCTGAACTTACTTAGTGAAGAAGATTTGAATATGTCCGTTGGCATATCTCAACAACTCTTTCCTCTTTTATGCTAGACACAAGAACACAGACAAAAAGGTTTTATCTGTGCATTCCATTCTAAGGAAAGTTTTTGCAACGTAAAGACAAAAGGCACCAGGCTTTTTCAGCACATCCTCCAATGTTGAGAAGACTTCATGGATCTAAGTGCCTATATAAAGAAGTCCACTCCATCTTCTTCAAGAGACGAATTTCTTGCAAAAATCACTTATCAAAGCTAATCTCTCAAAAGCTCTTATATTCTATTTGCTGTAACATTGTTCTTAAACTTAAGAGAAATATCACAGTTGTGATAATAGCTTTTTAGAAGCATTCTTACTCTTGTAATAGTTTTACATTGATTGTAAAAGGTTTCCTTAAGAGGATCCAGTTGGGATCAGTAGCTCTTGAGAAGACTAAGAACAGTTGTTCTTAGGTGTTACTATTGTAATCTGTTTGATTAAATAGTGGATTAAGTCCTTAACTGAGAAAGGAAAATCACTCTTGAGAGGGTGGACTAGAGTAGTTGAGTTCAACGAACCAGGATAAAAATAACTGTGCTTGAATCTTTGATTATTTGTCATACTTATTCAACCCCCCCCCCCTTCTAAGTATTTTCTCACCTTCAGTTGGCATCAGAGCTCCGGTTCTGTGTGTGCTACCACTTAACCGTGTCAGTAAAGATCCAGTGAGAAAAGTTACTTTGATATATATTTGTTTGTCATTATGGGTGATGCTTCTACATCCAACTGTAACAAATATGAAGGGGATAAAATCAGCACAAAGCCTCCTATGTTTGATGGAGAGAAATTTGATTACTGGAAGGACAGGATAGAAAGTTTCTTCCTTGGTTATGATGCTGATTTGTGGGACTTGGTTATTAATGGCTATGGACATCCTACAAATGAGGATGGCAAGAAAATTGATAGAAAATCAATGACAGAAGCCCAGAAGAAGGATTTCAAAAATCACCATAAGGCTAGGACAATATTGCTTAATGCAATCTCTCATACTGAGTATGAAAAGATTACTAACAGAGAAACAACTCATGGAATGTTCGAGTCACTTAAAATGACTCATGAGGGAATTTCTCAAGTGAAGGAGACCAAGGCTCTGGCGCTTATACAGAAGTATGAAGCGTTCAAAATGGAAGAATCTGAAAATATAGAAATTATGTTTTCTAGATTTTAGATCCTCACAACTGGTCTAAAAGTTTTGGACAAGGGATACTCCACATCAGATCATGTAAAGAAAATCATCAGAAGTCTACCTACCAGATGGAGACCAATGGTGACTGCCTTGAAAATGGCTAAAGATCTGAACAAGATCTCTTTAGAAGAACTCATCAGCTCACTGAGGAGTCATGAAATTGAGCTTGAGGAAGATGAACCTCAAAAGAAAGAGAAAGGTAAATCTATTGCTTTAAAATCTAATAAATCTGCTAAAGCTTTGCAGGTTATTGAAGAAAGCTCTGAAGGATCTTCTTCTGAAGAAGAAGATGAATTATCCATGCTGTCCAGAAGGATCAACAAACTCTGGAAGCACAAGGGAAAGAAGTTCAACAACTTCAGAAAATCTGATCATAGAAAGGAATCTGCTGGGCACAGAAGATCTGGCAAGAAAGAAGTTATATGCTATGAGTGCAAAGAACCTGGGCATTACAAGAACGATTGCCCCAAACTTCAAAGAGAAAAACCCAAGAAGAAGTTTGACAAAAATAAGAAGGTTCTGATGGCAACATGGGATGACTCAGATGAATCTGAATCATCTTCTGAATCAGAAGAAGAATGTGCTAATGTTGCACTGATGGCCAGCATAGAAGATCAGGAGGAAGGAACTTCAGGATCTGAATCTGATTCTGAATCTGACTCTGACGCTGAAGAGGTAATGGCTAAACTTACTAAAGAAGAACTTATCAAAGTGTTATCAGAAGTTCTGAAAAGCTATAACAATATCAAACTCAAATACAAGAAGCTGAAAAGCAGTATTGAATCTGAGATTGATCTTCTGAAGACAGAACTTGTTGAGCAAAAAGAAATTAATCTGAAAATCAAAAATGACTTTGAAATAGCTCAACAAGAATCTGAATCTAAGACTAAGTCATGTGAAAACATTTTAGAAAAATATGACTCTAGCTTTCAGAGATTCCTTACTAAGAGCATAGACAGAAGCAAGATGGCTTCTATGATCTATGGTGTTAGTGGGAACAACAGAAGAGGTATTGGATATGAATCTTCCTCTGGAGGTAATCCAAAATCTGTTGACACACTCTTCATCAAGACGACACCTCTGTACTCTCAATTTAAGTTTGGTCACTTAAATGACATTAAACACACAAGCTCTGAGAAGAATACTTATGTGTTTAAACCCAAGGCAAGTCAGAATAAACATTATGTTGAAAAACAGAAGTTTAGACAAACCTACAAACCAACTAACCCTAAAGGACCCAAGAAGATCTGGATACCTAAGAGCAAAATAATCCCTGTTGCAGATGTTCTTAGCAGCAAGGTCAGGACGCCAGTCATGGTACCTGGACTCTGGATGCTCACGACACATGACAGGAGAAATGTCTATGTTCCAAAGCCTAGAACTTAGATCTGGAGGTGACGTGAAGTTTGGAGGGAACCAGAAAGGCAATATCATTGGATCTGGCACTATTGGAAATGGTAAACTTCCCTCTATAACTAATGTTTTACTTGTTGAAGGCTTAAAGCATAATTTATTGTCCATAAGTCAATTAAGTGACAATGCTTATGATATTACCTTTAATAAAAAATGTTGTAAAGCTATTAGTCAAAAGGATGGCTCTATCCTATTTAGTGGTAAGAGGAAAAACAACATTTATAAAATAAATCTTTCAGAACTTAAAGTTCAGAATGTTAAATGCCTCTTGTCTGTTAATGAAGAGCAATGGGTCTGGCACAGAATATTGGGGCATATTAATATGAGACGTATATCTCAGATTAATAAACTTAATCTTGTCAGAGGACTTCCTAATCTGAAGTTCACCTCAGATGCTCTTTGTGAAGCATACCAAAAAGGGAAGTTTTCAAAATCATCTTTTAAATCAAAAAATGTTGTTTCTACCTCCAGACCACTAGAATTACTTCATATTGATCTGTTTGGGCCAGTGAAAACTGCATCCATCAGAGGCAAGAAGTATGGATTAGTCATTGTTGATGACTATAGCAGATGGACATGGGTAAAGTTCCTAAAACACAAGGATGAGTCACATTCTGTGTTCTTTGACTTCTGTAAATAAGTCCAGAATGAAAAATATTTCAAAATTATAAAATTCAGAAGTGATCATGGTGGTGAATTTGAAAATAAATATTTTGAAAAATATTTTTCTGAAAATGGCATTGCTCATGATTTTTCCTGTCCTAGAACTCCACAACAAAATGGGGTTGTAGAGAGGAAAAACAGAACTCTGCAAGAAATGGTCAGAACCATGATCAATGAGACAAATCTAGCAAAACACTTTTGGGCAGAAGCAATTAACACAGCTTGTTACATTCTGAACAAAGTGTCTATAAGACCTCTTCTGAAAAAGACTCCCTATGAATTGTGGAGGAACAGAAAGCCCAACATTGCTTATTTTCATCCTTTTGGATGTATTTGTTATATGTTAAATACTAAAGAAAATCTGAACAAGTTTGATTCCAAAGCACATAAGTGTTTCATGCTTGGGTATTCTGAACACTCTAAAGGCTACAGAGTATACAACACTAAGACACAGATTGTGGAAGAATCTATTCATGTCAGATTTGATGATGAGCTTGGCTCTGAAAAGCCAAAGCAGTTTGAAAGTTCTGCAGATAGAGAAGTGATTCTCACAGACTCTGAAGGCTCAGAGGCAGAAAAGGCTAAAGAGAAGGAATCTGAAGCAACTCTAGATGCTATTCCCTTATCTTCTCAATTGGACAACTTACACATTTCTGAAAGATCAAATGTCAGAGGATCTTCTTCTAGAATCAAGGTATCTCACCCAGAAGATGTGATTATTGGAAAGAAAGATGATCCAATCAGGACAAGATCCTATCTCAGAACATCTGAATCTTCATTGTTTGGCTTAATGTCAATAATTGAACCAACATCTGTGGATGAGGCTCTGAAAGATAATGAATGGATTATTGCCATGAAAGAAGAGCTAAATCAATTCACCAGAAATGAAGTTTGGGGTCTAGTTCCTAGACCTAAAGGATTCAACATTATTGGAACAAAATGGGTCTTTAGGAATAAGTTGAATGAAAAGGGAGAAGTTGAAAGGAATAAGGCAAGGTTGGTTGCTCAAGGTTACAATCAGCAAGAAGGAATTGACTATACAGAGACTTATGCTCCTGTTGCCAGGTTAGAGTTTATACGTTTACTCATTTCTTTTGCTGCACAAAATAACATCACTCTATATCAGATGGATGTTAAAAGTGCCTTTCTTAATGGTATTATAGAAGAGGAAGTATATGTCCACCAACCTCCTGGGTTTGAAAGTGAAAACTTTCCAGATCATATTTTTAAACTAAAGAAATCTCTTTATGGTTTAAAATAAGCTCCCAGAGCTTGGTATGAGAGGTTGAGCAATTTCCTTCTGGAGAAAAATTTTATCAGAGGAAAAGTGGATACAACTTTATTCTGTAAAACTCTTAAGAAAGATCTGTTGATTTATCAAATATATGTAGATGATATTATTTTTGGATCAACAAGTATTATGCTTGGAAAGGAGTTTGCTAAATGTATGCAGGCAGAGTTTGAGATGAGCATGATGGGAGAATTGAGATTCTTTTTGGGAATCCAAGTCAACCAGACTCCAGAGTGCACCTACATACATCAGACCAAATATGTTAAAGAGCTTCTAAAGAAGTTCAACATGGTTGATAGTAAGATGGCAAAGACTCCAATACACCCTACAAGCACTCTTGGTAAGGAAGAGGTAAGCAAGAAGGTAGATCAGAAACTCTACAGAGGTATGATATGATCTCTTCTATACTTGACTGCTTCTAGACCTGATATTCTGTTTAATGTCTGCTTATGTGTAAGATTCCAATCAGATCCTAGAGAATCACACTTAACAGCTGTTAAGAGGATTCTAAGGTATCTGAAAGGTACTGCTAACATGGGTCTGTGTTACAGAAGATCTGATGAATTTTCATTAGTTGGATTCTGTGATGCTGATTATGCTGAAGACAGAGTTGAACGTAAAAGCACTTCTGAAAGCTGTCAGTTTCTTGGAAGTCATCTGATCTCATGGTACAGCAAGAAGCAACCCACTATTGCACTATCAACTACAGAGGCAGAATACATTGCTGCTGCTGGATGTTGTACGCAGATGCTCTGGATGAAGAGTCAGCTAGAAGACTATCAGATCTATGAGAGTAATCTTTCTATCTTCTGTGATAATACTTCAGCTATATGTTTGTCAAAAGATCCAATCTTACACTCTAAGGCTAAACATATAGAAATTAAACATCACTTCATCAGAGACTATGTTCAGAAGGGTGTAATAAATCTAGCTTTTGTTGATACAGATCATCAATGGGCTGATATTTTCACAAAACCCCTTGCTGAAGATAGGTTTAAGTTCATTCTGAAAAATATTTGTATGGATTTTTGTCCAGAGTAATATTCATCAGAGGCAACTTATCAGATGCAAAATGTTTAAAGATCTGAAGTATTTCATCTGATTATTTGATTTATTTATCTTTGATTGATTTATTTGTGTGAAACTCTGAACTAACAAACTCAGAAGATCTGAATGTTGGAAACGTTTCATTTCTTGAGAGGCATCAGATGCACATACAAAGCAAACACGTGTCACTCAGAATCTGAAAAGATGGAGTGCTCTACTGAATTGACGTGTGAGGTACTGCTTTGAAAATCTAATTTTTCTTGGATTTCCCCCCATTTGTCATATCTTTAAATTGAAATGATTATTTTCATTAAATGCTATGTGTAAACGTGCGTATGTGTCTATTGATGTGCCCAATGTTTGATTGTGAACTCTGATATGTTTAAATGAAAGTTGATGTTTTTGCTTCTATATGCTTCTTTTCTTCCGTATCTTTATGTCTTTAAAAATCTATTTGATTATGACAAAAAGGGGGAGAAAAAGAGAATCTGATTGTTCAACCTATAAGCAATTACTAAAACTGAAATTCAGACATTTTATTAACTTACTTTGAATTTAAGTCTTTCAGATTACATTGATATATCTGACATAATTCATTGAAGTTACCCTGAGACTTTTCCAACCAGAACCTAATCTTCCAAAGCAAATCTGAGTATTCAATCAACTATGATATCTTACTCTGATACCTTTACTCTGAAAGATAATTCAAGCAAGATGATAACCAGGCGCTCTGACTAAAGGAAGTCATAATTATCTGGCATCAAGATTTGATTCTGAAAGTCAAACCTCTTGCATCAGGCTCTGAATCTGAAATATACTTAATCAAAAAGTGAAGTGTTTTCTTCTATTAGAGTATTCATTTCAGGGGGAGATTGTTAATCTCAGGGGGAGTTATAATTCATACTTTTATTGAACAAAATTTCTCATGTTTTGTCATCATCAAAAAGGGGGAGATTGTAAGAACACAGATTGTTTCTTAGTAATATCTCTATGTTTTGATGATAACACTTATGAATTTTGTATTCAAGAATTATATACTCTAAATTTGTTCAGACTGTTTGCTACAGGTACTAAAGAAAATATTCTTAAAGAGCAAATTTGGATCTGAACAATGATATTATGAAAGGCTTCAAAGGTTCAAGAGCATCTTAAATGAAGATCTGAACACTGTCTCCAGAAGAATCTGAGTGCTGTCTACTGAAGATTCTGAAGCAAAAGCCTCTAAAGAATAGAAGACTCTGAGAGATCAGAAGCTTAGTCATCAGAAGACTCTGAAGATACTGCACTGCATAGTATTGAGAATCTGATATAGAAGACTCTACTCTGACAGAACTACATGCTCAAGCACACAAGCTGCATATACTCTGATTCAGCATAATCTGAAGAACATCCCAAGACTTTAAAGATCCAGAAGATCTCTACTCTGGAGATTCTGAAGATCCAGACTCTGATGTTGATAGCTGAACTTACTTAGTGAAGAAGATTTGAATATGTCCGTTGGCATATCTCAACAGCTCTTTCCTCTTTTATGCTAGACACAAGAACACAGACAAAAAGGTTTTATCTGTGCATTCCATTCTAAGGAAAGTTTCTGCAACGTAAAGACAAAAGGCACCAGGCTTTTTCAGCACAACCTCCAACGTTGAGAAGACTTCATGGATCTAAGTGCCTATATAAAGAAGTCCACTCCATCTTCTTCAAGAGACGAATTTCTTGCAAAAATCACTTATCAAAGCTAATCTCTCAAAAGCTCTTATATTCTATTTGCTGTAACATTGTTCTTAAACTTAAGAGAAATATCACAGTTGTGATAATAGCTTTTTAGAAGCATTCTTACTCTTGTAATAGTTTTACATTGATTGTAAAAGGTTTCCTTAAGAGGATCCAGTTGGGATCAGTAGCTCTTGAGAAGACTAAGAACAGTTGTTCTTAGGTGTTACTATTGTAATCTATTTGATTAAATAGTGGATTAAGTCATTGACTGAGAAAGGCAAATCACTCTTGAGAGAGTGGACTGGAGTAGTTGAGTTCAACGAACCAGGATAAAAATAACTGTGCTTGAATATTTGATTATTTGTCATATTTATTCAACCCCCCTTCTAAGTATTTCCTCACCTTCAGAGGGAAGTGGAATGATATTACATCGTTAATGAATTGATGAAGGATGCACTATTAAGTTGTAGAAATTTCAATGAGAATTGGAGCAATAATGTGTAAAGTGCATGCAATAATTCATATTTAGGCAAGATTTGAGATATCAAGTATCCTCAATTCCCTTGGGATGTTGAAAATGGCTCGGTCGCAAAAGATTTTGTAAAAGTGTCAGCAAGTTGATGTTTACTATCAACATGCTCAAGTACGACATCCCCTTTTTTAACATGGTCGCGTAAGAAATGGTGACAAATCTCAATATGCTTAGTGCGAGAATGTAACACCAACTTCTTGGTTAAGTCGATAGCACTAGTGTTGTCACACATGACAGGAATACATTGCAATTTTATATAAAAATCAAGTAATTGTTGTTTAAGCCACAAAATTTATGCACAACAACTACCAGTCGCAACATATTCTGCCTCGACGGTTGACAAAACATAATAGAATTGTTTCTTGCTATGCTAACTTACTAAGGAATTTGAAAACATGTGGCAAGTTCCACTAGTACTCTTCCTACCCAATTCGCAACCGACAAAATCGGAATAACCAACCAAGTTATATTTGCTTCCCTTAGAATACCAAAGCTCGTATTGACAAATACCATAAAGATATCTAAGAATGCGTTTTACAGCTTTTAAGTGAGATTCCTTAGCAGCCGATTGATAACATACACATGTTAAACATGATATTAGGCCTAGATGTGGTAAGATATAGAAAAGAGTCAATCGCACCTCTATATTTCTTTACATCTACATCCTTGCCATTTTCATTTCTTTCTAGGTTACCATTTGTAGCCATCGAAGTATCAATAGACTTTACATCTTCCATGCCAAATCTCTTTAGCAAGTCTTTGCAATACTTATTTTGACATACAAATGTTCCTTCATTAATTTGTATTATTTGAAGACTAAGGAAGTAGTTCAACTCCCCCATAAGGCTCAATTCAAACTTTCTCTGAATAAGCTTAAAGAACTTTTCTAAAAGTTGCATATTAGTTTATCCAAAAATAATATCATTGACATAAACTTGAACTAGAAGATTATGCTTCTCTTGATTCTTAATGAATAATGTAGTATTTACTTTTCCCCTTGAGTATCCTTTATCAATTAAAATTTTGCTTAACCGCTCATACCAAGCTCTAGGGGCTTGTTTGAGGCCATACAAAGCTCATTTGAGCTTGTACACGTAATTTAGATACTCATGACATTCAAAATAGGGGGGATGGGTTGAGTTACATACACTTTTTCATTAATATAGCTATTTAGAAACACACTTTTCACGTCCATTTGAAATAACTTAAATTTTTTAGTGCAAACATAGGCTAGAAGAAGGCGTATAGCATCAAGGAGAGCAACCAGAGCATAAGTTTCCTCACAATCGACACCCTCGTCTTAGTTATACCTTTGAGTAACTAGTTGGGCTTCATTGTGGGTTATCACCCCATTTTCGTCATGTTTGTTCCTAAAAACCCATCGGATGCCAATTACTTGATGATTTTTAGGACGAGGAACAAGCTTCCAAACATCATTCCTTTTAAATTGATTTAGTTAATCTTGCATGGCCATAAGTCAATGCTCATCAAGTAATGTATCTTTAGCATTTTTAGGTTCGACTTGAGAAATGAACATAGAGTGATAACATAAATTACTTATCTTAGAGCGTGTTGTCACACCTTTTGTGATATCCTCAGGTATATTGTCAATAGGGTGATCTTTTAATGTCTTATAAGTCAAAGGTAGATTTTCCACTACAACTGAACTTTTGACCTTCTCCTCTTCACAATCGTCGTCTTGTTTTTTCTCATGTTCTACCGTTTTAGGTTGATCAATTTCTTGTTCGGTTCCATTGAGAATTTCTTGAGAAGATACACCTACATCATGAAAAACAACACCTTTCCCAATATCTTTTGAGTATGACTCATCAAACGTAAAATGTACGGACTCCTCAATAATAATTAATCTCTTGTTATAAATCATATACGCTTTACTAGATTGTGAGTATCCAAGGAAGACGCCTTCATCGATTTTGGCATCGAATTTACCAAGATTATCCCTTCCATTATTTAAAATATAACACTTACATTCGAATACATGTAGATGAGAAACATTAGGTTTCTACCTCTAAGTAGTTCATATGGGTTTTTGTCTAAAATAAGACGTATGAGAATCCTATTCATGACATAACAATCTGTGTTAATAGTGTCCACCCAGAAATACTTAGGCAAATTATCTTTATTAAGCATACTCCTCACTAATTCCTCTAAAATTTGATTTTTACGTTCCACTACACCATTTTGTTGTGGAGTTCTAGGAGCGGAAAATTTATGCTCAATGCCATGTTTGTCACAATACTTTTAAAATAGGTGATTTTGAAATTTTCCTCCATGATCACTTCAAACGAAAACAATTCTCAAATTCATTTTATTTTGGAATAATCTAGCAAATTGTTTAAAAGACAGGTAGGTCTCATCTTTACTAGACAAAAACAAGACCCAACAAAAAGGTTCATATGGAGAAGCCCAAGAGGTCTCAAGGTAGAAACAAGATTTTTTCGATTTAAAAGAGATTTTCGTTTGCTTTCCCATTTGACATGCTTCACATAAATGGCCTTTAGTGAACTTCATTTTAGATATACAAATTAGGGGTGGCAAAATGGGCCGCCCGCTCCGCCCTGTCTTAAGCCCGCCAAGTGAAATGAGCATAAAAAATCTAGCCCGTTCCACCAAGGTGGCGGGCTTGCCCACCTATTTTTTTATTTATTTGTTTTCTATTTTTTAATAAATTAATAGACATACTTTTACATTTCAATTTGATTTTTCACTTATTTTTTAGAACAATTTTTTATAAAGCATCTTTTTAACAAATTTTACTTGAAAAAATATTGCATGTATTCACAAATAAATGTACAAAATAGAATAATCAGCAGGTATTTCAAAATATAGTTTAAGTATTAACCTTCAACCAACCAAAAAAGTGATTTTAGTGCTTAATAACTATGTTAGCGGGCTGGCGGGGCAACCTGCCCCTTTTCTTGGCGGGCTTAAGGTGGGGCGGGCTAGGCGGGCACAAAATCTCAATCTAATCCGCCATTTTTTGGCGGGTGCGCAGGCCGGCGGACGAGCCACGACTCGTTTTGCCACCCTTAATATCAATTACTAAATCTTTTGAGGATACTTTGTTTAGTAAGTCAAAGTTAAGATGAGTTAGGCATCTATGCCATAACCAAAGATTTTTATTCATGTTAGCTGGGCATTTAGTTCCGACCAAAGATACCTCATCTAAGTTAAACATATAAGTATTTTTCACTTTTAACCAACTATTATGCTAAGATTAATATTCTTCCGGTTCTTGAATTTATCTTGCATCTATTTCAAATTTTCATTAATAGTAGCCAAATCCTTTGCCTTTTATTCATATTAATATAAGTAACTTTTGTTATCCATGCACTTTCAAAACATAAATATTTGAATTTTGCTCGATGAACATTACCAAACGACATGATTAAAATGAGATGATGATCAGAAAAATTCACACGAACAAGAACTTTGACACACACATTCAAAAAGTTAAGCATCTAACTATCATTAAAAAAAAACTTTGAATTAACTATCATTAAAAAAAAAAACCAATCAAACTTTTTAAATGTTCAATTACCACCATGGATAATAGATAATAGGACACATCTCATGTACATTTACAACCATGATCACATATTATTAAGATTGCAAGTATAAAATATCTTTACAAATTTACCACACTTGCAAACAAAAGCAGAGGTTCATATTTTTTTTACATTTTAATTTTTATAATTATTTATTTATTTAAATTCTAGTAAATATTTTTTTTTTTTAATTTGTTTGTCCTAACTCATTTAGTTTATATTAAAATTGGTATATGTAGTATGTAAACTATTTAATTTTAATCTCTAACATAAATTACATAAAGATTAAAATCAAATATTTTTACATATTATATATAAAGAATAATTTTAATACAAACCAATTTTATAAAAATTAAAATAAAAGAACATAAACCAAGTATAGTTTTTTATAAGATTAAAACCAAACAAAATAACTTACAAAGATTAGAATAAAAAGATATATTCACAACAACTAATTATATATTAAACTTTTTAAAATAAGAAATTAAAATTGAAAATTCCAATTTAATATTCACTTTTTCCCAAAATAAATATTGCTTTACTTTTTTAATAGTATGTTAATTAATTTTTACCTTTATCTATAATAAATTGAGTACATTAAACTATTAAATGTTATTATATTATTATGCATCTATTACAATACTACATAATAACAAAATAATTAAAAACATAATCAAATTAATATCTTTAGATATCGATTTTTATTTATATTTTCACCTATTTTGTTGTTTTCTAGAATACATATATCATTGATTCTTTGCTATCATCATCGACATAGAAAAGAAAAACCTAAATTGCGACATTGCTAGGATTCCCTTTTTCTCTTCAATCGACGACTTTGCCTTCTTCCTTCAACCCTCTCTCTCTACTGTAAGCATATTCTCAGATCTCATTCTTATCTTTTTCGTTCCATGATTTTCGTAGTTCATTCATTATTATAATGTAATGTGTTGTTAGTTTTCAAAACCTAACCCTAAACATCGACGTTTTTGCTCAAACTTTTATACGTTGTTCATAATTTGGGATTTTATTTTGACAATTTAAGGTCGATGATGTATTTCTCATGAGATAGATCTAAGTTTTCTTAAGTGCAATCTTTTTAATATTGTTCTTGGGATGTGAAAAAACTATTTTAAAATTATTTCTGGAAGCTTATTTGATTTATAAATTGGGTTTATATAAGTTTTATATGTTTATAATCTACTTAAGTTTTTTTTTTTGACTTTTGGGTGCTGTTGATTGTCTTCCTTTGCAGAGTGTTTTGTGGTTTGGATTTGATTTAGAAGCTGGTAGTAAAATTTTTCTGTGATGGGTGGTCAAAGAGAAAGAAGTACTTATGGTAAGCGTCCTCGATCTCAGTCTGATTATGACGGCGGTGGAAATAAAAGGAGGAATGGAGGTGATGATAGGGATCAGTTTGTGATTGATAAAGAAGATACTGTTTTTCGTTATTTGTGCATTGCGAGAAAGATCGGTAGTATCATTGGTAGAGGAGGTGAGATTGTTAAGCAATTAAGGGTAGAAACTAAGGCTAAGATTAGGATTGGCGAGACTGTGCCGGGGTGTGATGAGCGTGTTGTTACTGTTTATAGTTCGAGTGGGGAGACTAATGCTCTTGATGATGGTGGTAAGAATGTGTCGCCTGCTGAAGATGCTTTGTTTAAGATTCATGATAGAGTGGTTGCTGAGGATTTACACAGTGATCAGGAGGAAGAGGGCGGTCCTCAAGTTACTGCTAGGCTGTTAGTGCCGGCCGATCAGATAGGCTGTGTTCTTGGAAAGGGTGGGCAGATTGTTCAGACCATACGCAGTGAAACTGGGGCTCAGATTCGTATACTTAAAGATGAACATATACCTCTATGTGCCTTGCGCTCTGATGAGCTTGTGCAGGTTAATTTTCTTAGAATTACATTATACTTTGATTCTTTTCAATTATTAATTTTCTTTCCATGAATATAAGTTCTATTTCAAATTACTAGACACATTTTTTTAATTTTTTTCAAACATATCCATAATAGATAAGTCTCTTGGAGAATGAAAAGTCATAGCCAAAATTATTTTAGGAACATTCATACACATAAAGGACAGACAAAATACCTATTTTTCTTAATCTATGGGATTGTTGAAATAGAGGCTTACAATAAGGGACGTAGGGAAATAGGGAGTCATTGCTATTTGGATGATTTGATTTTTTCAGCAATCGTATGCAACTATGCACCATGCTTTATTAGTTTGAAATATTGAAATTGAGTTTTATGTATCTTACTTTTTTAATTCATGTTTATGCAGCTTCTTTTTTTTTTTTTCTATTTATTTTTGTGTGTGCAACATGCTTTATTTTATGTACAACTATCTATATTTCAACTGCGTTGCGGTTTCCAATATTTACCTGCCACACCATCAGCTATTTCTCATATCGGCCGCCGCTTTTTCTCATATTGGATTTTTGGCGATCTGCAATTTTCTGCGATCCACTATCAATAAGACTGTTACTGTTAGATCTGAGTAGAAAAGTTATCATATATATTGCTTATAATGAGTTTTCTTTTTGGTTTTGAAACTCCAGATTTCTGGGGATGCCGCAGTTGTGAAAAAGGCTTTGCATCAAATTGCATATCGACTTCACCTAAACCCTTCTCGAACTCAGCATTTGCTTGCTTCTTCTGTTCCCGGCGCATATCAAAGTGGTGGTTCATTCTTGGGTCCAACTGCAGGACCTCCGATTGTGGGGATCGCTCCTCTTGCTGGTTCCTATGGGGGATATAAAGGTGACACTGGTGACTGGCCACGGTCTATGTACTCGGCACCTAGGGATGAAATGTCACCCATGGAATTTTCAATTCGATTGGTTTGTCCAACTGGAAACCTTGGGGGCGTAATAGGGAAAGGCGGTGGCATAATAAATCAAATAAGGCAGGAATCTGGAGCAACAATCAAAGTTGATAGTTCTGCCAAAGGAGATGAATGCTTAATAACCATTGCAACAAAAGAGGTAAACTATTAATCCGTGGTTCATTTTTCTTTTTCATTCTATAAAAATTGTGGTAATGTATATACTGGATTTGTGAGGTTTGATAAAATATGCGAACTACAATATCAATCAAAGGGAAATGTTATTTACTAGCTTGCAATTTTTGTTTTTCTCTTAAAAAATTTATTTATGTTGTATTAATATTTTCTGAGTTATGCCAATGCAGTTCTTTGAAGAAAATTTCTCTCCAACAATAGAAGCAGCTGTGCGTTTGCAACCTCGATGCAGTGAAAAAAATGAAAGAGATTCTGGAATAATCTCTTTCACTACCCGTCTGCTGGTATCATCATCAAGAATTGGCTGCCTTATTGGTAAAGGAGGATCTATTATAACTGAGATGAGGAGGCTTACAAAATCCAACATTCGCATACTGTCAAAGGAAAATCTTCCTAGAATTGCTTCCGATGACGATGAAATGGTGCAGGTAAGGGTTGTCTTTTCTCACTTTGTCTGGTAATTTGCCGTCTTTGTGTGATAAATGTACTTACATTTTATCCTTTCTTGATTAGATTTCAGGAGACCTTGATGTTGCCAAAGATGCTCTTGTTCACGTACTTACACGATTGAGAGCAAACCTTTTTGATAGAGAGGGTGCTGTCTCTGGATTCCTCCCAGTTCTACCATATATTCCTGCTCCAGCAGACTCCTCTGATGGTCTTGGCTATGACAGTAGGGATGGAAGAAGATATGGACGCGGGCATTCTTATTCAAGTGGCTATGGAGGATCAAGCGATTTAGGAGCTGGCGACACTTATGGAAGCTATGGTGGTTCACAGGTATTTCTGTATAACCGTATGTGACTTTAGGGGAACATTTGTATATATCCGAGCTCTTCAAGAGTTTGAGTTAATCCATTATTTGTCATCTGATGTTTGTAATATTGTTCTGTTTATCTGTAGCTTGCTGGAAGCAGTGCTTATGGGGACTATGAAAGTTACTCTTTGGGACGGGATAGTACTGTTTGGTAACCAATCTTCCTCCAGTTAACATTTTTTTATCACGTTCTCCATTTTTTCTTTCCTATGAGTATTTGTTGTTGATGAATGAGATATCTACTTTGCAGATGAACCAAACAAATGATAACTAATTCTAATATAAACCTTATATCTGCTTTGATATTTTTTAAGGACCAAAAGGTTTGGTTTGGTGCTACTATTAACCCTGTTTGAAATCAAAACATGTTATTAGTTACTTCACGGATACTTGATTTGTAGTATTATTTATGGATGCATTTATATTGCAAAAATTCAATTTTCAAGATTTTTTAATTTTCTTGTGTTTGATTCTATATATTGTGATCTATTATTATTTGCTACCCATAAAAGGTGGAAAATATTTTCAACTTTAAATATCCTCTTGGCAAATATCTTTAGGTTGAAATGCATCATTGAATGTTAAGGGACCGTTTGGTTTGTGCAATACTTATTTGTTTTTACCTTTAAGTACAAAAACCCACCTCGATTTTATTTTCTGCAGTTTTTTTTTGTATAGAAAGTAAACAAATTTTTTCACTGTTTCTATATAAATATTTGAAATCTGAAATAATGCGAGAACAAAATGACATTTTCTCTAATTACAAATGAAAATAGGAAATGTTTTCTTATGTGAAGCATGATCAAGTTATGTTACATTCCAATTTTCTGTATTCTGCCCTACCTGTATGAAGAGACTATTCTTGTATTGAGTATTCTTTCATTCACCTGTTTTTGATGTTCATATTTGTTTCCAGGTTGCCCAGTCAGAACAATGTTTCTAGGAGGAGAAACCCTGCTTACTAGAAGTTGGTGGGTCTCAACAGGTAGATTGCGATTTCCATTAACTTTTTTTCGTTAATTTAGCAAACTTCCTATGATATACTATATAGGTCATTCATATTATTAAATTAGAGACTTATATCTTAACCTGACCAGTGTCCCGTGTAGAATTCTGATGCTCTTGTCTTACCTTTGTTCCCTTTCCCTTACCATCCAAACAGCCGAGATGTGTGAAGCCCGCAGCCTGCCTAAACCAGAAGACCAGATGAACCAGGATTTGACAAATTTATGGCCTACCTTGATGCATCTACTTAGAGGACCAAACTTATGTGGAGCCTATTAAAACCGCCATGTCCATTTTACCTTAATTCCCAAGCTCAACAACTTATGCTCCCAAGAACCTATATAGTTGGCTTGCCTTTGTTTTTTTTTTATTGTTCTTGTTCCTTTGACTTTGGAACTAAAAAACACTACATATCTATGATTTCCAGTTGTAGTATACTTTTATTGCCTGATTGTGTTGTTGACTATTTCCCACATTTCACCGTCCAATCCAATGCCGTACGATCTTTGTGGTTATTTGAATTTGTGTGAAAAATTATGCTAACTAGGCCTAAAACATCTAATTTTGGATGAGTTTTAGAGTCATCTGTATTGCAGGGTGCAAGTATTTGCTTACGATAGATCGTTGTAACCAGGTAAAGGTATATGCATTATATCTCTTGTTCGTCTCCTTCCTCAATTGCGAATGTTATACCTGTGTGAATATATATTTAATTATGAATATGCATGGTTTTTGTCTGTGGTTTATTAGCATTAGGCATTGAGCTGCATTGTATAATTTTTCATTTTTCTGATTGGTCGGTATCAATTTATTGGAGCACGGCTACGGCTATTTGAAATATTGCTTACGAACGAAGACATCTGCTGTGCTATCAAGCCACTGGGTCACCCTGCGTGGGTGACCCAATGGCCCATGTGCAATGAATGGAAGTATGTGTTTAGTGTTTCTCTTGTAATACTTTTCTCAAGTTTTTTATATCTGGAAAAAAACAACTTTTTTTCGGAGGTTTTTTGTCTTTCACTTCTCCATTGGATAATGTAAACATATACCACTTTTATGATTCTTGGAGATATTTGTGGCTAGTTTTGTAGGTTGTCTACATTATTTTGATTGCTTTTTACTAATTTGTAACTTAATCTGAATGCAAACTTTATTTATGATTTTGCAACTCAATTGGGGCATGCATTTATGAATGCATGTGGTTGGTTTATCACTTTGTTCTCGGTACTGTGTTGTCATATCCTTTTCTGGTTGCTTGGTATAATGCATCAACCAGCAGAGTGATATATCTCGTTGAACTACTAGATATATCGCTTTATTATATTTATCGAACTAGCAATGCTACATTTTATTATAAGTAATGAACAAAAACTTGACTAGTTCATGTTCAATCAATCAGAAAAAAGAAAGAAATATGTTGGTAATCTTAGAAAGATGATATAGCCAACCATAAATTGCAAGCCATTTTTGTTCATTTTCATCTGAACTTATTTTCATAATGTAACTATTAAGGAATTGAACTTATTCTAAAGTTAAGATATATGAATGAATCTTATCAAATAATGTATGTTTTTTAATAGAATGGTTGGTGACTTTTACTTGCAATTAGTTAAGTTATCTTGAAAATATTCTATTGAACTGAATTCATTTCAAATGGGAAAAGAATCATTTTTCAATTGTGGATTTAATGCTAGTAGATGAAGATTAGAAAATCGTACTGCATAAAATTAATAATTCTGTTAAAATAGGAACATACATTGCATCAAAGTTCACATGTCTAGCTAATAAAAATTGATAGTACATGGTATGCTATATAGAATCATCATACATTGCATCAGTTCACATGTCTAGCTAATTCACAGTTCACATGTCTAGCTAATAAAAATTGATAGTACATGGTATGCTATATAGAATCATCACGAAACAAAAACAAGTACATGGTATGCTATATAGAATCATCACGAAACAAAAACAAGTGCTCTGTTTTTTCAGTGGCAAAAAATCCAACATCTGCCATAACATTCAATTCCATTGTCTTCTTTAGGACCAAATGTAGTAAATAACTTTCACCTAACTTAATAAAAAATGTACTTTATTTATTTATTTTCAATTTAATCATTAACTCAATAAAAACCTACTTTTTCCCTTTTCAATTTAATCAATAGTTCCATCCAATGTTTTAAACCACCGGTTCACCGACTTTTAGCGGTTTTGGTCGGTTTTTACTGGTTTAATAACATATCTGATCAAGCAAACCATTGGTTCATTGACTTTTAGCGGTTCTGGCTGGTTCTCAATGGTTCAATAACATATTCGATTAAGCAATTAGACCAGATCGATGACCTCTTTGATTTCTGATTTGATTAGTTTGACTGGCCGGTTCAGTCTAGTTTTTAAAACACTGGTTCTACCTAGTTCAAAATGATAATATTTGACATAATTGAAAAATTAATAATTATTTTTAGATTGAAACAAATTTTATTTACTAAAATAGACAATAATTTTGAAACATTTTTGTTTCTCAGTAACTAAGTTCTTAAAGCATAACAAACTTACTTGAGTTGGAATAAATCTTAAAGTTTTAACATTTATATAAATACTTACTAGTTATTTACTATAGAAGTTTTTTATTAGCGGAAGTTAATTGATCATAATTTTTTAAAACTTAGTCTATGTTTGGTTTTATGATTCAATCTCACCATCCACTTGCTGACATATAAACTTAGTCAAACACAAAGATTTAAATTTAAGATCTGGAGAAAAACATATAAACCTAGCCAAACACAATACAAACTTGAGATTTTGAGAAAAACGCAATTTCATAATTCAAGTTTTTACTACTAGACCAATTTTTACTTTCAATTATCTTAGTAAGAATCAATTTCGTGTTTTCACCATTAGACCAGTATTTACTTATCTTATAGTAAGAATCAATTCATTACGAGTCAATTTTTCCACCGCAAAATCAAATACTCTTAAATACAACTCAAAAACCTACTCAGTAGTAGTGGGGATGCATCTAATAAGGTTCTCATTATTTCTTGGATTCTCCACCCATGCAAAGTCACATCTAGCTATAACAATCCTCCACATTACACATTTTCAATCAATTTTCCAATATACAAAGGACAACAAGGGACAGTTATAGTACTGTTCCCTCTGCAACAACTTTAATGCAATTTCAGTTGCCAACTTGCCATTACCATGTCAAGTAACAATTTTTTTTTTGCTTATATAATTATCCTAATGCTTTCTGTGCTTCAAACCTCATTCGGCTATTTTCTGCCAAGAAAGTTCTTGGACTCCAATTGGCTTCTCCTTCTCTACCAGTTATCATACACACCCTATGAGAATCCATGTGTGTTTTTGTCATAAGGGTCTTTTCTTTTCATTCTATTAGAGAATGTTATCTTTCTCATTTTGGAAAAAGCTCCTACAATTTGATTGGTTGCACTAATTATTGTTTTTTTTTTGCAAAAATTCTTGCATATTTTTGATAGTATATTTTGGTAGTAACCATTCGGTTTCTAGTAAACTTTTTTCGATAATCCAAGTTTAGTAGAGAGGTAAATTAAATCCAGTCAAAGATAGTTCAAGTAGAGTTAGGGTTTAAACTCTGATGATACTCGTATGCTTGACTTATGGTAATATGAATGTCATCTAATATCTTGCATGTGGGAATGAGGTCATGTATGCAGCCAAGGATGACTTGCCGGCGAATCTCTTTTGATAAATGTTAATAGTCGAGGCTTCAAAACTCAATTTGCACTAAAAATATATACGCCATTTTCGTGCAAATTGAGTTCAAGGCCTTGAAACAACTAGGTTAACATGTTTGGTTTCAAAGTGAGAACTTGTCCGGCAAGTCGTCTCGGGCTAAATACCGACCTCATTTTTTCATGCTAGATTTTTTATGATGATATAGCCATACACATTTTGGAATCACCAAAACTGATGCACAAATATTACAACATAATAGTTATATTGATCCTTTGATTTAATTAACATGTTGTATTTTTGCAGGTATGTTTCAGCATTTTGTCAATGCTTCAAGTGGTTACTTATTGTTGCTTAAAATTTAAAATATTAGCCTAGTGATTATAACTTTTGTTTTACAAAACTAAAAGTATTAAGGTAATTTCTTAATATATGTAAAGTTAGTTAATTATTCTTATAAATAAAACTAGTGAAGAAAATTTCCCTAACCTTAACCTTTGTTAGTTGTCTTGTCACTGGTGTTCATTGAATTAGAACCAAAAAAGATGTTGTCTTTTCAGAATCCCAATAGTTTTTCGAATTGTTTGACCAGATTCAGTGGTCATAAATGCTAAAAACATAATTATATATTTTCCTAAATAAAAAAAAGTATATAATATGCTAAAAAGTAGACATTTTATCAACTCTCACAGCTGAGTTGATGCGAGGATCTCTTTGTTGAGTCTTAGATTTGTCCTTTGGAGTCCAATTCACATCAATTTTATAAAAAAAAGTTATATAATATGCTAAAAAGTAGGCATATTATGTCTGTAAATTCTATCTTTATTAACTAAGTCAATATTATCAGATTCAACTCAATATTATTAGATTCACTAATCCTATGAATTTTTATAGTTATTATTACTTAAAAAATATAAATAAATGAAATAAAATATATGAGCTCTAAATATAAATAGTTTTCTTTTAACACCTCATATTATCAATATTTAACTCAAGTAGTGCGCATAAGTTTTTAGTAGTTATTAAATACTTCTTCTATAATTTAATATCTTTTTTAATTTTGTATTTTAATATCACTTAATTTTAAAAAACTTTATATTAATTATTTAATTCTTCAAAATGTTTCATATTAATTATTTTTAGTTTATAAGCAAAAAAAAAATAAAATCGATTGTTAAATTTGTCATTAATTAAACGAAAAAGACTAACATAGTATTTTTTAAAAAACTAAAAGATTAATATAAATATTTTTTAAATCAAGAAACTAAAATAAATCTCGAGATTCAGACACATGACTAAAAAATGATATTAAATCTAAAATAAAATAGACAAATAAAATAAAATACACTGATCTAAAATATAAATAATTTTTCCTTTAACCCTTCAACCTTTTTTCAGGTTAATCCCGTCTTTTATATTCGGATTAAAGTATTCCAATACTTTTTTTTTATTGAAATCTTTACTTAAATTTTTTTTTCTCTGTGTGAATGTCTACAAATAAAAAAAAATTGATAAATGAATAAAATTCATAAGTTTAAAATATAAATAATTTTTCCTTTAATTCATCATTTGTCAATATTTAACTCAAATTCAAAGTTGCACGTGGTTATTACCACTCTGTCTATAAATAAAAAAAAATAGACAAATGAAACAAAATACATAAACTCAAAATATAAATAATTTTTTCCTTCAATCCTTCATACACCAATATTTAACACAAACTCAAAATATGAAATAAAAATAAATAAAAATTACAAAAATTAAAAATATCCCATGAAAGACTTATTACACACAAACATGTAAACTTCATGTTTATAGATGAAGGTGGAAATTGAAGGAGAAAAAGAAGAGCATGATGAATTAAAGAGATATGAAACCTTCTCCTACTAGGAATCCCAACATGAGAACAAGAAGTCCAATTGTGATGCTTGTACTTGGCGATACGAAGGTTTGTGAGTAAGCAAGTAAAGTAAAAGCTGCACCAATTAATCCAATCACAAGTGCTTTTGTCTTCTGCTTCATTTTCTTGAAGATGCTAGTTATTGTTTCAAAGTTTTGATGATTTGCCAATGTTTAGTTTTGCAATCTTTTATATTATAGTCTTTTTTTCAAGTCAACCCTTGTTTGAGAGGATGATATTTAATATAATATAGTTAGATTGATTATTGATCCACTTGTAAGTTGTAATACAATCACCCCAAAAAAATTGAATATATAAAATAGGTGACAATAGTATATACAGGGACATCAAAAAGAACTTTGATGACTGAGATTAAAAAAAATAATATTTTTTTCAACTAATAAAAATATATCTATTCACATTAGATGTAAATTTAAAAGACTTATACAAAATATCAATCGTTAAAAAGATTAATCAAACAATTATATTAAATAAAATAAAAAAATTAATCATTAAAAAAAATAATCTGTAATATATATATATATATATATATATATATATATATATATATATATATATATATATATATATATATATATATATATATATATATATATATATATATATATATATATATATATATACACACACACACGGAGCTATGTTGCTCCTTGTGTGGGTTAAAGCCTCCACTAAAATTAATAGAATACACTCTAGTGGAGTATTAAAGAGAAACTTTAAAACATTATTTAATTAATTGAGTAATTTGACCATTCTTAAAAAATAATAAATAATTATTTTAGTCATCTAATATATTTTTATCTTAAAATTTAATTCATAAATTACTCAAAAAAAATATTGATAATGTATTTGTAGTTTGGATATAACTAAGAATTAAAGTGACAACGTCTCACATATTCAAGAATTAAAATAAATATTTTTTAAATAATTTTTTAGTTATAAATCTTTTCATTGTCATTATTGTTTAATTATCTATACAAAATAATATTTTATTTATATTAAAATAAGAAAAATAATTAACTATTTAAATATAAAAAATCTTATAAAATAATTTTTATGTATTATTTATATTTTTAAAAAAGCTGTTATATCATACTATATATAATTTCCCCATTATCTAATATTTCTGTAAAAAAATTCAAGAATTCTTTCATTTTCATTGAGCCCTAAAAGCGAGGTGCTTTAGGCGAAACGAAATGCACGAGACATTTTGGCAGAAATCCAGAGCGATTTGTTTTAGAATTTGTGCAATTCGTAAGGCTCGTAAGGCTTTTCTAACACTTTTTAGGAAAATAGAGTTTTCTAATGAGAGATATTTAGAGAGACAAAGAGACAACTTCTTAGGGTTTCTTTCTCTAAGGGTTAATTTGAGTGATAATTTGATATTATTTAAGAGATAAGAAACACTTTTAAATATTTTAGAATGGTTAGTGTGTGAGATATTTTTAGTGAGGACAGACAGAGAGAATAAAAAAAATAATGATTGATATCATTGAATGAATGATAATAAAATTGAATTACAAAGTGTCTATTTATATACAACTAAGTGATTTAACTACTAAGTAAAATGTTTATCAAAAAAAAAAAAAAACTACCAAGTAAAATAACAAACTAAATAACAAACCTTAAACCCTAATTAACTTTGGGCTTGAGACACACAACTCAACTTGGATTATATATAATATTTCAACATACCCCTTATAATCCAAGTTGTCGAAACACACTAATCATTGTCAATTTGAACTATTCCCAATTTATTTCTCAATGTTAGGAACCTGTTGATCTTCAATCCTTTGGTAAAAATGTCGGCCAATTATGCTTCACTTGAGCAATGCCTTACTTCAAGTTCACCTCTACTCACCTTTTCCCTTAAGAAGTGAAATATAGCTTAGATGTACTTACTTCTTCCATGCAAAACTAGATTCATCGCCAGATTTATGGCTGACTTGTTGATCTGCAGTACTAGAGGTTTCTTCACTTCGACCTCCATTTCTTCAAGCACAGATCTGATCCAAATTGCTTAACACGCAACATATGATCATTCTATATATTCAGCCTCACACGATGACAATGCAACCACCAGTTACTTTCTAGACCACCACGAATTGGGGCACCAAATACTTGAAAGAAATATCCAGTAGTGATTCTTCGATCTTCCTTATCTTCACACCAACCAACATCTGAATAGCAAGTAACCATAGTTTCTTTACTTTCAAAGTGTCGTCGAAATAGAATTCCATAGTTTGTCGATCCTTTTAAGTATCTTAGGATTTTTCTTGCAGCTTTCATGTGTGACACCCTTGGTTCACTTATATATCTGCTCACTAATCCGACTGAGAAACATATATCAGGTCGACTATTGCACACATATCTCAGACATCTAACAATTTGTTTAAACGAAGTTGCGTTGAATTTGTCTTCCTCTCCTTGCTTCTCCAATTTCAAGTTTTGTTTGATAGACAAAGATGCAGGACTCAAATCATCCATTCTAAATCTCTTGAGTATCTTCTTGACATAACTTCTTTGATGTAGCACCATACCTTGCTTTGACATTTGAAATTCCATGCCTAGGAAATATGGCAACTTTCCTAGATCTAACATTTCAAATTCCTTCTTCATCAGCTCTTTGAACTTCGATTATCAAGAGTCAGATTATCTGCCGATATGACATTCACAGCAAGATCATTACTGATAATGGGTTGAACTTGAATAATAAGATGATGAAAGAGCTTTGCGTTGATTTCAAGATTGAACATCATAAATCTTCTCCATACATACCTAAGATGAATATGGCTGTTGAAGCTACGAATAAGAATATTAAGAGGATTATCCAAAAGATGGTTGTGACATATAAAGATTGGCAGGAGATGCTCCCTTTTGCTTTGCATGGATATCGTACATTTATCCGCACTTCAACAAGGGCAACCCCTTTCTCACTTATGTATGGTATGGAAACAATGCTCCCCATAGAGGTTGGGATCCCATCAATGCAAGTCTTGATGGAAGTCAAGTTGTATGAGGCTGAGTGGTGACAAAGCTGATATGGTCAATTGAATTTGATTGAAGATAATAGGATGATGACTTTGTGTCATGATTAATTATATTAGAAAATAATGAAGAAAACATTTGATAAGAAGGTTCGACTTTGTATATTCAGATAAGGCAACCTCGTGCTCAAAAAGATCTTGTCTTTCAATACTGATACTAGGGACAAGTGGACTTCTAATTATGAAGGCCCATATGTTGTTAAGAAAGCCTTCTCTGGAGGTGCATTAACTCTTATAACTATGGATGGTGAGGAGCTCCCACGTCCTATGAATGCCGATACAGTCAAGAAATACTTTGCCTAAAAAATAAAAGAACAACTCGCAAAGTTGAAAAATTTGAAAGGGCGGCTTAGGCAAAAATGAGCATCTCGGCGGGTTGAAAACCTGAAAGGGCGGTCTAGGCAAAAGTTAGAGACATAAACAGAAAATAATCATCCTGGTAGATTGAAAACCCGAAAGGAAAATCTAGGCAAAGTTAGGAATTATGGCAAGTAACTACATCAGGCCAGACTTGATAACTTGAAGCAACATTGCCCATCAAGAATTTTCATTCTCATCATTCTCGACAGAAGTTTTGAGCATAATGGAATTCAAAGTTGTTAGGGAGAATAGTGGTCATTGTACTTCAATGTAGCCTTTTCCTTTATTTACCATTTACCAACTTTGTAATGATCTATGGAGTCACTACATTTGCGGACTACCATTCTATCAATAAAATTTGAGGCTTTGTTCATTTGTTTGCAATTCTTATTTGTTTCTATTTTACAAAATTTAATTTATTTTTTATAATAATTTTTTAAACAAAAGATAAATAATAATCATGCATTTGAAAATTACAAAAAATATTTTCCTTTGATTTGTGAATGCAAAAAGGAATGTCAACAGTTATTCTAAGGATGCTAAAATCTCAAAGTGTAGAACTCGATGTTCTCCCAAGCATAGTTGTTCTTGTGGATGTGTTCAAGTTTCCCTACACTTGTTAATTAAATAGTGGGTTTCCTCCAAGTTGCTATGATGTGTTGGATTTTGTGATCCAATTCCCCCAGTTGAGCACTAGTTTAGGAGTTCCCCAAATGAGTACTGAATTCAATATTTCCCAATTAAATCCTGAGCTTGGATTCCCCAGCTAAGTCTTGATTCAGATTTCTCCAGCTGAGTGTGATTCTCTCTCCAACCAGGTTGTGATCAAGCAAATATATGAAGTTGTGAAGCTTTTGTTTAGATTGTTGGATTCCATCTCGCTTTGTATTGAGACCTGATGTGGGATCCCCTGCAGGTTTTTACCTTATCAATTATGGTTTTGTTGCCTTTGTGTGCCATCCAAGTAGCAAGTCTAGAGTAGTATTTCCTACTAAGAAGTGTTGAGATAGCAGTCAATTGTTGGATTTTCTCTCACCTTGTGTTGAGTTTTGATTTAAAATCCTCCGCAAGTTAACTTTCTGATGTGATGTTAACTTCTTAGTTTCCCAACAAGTTCAGGGTGTTTTCCTTGAAGATTGTTTATCCCCTAAGGAGTTTTCTTTGAAGCTCTCAAGGTTTACATTTCTTTCATCGAAGTTTGTGCAAGTGATACTCTTAGTTTTGGAAGAATTTTCGTGGTGTTGATCCTCAGCAGATCCATCTTCTCCCATAACCAAGTTTCTGCAAAGATATGTTTTTCCTCTTAAAGGTTATCTTTTGGAAGATTCATGTTGTGTTTACTCCAACCGGTCTTTCCATCCCTTTAAAAAAGTTGATAGAGGTGTTATCCCTCTTAGAGGTTGATTTTCCTCGAAGAGTTTTGCTTGGTATGTATCCCTAGCAAGTCTTCATCTTCTCGTAGCGGAGTTTTGTATGGTTTTTCTTTTCCCCAAGAAGAGTTTTGAAGATTTATGTTTTTGTGTTTCCCCAGCAGATCCTTCCATTCCCTCAAAGCGGAGTTCATATTGTTTGTCCCTCAGTGAATTATTGATATAAGAAGATTGGACCTTGGATTTCTTCCCAAGCGTATCTTCCTCTCCCCAGAGATATGAACCTTGAAATAAGACTTTTTCCTTCAGTGGTTTCTGTTCATCCCTAACTAAATCTCTAGAAGAATCTTTAGCAGAACCTCTAATTGTATCTCCATCTTGTTGAGATTTAGCCGAATATCCGATTGTACTGTGGTGATTGGTCATCCCCAGTTTATCTTTGTGATTGTTGTGTCATTATATACATACATATACATTCATTCATTCATTCAAACACTCATCATGCATAGCTGGATGAAGATTCATGCTCATCTTGCATTTCTTGGTGTTTCTTATCCATTCTATTTGGTGCTGTTATCTCGTACAGACTGTGTATATTTTCTCTCCATTAGAGTGTATACCTTTAAGTAGAAAGTGTATATCCATTCTAGTTCCCCACTGAGTTTATTTCTCATGGAATAATTTTGCTTTAGCTTTCCTCTCCAGCTCATTTATCTGTATGGAACCACTCCCCAGTTGAGTTATTTCCTTATTGGGTAGAGTCTTGTTTGAATGTTTCTCTCCAGTTTGTTCCTGGATTAAACTTTGGTATCCTGAAACAATTATTTTGAATCTCTCTAGGTTGTGAAACCTGGATAATGAGAAGGCACTTATTTTGCACCTTTGAGGTTTTTATTTTCCTCAGCAGAAATCTGTTTATGATTTCCCATCAAAAGATGAAGACTTTGTTTCTCCTGCAGTGTTGTGATTACACTCTCTTGGAATATTTTGCTGACAGCAAGTAGCGATCTCTTTATGTGAGAAGATTGTATTTCCCTAGCATGGTAAGCCTTACCTGGTAACAAATGGTAGTCTCTGTGAGAAGCTTGTTTACTATTTCAACCTTTGCAATGACAAGTGACAGTCTCTTTGAGAAGCTTGTTTTCTATTTTCAAATTTTATGTGACTTCAAGTGGCAATCTCTTTATTTGAGCAGCTTGTATGTCCATATATATCAATCTATATCTTCACATTAATGACATCTATCCAAATTAACCTCAATAAAGAAGTCTTTTATGAAATCCTTGATCTTTCTCCAATCAAGTGAAGCTTTGTACTCGTTATTTGAATAGGTGGCATTTCTTTATTTGAGAAGCATGTTGTGAATCCATAAACTTTCCCATCAAATGGAATCTCTCCGATATATTCCCATTAGAGAAGTTTTTTGTGAAATCTTTATCATCATTAACATATTGATGTCTCTTTATTTAAGAAGTCTGTTGTGCAATCTAACTTGCCCGAATCTCTCTTGAAGATCCCCGATAGAGTTTTTGACTCTTAATTCCTAGCAAGTGACAGTCCCTTTAGTGGAGACAACTTGTATTTGATCATTTTTCATGTGAAAGGCTTGATTGAAGAAGAAACAATGACCCATTCTTGGCCGATGACCAGAGATTTGGGAAGTTTGTGCTAATTTCTAGCAGGTGGCAGTCCCTTTAACGGAGACAACTTATATTTGGTCCTTTCTCAAGTTTGAGACTTGATTAAAGAAGAAGCTAAACCCTATTATAATAGTGGAAGTTTGTTATCAATTCGACTCAGTTCATTATTTGAACATGTGTTTATCTCCTTAATTGAGAAGTTTGTTGCGGTCCAGTAATTTGTCCCTAACAGATGGTTGTCTTTTTATTTGAGAAGCCTGTTGTACGGTATGACCTGCTCACATCTCTTTTGAGTATCTCCTAAAAGTCTGGTATAGTAGATCACGAAGATGTCCTAATAGATATCGAGACACTTGATATTTGCTTCAAACACAATGACAAAAAGGAACAAAATACAAATAGTAGAAAGTAAACAACACACAAAATTGTTAACCCAGTTCAGTGAACAGCAACACCTACTTCTGGGGGCTACCAAGCCAAGAATGAAATCCACTAGATAATATTAATTCTAAGCTAAACTCCCTAGTTTACAACTTATCACTTAATCACTACCCATGCTTAATTTTTACCTAAGACTCTTCCTAGGTATGATACGCTTCTCAATTCCCTTTCAATCACAGCAGTGAGTGAAATTACAACTCAACATAAACTGTCCAGCTCTAGTATCAACACGTCACAAGAGAGGCTCACAAAACACAAACCATAAACTCACTAGGCAACAATGTATTTTCAACACTTTTCCTAGGTTAAAACCATCCTATTTATAACCATAAACAAGACTGGATTTGGGCTTCAAAAAATGTAGCAATTCTGTTCCACAGAATTTACAACTAATTCTCCTCTAGAATAGTTTCTTCAATCCTAAGTTTCCTAAAGTGTCTCCACACTTAGAAATAACATCTTCAAATTACAATCAAAATCTCTGATTCCTCAATCTTGGACGCTACCTAGGAAAAACAGATAATTCCATAATAATATGAAATATGGAATAACATAAATAAAACTGAAAAGTAACAGACAAAGATGTCAAATCATCACTATAGGACATCTTGTCCAACATCTTGATATTCAGATAGTTCTTCATGTTAGGACATCTTGTCCAACATCTCGTTGACAAGTTAGTTTTACCAAAAATAATGCCAACCTCAAAGGCTTAGACTCATCAATCTCTCCCTTTGGCATATTTTGGCTAAAACTAACTAAATGAAACTTGCAGACAGAAAACCACAATCCAGGGCTAAGAAACAGAACATCAGAACATCAACATCGAAAACATATCTTGCCTCCCCCTCAAACAATTCCTTCTTCTACAAGCAACAAATTAGCATGCTCCCCCTCAAAGGCAGCAATAGCAGCAGTGCAGTGGGTAGCAGACAGTGGTTAGTAAAGTTAGTATTACTCTCCCTTTTTAGCCATAATATGACAAAGGAAGTTAAACTAACTAACTAAACAAGCAAAAACTTAAAGTATTAGAGTACATAACAAGCACATAAAGTGCCAAACAAAAATCCTGGGCATTAAGCCCTTACATAACCACACAAAAAAACAAGGCAACATTCAACAGTCATCTTCAGTTTCCTCATCATCCTCTTCCTCTTCTCCAAAATCAGCATCAACCTCATCTTCATCATCATCATCCATCTCATCTTCTCCAACTGCATCCTTCTTAGCCTCATTAGTGCCCTTGTCTTGCTCAACTGTCAATGCCTGTATTAACTATTCAATTTTAGCCTTCCTAGTTGTACTTGACTTGATGATGGCATCAAGATCCTTGCAAGTCTCCTTCAGTTGGGAAATGGTATTCTCCTTGGAAGTTCTAGAAATCGATGTTGGCGCAATTGTTGAAAAAATATCTGAGACATGACTTCCAGCAAACAACTTATAATGCAATGTCAATGGAGAATCCCTTTTCATTACATAATCTGCAGTCACCAATATACCAGGATGCTGCTCCAGAATTATGCCACAAATGAGGGAAGGAAAACATATAGGCAGCTTAATAGCAGTGGATGAAGCTTGCTTCAGAACTTGATCAAATATATAAGTCCCAAAATCAAACTTTCATCCTTTACCAACAATGTATATGAATTTTCCTAGCTCAACAGATATAGCTGAAGTATGGTTGGTAGGCACCCAGTTAACAGTACCAATTCTATGCAGAATTGCATACTTCACACTGAGCTTCCCAGCTGAAAGCTTCCCTTTGCTTGGCCAATGCTTCATAGTATTACAGGTGATCTCCTAACACACCTGATCATCAGTATCTTCACACTCAGGTTGAGGGTCTACTGATCTTCCCAAAAACCTATTGATCACAGTGGAGGAAAATGTCACAACATTTCCTCTGACATACACTTTTCTGTAGTCTTCGCTGGTCGCCTCATCACAGCCTTCAGGAATGTTCACTACAAATTCCTTGACCATCTTCTCATAGCATGACCCAAGTTTAGTGTCTGTCTTCATCAGGCATGCAACTTCAATCAACTTCAACCAGCTTCAACACCTCTTGGCGTTCTAGGGCATTCTTCCCCAGTTCTCTTTCCAAAGCTACTCTTCTTTGGTACACATATGGCCACCTCTCCATGTTTTCAGGAGCATGGAAGGAGACGTTGTCCAAGGAAGATTTAGGAAGCGCAACATCCCTCTTCTTAGAAGCTGGCTTCTTTACATGCATGATGTTCTAGACATCTTCTACAACATCATAGTCTGACTCAATATCAGATTTAGCCTTTCTCTTTTTAGACACAATAGTAACCTTGCTCCAAGGATTATGTGGTCCAACCACAAATTTCTTAGATTTCTTGGTAGGAGTGTTTTCAGCAGCCACACCTTTACCTTTTCTGCTCTTCAGTCTCTTAGCCACACCAGGCTAGAGGCTCTTGGCAATGATTTTATCATCAAAAGGCAAGTCATCAACATTCACAACTTGACTAACAACCTTTCCAACAGTACCCTCAAACGCTTGTTCCTTTGACTGAGATTCTTCTACAGATGGAGATGTTCCACCATCTACTTCAACATCTCTTACCACGGAGTCAGGAAGGGTGTGCAGATTCCCTTCAAACCTTTCATGATCATCCCGTTCAATACTATCCTCATCAACATTCTCCTCAGTTACTACCTCTGGTTTAGCTACAGGAGCAGAAGTAGTGGGAAGAATTTGAGCTAGAGGTCTAGTAATATCAACAACGTTTAGATGACTCCCTATATTTAAGGTTCTAGCAACTATTTGACTGATTCTCTCATAAGTATCAAATCTTTTTTTCTCGCTCCTAGGGTTTGGAAAAACATCAGAGGTCTTTGAGGGATTACTTGTAGGAAGATCCTTAGATCTTTTCACAGGGAGTTTTTCAGGCTTGCATGGCACCATAACTAGTGGAGCAATGTAACACCCCAATTTTAGTAATTATTTCTATATATTATATTAATTAATTAATTATGTGACTTTGTGTGTAATTGAATTAATTGATTTATTTTATTTGGTGGAATAATATGTGAAAATGGTAGAAATAAGTAATTGAGCCTAGATTGGGAGTGTGAATAATAAGTGGGAGAGTGAGTTAGGTAAGTTCATTAGAATAATAAGAAATTGTGGGATTTGATAAAATAATAGAAAGATAGAATAGGGTTAGAAAGATAAAAAAGAGGAAAAGAAGCTAAAAGGAAAAGGGGAAAAGAGGAGAAGAAAACCTAAGGAGGAAACTCAAGAGTTCATCAAGAAACCAAGGTAAGGGTGGATCTTTACATGATTATGAGATTGTATGATAGTGTATGATGGATAGTAGCATATTTAGGATAAAATTCCCTAATTTCCAGGGTGGTTGTTATATGATGAATTTGTGTGCCTTATATGTGTATTCTTTTTCTTTTTTGAGGATTAAACCTATATCCATCAATTTCAAAGGTTTTAGGCATAATCTTAAAACAATGATTAGATGGTTTAATTGTATTAAAATTGTAAATTTACTTGAGATAATTACATTATTAGATGGGTTGTAATTTTCTGAGAGTTTGAGTTTTTACGGAATCGAAATTAGAGGTCCGAAAGGCCTCCAACAGTGAAAAACGCAGAAAATTCTGCACGCTGTCCGTCACGACTGTTCCATGTTTTCGGTCAAAATTGTTTTGGTCATAACTTTTGATCCGTAAGTCTGTTTTGGTCCCCATTCAAAGTGTCGGAAAGCTAATGAACAGGGCTATAACATAGTATAAATAAGAGAATTGGTTGCCCAATATTTTTATATCTAATATGTTTGGGGAACCAATTATGTATATGTTCTATTAATGAATTGTGGTGTTGTTTGCTGCTGGTTGTGAAATTATTTATGGATAATTTATTGAATACTTGTGTGTGTGATTGTATAAGTATATTTTGATTGTGACAACATGAAATTCATGATAGTTATTGCTTGTTGTAATGATAATACAATTGTAATTATATTGTAAAATGTGTTGTATACCATTTGAAAGTGGGTTGTGTGTGGGTGATTCATAAAATGTGTTTGTATGCGCAATTGTGTGATAATTTAAGTGTGATGAATTATTGAAAATATGCATGAATGTTAAGATTAGGGAAATGTCTTAATTGTATATGGTTATTGAAATTGCACATGCATCATTTGTGTCAAGAGGCAATCTTTGTTAGTTCTGTGGGAACTAATGACTTGTCCCAAACCTAGAGCGGGGTTCGAAAGCTTAGGGAGTGAGCTTTTTGTGTGTTATTGGTCTAGGGAACGGACCCGGTTTAATATAAAAACCGAAAAATAATAACAAGTGATTGGTACCACATGTATGAGTTGCATTAGAGTCTTGCATCGAGTCACATCATGTATATGTTTGCAATATGAGATTATGCAAAATATACAAAATTGATGAATTAACGAGTTATGGAATTGTGATTATGTACTTGTGAATAATATGGTCACTTGAGTGATAATATGTTGATGAAGCTTTTGGTGTGTGAGAATAATTATGTTATGTTTGTATGCCATAAATTATATATTATCTTATGATTTTGATAATTATGTGAATTCTCACCCTTCTGTTGGAATGATGTTTTGTACGACATCACTCATGTACTGAGGAGTAGAGTTGATTCTAGCGCGAGGTAGTTGTTGGAGTAGCTTGTTTTAGTTTCTCTATTTATTTTGGGTTGAGTCGTGCTCTGATCATGTAACACTAGGAACGTTTGATTCATGTTTTGAGAGATACTTTATGTACTTTACTTTATTTTGTTATTGTTATTTGAATTATGTGGAGTATTAGCTTTTATGCCTAAGTGATGATTATGAATGAGTTGATCATGGGGCTTTCATTATGTTAATTTATGATTGAAGTAATTCCGCTGCTACATACTATGTGAAAGTATATGAAAAGCATGAATTTGTTTTAAGTGTTATTGAGCATTACAAGTATATGTGTGATGTTTTAAATTATATGTGACACCCTTATTTGAGATGCATGATAATTTACTCTGATTATTTGTATATATTAAGTGGGGTTTAGAAGGGTGTTACAAGCAACATCAATCACATCTGCAGCAGACAGTTTCCCAGACTTAGCTCTAGCTGTTGAAGATGGAACATTCTCCTTCTTGGTTACCCCCTTATACGATTGTTGTTAAGACATCTTGGCACACTGGAAAGTTGAAGAAGAATAGACTGAATTAGGGTTTTCTCCGAGCATGAATGTGAAGCAGTTTGTAACGAAAGGTACAATATAAAGGAGACGTGCGAGGGAACAATTTAGGTCACTTTGAAATCATTAATTTAGAAATACTCTCTTTATTTGTTGGAACCATACATACACTTGAGTAGTATTCTCACAAATTAATTTTTGAAAACTCTCAATCATGAAAAAACCTAATTTGCCCCTTAACTCCTCAATCTGATTTTTGGAATCATTAGTGAGACTCAAGTTATCACAGTAAGATATCACAACATCTTGTGTGACATTATGCTTAGTCAGCATCTGTCTCAATCCTATGATCTGAGAGCAACTATCCCCAGTTGCTATTCCTTCAGTTTTAGTGATTGAGTAATTAGTAACAACATAAGCGCACATTTTCCCTTCAAAATCATTAACCATAGAGACCCTATAAATAAGATCCTGAATCCTTGAGATAGTATGATGTTGCAACTTCTTCTGTGACATCTTAGTTAACTTTCTACTCTGCCATTCATCAATGTTAAGATCTGAGGCATGTTTCTGATGCTTCCCATTTGACATTGATGAACACTCTGTCTGTAATGAAGTCCATACATAGCAATTATTTTTTTGATCTAACACCCCTCATGATGACTTTATCTTTATCATTTATAACCAAACATTCAGATTTTGTAAAGTTGACCTTTAGACCTTGGTCACAAAGTTGACTAATACTAATCAAATTAGCAGTCAGTCCTTTGACAAGTAGCACATTATCAAGTCTAGGTTTCCTAGCATGGTCCAATTTTCCAACCCCTTTAATTTTTCCTTTGGACCCATCTCCAAAGGTGACATAGTTAGAGGCATGAGATTCTATATTTACCAAAACATTCTTGACACCGGTCATGTGTCTTGAACAACCACTATCAAAGTACCACTTCTCTTCAGCAGAGCCTCTCAGAGAAGAATGAGCTATTAGGGCCACAAACTCATTCTTGGGACTCCATTCTTTCTAACTTTACCAGTTTGCATCTTTCTGGATTGAGAGCCAGACTTGGGATAGTCATGTAACTTGTACTAGTAAGGGTTAATATAACCATACTTACCGCAACGATGACATTTCCAATCTTGCTTATTTTTTCCTGAAGTATCTTTCTGATGTCTGCTCGGATGTTGACACATCCCTTTTGACATCTTCAGATTCTGTCTCCTCTTGGGCTGAGCAGAACTAGATTTTGGCTCCTTTCTTTTTCTCATCACACCTTGTTCATTATAACCAAGTCCTCTAATATCTACAATATTCCTCCCAATTTGAATGATCTCCTCTAGCACATCAAAACTTCTATTGAGCATCCTAACAATTTTGGTTATATTGTCAAGTTTGGAGTTGAGTAATACAACTTCCTCCTTTAGATCATATATATGATGTCAAAGTGCTTCAATCTTTCATCTTTAAGACGCATAATAACACCATGTTGATCCTCTCAAAGCTGACAAACTTCTGCGCTTCTAGTGTACAACTCCTTGTAGAAGTTGACGGGATCATTATATGAGAGTTCTCCAATCTGTAAGAGCAGAACCCTGTTTAGGTGATTCTCTTTCATTTACAGAATCATCTTCAGACCATGATATATATAATCCTTTCTTTTCTTTCTTGAGAAAGGTAGGACAGTCAAATTTAATGTATCCAAAACCCTCACATTCATAACACTTGACTCCTTTCCCTTTGCCAACTTTCTCTTCATTTTTGTACTTTCTTTCAAAATCCTTCCTTTTGATGTTATTAGATGACTGAGTCTTGACATTTGCTCTCGACTCCTCTTCCATCCTTTTTAGTAATTGATTGTACTGTTTTCCAAGAAACACAACATCCTTAGACAATTCTTCCTTGTAATTTGTCTTGCCTTCATCTTGATTAGTCACCATGGCTAAGCTTTTCTTTTTCTCAGTTTTCTCATTCAAGGCCATTTCAAAAGTTTGTAGAGAGCTCGTGAGTTCATCTACCTTCAGATTATTTATATCTCGGGCTTCTTTAATGGTTGTCACCTTCATGTCAAACTTCTTGGGAAGATATCTTAGGATTTTTTGAACCAGCTTAGCTTATGGAATTTTTTTTCCAAGATCACTTGAAGTGTTGGCAATATCAACAATGTTCATATGAAAGTCTTGAATACTTTCATCATCCTTCATCCTCAAGTTTTTAAAATTAGTGGTAAGAAGTTGAAACCTTGAAGACTTTACCCTAGAAGTTCCTTCACGTGCAGTCTTCAAAATCTCCCAAGCATCCTTGGCAACAATACACTTTTTGATCAACTTGAAGATGTTCTTGTCAACACCATTGAACAAGGCATTCAAGGATTTGGAGTTACCTTGAGCAAGCTTTTCATCTTCATCATCCCAGTCTTCCTCAGGTTTCAACTCATCAGTGATCTTCCCATCCTTATCTTTAGCCTTTGGTGGGTCCTAACCTTTGACCATAGACTTCCAAGATTTACCATCCATAGACTTGATGAATTCCACCATGCGCACTTTCCAATATTCATAATTGGAACCATCAAGAGTAGGTGGCCTATTTAATATTCCTCCTTTATCCATTAAACCAGAAAGTATCATCCATGAATCTCACCCAGACGCAGAGCAGGATGCCTGCTCTTATACCAATTGAAATTCCGGTATAACAGATCACGAAGATGTCCTGAGAGATGCGAGACACTTGATCTCTGCTTCAAACACAATGGAAAAAGGAACATAATATAAATAACAGAAAGTAAACAACACACAAAATTGTTAACCCAATTTGGTGAACAACAACACCTACTTCTGGGGGCTACCAAACCAGGAATGAAATCTACTAGATAATATTAATTCTAAGCTAAACTCTCCCGTTTACAACTTATCACTTAATCATTGCCCGTGCTTAATTTCTACCTAAGACTCTTCTTAGGTATGAGACCCTTCTCAATTTCCTTTTAATCACAACAGTGACTGGAATTACAACTCAATATAAACTGTCCAACTCTGGTATCAACACGACACAAAAGAGGCTCACAAAATACAAAACCTAAACTTACTAGGCAACAATGTATTTTCAACACTTTTCCTAGGTTAAAACCATCATATTTATAACCATAAACAAGACTGAATTTGGGCTTCAAAAAATGCAGCAATTTTGTTCCACAAAATCTGTAACTAATTCTCCTCTAGAATAGTTTCTTCAATCCTAAGTTTCCTAAAGTGTCTCCACACTTAGAAACAACATCTTCAAATTACAATCAAAATCTTTGATTCCTCAATCTTGGACGCTACCTTGGAAAAAAAGATAATCCCATAATAATATGAAATATGGAATAACATAAATAAAACTAAAAAGTAACAGACAAAGATGTCGAATCATCATTATAGGACATCTTTTCCAACATCTTGATCTTCAAATAGTTCTTCATGTTAGGACATCTTTTCCAACATCTTGCTGACAAGTTAGTTTTACCAAAATTGATGCCAACCTCAAAGGCTTGGACTCATCGTCTCTAGTAGAGTTATTTTTTATGTCCAGCAAGTGGCTATCCTTTGCGAAGCTTGTCTATTACCCTTTTTAAGTTTGAAACTTGATTAAAGAAGAAGCTGAGACCCATTCTGGTAAAATACCAGAAATAGTGGATGCTTGTTATCATTTTAATCTTTGTTTACCGTCATTCTTTGAGTCGACATCATCTTTCTTAGTGCCTTCAATAATAAGTTGGTAGTGATTCATTTTTCCTTATTGTTTACCTAAGAGGTTCTTCTCCAGTAGAGCAAATGACTTTCCTTTTGGGATTTCCCAATTGGGTCCCTTCTTGTTTTTCCCTTACGGAGTTTCTATCTCCTTTGCTAAGTTCCTCTAGTAGTAGTTAGTTTCTTGTGGCACCTTTTTCCCACAGAGTTCTGTGTACGCATTCATATCATAAACATTTTGCAGTATGTTAGGGCCAAAAGTTGGGTCTTATGTATTTAAGTCTCTTCAATATTGTCGAGACAAAGATGCGGATCTTCATATATCCAGATAGAAGAACCTTAAATAGGAGCTTCTGTCATACCCTAATTTTTACCCATAAGATCCCACCTCATTTACATATTTACAATGCATCAGGATCACAAACTTGGTTATCCCCTAATCCTCTCATCCTTGGGTTTGCCTTTGCAGAGATCACAAAGCACCTCTTTGTGTATCTTTAACTTTTGTATTTATATGCTTTATAATTCACTAACCATTAATCAAAATACAAAAAATATGCCTTGTCCCTTTTGTTTCTTTTGCAAGGTAGGGTTTGGAATCAAGAGCATCAAGTAATTGTCTCCTCAAATAGGGTTTGAGTTCCTCAAGTTAAAGTGTGGTCAACCATTAATTTTCAAAGGCTATTCATCAAAGGATGACCTCTAATTTTAAAGCATAGCGTCTCATGCATCATTCAATTTCATTTGATCAAAGATATCTCAAAGTTTGATAGCTTGTTTCTCAAGAAACTTCAAAGGTTCATGTGTTTATTTCCATGCCTTTATCAACAAGTTTCCTCAAATAATTACACGTTTAATTAAAGGATAATAAAGAGTATATCATTTTGAGTTCATATGATCATCAATGTCCCTTGAAATACAAGAAAAGTCCAAGGTTACAAGTTTGTTCTAAGAAGTTTGACCAAAAAGTTAACATTTCAAATCCAAGTTCAAAATATCATAACTTTTTCATACTTCAATATTTTGAGTGATTTTTTGGGCAAATGACTGTTTTTTGTATCTCCTACAACTTCTCTTCACAAGTAAAGAGCCAATTATGCTTGGAAGGTCATGAAAGAATTTAAGACATTATATGTTATTTTGTGGACATAGAAAAATTTGACCTAAAACCCAAGTATGACATGCTTATGTTCAAAAGACCATAACTCCTTAAACTTTCAACCTTTATGGGTGCTTATTTAAGCCAAGTATCCTTCTCGCTTTCCTCTACAACTTTGATTTAGAGGTCAAACATCAATTCATGCTCCAAGGACCTCAAATCTTGAAGGACATTTATGCACAAAACTAGGTCACAACTTGTTTGACCTAATGCCATACCTATTTTTCAGTGATTTTTACTCAAATTTACAAGCTTTCTATTTTCTCATCAAGCATGCAATTGAGTTGATTCTTTTTGCACTGACTTCCTTGCCATGAAAAAAACATTTGGTTCAAGAAATATAAAAAAACGCACGAGGGAATTTCATTTGGCCTCAGTTGGAACAAGGTGGCCTCAACTTTACTTTGTGTCGTAAATTAAAATTTGAGAATCATGTGAAAACTCAAATGGAACCACCTAAAAATGTGCAAACTCATTCTAAATGGTATAACACATATGGTACAACTTGAAATAACCCAAATAAGCTCAGAATCACACATTCCATACTCCATTTCACACGGTTTTGGATCTAGGATTTTCCAAACTTGATTCACACGAGCAAGACTCAATTTGGCATGTGTGGTGACCTTATTCACTTCTTTATAAATAGAGGAAGCTTTCGCCTTCATTTTCAAGCTTTGAGAGCCAATAAACCTCTGCTACTTTGAAGCTCGAAACCACTCAAAACCAGAAAGTTGAAACCTCATTTTCTCTTCATTTCAAATCCAATTCTTTGTCCAGAATTCATCACCGGTCTCTTTTGAGGCTAACCAAAGTATTACAAAAGCTTACCGTGACCTCTAAGCACTAAATCGATTCCATCAATTTAAAACACTGAAGCTTATTTGGGAAAGGTAGATACGAGTTTCATTTCCATTCAAACAAGTCACTATTCTCTTAGTCTTGTTCCACTGATAATTTCCTCTAACCTAACTGGAATTTATTCTTCATATTTGAAATTTAATTTTACTTTGAAGTTGCTAGGGTTCTTGCGTAATGTTGCAAATTCTCCTTGCTCAGATCAAATAAATTAATCTTGAGCAAGGATACATGAACGATGAAGGATGAGGAAGCTTGCACCATGAGTGTCTGAGCTTGAAAATCCAGTTTATAATCTTGCCATAACGAGGGTTTCAGAGGTTGAAAACAATTCTTCGCGCGCTTTCATGGGCAAATTTGAATCCTGACCAATGAGAACGCGCCGCCTCTGCTAGCCGTTGATCATTTTATTTTAATTCCTTTTCATTTCAATTTTTATTTCATTTTCTTCAAAAAATTTATTAAAAATATCTCTTAATTGATTTTTCACTCCAACTTTTTTTCATAATTTCCTAAAAATATTTTTTTACCTTATTTGTTTTTTTCTTCAATTTTTAAAATCATTTTTAGCATTGTTTGATAATTTCTTCTTATTTTATTTTTAATTAACTTTCATCATTTTTATTTTAATCATTTTCAAACATTTTGGATCCAACCTTTTGAGACCTTGATCCTTGGAATTTTCTTGATTTTTCATAATTTTCTTGAGCTTTTGTTTAATGTTTAGAGGCTTCATTTGCATTTTCTCTTTTATTTTCAATTTAAAATCATTTTAAACATCATTTTCATGCATTTTAATTGTTTATTATTGCATTTTAATTTGGTTTGACTTCTGACTGCCTTGGATCACGACTTCTTAATCAAAATATACCTCAATCTCAATAGACTTTGAGTGTTGATGAGGTTGGATGAATCTTTATCAATTCAAACTTATTATTAAATGATCATTTGACTTATTTTTAGTACTTTGGATTGATGATAAGATTAGTACCTTAATCCACCAAGAGAGGTGATTGAAATTGATGATAGATGGATCTCAAGTCATGGTTCAATTTAGTTTCTCTCTCCATCTCTCCTTCTCTTTCTGTTTCTTTTTCTTTTCTCTTGATCAATTGGATGATTTAGTGTCCATCTTATTCATGAAGTTCAGATTGATGCTTGATGAACTTTCATCATTTCAAATCTACCTTCCAATTAATCATGGGTCATTTGAGGTACTTTGGATTGATGCATAAGTTTGTCCTAAGTTATCATGAAGGATGATTGATGTAATAGACCAATCTCTTTGCCTTAGTGCTTGATCCCTCCTTGGTTTTTACTTGTGTTACATGTTTTATGAGTATAATTTTTTTCATATCTCTAACATGTATGGTACATAAATTATTATTGATCGGCCTCCCATAGTATGATTTTCCTAATAGATTGTACTATGATTGCTTAACATAGCGCTACATTTGTCCCTAATCGGATCATTAACTCTAACACCAATACTAACATTATTATTGTGGTAACTTTTACTTTATGCCATTTACTTTTCTTTCTTGTCATTTAATTTCTTTCTCTTTACTTTTTATGCCTTTATTTTTAGCATTTACATTTAATATTGTTTATGTTTATGTTTCTTTTTTCCTTTCTCCACTTGGATATTTTCTCTTTCTTTTAAGACATTAATAAACGAAAACCCCCTAAAAAACTTTAATCTCTCTTGGACTAATGGTTACTATCCTTTGCTTGATTTGGAGTTGGACCATTGGACTTATGAACCTTGACTATTTCCCCTTTGATATTGGATTCATCTGATACTTGAGACCTTTGGTTGACCTTTGAAGACTTGGCTCTGATACATAGCTTTGACTTTACGGCTTGAGTTCTTCTTTCAACTAATGCTTGTCTTATTCCGTGCTTGTTGCTTTTTGGCTTACTCCAAAGGAATGAGATGTTGATTTGGATCTTGTCAAGTATTGGCTAGATCCTGGTTAGTCCATTTGCACAGACTTCCACTTTATTGCTTTTCTTAGGATAGTTTCTTCATCTCCCCCTTCTTAAAATTTCAAAATCTTCTCCCTTTTTCAAAACCTTCTTATTTTCAAAATTGAACCACTTTCTCAATAAACTTTGACTTTGTCAAGTAATTTTTAAAATTCTTTTCTTAAATAAATGCTAAGGCCTCTTAAGCATATCGAAAAAAATTCAAAAGACTTAAAAAACACAAAACTCATTAAAAAATTTTGTCCCCTTTGTGAACCTTTCATTTTAAAACGTTTTCTTAAAGATTAGACATGAGTCATCTTTATAGTTGAGATGTAATCCTCCTATCCCCACAGTATTGGTTGAATAGATGTTGACATTTTCCACTTAGATGTTGAGTGATAGACTTGTTGGTTTCAATCCAAGAAAAAATCCTCCATCTCAAGATGATGCAAATGTTCCTTTCTCTTATTCATGGGTGATTAGTTGAGTTTTCCCCTTTAAGATGACAAAATGTCTTTTCATTTAAAATCAATCAAAACAAACATTTTTGTTATTTTTATCATGAACTACGAGGTTTTGATTCTCCATTGCACTTTGTGGGTACGTAGGCATGAGCCTCTCGTGAATTGATTGCTAGGAATTCTCACATATGCAAATACAAAGGACACTCCTTAGTTTTTCAAACTAAGCTGCATCCAAAGTCTTGGTGAAGATGTCAACTAACTATTTTTTAATTTCTATATGCTAAAGATTTACAATTTTGTCTTCCAATAGTTCCTTGATAAAATGATGACGAATTTCAATGTGCTTGGTTCTACTGTGTTAAACATGATTCTTTGAAATATTAATAACACTCAAGTTGTCACAAAACAATGTCATGACATCTTGTTTGACATTGTATTACTTCAAAATATTTTTCATCTAGAGCAATTAAGTGCAACTTCTCTCTATAACAATATACACAACTTCAACAGAAAATAATGAGACACAATTATGATTCTTGTTGAACTAAGAGATTAAATTATTCCCAAGAAAGAAACATCCACTAGATGTGCTTTTTCTATCATATGTACTTCTAGCCCAATCAACATTACAAAAAACCACTAGTAATGAATTGGTATCATGAGAATAGAAAATACCATAGTCACAATTCCCATTTATATACTTTATAATTTTATTCACTTGAGTAAGATGACTAGCCTTGGGTTTAGCTTGATATCTTGCACAAACACCTATAAAGAAAGTAATGTCAGGTCTTCTTGTTGTGAAGTAAAGTAGATTGCCAATCATGCATCTGTATAATCTTGGATCTACATCAACATTCTATTCATATTTGGTTACTTTCACATGTGTTGCAGCAGGAACTCTTCTATGACTTGCATTATCAAGCCCAAACGTATTCACCATACTCTTAGCATACTTAATTTGAGATACATAAATGATGTATTCCATTTGATTTACATGAAGACCAAGAAAGTAAGTTATCCTACAAGACTCATCTCAAATTCAGACTTCATTTGTTGGACAAAATGTTCCACCATCTAGTCTGACATCCCACCAAAGACTATATCATTAACATAAATATGGGGTATCATGAGCTTTCCTCCACAATCATTCATAAATAGAGTTTTTATCTATTCCTCCCCTTTTAGATCCATTGTTGACCAGAAACTCAGTTAATAATTCATACCAAGCTCTTAGGGCTTGGTTTAAACCATAAACATATTTCTTTAACTTGCATATATGATCTAGAAAACTAGAATCAATAAATCCCTTTGGTTTTTCAACATAAACTTCTTCATTTAGATAACCATCCAGGAAGGAATTTTAACATCCATTTAAAATAATCTAAATTCAAACATACAGGAAATTCCAAGTAACAATCTAATGGACTCAAGTCTAGTAACTGGAGCAAAATTCTCATAAAAATCGACTCATTCTATTTTAGTATACCCTTGGACAACTACATTGCCTTGTTCTTTGTAATATTATTGTGTTCATCATATTTGTTATTATAAATCCATTTGGTACCAATGACACTCACATCTTTAGGTCTTAAAACTAATTCCCATGCATTATTTCTTTTGAATTGACACAATTCCTCTTTCATTGCATTTATCCAGAATTCATCAGTCAGTGCTTCCTTGATATTCTTGGGTTCGATCTTGGAAATGAACCAAGAGTTGGAAATCATATCTCTAGATCTGGTGATGACACCTTCATTCAAATTCCCTATGATATTTTCAATGGGATGATCCTTTTGAGTCCTGATAGATGGTCTCTTGTTGATAGCAGTATCTTCACAATCTGTACTTTCAGACTCAATGACACACCATTTGTCTAGGACGTCTGCTGGAACATCAACCTGTTGAGGAGATATATCATCTTCTTCTTCATCTTCTTGCTTATCTTCAGGAGTATCATCAATGACAACATTTATTGACTTTATAATTATTTTTAGTATGTTTTTTATATACCATTAATGCTCTACTATTGATGGAATAACTCTTAGGATCCATCTTTCTTCTTAGCTCATGATCTGTCAAGATGTAGCACTTGTTACCAAATACATGAAAGTATTTGACATTTGGTTTTCTTCCAATCCTCAGTTCATACTGAGTAGCTTTGGTCCCAGATCTTATTTTCACACGAATGTGAATGTGACAAGTTGTGTTCATTGCTTTAACCCATAAATAGTAAGGTAAGTTTATGGCATGCAACATAACTCTAGCTGACTCTTGCAAGGTCATGTTTTTCCTCTCAACCACTCCATTCTGCTGAGGTTTGGTAGGTGCTGAGATTTCATGACTAATCCCTTTAGATGAACAACACTCAAAGAACTTAGAGTTTTCAAACTCTTTTCCAAGGTCACTACTTATCCTCACTATCCCACTCCCTTTTTCTCTTTGGAGATGTTGACATAAATCTTTGAAGACATCAAAAGTATTAGATCTTTCTTTAATAAATTTGACCTAAGTATACCTTGAGAATCATCCACACACGCACACAAAGACATATATTTTTCGACTCAAACTTTCAACTTGCATAGGCCCCATGAGGTCCATATGAAATAACTCTAAAACTTTAGTGGTGACAAGATGCTGGAGTTTCTCGTGGGACATCTTGGTCTGCTTACCTATTTGGATTTCACCATAGATTTTCCCTTCTCCAATCTTTATTTTTGGCAATCCCTTGATAACATATTCATATATGATCTTTCTCATATTCTTGAGGTTAAGATGAGCAAGTTGCTGGTGCCATAGCATAGTCTCATCAACATTGTATATCAAACATGTTAAGGGCTGACTTTTGTTTTGAGATATCTACAAGTAACAACTATCTTTGTATCTGGATCCTTTCATTAACACCTCTTGATCTTTGCTGTAAACAATTCATTCAGACTTGTTGAAGTTCACATTCATACCTTGATCACATAGTTGACTTATAATGATTATGTTTGCAATCAATTTTTCACCAAAAACACATCATTAAGACAAGGGAAACATGGACTAACCAGTTTGCCAATGAGTTTGATTCTTCCTCTAGCTTTATCAATAAAAGTGGCATAACTACTAGAGTAGGGATTTAACTCTTCTAGATATCTCTTTTCACCATTCAAGTGCCTAGAACATCCACTATAAAAATACCAATCTTCTCTTGAGGAAACTCTAAGAGATGTATCAACTATGTGACAAGTGATAGTTTCCTTGGGTTTCCACTCCTTCCTTAATTTTTCTTCCATTTCTTTCTGTTGAGGCTTGGTGATCGGAAAAATATCAAGTTTACTATTTTGCCTATGTAGTATAAGGGTTAAAGTCCCAAATGTCGATCTTAAGGACTACCTGAGGATATAGAGTTCTGAGTTTTAATTCAACTAGGGTTAAAGTCCCAATTGTTTGGTGAAGTTATAAAACAATTACATTAAAATAAAGAAAGTATTTGAGTGGTTTAGAAAACATATGAGTAAATATGCTAGAGATGGTGTATGACCCGACTCAGTAACAACTCTGAATTAACACTGCAACAACTTATTGTAACTAATTAATTACCGATTCTTTAGAATGTTTACTCCTAAGTCCTTAGTGAGAAAATCTTTAATCATCCACCCTAATTCCTATGTCCATAGAGAATTACAGATGAAATTAAGCAATCAGTTATCAAGAATATTTCAATTTCTATAGGGTATCCTTAGTCCTAGGTGATATCTACTATAAAATGATTCAAAGCAAAGCATTAACAACGACGGTCCAGCCTAATCGTTAATAAAAAATCAAACCCTGTTTATCTGACAGGGCTAGCATTAAGAATAGCTAGAGATCAAATCAATTATGAAAAACAAAGAGATTGTTACTGTAATACTAATATCAGAGTCATTACAGATTCAAATCAGGGACACCCCCTAGAATTAGGGGGTTTAGCTACTCATATGATTCAGAGAAAATACAATGTAAAATAGAGACGTTACAAGAAATTGGAGAAACTCGGATTTTCGATCGCTTCCGCTCCTGAAAACCCTTTGTCTTTCGAAAAACTTTAGCTCTCTAATCTTTTGATCGTATAATTCTCTTCAGTCGAAAAGTCTCTCTTCCCTTTCCTCCAACTCTTCATGTTGGCTCCCTGTATTCTGTAAATAAATTTCTCAGTGCCAGGACTACTGACACGGCCCGTGTCAGGTGACACGGGTGCCCATGTCAGCCCACTGATTTTCACACTTTTCATCATTTTTCCATATCCTGACATGGGTTGTGTCAGGGGACACTGGTGGCCGTGTTAGGCCCTCTGCCTCTTTCCAATTTCATTCTGAAAAACACTGGATTATCCACTTTCTCGCTTAGATTCTTCCTGAATGCTTACCATAACCTAAAAACATTAAAGAGACATAACCAAAGTATAAAATACGAAATAAAGGAAATAAACTGACTAAACGTATAACAAAATTAACTAAAATTAATGGTAAAAGAAAACATAAAAACCACCGACCACTTGGATGACTATAAGACTGAGGATATCCATATATTCTATAGCAAAAGGGTCTTACATGACAATATCTACCACAATGGTGACACCTCCAAGATGAGTTCTTGTTGTCTCTATTATGAGGATACACATGTTGAGCGAAATGCTGAGACATGTGGTCCTTCATAAGAAACTCAATATTCTTTTCAGGAGAAACAAACTTATTAGTTGGAATTTTGATTTTTTTGTTCATGGAATTGTAGTCAAACCCTATAGCCTCCGTATTCCTAAACTTCTCCCAAACTTCCAAGATCTAATCTATCATGTTAGAACAATTGTTCAACATACGTACAAATTTTGTTATATTGTCAAGTTTGGACTTTAACAATGTGATTTCCTCTTCCTGACCTGCAATGGTTTAACCAAGCTTCTCTTTTTTCAAAATTAGAGCACTTATAGTATTATTTTGTCTCTCTTCTCTCAAGCAAGCTTCCTTTTTCTAAATAAGAAAAAGTTTGTATGTTTCAGCTAGTTCTTCTTCTGAGATATCTTTATCTCTAGACTCACTACAAGAGTCATATTTTCCAATGAAAACCATCACCTTATTATCTATTTCTCCTTCACGTTCATCATCAGAATCAAACTAAGTAATTTAAAATCCTTTTTTTTTTAAATTTCTTTAGAAAAGTAAGACATTCAGCTTTAATGTGACCAAACCTTTCACATTCATAACATTGTATTCCTTTACCTCTGTTAGACTTGTGTTAATCTTTGCTCTTGCTCAGGGGACTGATGTCTAACATCTTATTATGGACATTTATCTTCCAATTTATCTCTAGCTTTCTCAAAGCTTTGTTAAACTTTCTCTCAAAAAGAGCTATAACATAAAAAAAACTTTCTTCAACTTGATATTCATCCTTTTCAGTGTTGGAAACAAAGTTTATACTTTTGTTTTTCTTTTCATATATGTTATTTAAAGTCATCTTAAAGGTTTATAAAGAACCAACAAGTTCATCAACTTCAATGGTGCTTAAGTCTTGGGATTGTTCAATAGCAGTGGCCTTCATATCAAACTTCTTAGGTATAGATCTGAGGATTTTTCTGGGCAGCGTTTCTTAAGATATCTTATTTCTTAAGGAAAAAGAAGTGTTGGCAATGTCACACAGTTTGATATTGAATTCAAAGATGGATTCATCTTCATTCATTCTCAAATTCTCAAACTTTGTCGCGAGGAGCTGCAACCTTGACATTCTTACCTTGGACATGCTCTCATGAGAAGTTTTGATAATATCCCAAGCTTCTTTGGATTCACTATATGTATTGATCAATTTTTATCATGTTCTTGTCCATGCTATTGAAAATAGAATTCAAGACCTTTGAGTTTCCAAGAGCTTCATCATCTTTAGCATTTGCCCAATCAATTTCAGGCTTTAAGGTTGGTGTTCCATCTTGAGATGTAATCACAAGGTGTTTCTAACATTTTATAATAGCCTTACATGTTTTATTGTCCATGGTTTTGAGAAAGCAACCATCATGTCTTTCCAATAATCATAGTTGGTGCCTGTCGCTACTGCGAAAATCGGCGCCGGCTGACAGAAGAGTCGCCACCGTGCGTTATTTATCCCACAGGAGGGAAAGGAAACGCTTGAGGTAAACCTACCGCAAAGACGGGGAAAGGAATGGTCATCGCAACCAAAACCTGGATTCGGAAGTCGGTTACGCAAGGGGAAGGTATTAGCACCCCTCACGTCCGTCGTACTCGACGGGATCCATGCTTGTTTTCGGGTATGGATTGTTATTCTATCTAAACTAAGGGTTAAGGGTTAAAAGAAAAGAAAATGACTCGGCAAAGTATCGCACTTTATGCCTACGTATTCCCGTCTGGAACGAGAAATCAGAGTCAACGTAGTTCGCCTACCTACGGGAAAGGAGGGGAAGGTTGCTCGCTAGGATATCGCATCCTATGCCTACGTACTTTCATACAGCATGAAAGATCAGAGCAAACGTAGTTCGGGCCACGTACGACACAAGTCTGTCTTGATTGTTTTTATTCCTTCTGAAAAAGGGTTTTCGGATTACTGGTCCAAGCGGACAAAAATGACGTTTTGATGAGTTCACATTCTTTTACGGAAGAAGTGTCTTTTATTGTGTTTGAAATATTATTGTGTTTTTCTGTTTGTTTTGAGAAAGAAGAGACAGAACTCTAACCTATGGTTGAAAAGGGAATCAAACTAACCTAGTGTTATCATGCATGGGTTAAGACCTAATGTCTATCATGCTCCTCTCTTGCACAGAGAGAAACAGAGATCCTAAGGGAATAGACGGAAACAGAAACAATAGCAAATATACAATAAAGCAGTAAAATGCATGGATGCAGCAATACAAGCGAGGCAAGGGAGTCCCACTCAACCTCGAACCCTGAAAACAATAGGCAAAAGTGAACAGAATTCACTTTCAACCTGACAGGTTAAACAACAAACAATACAGTCAGGGAAAACCAATCAATACATCAGAAATGAATAACAGCAAAAAATAAACAGCAACGGCAGCTCTTCATCAACACCTGCCTTCCAGTCATCTCCAATCATCTACTAGCTTCAAGCAAGCCTCAATCTCCATCTCCACAGCCTTCAGGCAAGGTCCTTATCATCAGTCTCCAATCTGCAATGACCTTTCTTCCAGTCTCAATCTTCAGGATGAATATCAGTCAACAAGATGAACTGAATGTTAAACAGTCAATTGCCTACCAAGGGTGGCTCACTGACTGTTAACATTATACAGACGATTTTCCCTCAAAAGTTCTATCTTTCAAATATATTCACTGATCCTTCCAAAGGAAGGAGGTGGATATTTGAAAGAGACTTTGAATCATAGAGAAAGTGGAGGCAGACAAGACCTTCCATATTTGTGAATCAAGTTTTCTACTCTAGAGCTCTGCCTAGCTCCTAAACCCTATAGCCTTCAACAGCTGCCAGCAAAGGATACTCTCCATCAACTCTGGAAGTTGGACTTCATTCTCTTGATCTCCAATGGCTTCATCATCACAAGTCTCCAGCTCTCCCAATCCCCAAGCAAACCCAATACCCCCACACAGACAAATGAAATAACCCTAGAGAGGGCACACCACACAGTCAACAAATATAAACAATATATTGATAGCAATAGTAGAATAGGGGAAACCTAGTAATTTCTAAGGGATCTAGTATCTACCCCTAATCCCTATAGTCCCATACCCCAAAGATTCAAACTACAACTCCTAAAAGAATTGATTCATCACACCTACGTCATCTCATAAACCCTAGTTTTGATCATGTTATTCACACCTAAACAAATCATCTAAAATTTAGTCCTAAAATCATGCATTAAATTTTATATACAAGCTAAAGGTCTAAGCTAATCAACCTAAAAAGAATGGATCAAAAATATAAAAGCATTTAATCAAACTAAAACCACCAAATTCATGCATTAAACTACACATTATTTAATCCTATTTAAAAGAAAAATATACTAAAAATATAAAAATAAAATGAAATGTTAATTTTTTTATATGATAATTTTCTTGACAAAAATATGAACAATATGCAAAAACAACCAATTAAAATCATGCATTTTTCAATTATTTATGATTTTTCAAAGAATTGAAATGAATTGAAAGAAATTAACATGGAATTAATTTGGGTGAGGGTGCAATGAGTAAGTAATTTCAGTTAAAAAACAAGATGGGCCCAGACTGGGGGGCGCGCCTAGCAATGCGCGTCTGGGCCCAGCACATGCTCAGAAAAAATAAAATAAAAAAAAGAAAAAACATGCAAACGGTGCAAATAGTAAAGATTTTAGTTCAAAATGGTTTTGGGCCTGCGAACGGGGGTGGCATTAGCAAGGAATCATAAAGCCCAGTCTGAGGGAATTAGTGAAACGGTGCGTTTAGCACCCAAATTTCCCTCCAAATTTCATCTTAAAACCACGACCATTGGATTAAAATCTGAGTCCAAGTCAACATCAGATCGTGTGGCTCTCCTTCATCTTCAACCTTAGAAACCCTAGGTTTCAGAAAATCTTCCTCCATGCACGCATCTTCAACCATTCTGTTCTCCCTCAATTCTCCATGAATTCACACGATGCAAAGAGCAAAGTTGCTCTACTTCTTTCCCTCTACACAACCATAGCAATAGTTTCTTCTAAAACTCAACCAAGCTTCAAACCCGATAGGTATAACATTTGGATTCCACCATTTTCACCTGTTATCAACCATGCCAAACCTGGCTAATCTTTACCCTAGCATGATCTACACCTTATGCTGATAAACCTAAGCTATATATCCAAGATCATAGTGCAATATTCTAGATGATATAAACCCTAACAGATTTGGTGCACCATTAACAACCTCCATGAAACCTTCTCAAACTCACCAGGATTAATCATCTAACCTAACCTAACAATTCTAACCTAACAAATCTCTATGATTCTAACTAAATCAAGCAATTCGAATGGATTACCAACTTGGTGTAAATGATGAAAACAGGTATAGAAATCCTTGGATCTGATGCTTGCAATGATTGGAAATTGATCAATAAGCTTGCTCTTGAGTTCTGTATGCAAAAGATCTTGCTCCAATGCCTTGAATCTCGCAATCACAATGTTCTTGCTCCTTGAATGATGGAATTGGATAGCACGATTTCTTCTTCAATTCTACCAAATTCTGATGGAAATGTGATCTATGAAAGATATTGATGATGATCAAATCAAGAAATTTGGAAATTGATAGAGATTTGATGAAGTGTGAGAGGGTTTTGCAAAATGGAAGAATGATGTGAAACTTGGTATCATGCACAAAATGAATCACCAACCCTGGCATGAAGCTATTCAATTCAATATATAGATGACCTTGGAAAGTCCTAGAACTTTGGAGAAACTTCCCATGCACACTTTCCTTGCATTTTGGATTATGTAACTTCTTTTGTAAGTAACCAAGCATAACTTTCAAATATTGAACCAAACTCAAAAATCCACTTTTGCCAATGTTCTTAAAACATTTTTTCCAATCAAAATGACCTATAATTTCATCCCATTTGGCCAAATTATGAAAAATCTCAATTTTAGGTCATTTTTTATTCATTAAATTCACCAAATTTGAAACCTTGAGCTATGAGCCTTTACAATCTTTCATGGTCACTTTTCTAGACTCAAAATGTCATTTGGAGCAAGTTTTATGTTGTGAAGTTTTTCATTTGAAGCTTCCTTGTATGAGTTTTGGGCATAGGCTTGAAATGACCTGTAATTCTCAGATGACCAAAATACCCTTTGCTTGCCAAGACCATAAGTAGAGTTACACAAATCATATGAAGGCATACCATACCATTCTAGAAATCTAAGACAATTAGGAACAACTCTTATGTTGACCAGAAATTCATTTGAAATTTCCTTGAGGGGTAAAAGTTACTTGGAAGACAAGTAACTTTCACAGACAAAATTTCAGATACCCCAGATGACCTGTAACTTGCAAGGACCATAACTTGAGTTCTGTAAATCTCCTTGATGTCTTCCACCACTCAAATTAAAGGTCTTGAGATCCTCTACAAGCTTCATGTTTACCAAGGATCCATTTGAAGCTTGCATTTTGACTTATATTGCTTGGAAGTTTGACCTAAATCAGGGGATTTTACACAGAAACCCTAATTTAGAAACTCCTCTTCTCCTTGATTTCTCTTGATTTCTTCTTGGCACATCACCATATCCTTATCCACATGTCAAATGGTGAACCCCACATTTCTCCAATGGACCTTGATGCCTTTCAATCAATCAATTGACCTAGGGTTGACCCAGATGAAACCCTAGTTGACTGTCTTCAACTGCAACTCTTGTGATCACATCAATGACTTGCCTCCTTCCCCAAATTACTTTCTAAGTCTTTCATGATGTCTACATACTCTCCCTGCTCAGCCCACAACTCACAACTTCTTTGATGATCTTCAGATACCCTCAGATAGGAGATAGATACACTGCTTGATCCATTGACTTCTTTAGCTTTCCCATTCTTTCTGATGACTTGGATATGCTTGAATTTGAATGATAACCTCTTGATAGGCTCATAGAGATGAGAATAGTGATTGGTCCCCTGTTGGATGGCTTGCTATGCTATGCTATGCAGATGATTAGACTATGTACATGACTCTATATGCAAATGCTAATGTAATTGAAACATAAACCAAGTAAAAAAGGTTGAGCAAATTTTAGGGTGCAACAGCTGCCCCTATTCAAGAGACTTGGACCCGATTGAGTGAAGAGCGAACGACCTTCAAACATTCGAGGTACGAGACGGTTGAATACTAAGAACCCGGAAATTTGCCAACCGCAGAAATAAACTGCACCACTGCTTGGGGAACAACATTCATCAACTGAATCTAACTGTTACAGCAACCAACTGATCCATTAACGACCGTGCTAGGGATTATTTTCATCAACCTGGAAAAGATTCTATCATCGCGGGGATAGAACTTTGTCCACGTTAGGACGCCTGCGTCATCAACACGAAAACATGTCCACGTCAGGACTCACATTTGCCGTCAGCCCGGAAAATCTTGGCGACTTCGCTGGGGATGACTCGTCTCGTCCACGTTAGGACCCACCTTTCCACGTAAGGAGTATATCTTATTTCCACGTAAGGAATGCATCTCTTTCCACGTAAGGAATAAACTTCTTCTGGACCTGTCCATGTCAGGACTAAACTTCTTTCCACGTAAGGAATCGATCTTTCCACGTAAGGAATCAATCTCTTTTGGATCTGTCCACATCAGGACTAAACTTTCTAGGTTATGAATACATCGTCCACGTTAGGACTCACCCTTCCATGTTAGGAATAAACTTCTTTCCATCTTGTGAATAATATCTTTCCACTTAAGGAATAAATCTTTCCACGTGAGGAATACCATCTTTCCACTTAAGGAATGTAATCTTCCCACGTAAGGAAACCATCTTTCCACGTAAGGAACACAATCTTTCCATGTAAGGAAACCATCTTCTCGTCTTGATTTGTCCGCGTCAGGACTCACATCTTGACTTGCTGAGGAAATGAAATTTGTCCACGTCAGGACACCGTTTGTTGACCCGAAGAAATATAAATTCGTCCACGTCAGGACTCACGCATTTTCGACCCGCTGGGGAAATAAAACTTGTCCACGTCAGGACTCACGCTTCACCTTGATTTGTCCACGTCAGGACTCGCGCATCTTATCATCACGAAAAACTATAAACTTGTCCATGTCAGGACGCACATTTCACCATCACGAATAAAGATATCTGCTGGAAATAAATTGGCCACGTCAGGACACCAACACGAAGAGTAATCAACTTTTGTCAACGTCATGACTTCACATTCCACGAGTACTGAGCAACCGAATCTATCCACGTTAGGACTAGCACTTCTTATCAACCCGGGGAAATAAATCTGTCCACGTTAGAACACCCACTTCTCTAGCACGAAGCAAATCCCGTAAATAAAATTGTCCACGTCAGGACTCATTTCTCCATTGGTCCCAAACCACAAACTTCTTAGCACTGACGTGACAACGACTTTGAGGCGGACTCTACTGGGGATATTTGGAAACCCAAACTATCGGACGCCTGTTCTGATAACCGGCGGCAGCCTCTGAAATTCTGATTCATGAAACCCTTTGATGACAAATAACTCTGCTTGGGGACAAGGAGAAATTCATCATGATAACTCTGTGGGGAATAATGCCAAAGCTGACACTTTCGTTGAATATCTCACGCCGAGATTTTGAATGCTTGGTAATTCATTTGAGCAAGAGCTCCTTCCACCTGCAAGAGAGCAATACTTGCAACAAACAGTTAGCCGACCTGGTTTATGTTTCAAAATGCATATGTTTGACAATGACGCAATGCTCCATTCGACATGGAAATGCTACGCGTGTTTATTCAGTGGATGTAAGTATGACACTATATGCCGATGCAAATGCAGACTCGAACTGCTGAGATACGAGAAACTATTTCGGCAAAATAAATGCTGAAGACACTGCCGACTCCGCTGTGGATAGCCAGGTGCTACAGAATGATTCCAACAAAATAAATGCTGGAAGAATGAAATCAACCCTACTGGGGAACATAACTCTGCTGGGGAATAGCAGATGCGCCCGGTGCGATTGGACTTCTGCTGGAGAGTGAACGGGTATCCCACGGTATCCTGACAAAATAAATGCCAGGGCGCAACCAACTCTGCCGGGGAGAGTCATAATCTTCGAGTTCCACTGGGAGGAAAGAGAACACTTGTTGAAAAGAGAACTCTACCGGGGGCGAAACGATTCTCTTGGGGAAAATCAACTGACTCCGCTGGGGGAGAGTAAATGACCCTGCGGGGAAAGGTAAACTGCCTGAATACAGCTCACCCATTGGAAATATTAATCTTATGAGGCTAAACCACTCTGCTTGAGATATAGGAATCCTTCTGGGGGACACCACACTGTCTGAATACAGCCTACAATCTTGGAACCGCCAAACCCTGCTGAGGATAAATGACTTGGCTGGAGAATGTCCTTTGAATAAGCTGCTACTAGCTGGGTAATTTGATCCTTCTTCAGGAAGAGGCATTGTCACCTTGGAAGCGCGACCTGCATGGGGATTGAGTCTTTCGCTACGAGCTCCTGGTCCATACTGCAATCTTTGGATCGTCCACTTTGTACGGCTATGAACCCTGCAACACCACAAACAAGACAAGACAAGTCTACACAACCAAATCTATTCAGGTTAGCGTTAGTGACATTATTTTCAGTTAATTCAAAGTTTTAGCAATTGTTGGCAAGGGCCAGTGACGTGATGCACATGCTAGTTTCATTAAACTTAGGCGTTTATCATGCACAAAACAGTAAAGAACCAGCATCAAATACTGAATAACATATTTTATTGATTGGGCCCCTAAATGGGAGGAGTTTTGTACACGGGATGTAACTCCTGAAAAGAGGAAGCTACGCACAACACATATACAAGTATGCACAAGAAGCATAAATATATTGACAAATTAAATTTGTACACATGTCGGCAACGGGATGCAGACGAACATCACGAACTGATCCTCCTATGACTCGCCCGACTCTAATGCTTTCCCGGTATCCACACTTTCGAAGAGATTGTATCTGATAATCGACCCCTCAGGTATATTCTCCTGCACCAATGCTCAATGCAGTATCAAATTCGGACCGCAATCATTTGCTTTTCAAATCCCTAACTTTTGCGTGAACCGCCCTTTACGGGTTTTCAGTTCACCGGGATACCCCTTTTTGCCGAAGCCGCCCAGTGTAGGTTTTCAACTTCGCGGGTGTACATTTTTTCGATTTATCCCTAACTTTTTCCCGAACCTTTCATTCTGTTTTTGGTTCGCCAGGATGCCCCATTTTTGCCTGGACTCTCTTTTTTGTCCAGCGGGTCAATTTCAAACGAAGTATTTTTTAACTGCGTCCGAATTCACAGGCGACGTAAAGTCTTCACCGTCCATGGTGGACAACAATAAAGCTCCTCCTGAAAAGACTTTCTTGACAAAGTATGGCCCTTCGTAATTAGGGGTCCACTTGCCCCTGTGATCTGCCTGCGGCGGGAGAATCCTTTTCAACACAAGGTCGCCCGTCTGAAAGCTCCGCGGATGTATCTTCTTATCATATGCTTTCTTCATTCGGCTCTGGTACAAACGACCATATGCTAGAGAAGCTATCCTCTTCTCATCCATTAAACTCAGTTGGTTCAACCTGTCTTTCACCCATTCTGCCTCATCTAGTTGGACGTCTCGTAGTACTCTCAGAGAGGGAATCTCGACTTCCAATGGTAGCACTGCTTCCATTCGGTATACTAACGAGAACGGGGTTGCCCCGGTTGTTGTGCGTACCGTCGTACGATAACCGTGCAAAGCGAAAGGTAGCATCTCATGCCAATCCTTATAGGTCACCACCATCTTCTGGACGATCTTCTTTATATTCTTATTGGCCGCTTCAACAGCGCCATTCATCTTGGGTCGGTAAGGGGAGGAGTTGTGATGTTCGATCTTGAAATTCTGACAGAGCTCCTTCACCATTTTGTTATTCAGGTTTGAACCGTTGTCAGTGATTATCCGCTCGGGGATCCCATATCTGCAAATGATATCTCTCTTGATGAATCTGGCTACCACCTGCTTAGTCACGTTTGCGTAAGATGCCGCTTCCACCCACTTGGTGAAGTAATCGATTGCTACTAGAATGAACCGGTGCCCATTAGAAGCTGTCGGCTCGATCTTTCCAATCATATCGATTCCCCACATCGAAAATGGCCATGGCGATGACATCACATTCAGAGGACTCGGAGGCACATGGATCTTATCTGCATAGATTTGGCACTTGTGGCACTTCTTCGCAAACTTGAAGCAATCAGTTTCCATAGTCAGCCAGAAATAACCTGCCCGCAGCAGCTTCCTCGTCATAGCATGCCCACCAACATGCGTACCAAATGTACCTTCGTGTATTTCCTACATGAGCAACTTCGCCTCTTTTTCATCTACACAACGCAGTAGCACCAAGTCGTGATTTCTTCTGTATAAGACACCATCCGGATTCAAATAGAAATTACCCGCTAATCTCCTGAGAGTCTTCTGATCTTGACTGGATGCCCCAGCCGGATACTCTTTGTTCTTCAGGAAATTAAGGATATCAAAATACCATGGTTTGTCGTCAGATGCTTCGTCAATAGCAAACACGAAGGCAGGTCTGTCAAGCCGAGAGATAATGATTCGGGGAGCCTCGTTCCAGAAGTTGACTTTGTACATGGAAGACAAAGTGGCCAGGGCGTCAGCCATCTGATTTTCCGCTCGCGGTACATGATGCAATTCAACCTTGTCAAAGAAAGGCAACAATCTCCTCGCATAATTCATGTAATGTATTAAATTGGGCTGACGTGTCTCCCATTCCCCTTTTATCTGATTCACCACCAGAGCTGAGTCTCCGTATACGTCTAGATTTTTGATCCGCAAATCAATGGCTTCTTCAAGCCCCATGATACAAGCTTCGTATTCGGCTTCATTATTGGTAACTGAAAAGGTCAATCAGGCAGTAAACGGGATGTGCGACCCGTGTGGAGTAGTGATAATTGCCCCTATTCCGCTACCGTAGGCGTTTACAGCTCCGTCAAATATCAACTTCCATTTGGAACCCAATTCCGGTCCTTCGTCTGGCAACGACTCTTTGCAATCTTTCATCTTTAGGTACATGATATCCTCGTCAGGAAAATCAAACCTCATCGATTGGTAATCTTCAATAGGCTGCTCCGCCAAGTACTCAGACAGTACACTCCCCTTTATAGCCTTCTGCGAGACATACTGGATGTCATATTCAGTCAAGACCATCTGCCAACGGGAAATTCTCCCTGATAGCGCCTGCTTTTCGAACACATATTTGATAGGATCCATCTTCGAGATGAGCATGGTTGTATGATTCAGCATGTATTGCCTCAGACGCTTGGCGGCCCAGGCTAGCGCGCAACAAGTTTTTTCAAGCATTGAATATCGAGATTCACATTCAGTGAATTTCTTACTCAAGTAGTAGATCGCATGCTCTTTTCTTCCTGTCTCGTCGTGTTGACCGAGAACACAACCCATGCTTCCCTCAAGAACTGTCAAATACATAATCAAGGGTCTCCCTGCCACTGGAGGTATCAAAATAGGAGGCTCCTGCAAATACTGCTTTATTTTATCGAACGCCTTTTGACAATTTTCGTTCCACGTTACAGCTTGATCTTTTTTCAACAGCTTGAATAATGGTTCACACGTAGCAGTTAGGTGAGAGATGAACCGAGCGATGTAGTTCAACCTCCCTAAAAACCCGCGCACCTCCTTCTCTGTTTTAGGCGTCGGCATCTCTTGTATTGCTTTTATTTTAGCAGGATCAACCTCTATTCCTTTTTCGCTCACGATAAACCCCAGCAGTTTACCCGATCTCACCCCGAAGGTGCACTTGTTAGGGTTCAGTCTCAGCCTGAACTTCCTAAGCCTTTTGAATAACTTCAGCAGATTCACCAGATGCTCTTCCTCCGTCTGGGATTTGGCAATCATATCGTCGACATAAACTTCGATCTCTTTGTGCATCATATCATGGAAAAGAGTCGTCATTGCACGCTGATACGTTGCCCCAGCATTCTTTAATCCGAAGGGCATCACCTTATAACAAAATGTTCCCCAAGGCGTTATGAAAGTAGTCTTCTCCATGTCCTCTGGCGCCATTTTGATCTGATTATAGCCTGAGAAGCCATCCATGAAGGAGAATACGGAGAATTGAGCAGTGTTGTCAACTAGCACGTCGATGTGGGGAAGTGGAAAATCATCTTTCGGGCTCGCTTTATTCAAATCACGGTAATCTACGCACATTCTCACTTTACCGTCTTTCTTTGGCACTGGTACAATATTAGCGACCCATGAGGGATATTTCGTCACAGCTAGGAAACCAGCATCCCACTGTTTTTGAACCTCTTCCTTAATCTTCACTGCCATGTCGGGTCTAGTTCTGCGAAGCTTCTGCTTGACCGGCGGGCATTCTTCTTTCAACAGCAGACGGTGCACAACCATATCTGTATCAAGCCCAGGCATGTCTTCATACGACCAAGCGAACACATCACTATACTCTCTGAGCATTTCAACCAGTCTTCGCTTGACGTCGCTCTGCAGCGCGGCTCCTATACGAATGTTCTTTTCAACCCTTTACGACCCCAGGTTAATAATTTCGATGACCTCCTCATGAGGCAGAATGACTCGCTCTTCTTTCTTCACCAACCAAGACAATTCTTCGGGAACGTCACCATCTTCAACAATCTCTTCTTCGGCCTGAAATACCGGGTGCTCAAAGTCGAGCCGAGTCATAGGTGGTTTAGTGATGTCATCTGAAAATGTTATCCTGCAAAAGGAATGGTTAAATGCTTCAAAATGCGTATAAAGCGAATAACCGCGTTGCCATTTTATTGTAAAAACAAGAAAGACAGAGATCGCAATATTTGCACGTGAAAAACGCCTTTTATTTAATGATTAACACACAATGTTCATAACAGCACAACCCTAAGCAAATCATGATGCCCCGGGCAAGACATCAGATTGTTCAACAATTAAAAACAAAGAATTACTGTTTAAGAGTCACAGGAACAATCTCCTGAATAGACCAGTTGCACAATCCTTGTCCTGGCACGCTTGGCTGAATCCAGGCGTCCATATCGCAATCGCTGTCTCCTTCGTCAGACTCTGAAGCAGCGTTGATGGTCTCATGACATACTCCACTGGCAGTGATGGTTATTGGTCCTCTGAAATGTGGTGCCCCCACAGCAGGTGTTGATGACGACGGTTGGTATCCCAGCCCAAATCGGTCCATCTTCACGGGAATGTCCAGCACTTTGCCCCAGCCCTTTGTCTCACCAGTCTCTACTAGAGCTTGAGCTTCTTTATACGACGAGACGACTATCTCCGACACTTTACTCGGCCCGGGACCTTTGTCCTTGATGCGCAACCCTTCAAATGCCTGACAGGGTGTTTCGTGAATCTCTCCATCGACCTCCACATACTTAAATGATGACAGATGGCTGACCAGGATGTCTTCTTCTCCGCAGACTGTAACCACACTGTCCCCTACCATATATTTCAACTTTTGATGCAAGGTAGACGTGACTGCCCCAGCACCATGGATCCAGGGTCGTCCGAGAAGACAACTGTATGCAGGCTGGATGTCCATGATATAAAATTCAGTCGCGAAAACCTCCGGCCCCACCTGTAGAGGTAATGTTATAGATCCAAAAACTGTCCTTCGCGTCCCATCAAATGCCCTGACCACCAAGTCACTGGGCGTACACAAGATTCCTCTGACATCCAGTTTCATCATTGCTTTCTTGGGTAGCACATTTAGGGATGATCCAGTGTCGACCAGCACGTGAGACATGACCGATCCTCTACACTCCACAGAGACGTGCAGCGCCATATTATGCTCCCTCCCCTTAGGGGTCAAATCAAAATCGGTAAAGCCCAAGCTATGGCCTGCATTCACATGCGCTAATACCCCCTCCAGCTGATTCACGGTAACATCTTGGGGTACGAAGGAAGTATCCAGGACTTTCAACAGTGCATTTCTATGAGCTTCAGAACACAATAGCAACGACAGTATAGATATCTTTGACGGCGTCTGTTGCAGATGCTCCACAACCTTATAATCACTTTTACGAATCAAGCGCATGAACTCTTCTACATCCTTCGATGCCGCTTCTTTTCCATTCCCCTGTACTGGGACATTCTCAATCATCTTTCCTTTCCCCTTTGCCAGTCGCTCAGCCTCTACCTCAGGCGATATGAAGATCCTCCCACTCCTTGTCATACCTCCGGTACCAACAACGTTGTCTACGGTCTCAGCTGGCTGCTTATTAACATCAATTTTTACTCCATCGCAATACACTTCCAGACCATAGGACCAGGGGACTGCTTTTGTACTCTCGTATGGGATTGGTCCGGCCTTAGTTATGGTGATAGGCGGTCGCTTGGCCGGTGCCGTTATAGTGATTGTCTTTCGAGGAATCGTCACAGTGGCCACATCACTTTGCTTATCTGCTAATGCCCCTGCAGGTTCTTCAATTGCTGCTCGGTCAAACTGCAATGTGCCGCCATCTATTAAAGCCTGAATACCCTTCTTTAAGTCGTCACACCCCCCAGCTAGGGTCCAACACTCTAAACAATACTCGTCACATCCTGGATAGACACCCCCTTGCAATAATCTGCTCTTTATCTTGCTCAATGGTGTCTTGAGGTCGTCGACATTCATAATCAAATTCAAACCCTCCTCAGTTAAAATGGCGTTTGCCCCATGGTTAGGCATGGGCTTTTGCACTATATTCGGACCCGCCGTTCCAAAATTGATAGCCTTACTATCCAATAGATCCTGCACAACATGCTTGAACGCATGGCAACCTTCTACATCGTGGCCCGGAGCCCCAGAGTGGAATTCACAGTGCCTGCTTGCATCATAACCGTACGGAGGAGTGCCTGTTATTGGTGCCAGAGTTCTCTTCTCCACCAAGTTCAACCCTAATAACGTCTGTAACAAATCTGCATACGTTGAAGGAGGCTTCTCAAACACCCTCCTTGGTTTACCCCCCTGGAATCTACGCTGGGCAGGTTGTGCCCCCTGTTGTGGCTGCTGTTGCTGTTGTTGTTGTTGTTGTTGTTGTTGTTGAAATGGTTGTTGCTGAAACGGAATAGTAACACTCGCCACCTGCTGCGGATGATTATACTGGTTTCGACCTCTGCCCCGGCCTCGGCCTCGGCCCCCAAACACTGCGCTTGCATCGCCCTGACGGCGTCCACCAAAAGCCTTTCTGTTACTGCCTGATGCAGTAGATTCCTCAGCTTGGAATCTTCCCTGTTTAATGTTACTTTCAATCTTTTCTCCCATCAGGATTAAGTCTGAGAAACTGCCCAAAGATGTGTGAAACAACTTGTCATAAAACATGCCGGTGAATGTTCCTATGAACATGTCATTCATTTCCTTGTCTTCTAGAGGAGGATGGACCCTAGCAGCCATGTCGCGCCATCTCTGCGCATACTCTTTAAAGCTCTCACCCTTTTTCTGGGATAACCCCTGCAATTGGACCCGATTGGGTGCCAAGTCGCTGTTATACTTATAGTGAGCTACGAATGCCTCTGCCAGCTGCTTCCATGTCTTTATATGAGTTGGTTCCAGTCCCATATACCACTCGAGGGAAGGACCAGACAAGCTATCTTGAAAGAAATGCATTAGCATCCTCTCATCAGTTGAATACGCCGACATCCTTCTGTAATATGACCGCACGTGCACCTTTGGACAGGTGTCCGCCTTATACTTATCAAATGTGGGAGCTTTGAATTTGATTGGCACCCTCAAGCCAGGTACCAGACCCATCATTGACATATCCAATCCGACCGCACTTTGATTCACGACCCCCCTCATCTGCTCCTCTAGCATTCTGATCCTCTGGGAGTCATCCATCGGCCCTTCGAAACCTCCACCGGAGAAAGCGTCCTCTTGCTGATCTTCTTGCCAGTTACCATTACCAGCTCCATACCCATCGTATCTGTTGTTACGGCCAGCTCTAATCTGATTCATTATCGGGCCTCGCCCTCTGTTGCCGTACCCCTGAGCAACTCCAGCAGGTCCAAAAGTCATCAACCCAGCGCCGTTTCCATTTCCGAATCCTCCGTAACCCTGATTAGTCATACCAAACCCGTCCTGCCCGAAGCCTTGAGTATTGAAACCATATTTCCCAGTATTATCGAATCCCTGGTCGTTGAACCCGAATCCAGTATTACCGAAGCCATTGCCTCCCATATTATCACCCAAGTTAACATCTCCAAGCCCGACATTGTTAACGATAGTCTCGTTCCCCATTCCAACGTTGCCGTTCCCGGCAGCAGCACCGTTGTTGACATTAACAGCAGGTATGTTGACTACAGGTGGGGCCAATGGTGTGGGAGTGCCATCCCCATGAACAGTGTCGACTCGCACAGACTGATGATCCTCATTTCCATGCCCAGCATTCCTCGCCCACAGAGGCTGCACCATAGCTTGCAAATTCTCCTGCCCTTTTGCAATAGTCTCCATTGTCTGCATGAAGAGCGCCAGCTTCTCACGCATATCTTGCATCTCATTCTGCATTTGATCCATGATTCTTCGGCAGTTGGTGCGAGTGGAGTATCGGTGAGGGCGCTGATCTTCAATCCTGAAAAGACCTGGTACAGTGCAAGGAAAAATAAGATACCATCCAATAACCACCTGTAATGCAATATGAGTATGAATGCAATGCAATATGTGTCTGTGCATTAGGGAATATCATTCCCCGATTCTAGTGCGAACGTGCCAGTGCAGTGACAGTGCTAGCAATACGAAGATCGGAGCCGAATCATAGAAAACACCTCATATATTGCAGAGAAAACCATTCAGCCAAGAATACAATATCACTGAGTATAATAAGAAGGCATGACCTCAACCAACAATCCTGGTGATGGTCAGCACTATGCAAATAAAGCATCAATATATGAAATGGTCAAATACACTCATAAGCCTGATACTCTTCTAGTAACTTCTTGGTCTCTGGATGACTTGGTCGGGTAAGCAGACCCTCAACAAGCTGGTTTCTTCTCTTGAGAACACGTCGCACGTCACCAGCGGTTTCTTCCCATGCCCCTTCTTCGAAGCGATCCTCTAGCTTCCGCTTCTGAGACACAGCTTCGTTCCTGCCTTCGATGGCCTTGTTCAATGCATTCTGGAGACTATACCTGGTCATCACCTCTTCTTCATACTTCTTAATGCTAGCCTTCAACTGCTCTTCGAGGTCAGAAATTTGCTGCTTCAATTTATCTTCCCTCTTTTTATTGTTGGTTAGCGTAGCATTCCAAGTCTTGTTACAAGAAGAGATTTCTCGATGTGCTGCGTCGAGTGCTTTCTTTTTGGATTCCAACATGTCATGGGAGCTTCTGAACTCTTGACCCAGACGTTCGCGCTTCTTTTTCTCTTCAGTCAATTCAGCACCTAGCCTGTTTACTAGTTCGATCTGCTGTTGGAAAGCATGCACAACCTTGTTTTTCTCACTGCGTATCTGAGCTAATTCTTGCTCTAACCCTTCATTGATCTTCATCAAGGCTTCTTTTTCTTTCCCAACATGCTCGTAGGCCTCCCTAGTAACAGTAGCTGGTTCTTCCACTGGAATATGAATAGGGACTGGTGCAGCTGGAAATGGCATCAGTAGTTGTCTTGCTCTCTCTTGGATCCAAACTCTGTAGGGTGCATAAGCCTGACAATCGTTCTTCCCTAACAGTGGCTTCCCTCTTCTGTTGATACGCATCCATGCGTGCTGAAGCTTAGCTAGTAACTCTCCATTCAAATCACTGGTGAAGTACAGAGATTCCTGTACTTCTTCCTCCTTTGGTGGGTTCTTCAGCGCGTATCCAAACTGGCGGACGAACAGAGATGGGTTGTAATTGATACACCCTTTCCTTCCTATCAACGGAACATTAGGATACCCAGAACAACTGAAAATAAGCTCAGACCCCAGCAAGTCTCGGTCAAACCACTCAATGTCCTCAGAAGATAGCCTCATCATGCGCTCTGGCCAGTCAGCTGTAGTTGCATTATCCACAAAAGGTCCCTTCAGGGGAAGATGGCTCTTGAACCACATATTCAACAGCGGCGCACAACAGTAAACAGTCTTTCCCCTTCTATTTTCATTTTTGTAGTGCAATGAATGATAGAGATCTCCAATCAAAGTGGGCACCGGGTTGCCAGCAACAAACAGATGGAAAGCGTCCAAGTCCACAAAATTGGGTAAGTTGGGAAACAACACTATTCCGTAGATGCATAGGGCCAAGATAGCATTAAAGACTATCCAGCACCCGCTCTTGGCATACTCTTGAGCTTTGCCAACCAGAAAATCAAGGGAGAAACCTGGAACCCCAAGCCAAGAAGTCACTAATAGTTCAGCAGCGTTCATGTGCAAGGCCTTAGCTAAATCCTCCAACTTGGGCTCAGCGGCAGAGTGAATAAAGGGAACCTTGTTCTGTACTGGTAGCTCAGTAAACTCCACATACTCCTCGATAGTAGGCCCCAAAATAAAGTCAGCAAACGTGAAACATCTCAATGCCGGGTCGTAGAATTGCATCAAGGCGTACAACCCATTCATCTCAACAGCAGTTGGCTTGCAGACTAATCTCAGCAGTCTTCCGTGACTCATTCTGAAACTTTTCCTAACCTCCTCATCAGCGAGGGATATCAGACCAAGTAAGGGAGTAATGTCAGGTGTAGGCAACTTGTACGCAACTGTCTTCCTCAAACCAGCCATGATCAATAAGCAGAAGTCCGGGCACTAGAACCAGGGAATATGCAAATGCACCTGCAGCACAAACACACGTTAATGGGATGCAATGATAATGGGTATGCAAACAATGCAATGCAAGCAACATGCAACAGGGACCAAACGCCACAGCTGAGAAGCCTGAACCATATCAAAAGGAAGTCTCAGATAGACCCTCCAGAATTCCTCAAACCCTGGTCTCAGATAGACCCAAAACAAAGCTCCAACTCTGGTCTCTGACAGACCCCACAACATAACTCTGACTGGTCTCTGACATACCTCATATCATAACTCCAACTGGTCCCTGACAGACCTTATAACCATCCATAAATACTCAGGATCTCAGATCAAAAAATAACTGGTATCTGAAGGTCTAATTACCTGCATAACCCCAAACCCTCTCACAGGTAGGTGTCCTAGTAACTGACAAAGGTATGGCATCCTATGCGGTCATCGGCGTCACAGACTTTCAGGGTTGATGATACGATTCCCAGAAGGAGTGGCATCATCAAATCCTGAAGAGGCCTCACTTAGCCCACTTCCAAATGATCGGTTCCCGGAGTCGACAATTCAGCTGACCAACAACCCCTTCGACCCAAAGGGTAGAAAAAGAAGCCAACCAGAAGAACCTCGTCCGAGTGTAGATTTCGTGAGACACTAATGCAAGCAAAGCCGGCACGCGCCCACTACTTTCTACTCTAATTCTAGGTGCACTCAAGCCCAGGTCCGGCTTATCTCTCAATCATGGAACACCCGTCACACCCCCAATACAGCAATAATACTCATAATATAATGCTGAAAGTAAATGACATAATATAAATCCATACAAAATCCTCGACGGGAAAACAAGCGCTAGGATTGACTCTCTTAAGGGACGTTGGATCCCAAATGCATAAGGAACTATCGCAGTCCTTAGCAGCCAGGGGACGTTGGTTCCCCAGCAGAGTCGCCAGCTGTCGCTACTGCGAAAATCGGCGCCGGCTGACAGAAGAGTCGCCACCGTGCGTTATTTATCACACAGGAGGGAAAGGAAACGCTCGAGGTAAACCTACCGCAAAGACGGGGAAAGGAATGGTCATCACAACCAAAACCTGGATTCGGGAGTCGGTTACGCAAGGGGAAGGTATTAGCACCCCCCACGTCCGTCGTACTCGACGGGATCCACGCTTGTTTTCGGGTATGGATTGTTATTCTATCTAAACTAAGGGTTAAGGGTTAAAAGAAAAGAAAATGACTCGGCAAAGTATCGCACTTTATGCCTACGTATTCCCGTCTGGAACGAGAAATCAGAGTCAACGTAGTTCGCCTACCTACGGGAAAGGAGGGGAAGGTTGCTCGCTAGGATATCGCATCCTATGCCTACGTACTTTCATACAACATGAAAGATCAGAGCAAACGTAGTTCGGGCCACGTACGACACAAGTCTGTCTTGATTGTTTTTATTCCTTCTGAAAAAGGGTTTTCGGATTACTGGTCCAAGCGGACAAAAATGACGTTTTGATGAGTTCACATTCTTTTACGGAAGAAGTGTCTTTTATTGTGTTTGAAATATTATTGTGTTTTTCTGTTTGTTTTGAGAAAGAAGAGACAGAACTCTAACCTATGGTTGAAAAGGGAATCAAACTAACCTAGTGTTATCATGCATGGGTTAAGACCTAATGTCTATCATGCTCCTCTCTTGCACAGAGAGAAACAGAGATCCTAAGGGAATAGACGGAAACAGAAACAATAGCAAATATACAATAAAGCAGTAAAATGCATGGATGCAGCAATACAAGCGAGGCAAGGGAGTCCCACTCAACCTCGAACCCTGAAAACAATAGGCAAAAGTGAACAGAATTCACTTTCAACCTGACAGGTTAAACAGCAAACAATACAGTCAGGGAAAACCAATCAATACATCAGAAATGAATAACAGCAGAAAATAAACAGCAACAGCAGCTCTGCATCAAAACCTGCCTTCCAGTCACCTCCAATCATCTACTAGCTTCAAGCAAGCCTCAATCTCCATCTCCACAGCCTTCAGGCAAGGTCCTTATCATCAGTCTCCAATCTGCAATGACCTTTCTTCCAGTCTCAATCTTCAGGATGAATATCAGTCAACAAGATGAACTGAATGTTAAACAGTCAATTGCCTACCAAGGGTGGCTCACTGACTGTTAACATTATACAAACGATTTTCCCTCAAAAGTTCTATCTTTCAAATATATTCACTGATCCTTCCAAAGGAAGGAGGTGGATATTTGAAAGAGACTTTGAATCATAGAGAAAGAATGGAGGCAGACAAGACCTTCCATATTTGTGAATCAAGTTTTCTACTCTAGAGCTCTGCCTAGCTCCTAAACCCTATAGCCTTCAACAGCTGCCAGCAAAGGATACTCTCCATCAACTCTGGAAGTTGGACTTCATTCTCTTGATCTCCAATGGCTTCATCATCACAAGTCTCCAGCTCTCCCAATCCCCAAGCAAACCCAATACCCCCACACAGACAAATGAAATAACCCTAGAGAGGGCACACCACACAGTCAACAAATATAAACAATATACTGATAGCAATAGTAGAATAGGGGAAACCTAGTAATTTCTAAGGGATCTAGTATCTACCCCTAATCCCTATAGTCCCATACCCCAAATATTCAAACTACAACTCCTAAAAGAATTGATTCATCACACCTACGTCATCTCATAAACCCTAGTTTTGATCATGTTATTCACACCTAAACAAATCATCTAAAATTTAGTCCTAAAATCATGCATTAAATTTTATATACAAGCTAAAGGTCTAAGCTAATCAACCTAAAAAGAATGGATAAAAAATATAAAAGCATTTAATCAAACTAAAACCACCAAATTCATGCATTAAACTACACATTATTTAATCCTATTTAAAAGAAAAATATACTAAAAATATAAAAATAAAATGAAATGTTAATTTTTTTTATATGATAATTTTCTTGACAAAAATATGAACAATATGCAAAAACAACCAATTAAAATCATGCATTTTTCAATTATTTATGATTTTTCAAAGAATTGAAATGAATTGAAAGAAATTAACATGGAATTAATTTGGGTGAGGGTGCAATGAGTAAGTAATTTCAGTTAAAAAACAAGATGGGCCCAGACTGGGGGGCGCGCCTAGCAATGCGCGTCTGGGCCCAACACATGCTCAGAAAAAATAAAATAAAAAAAAGAAAAAACATGCAAACGGTGCAAATAGTAAAGATTTTAGTTCAAAATGGTTTTGGGCCTGCGAACGGGGGTGGCATTAGCAAGGAATCATAAAGCCCAGTCTGAGGGAATTAGTGAAACGGTGCGTTTAGCACCCAAATTTCCCTCCATATTTCATCTTTAAACCACGACCATTGGATTAAAATTTGAGTCCAAGTCAACATCAGATCGTGTGGCTCTCCTTCATCTTCAACCTTAGAAACCCTAGGTTTCAGAAAATCTTCCTCCATGCACGCATCTTCAACCATTCTGTTCTCCCTCAATTCTCCATGAATTCACACGATGCAAAGAGAAAAGTTGCTCTACTTCTTTCCCTCTACACAACCATAGCAATAGTTTCTTCTAAAACTCAACCAAGCTTCAAACCCGATAGGTATAACATTCGGATTCCACCATTTTCACCTGTTATCAACCATGTCAAACCTGGCTAATCTTTACCCTAGCATGATCTACACCTTATGCTGATCAACCTAAGATATATATCCAAGATCATAGTGCAATATTCTAGATGATATAAACCCTAACAGATTTGGTGCACCATTAACAACCTCCATGAAACCTTCTCAAACTCACCAGGATTAATCATCTAACCTAACCTAACAATTCTAACCTAACAAATCTCTATGATTCTAACTAAATCAAGAAATTCGAATGGATTACCAACCTGGTGTAAATGATGAAAACAGGTATAGAAATCCTTGGATCTGATGCTTGCAATGATTGGAAATTGATCAATAAGCTTGCTCTTGAGTTCTGTATGCAAAAGATCTTGCTCCAATGCCTTGAATCTTGCAATCACAATGTTCTTGCTCCTTGAATGATGGAATTGGATAGCATGATTTCTTCTTCAATTCTACCAAATTCTGATGGAAATGTGATCTATGAAAGATATTGATGATGATCAAATCAAGAAATTTGGAAATTGATAGAGATTTGATGAAGTGTGAGAGGGTTTTGCAAAATGGAAGAATGATGTGAAACTTGGTATCATGCACAAAATGAATCACCAACCCTGGCATGAAGCTATTCAATTCAATATATAGATGACCTTGGAAAGTCCTAGAACTTTGGAGAAACTTCCCATGCACACTTTCCTTGCATTTTGGATTATGTAACTTCTTTTGTAAGTAACCAAGCATAACTTTCAAATCTTGAACCAAACTCAAAAATACAATTTTGCCAATGTTCTTAAAACATTTTTTCCAATCAAAATGACCTATAATTTCATCCCATTTGGCCAAATTATGAAAAATCTCAATTTTAGGTCATTTTTTATTCATTAAATTCACCAAATTTGAAACCTTGAGCTATGAGCCTTTCCAATCTTTCATGGTCACTTTTATAGACTCAAAATGTCATTTGGAGCAAGTTTGATGTTGTGAAGTTTTTCATTTGAAGCTTCCTTGTATGAGTTTTGGGCATAGGCTTGAAATGACCTGTAATTCTCAGATGACCAAAATACCCTTTGCTTGCCAAGACCATAAGTAGAGTTCCACAAATCATATGAAGGAATACCATACCATTATAGAAATCTAAGACAATTATGAACAACTCTTATGTTGACCAGAAATTCATTTGAAATCTCCTTGAGGGGTAAAAGTTGCTTGGAAGACAAGTAACTTTCACAGACAAAATTTCAGATACCCCAGATGACCTGTAACTTGCAAGGACCATAACTTGAGTTCTGTAAATCTCCTTGATGTCTTCCACCACTCAAATTAAAGGTCTTGAGATCCTCTACAAGCTTCATGTTGACCAAGGATCCATTTGAAGCTTGCATTTTGACTTATCTTGCTTGGAAGTTTGACCTAAATCAGGGGATTTTACACAGAAACCCTAATTTAGAAACTCCTCTTCTCCTTGATTTCTCTTGATTTCTTCTTGGCACATCACCATATCCTTATCCACATGTCAAATGGTGAACCCCACATCTCTCCAATGGACCTTGATGCCTTTCAATCAATCAATTGACCTAGGATTGACCCAGGATTGACCCAGATGAAACCCTAGTTGACTGTCTTCAACTGCAACTCTTGTGATCACATCAATGACTTGCCTACTTCCCCAAATGACTTTCTAAGTCTTTCATGATGTCTACATACTCTCCCTGCTCAGCCCACAGCTCACAACTTCTTTGATGATCTTCAGATACCCTCAGATAGGAGATAGATGCACTGCTTGATCCATTGACTTCTTTAGCTTTCCCATTCTTTCTGATGACTTGGATATGCTTGAATTTGAATGATAACCTCTTGATAGGCTCATAGAGATGATAATAGTGATTGGTCCCCTGTTGGATGGCTTGCTATGCTATGCTATGCAGATGATTAGACTATGTACATGACTCTATATGCAAATGCTAATGTAATTGAAACATAAACCAAGTAAAAAAGGTTGAGCAAATTTTAGGGTGCAACAGTGCCATCCAAGACAAGTGCTCTACTGACAGATCCTCCATCCTTAGTATTATCCATTTGAACATAAAATATCTTTCCTGGAGCTCACCCAAATAGAACAGGGTGTCTGCTCTGAAGCCAATTGAAATTATGTTCTTAAGGAGACAAATGTTGGACCAAATGCCTAAGTCAATGTGTTTAACATCTTAAAACAAAATGGACAAATAAGATAAAACATGATGATCAATCATAAAACAATAAAATATCACAAAATAATTATTAACCCAATTTAGTGCAAAAAACATCTATGCCTGGGGGATTTTAACCCAATAAAGGAAATCAACTCTTCAATAGAATTAGTACAAAGTGTCTTAGATGAACAACCCATTGTTCAATGCCAATCTTCTTAATTCTAACAATGTATTCCTATTTATAACCCCACCTAAATATGAAACCCATCTCACTTTCTCTCAATGACTAACCCTAGTGATAAATCAAATAATCACAATATTGATTGTTCAATTACAACTCAACTAATAAACCAAACTTGATGCCTTTGGATATGAATGCAGGCGCTAGAGTGACACACAAACAACTTAAACAAAAGACTCAAAATAGAAACCATAACACAAAGATCTTTAATATTTGCACACACTTCAAGCGTTAGGTTTGAGTCTCCTTAAATAGAAATTCAACTTCTAGACTTTTCTCCAATGGGCATAAGATATGAAATTACATCCAGATTTGTAGAAGATTTTTTTGATTTGTTTTTCATAAAACACTTCCAATAAAAGATTTGATTTGTTTGAACTGAAATTTAAATCTCTAACTGATTTTATTTGAACCTTCTAATATGCCAAACAAATCTAATTAATGAATTGCTAAAAGATAATAACAAATATGTTTGAAATCCAACTATAAATTACACTAAGAACAACAACAACAATAACAACAACATTGGCCAACTGACAGTGGCCATATGTTGTACACATGTTGGAACATCGTGTTCCGCACGTGTCATTTGTTCACCAAAATATCTTGTACACTCCATGTTGTTTTGCATAATGCATCCAATCCAAAGGAACAATATACCATAATGAGAAAAGTAGTTTATGATGAACTAGAATAATTCTCTAATGTGATTTTTGAATCTCTTATCTCTTTTATGTTCTGTTATTTATTTTATTTTCGCTAGTTATTTATCTGCCTCTTCTCTTCTCTTTAATTCAGATGTCTTATCTCTTTTTGCAATTTTTAATATCATAGTTTAGCCCCTGGTCTTATGTTTGAAGTCACTTGGTCAACAAGTGACATCAAAGCCTAAATACTATTATAAGACTAATCTTCCTAGGTGGTAGAAATGACTTCAAACGATTCACCAAACAGAACCCTGCAATGGAGAAGAGCGTGCTTTGTAGAAAGAGAAAACGAAAAGCTTTGTAGAGGGAAGATTATAATATATTGACTTCTATAAAAATTATTTATTTTATTCCTACACATCTAGTTGATGGTGTTGTGTAAAACAAATATAGAGAGATACTTGGACCAAAGATTATAAGGAAACAATGCAGCGGAGTTTAAAAGAAAAAAACCATTATTATTATCGTTATGGGTATTTATGAGTTCTTGCATGTTTCTCACTTTGTAACTTTAAAACAAATATGGGAGACCCTTCATGTTACTTGTGAAGGTACTACAAAGCTAAAAAGGGTTAGGATGAACACATTGACCCATGAGTATGAACCTTTCAAAATGAAACCTGAATAAAACATTCACGATATGGAATTTTTTATTATTCACATTGTGAATCATATGCGAAATATTTCTAAAATATTTTAAAATAAGGATTTAATTTGAAAAGTTCTAAGATGTTTAAATCGCAATTGGCAACATAAAGTCCTTGTCATTTATGAGTCTAAAGACATGTCTTCTATGGATCTGGTCACCATGTTTAAAATTTGCAGGAATATGAAATGAAGCTGAAAAGGATAGATGAGAATGAAGAAGATGACAAAAATAAGAAAACTCATGCACTAAAAGCTACAAAGGTAAAAAAACATGAAATCAGAAGATGAAGACTGCCAAAGTAAATGTGATGAAGCCAAAATATCTGCATAATCAAAGGAAATCTATAAGGCACAAAAGACAAAAAAATACTTAAAAAATATTATGTTGCATGAGATGCCAACAACATGGACTCCTCCAATGAATCTAAAAAAGAGGAAGTAACCTACATATGTCTGATAAAATTTCACAAAGAAAAAAAGATAAATAATACAACTTCTCAATTTACTTATAATTAGTTATTTCACATTTATAAAAAGTTAGATAGTGATTCATATAAATTAAAACACCTCATTTTTACCTATAAGACTACTATCTCTTTCATTGAAATAGAAAATAAAAAAATGCTAGAAGAAATAGATAGAGTTAAAGATAAACAAAATATTTTAATTCAAAACTCTTCCCTTCTTCTCCTTCTCACGAGGGTATGGTTAAATCTACCAAGTGTGAACAATGTAATATTTTGAAAAATAAAATTGATGATTTACATAATACATTTGATAACCTTACCAAATAAAGATATAACTTGAATCTTCTTCTATCTAATCAAAGACCGTCTATTCATTAGCCGTCTTTTTTTATAAATTTAAATAACTTTTTCCCATAATCAAAGGTAATAACCGTGATAAATTGTGAAAGAGAGACACACTTCATATCCCATCACGAGCAATTTTGTAATTTTTTAATTACAAAAAGGGCGTGCACCCTTTATTTTTATTTTAAAATAAAATATTAAAATTTTTTTCACCATAGTTGAAAGCTAAAAACATGGTGAAATGTCCCTCCGTAACACGCTAAAAGCGTGTTACTGGGAGACATTTCACCATAGTTAAAAAAATCACCTATATAAGTGAAATTTTTTTCACTTCTGAATAGAACAACACCTTAGCCCTAGTAGTTGACACACCCGCATCAATCGGGCTAGAAACAGCAGGTGCATGCGAGGCTCGGGTTATTTCCCTCTGAACCGATGTATGCTGCGTAACTTTTCTGTACCTTAATCTGTCTTGCTTATCATCTATGATGATCATAAATAAATAACACAATTATTACACTGATGAAACAAAATCAAGTCAAGCCAAACAATACATACTAGTAAATTCTAGAGATGTGTCTCGAGATTTTGGAAATCAAAACGTTGTAAAATTCTGGAGATGCATCTCAATAATGTTCTTCAACTTAGATGAACAACAACGGAAAAAATGCAGTCAGTTGAAAAGTATTTCATGGGTGTTTTATCATATCCGCAGGGATTGTAAGTGATATCTCGATGCTAGCTAATCAATAGTTTAACGTTCTAAGTAAAGAGTTTTCAAAAGATTTCTTGCTTTGTAACATAAGTTTGTTGCAAAGAGTAAATTAGAGCAAATATGTTTTGTTTTAAGAAAAGCATGTGAAAATTAGATTTTGTTAATCCTTTTCATACGTATCCGATTAATCAAGCATGTGAACTTAGTTTCGATTAATAAAATTGCGTATCCTCGCGAATCCGTTTATATCTAAAGCGACTCCTGAATATTATTGTTTTAATTGCTAGATGATTTCTCGAAATAACAATCGAAACAATAAACATAAAGATCAATACAAAGTGGATATTAACTTTCAAATCTATGTCTAGAGTTTGTTGGTTAATAGATGAAGAAATTAGGTCAAGACTTGGAAAATCTATGTCTAGAGTGAGTCAAACCATAAATACATGATTAAAAGCAAATATCTTCATCATCTATTAACCATAAACCTTATTCACATACAAAAGATCAAAATAAATACATAATAATAAGATTTACTACCTCTAATCTTGACACAAAAGTGATTTAGCTACCCATAACTATGGTAACTTGCTTCACAAGTTTCGGGAGGAGATGAATGAGTATCCATGTCAAAGAATCAAACTTGGATGCGAATTCATCTTCTATGTGAAAATTCTCACTCTTTGCTCAAGTGTTGCTACAACGAACCTTCACTGACTTGTTCATATTGCAAGCTTAGATGCCTTTTTCTACTGCCTCAAATTTGGGAGCATTTGCCGGTTCTTTGTCAGTTGTTCGCAAAGCGAATGTTCACTGTCAAGTTCTCCTAGCGAACTTAATGATCTTTTTCTTTTCCTTTGTCAACTTTGTTCACTTTCCTTGTGTCTCACACTTGATGACTTAATGCCTATTTTCTACAAAATAACACACAAATCAAAGGTATCAAAGATATTTTCAAACAATTGAAGAATAACAACTTTCAAGTAGCAATATCAATAAATTATCACAAAAGAGTTTGAAAAATGCCCAATATACCTGACTAAATTAAGGCAAGATTGACATCTAACAAACTCTCTCCAACTAACTCTTTTCTTGTCCTCAAGCAAAGTATGCCTCTCATTGAAAATAAAGGGGTTTGCTCAAGTATTTAACTCAACTAGGAAGGGGTTTATGGTTAAAATAAACAACAAATGTATACAAGCAATGATTACAACTTCCTAGAATTTAATAATGCAAAAGAATTTAGTTCTTAAACAAATTTCAAACAATGTTTCAAGTAACAACTAAAATATCATGCTCATATCACTCTAACACTCCTCTTCAAAAAAGAATTGAAGAAAATATGCGCATACCAACGCGGGGAAATTTCGCTCATCTGACAAATGATGAAAATACAAACCAATTTATACAATATCTAAATGTTCAATAAAGAGATTATGGAAGCGAAAAAATGACTAAGGGCTTTTATGGTTGTAGCTTGGCCGGGTTCATAATAAATGGACATTTCTAAAGGCCATTGAATCGAAATTGTCAATGCAAAAGAAACATTCACTATACAGGGTATTTACACATCCCAAATTCATTCACCACTTTCATTTATCTATCACAAACCTTCTCAAAATTCCTTATGCATAATTATTTTGTTTTCTATTTTTCTATTTCAAGCAAGCACTCTTTTTCTTTTTGTTTTTCACATTCATAGTCACACATTTTCTTTTCTTTTCATGCTTGCTTGAAATTTTTCAAAAGTTTTAGCAACCTACCATTCTTCCTTTTCATTCTCCCCAACTTATTTTCAACCATACCTTAAGTGAATGCTCCTTGATTTTTATGGCAAGGAAATCAATTAAAACAATGTTCAAAGGTTCAAGAAGAAATTTTTTTAGAATCTCCCATATTTCAATAATGAACTATATTTTCAAATTATGTATGTACACAAAGTTAATCACTAAAACGAGATCTAAATTGTTTAGGCTCAAAGGGTTAACGAATACTCACTACTCACAGGTAGGTTACTGTTGGGAAATAGTTGTGCTTAATATAAACAAATGCCTTAATTATTTCTAATGCTTCCATAAAATCAAACAAATCAAGAGATAAAGCATGAATCAAAAGTACTAAACAAAATTTATCAACCATCCTATGCATTTAGTAGACAATGGAGGTTTCTCACCATTTTGGCTTTTGGACCTAAGTGATACAAGCATTCAACACACACCTTGAGGGTCCCCTACATGGATTATGTGTCATCACAAGTCATCACAAGAGCCTCAGTCAGTGGAAATGGTCCTAGGGTTTCATCTGGTCAACAAAAGTCAACTGTGGTTCAATGGGGGTCAAAATCTTGGATCTCATGGTTAATCAAGGGCATGATATATGTTTTCAAGTGATTTCATGTGTTTTGAACAAAAATAGTCAAGGAGAAACATAAAATCAGGAGTTTGAATAAATTAGGGTTTTGGTGGAAATTTTTCTAAGTGTAGAAAACCCTAATTCTAGCCATCTTGCAACTTCCATAAATTTCTCAATTTTAATCCAATGAAGGCAAACATGCTATCAATTTAAAGAGGACATCATGAAATATAAGTTTATGGAAGGAAGCATGTCCAAATGATTCATGGTTTGGGAGATACGATGAGCTAAAGTTGGAAAAATGGAGATTTTGACATTTCAACACTTAGAATTTTTCTAAGTATAGAAAATCAGTTTGAGGTACCAACTTTCAAGCCCATTTTTCATGGGGATACACGCTTCAATTGAATTTTCCTACAACATGAGACTTGTAGAGCATCCTCCAAGCTTTTGTTTGAGTACTAAATCATCTCCGGTAGATGTGTAGAGCTCAAATTATGATCTCTCCAAGTTAGGGTTTCAAAGATGTCAAGAGTGGACAAGTTTAGGCAGATTTTTGGGGATACTTTCCAAGGCACTTTTCAATAAGTTCTTGACCTCAAATCAATTTCCCTTGAACACGAACGTTGAATATCACTCTTCAAGCTTTCTATCCATTATAGAACATCCCCATTGGATCAAAACTCCTCAAGTTATGTGGATTCAAAGATGAGATTTCAATTATGTCAAAGTTCTTAACTTAGAAATTTTTTCTATATAATCCTAGGCAGATTTTGAAACATGATCTTAAACCACTTCTTTCATGATTTTCAAAGGCTTATCTCAAGATACTTATAACTTGAAAGTTGTAGATCTACCTCCAACCTTTCCAATCATACAAGGTTCATAACCATTGGCTCTTTACTCAACAAGTTATGATGGTTTAAAGTGAGTAACATGGAAGTTGGTCCAAGGCATGGTCTATGAATGATCTTGGCATTTTGTCTTAATTTGATCTTGTAGCACAATTGTATCACTCATTTCACGCGCATAGAACTTTCTCTGCCTTGCTACACCTTGCCCTAAACAACCAAACAATACCTTGTACTCTCTCGTATCATTTGCCCCACTTTTTACCAAAACAAGGAAATTTTGCAAAACTTGCATAACAAGAATGTTTCCGCTCTCATTTTGACTCTTGCACCCACAAAATGACAAACAAGGCAACTACAACAGACCTCATGCAAGGTGAAATTCGTGAGACTCCATCATCCACCATTCATCTCCAAAATCATAACTTTCTGTTTTAACCACAGTTAATGTTTTTTAACCTCACTCAAGCCTTCTACAAAAGCTAAAATCCTAGAGAGAGCAGCCAGACACTTCATTCTACAGCCAAAAGAGAAACCTAAACACTCTCACTCTGAAAAATTTACACCTTCGAATCTAACTCTCAAAAGCTGGTTCCTCCATTCTCTCATCACTATCATCACTCTCCAATCTTAAAGGAAGGAAGAGGTGGGGTTTTGTGAAAGGTTCAAGCAACTTCAGAGGTTTCGGATCTCAATTTTTGGTAACCTTCTACTTACTTTTCCCCCCTCATTCTAGAGGCCATATTAGGTTCATATTGTGTACATCTGAAGCCCTACTCATGGTAGGCAATGTCTGCATAGCTTGTGTTGTTGTTTTATTGAGTTTTAGTTTTTGAGTTCTAAATTTTCTTCTTCGATTCACCATGAAAACATGTTCATTTTTAAAAACTAAGGCTGAATTTGGAACCTACGTGAAATTCTGAGTGGAGGGGTGGTCTTAATTTTCATTTCAGGGTTTTTTGTGGTGGCTCCGGTAAGGTGTCCACCGGAGAAGACGACCGAAGCTAGGGCTCCGACGTCTGAAGGTAAGAGTAAAGCTTACGTGGCCCTGACGCCCTTTTTTAAATTCAAATGAATTAGGATGGACAGATCAGGACCGTTTATCACGGTGAGTCAGTGCCACCTCAATTAATGAGGTTGACATGTTAAGCCACACATGCTTCCTTGTTTCTAATTTTTCACATGAATCATGTTCATTTTGGTTTTCATTAATGCACCCCTCCCTCTCTCTTTCCATTTTATTTTCTACTTTATTTTTGTTTTCATTCTAACTTTATTTTAATACTTCCTTTCCTCTTAAAAATCACCAAAAATATTTTTTAATGACTTTGATATGTTATTTAACTTTCCGTAATTTTTATTTTTGTTTTTATTTTATTTTATTATTTTATTTTTAATTAATGGTATAGTGTGTTTTGTTTGACCTAATTTGCAACATGACTTTAATTCTTACCATTTTTAATTGACTTTTGACACAATAATTTGCACACACTTAGACATATTATTAAGCCATGTTTGAATGCTGGTTGGATGCTTTGATGATCACCTTTTTCATTATTTTCATTTGGTTTTATTTCGCCCTAGGTTATTGCTCGATTAGTTGCTTGCTTTGCTTTGTTTGATGCATTTGATGATGATGCCCTCTTGCCATTCTTATTTTGATGCTTTGCCATTTAATTCATAACATACATGACATGAGTTTGGGGATATATTTGGATTTTTTAAAGTCATTTTTCTATTTTTGATTGATGCCTAATTGTGACTTGGCTTTGCATTGTATATGCATGATATTTGACCTAGTTTGAATCCACTTTGTTTAATTGTGTTTGAGTGAGGTTTGAAATGATTTGTTGATGTGATAACATGCTGTCTAAAATTGGTTTGAGATTTGGTTTCACTTTCATTTGATTATTTTTCAATTTATGGTTGAATTCTTAAGTTGAGGGTGTTTTGAGCTTGCTCCTTGTTTGTTCTTGACCTAATCCCTTGAGATGTTTTCTTATATGACCTAATGGATGTTTGTGAATATTTGTATGCTTTTAATGACATGTTTGAAGGTTTGACTTGCATGATGTGATGTCTATTGTATGATCATTTCCCATCTTTCTCTTCACATGACCTCTTTGTCCTTGTTATGAATGATTTGAATGATGTTTGTCCAACTTTTTGAGCATGATACTTATTAAACTTGTGTGATATCTTTGATAATGAATGTGATATGAATAATTTAAGTATGCTTCTGGATTTTATGTTGTGGTATGTATTACTTGACCATTTGTGCCTTGTACCATTCTTGTATACATGAAGATGATCATAGTTGGTGTTTGCCAAGTCTTAGTGCATGCTTTGAGCTTGATGTTTGAGATTTATTTTTTGTGATACATGTGTTAATGATGGATTGATATACATGTTCATGTTGCTGCCCATTTGGATTCATGCCTTGAGTTTACATGTTTACTCTTGTGAGGTGTGTTTGTTACATGCTTATTTTTATGGCCATTGGTTGTGTTTTGCTAAGATGTGTGTTTGGCACTCTTGTGCTCATTTTCTAATCTTTGAGTTAAATTGAACATAATATTATGTTCCTACTGTCCTACCTTATTTTACATCTCATTTGAATTTATCCCATTTTATTTGATGATTGATGATGCCTATTGTTAAACTTTGAGTCACTTGGGTGTGTTTGAGCACTTTATTTTGCCACTTTGCTTTAACCTCTAATCTTTGAGTGTGGTATGACATATATGCATTGATATTTCATTTTGACATGATGTTGATGTATGCTTTGTGTGTGATTGAGATCAATACTTGCTTCTATGCTTGCTTTGCCTTTTGAGTTGAACTTCTCTGAAAACTTGCTTGTTGTTGCTTCTTCTCCTCCATCTCTTTCTTCTTTTTCTCTTTCTTTTGCCTTGAGACTTGTTTAAATCTTGAGTTTTATTTTCATTTGTGATTGAATTGATTAGTGTTCACTTGTGATTGCTCACATGATCCCTTAGAATTCCTAGTCCCTCTGTTCAAGATGGGAGTCAGAGCGACATTAGGCTTTCAATCCTTTGCATGATAGCAATTAGGATAGTCCCTTTTCATCTCAACTTTAGGTCTACCATTTGTATGATAACATTAGGTAGATTTCCTTTTTATCCTAACCTTCTGACTACTTTGCATGATAACCTTAGGGTTTTTAGTTTCCCTTTAGTGTTTTCTTTTGTGTCTTCTCTTTTCATCTCAAACAATCCTAAGATACTTAATAAAGAATGATGAACATTGTACGCCACGAGCCTTAAGCATATTGGGAATGATGAGTGGGGGGTTTCTCCTTACTTACCTAGAATGTTTAGTGTATGCCCTTTGGGTGATATGCGACGCATTCGCTCCTATGTCATAGTCTTTAGTGCAACATGAATCTCAAACAAATTTAATTCACTTCTCTAAAATTTTTTTAAACAAAATTCAAACTTTTTTATCCTTCGGGATTGTTTCAAACTCATTTTTAGAAAATAGTACGTTACTTTTCCTTTCTACCGCAAACATACATTGATCCTAACTACTAGAATGGGAACTTAACGTCACTCATAAAAAAACACTTAACCAACCAGTGGTCTAATTAACCCGAACTACGTTTGCTCTGATTTTTCATACCAGATGAGGATACGTAGGCACAAGACGACGATGTCTTGGCGAGCAACCTTCCCCCAATCACCCGTAGTTTTCTGAGCTACGTTGACTTTGACTTTCCCATTGCATGAGGGAATATGTAGGCATAGGGCGGCGATGTCCTATCAAGTATCCTTTTTCTTTCCCCTTCCCCGTTTAGCAGTAGCTTTTAGATAACACTCCTTTTTGATCAGATAACAAGCGTGGATCCCTTTGAGTACAACGGACGTGAGGGGTGCTCATACCTTCCCCTTGTGTAGCCGACTCCCGAACCCAATATTTGGTTGCGATGACCTTGTCTTCTCCTTTATTTTAGGTTTTCTTCAATCATTTCCTTTCCCTCATTCGAGATAAATAACGTTCGGTGGCAACTCTTCTATTTATTTCCATCGGCCCTTTTTCGCAGTTGTGACAACTGGCGAATCTGCTGGGGATATCTGCCACCACTATGCGAGTCAATCCTAGTGCTTGCCTATTTTATATCTTTGGGTGTGTATATTTGTGCATATGTATGTTTTATTTGTATGATTTTTGTTGTATATCATTGCATTTGCATTTTATTTTTTGCACATTGTCATTGTTATCATACGGTATTGCTGTTGTGCTATTGGATGGGTTGTTCATGAGAGATAAGCCCGATACACAAGCTTGAGTATACACATAAGATTAGAGTGAAAAGTAGTGTGTAATTCTGTGGCATCTTTCCACTCAAGAGTCTACATGAAATTTGCGTCCATACGAGGTTTTCTTTGAAGACATCCTATCCTGTGCATCTTGGACAGTTGAGGGGGTGTTGGATTTGAAAGCTAACGACTCTGGAGACCATTCATTCGGGAGTCAGTTAAGACCTCCTTGATTGACCATGATGATAGACCAGAAATGGTGAACGTATCATTGTTTCTCGACCTGAGAGTCCGTGATACTGACAACCTGCATAGAATGCCGTACCTTTCAAGACTATAACTTACCTGTTAGGGGGATGAGGTTTTTGCAGGAAACTTTGACCTCCAACCAACCTGGTTATCTGGCTTTCTTGTCAGAGTGGACCTTTGACCTTGAATACTATGATTTTCTGTCAAAGTTTCTGGGTTTTCTTATTGGAGCAAAACTCTGGTCGAATTCAATCGGCAACACAACAGTTTTTGATACCTTGATCCCTGTCTGCATCAGCATTTTATCTTGCATATTAACATTTGCATGTATGTATGCTCTCAGGTTCTTGTCTTCCCATTGATTCTAGTAATCTGATCTACCATCAAGATGGAGCCTGAGTTGAAGAAGACCATCATATACAAATTTTCATTTCCAGAGTTAGGACCTTTATTTGGTCTGATTTCTTTCGCTGATCCTGGCGTTCTTGAAGATTTTAGAAAAGATAATGGGAGAATTCTAAGCCTTGTCCGCAAAGTTACAAACTACGAGCAATGGGCTATCCATGCTTTGTTGCAGTTCTATGATCCTCCACTACGCTGCTTCACCTTTCCAGATTATGTCTTAGTTCCTACTTTGGAACAATTCGCTTTCATTTTGGGAGTTCCGGTCCGAGATGAAGTACCATTCTATCATTAAGAGGAAGAGTCTGACCTTGAGAAGTTTGCCAATACTCATTATTTGAGCAAGTTTGACTTGGTGGATGACGTGGTTCGCATAAATGGAGCTTCTATCTTCACCTTATCTTTCTTGGTGAGTAAAGCTCATAAATATGCCAATGAAGGTTGTTGGGTGGTTTTCAGCGCTGTTCTGGCTCTATGCATATATGGAATTATTTTTTTTTCCAACATACCAAACTTCATTGATATGGATGCTTTCGACATCTTTGTTTCAAAAAATCCTATACCCTATCTTCTCGGAGACTTATACCACTTAGTGCACTATGTTGTACCCCAAAATTTGACCAACCTTTTTTCTTTACTTGGCTTATGTTTCTTTTCATTTTAGTATTTGCATCTGCATAACATTATCCTCTACAGGGGATCAAGAGAGGTGTGCCATTCAAGAGAAGAGTCTCAAAGTTTGCAAGCTCAAGCAAAAGTGTTTATTCAAGTCATCAAGTGCTTACAATCATCAGGAAGTGGTCATAGCTCTTTGAGAGAGAAGATGGATGTATGCTGCTTATCTCCTATCTTGAAGGTCAACTGGGGATCATCAGGGGTTCATAAGATCATGGTTATGGATAAGAGGTGTTTTAGAAGCTCATTGAGTGCCCTAGAAGCCATTGTGGAGCTCATGTAAACACTTATTTCACTTGCAAGAGGTCACAGTCAAAGGTTGTGCACCTAGGGTTTCATCTGGTCAGCTCAAGGTCAATTGTGGACTTGAGGGAGTTTGAGACTTGGTTTTAAGTCATTTGAGTCATGGGAAGTTATGTTGAGACATCTAGGATATCATGTCAAGTTCAAATCAAGAAGAATTAAGAGTTCAAGAAGTTACTAAATTAGGGTTTCAGAGGATCTCAGTGTAAAATACCCTTCTTTAGTGCTCAACTTCAAGGACAATTTACTTCATGATGTAAGGTTAATCTTGATAACACGAAATCGTATATATATATTGATGCATAATTCAACTGATGTTTGACTGTTTTCGATCCGATTTCGGGTTCTTTCCGTGTTATTTGTCTGATATTTTGCAGGTATTTGATGATCATGTCTAAACAAGGCAATATGAAGAAAAGAAGCAATCATAGATGAAATATGGACGAAAACCGGATGAAAACAACATGAAAAACGCAGAATGCATATTTTGCTGCTGTGACGACCGTCACAGCTCCATGACGACCGTCACACACCGTGACGACTGTCATGCAGGCAAAAACGCCCAACTTCAAATGCACGTGCAAAATGCAGTTCCAAGTCCCAAATAGTGGACCACTACTCCCTGATATTTCTGCCTCAAAGTCCACCTTCTTCAAGTTATAACCGTTAGAATTCTATTTCTATAAAAAGGGAAGAAAGGGAACTGAGAAAGGGAGCCGCATTCAGACAACGAAGTGCTGCCCAATTTCATTTCCAGAGCAAAAGTTCAGTTTTATTTCTTTCTATTTTTTTTGTTGCCTTTCATTTCTTCTGTAATTCCTATTTCCCTTGTACGATCAATTGGCATAAAGACCAGAATCCTGCCAACATTTGTGGAGGATCTGCCCAAAGGTCATTTGGAATATTTACAGGTTTTAAATTTTAATCGTAATTTTAGTTTTCATTATGATGCATGTTATTATTCATTGTTTTTATTTATGTTTTACCTTTCCCAAATCCATGTCTAGCTAAATCAAAGTAATCGATATGTAATAATAATTCGGAAGGGATTTGATAATAACCGGTTGAAAACTCTCTTTTTCAAAAGTTGTTTATGGTCTGAGTGTTTAAATTTATTTACTGAATAAACTTCGTCGCGAAAGCGAGAACTTATTTAAAAGTAGTTTTGCCACGAAAGTGGGAAATTAATTAAGGTACGAACCAACAAGCGAAAGCTGCGGCAAGACCAGATAGTAAACACTAGTCATTTGTTTTAATAACAGCGAAAGCACTTTAAAATGAATTAGAACTTAGAGATTTCCAAAAAATAGTTTTAACCCCGAATGGGACACGAAAGCGTACATTTGGCCCTTAGAATTATGATTAGCGTCAATAACCATCGTGAGACGAGAGTCTTCAGATCACTATTTTCTGCTTAAATAAACTCTGAAAAATATTTCATATACCGACAACTTGTCAAATCCCCGAAGAACATAATTACTGCATATCGATTCACGTAATTATAATTTAAGTAACATTTTTAGTTCCCTTTAGTGACAATCTTATTACCTTAAACATTATCTACCTAGATAAACATAGTAACTCCCGAGAACACTAGTTTGATTACGAGTCCCTGTGGGATCGATATCTTTTATTACTACGCGATAGACTGTACACTTGCAGTTAAGTTGTATTAGACATAGAAAGTCGCGATCAAATCTCACTTTCATGCAAACTTGAAACTTTTAAGGCATGTTCTAAGCTTTCTTTTGAGTACTAGAACTCATCCATTGGGTTTGTGGAACTCAAGTTATGATGCCATCAAGTTAGAGGTCTCAGATGAACTTATATTTTAGTCAACAGAAGTCAACTCACTTCCAAGGCACTTTTGACCTAGAATCAAATTTCTCCTCAATTTGAAATGAACATGAAAGCTTTTCCTCATGATCTTAGATTTCTAAAAAGTCCTAGAAGTCCTTGATATCATTTTTGGAACTCAAGTTATGGACCTTACAAGGAAAGGGTATTTTGGGAAAGTTTGATTATAGGTCATTTGTTACATAAGCCATTTTCATGCACTTGTGTACTTCAAATGAACTTTCAACCAACATGAAAGTTGCTCCTAGGGACCTCATTTGCATCATAAAACTCAAGTATTGTGTGAATTATGATTGATTATGGACATTTGGTGAGAATTTCAAGTGAAAAATAGACTTTAAAGTGTGATTTCAATTCAATGCATTATAGGCCATCTTCATGTCTTATTTTGATCCAATTCTCTTCAAGATACATTCACAAGCAAAATGCACAAATTGGTTTGGCACATGAGGAGCAAAAACACGGGCATTTTGGCATTCCTTCACAAAGAAGTTTCACATTCAAACTTGCTAATTGGATCCAATGCAAAGCCCAATCCATTTCCAATGTAACATTCAACTCACCAGCTACAAAATTAAGTGGTTTCCATGTGTGTATGCAAGTAATTCATGTGTGCATGAGGAGCTTGCCATTTTGGGCATTTTTTTCAAATTCAGCAAAATAAGGCTTCATGGGCCTTCTAATTGATCAGATATCTATCATATATAAACTAAAAATGCGCCTTGAGAGCTCAGAAGTGCAAAATTGAGTTTGGAGAGAGCAATTTCAGTTTTCAAATTCTCAAAGAAATATCAAAATCTTGTTTCACTTTTCTCTGCAATTCAAGTCCAATTGAAGATCAATTAAGCTTCCTTGAAGAATTTGGAGTGGATCTAGATCATTTGAAGCAAGCTTACACGTCTGAGAAGCACCAACAGAGTGTCTCCATTCAGTAATTTTCCAATCAACTTCTCTCTCATTCTAGGCCATGATCTAGGTTCATACTAGTTGCATGTGAAGCCCTACCTCGTGTAGGCCATGTTTGATCCATTATTGTTCATGTTTTCTTGAGTTTTTAGATGTGCATCTCAAACTTGTTACGTTCGATTCTCTTAATTTGTGAAGGATATGGATGATTGGATCTTGGATTCATGACCTACGCGACTTCAGCTTTCTTTTGATATAAATTTTGTTAAGTTTGGTTGAGGTTTGATGACCTGAACTCCAGCCACCTCGCCGGAGAATAAGACCGGAGCTAGGGCTCCGACGTCTGGTTCATTTGACCTCAGATCTAAGGTGGCTGTTGTTTGACTTGTTGGCCGTGCGTGTGTTATCTTCTCATTAGTTTGACCTGGTGATTTGGCGTTTTGACTCCACATAGATTAAATGAAACACTGCGTTTCATTTAATCAGATATGTTTGGATTAGTTGGGCCTCGTTTGCTGTTGCCACCCCCCAGTTTGTGAGCCCAAGCGCGCTGAACATGATCCCTTTGTATCTGCTATTGCTTATTGCACCTCCCTTGTTTGCTCATTTTATTTTCTTTATTTTATTTTCTGTTTTGCTTTTTAATTATTAAAAATACTTCCAAATATCAAAAAATTCAACAAAAAATATTTCAAACACTTTAAAGTCTTAATTAATTTTTCATAATTTTTAATTTTGATTTTCTTTTATTTTCCAATTTAATTTTAATTTTATGATTGGAAGTGTTTTTAATATGGTTCTTCTTTGATCATGCTTGCTTTGTGGACCATTTGCAATCATCAATGAGTAAGGTTTCTTCTCCACTTTGATGATGGATTGTGGTACTTCTGAGGCTAATTTTGGTAAAGGTTTGACCTATTTTTGTTTGACTTTGTGTTGCTTTTGTTTGACCCTCGCTATTAATTCCATAAGGTGGAGCACCCTAGTTGATCAAATTATTTGGTGATGCCTTGAAAGGAATTTGGTTGGGATGTTTTGGCCTCTGGTTGCCAACTTACTTAGGTGCTTTTTGCATTTTATTTGAGATTTATTGAACATTTCTCCTATTTTTGGTGAACCTTGCAAGTCAAGTCACCCTCGTTGAAGTTCATATAAACTAGTTGACCTAGTTCCTTTGGGAAATGACCTTTGTGGATCCCATATGCATCCTATGCTTCTTGATTCACATTCTTGACATGTTTAGGATACTGGTTTCAACTTTATAGGTCATACATTTATTTGGTTTGTGTTGCAAGTTACTTTTAACCAGGGCTTTCCATTTGCATTTGAATGTTGAAAGTTTTTTGAACTTTGGTTCTTTACCTTGCCCTACTTTGTAACTTGTCTTGGCTTTGTTTCTTCTTTGGTTTGTGAACCTTCTTCTCTTGTTCTCACTTCCGTCCCTTGGACTTTGGAACTCATTCAAGGTGATTTGGTACTCTTTGTTTGTACTTTGAGTTTGCCTTGAATGAGATGCCACTTTGAGAACTTGTTTGTGCTTTCTTTTCGCATGATCAATTTGATGCATTTGGTTGAGATTCTTCTTATGTTGCTTGCTGCCCAAGCCTATTCTCCCATCCTCATCTTGATCATGCCTTCCTCTCTTTCTTATTTGTTTACCTTTTAAGGTTGGTGGTTGATGTTTGACTAGTTGTAGGAGTTATAACTTCTCCCATTTCATCTCACTTTTGCTTGGACTTGTTTAAGTTATTTTGCTTGCATTCCTCTTTTGTTTTGAATCTCTTTGTTTGTTTTCAAGAGGTTGAGATGTGCTTGTGGTGGCTGCTGCCCCACACTTTTTTATTCCCTCTTTTCATTGTGTTGCATTTCATGTTTGCATCCCTTACTTGGTTTTCTTTGCCATGATCCCTTAGGATTCCTAGTCCCATTTGTTTAAGGTGGGAGTAGGAGAGACATTAAGTGTTCAATCCAAGCATGATAACATTAGGGTAGACCTTTCCCCTTCTAATCTCAATCTTAGGAGTACATTGCATGATAACATTAGGGTTGAGTTAGTTTCCCCTTAGTTGTGTCTTCTCTCTTCTCATCTCAAAACTTCTTCAAAACATGTAATAAAGGATAATGAGTGTTATACGCTACGAGCCTTAAGCATTTGGGAAATGATGATTGGGGGCCTCCTCTTAATTGTCTAGAGTGTTTAGCGTATGCCCTTTGGGAGATATGCGACACATTCGCTCTCGAGTCATAGTCTTTAGTGCAACATGAGTTACAAACACAATTCAATTCACTTCTTCTTCATAAAAGACTCAAAAACAAACATCAAACTTTTTTATCCTTCGGGATTAATTGAAAATCATTTTTAAAAAGAGTGTTGTTAACTCTTGGTTCTACCGCAAATAGGTAACGCCAAAGTCTCAAATGGTCGAGCAGCAATACACCTAACTAATAGAACGAAGGCTTAACCCTACTCAGTTAAAACACTTGAACTAATCTGTGGTCGTGTCAGCCCGGACTACGTTTGCTCTGATTTCTCGTACCAGAAGAGGATACGTAGGCACAAGACGGTGATGTCTTGGTGATCAACCATCCCCACCCTTCACCCGTAGTTTTTCGAACTACGTTGACTCTGACTTTCCCATTGCACGAGGGAGTACGTGGGCATAGAGCAGCGATGCTTTATCGAGTCTCTTTTCTTTTCTTTTGTCCCTATGGCCAACCCTTTTAGTTTAACACCCTTTAGATAGATAACAAGCGTGGATCCCATCGAGTATGACGGACATGAGGGGTGCTCATACGTTCCCCTTGCGTAACTGACTCCCGAACTCGAGATTTGGTTGTGATGACCTTTCTTTTCCCTTTTTCGTAGGTTTTCTCTTATCGTTTCCTTTTCCTCTCTTTGGAATAAATAACGAACGGTGGTGACTCTTCTGTCTTTGGCGGCACCTTTTTTCGCAGTAGCGACAGCTGGCGACTCTGCTGGGGACACTTCCCATCCCTTATGCGAGTCAATTCTAGCGCTTGTGTGTTTTATCTTTGGGGTGTGTACATATGTGTATATATGTTGTACTTTACTACATTTGCATTTTACTTTCCGCATTTATATTATCATATTGCTGTGCTGTTGGGTGGTTGTTCCACTGTGTGATAAGCCAAAACCCAGGCTCGATTATAACCATAACATTAGAAGTGGAAGGTAGTGGTGAACCTGTATGTTTGGCATACACTAGTTCCCACGAAATTCGCACTCAGACGAGATTCTCTTTGATGACTATCTTTCCAGTCTGTTTCGGACAGTTGAGAGGATGTTGGTTCTGAGGATTGTTGACTCTGGGGACCGATCATTTGGAAGTCAGCTAAGTGAGGCCGCTTCGTTAAACTATATGCCAAACTAGAAATGGTGAACATATCATTGTTTCTCGAAAGTCTGTGACGCTGATGACCGCATAGGATGCCAGACCTTATCAGAGATAGGTACATACCTGTGAGTGGGGAGGGTTATGCAAGAAACTTTGACCTTCAACCTACCCGGTTTTCTCGTCAGTGTGCACTTTTGGTCCTTGATACAGTGGTTCCTTATATCAGTGCCATGTTATGTTCTCACCGAAGCGAAGCGGTGGTTCTTCTCAGTCAACAACACAACAATCTTGATCCCCTGTTGCATTTGCATTTAACATTGACATGTATTTATGTTGCAGGTGTATATTTTCCTCTCGATTCTAGTGAGCTTATTCCACTTCAGGCATGGAGCCCAGTTTGAAGAAGACTGTTGTGTACAAGTTTCCTACTCCTAACATAGCACCTCAGCTCAGTTTGATTTCTGTTGCTAATCATAATGTGATGGAAGATTTTAAGAAGTCATATGGGAAGCTCTTAGGTTGTGTCTGCAAATCTTCAGTATTTGAATTGGGAGGTCTTCACACCTTGCTTCAGTTCTATGATCCACAGTTGAGGTATTTCACTTTCCCGGGTTATGTGCTGATGCCTACTTTGGAGGAGTTCTCTATGCTGCTAGGAGTTCCTATTTTGGATCAAATACCTTTTTATCATACTGAAGCTGAACCTAATTTGACTAAGCTTGCTAATGCTCTTCATCTAGATGCTTCAGAGTTAGAAGGGAAGTTGGTTAGAAGAAATGGGATGCCTGGATTTCCATTATCTTTCTTGGTTGGTAAAGCTAAACACTTTGAGAAAGAGGGTTGTTGGATTGTCTGTAATGCCATTTTAGCTCTGTGCATATATGGTGTAGTTTTGTTTCCGAATATTCCTGACTTTGTGGATTTGGATGTTTTCCATATTTTCATCTCAGGAAATCCCGTGCCTACACTTCTGGGAGATGTTTATCATTCTATGCATTGCAAGAATGAGAATCGAAGGGGAAAGAATGTGTCTTGCTGTTGACCTCTTTTACACAGATGGTTTGTGAGTCATCTTCCCAAGGTTGTTCCTTTTGTTGACACTGCAGGTATCTCTGAGTGGTTAGAGAGACTTATGGGCTTGACTTCTGAGAACATCGTATGGTTTGACTAAGATCAGTTGGGCATAAAGATTATCTTTAGCTATGGTGGTTTTCCTAACATCCCGTTGATTAGAAGGAAATGAGGTATTAACTACAACCCAGCTCTTACAGTGAGGCAGTTTGGGTATGCTCTGAGGGAACCTCCGAAGGAAGAGGAAATACAGGAATCTCTGTATTTCACTGGCTTGATTAAGAATGAGACCCTGATCAGAGTGGAGAAAGCTTGGAACAAGATTCACCGTAGAGGGAAGGTTTCTTTGGGTAAGAGCAACAGTAGAGCTTATGAGCCTTATATGGTTTGGATTAAGGAGAGAGCTAGGAGATTATTGATGCCATTTCCAGCTTGTGAGCCTTTATATCCTCTAATGATTGAGGAGCCGACTACTGTTGATATCCAGATATATAATCAGCTATGGTTCGAGAAGGAGGAGTTACATAAGGCAAACGAGGAATTGGAAAAAGAGATTATTCAGCTCCGAAGCGAGAGAAATCAAGCCATTTTTTCATCTAAGAAGCAAACTGAATTGGTGAACAAGCTGGGTAGAGAGCTAACTATAGAGATTCGCGCTCGAGAGCGTGTGGGCTTAAATCTGAAGAGCATCATTGATGTTCTTAGTTCCAAGAAGAAAGAGCTGGATAGAGCATATGTAGAGATCTCCAAGTTTAATGACCAATGGAATGCCATTCTAACTAACAACAAGGCGCGAGAAGACGGACAATGGAAACAGATTTCTAAGTTGAAGGCTCAGATCCAGGGGAGAGATGAGAAGGTTATAGCTGAATCCTCGCGCCGACGCGAAAGTGACTGCAGACTGAATGAAGCTCTTGCAACCTTGGAGGACTATAAGTCAAGAGCTGATTTGAAGAGGCCCAAGGTTGATGAAGCGTTTGGTGAAGGCGCTTGGGAGGATTATGCTTAGAGATTGCAGAACATCATTAGCCAGAGAGAGTTGCTCATCCAGGGGTTGGTAGCCAGGCCAGATCATTCAGATATGAGAGAGTTATTGGAGGATTTCCAGGCTCGCCATCATATTTGATATTTTTCTCTCTTTGTAGTCTGTTGTTATGATGTATCTTGACCATCACCAAATTTATTGGCTGAGGTCATTTTGATTCCGTTGTATCCAGTGTTGTGCTATACATTGACTCTAGGCTCTCATCTTATTTATGAGGAGTTTTGCTATGCTTATCTGTCGGCTTCCCATTGTCTTGCTATTCTCGCGGAACTAGAATCGAGGGGGAAAATTTCCCTAACGCATATTTGCATGTCTGCATATTGCATCATTTCTCATTTTGTATCGTAGGTGCTCCGGAACCGTTAACCTTATCTCTGTGGTTTGTTCACTTGTTTCAGGATTGACAACCAAGCGAATCATCGCTACGCTACCAGGGGAAATCAACGCAAGATTATGGATCAGATTCAGGTTGAGCTTCAGGAATTCTGTGATAGGATGACCCAGTTCATGGATATGATGCAAGGGGTCGCCAATGGCCAAGAACAACTAAGAACTTTGGTGCAACCGTTAATTTCTATAGTTGACGGGAGTGGTGTGCTTCATGGTGGAACTGCTGTTGTTCCTCAAAATGACAATGGTACTTCACATGCTAATACTGTTCCTACAGTTGTTATCCCTCCGGGCGGAGGAAATCAGACTGGAGTTCATATTCCCGAACCTACGTGTGCTGTGCATGGGAATACTACCCCTTAGTGGGAGGAGGATGATCAAGAGGATGTGTTCTCTATGAGGGATGTTGGTGCTGGTCTGCCATCTGAGGTAGACAGGAGGTTTAAGTTGCTCGAGGAAAAGATGAAGAGTTACGAGAATCAACACTCTATGGGGTTGGATATGGAAAATTTGGGGATGATCCCAAATTTGAAGGTTCCGCTGAAGTTCAAAGTCCCGGACTTTGATAAGTATAAGGGGATAACCTGTCTGAGGGTTCATCTTCATTCCTACTAACGCAAAATGTCCACCTATTCTGACGATGAGAAGCTGCTTATGCACTTTTTCCAAGACAGTCTTTCTGGTCCGTCTCTAAAGTGGTACATGGGGCTAGAGCCAGTTAACATCCGAAGATGAAGGGATTTAGCTGAGGCGTTTGCTAAGCATTACCAATACAACAGTGATCTGGCGCCGAACATGGTCAAATTAAGAACTTATCACAGAGAAATAATGAATGTTTCAAAGAATACGCCCAGAGGTAGCGTGAATTGGCCGCTAGAGTGCAACCTCCTATGGTGGAGAGGGAGTTGATAGACATGTTTGTTGCCACATTACTGAGGGTGTATTACGAGAAGTTGATCATGACCATGTCAGGGAGTTTTTTTAGATCTAATCATTACAGGGGAAAGAGTTGAGAACAGAATAAAGAATTCAAGTCGGTGAAGGATCCTCAGCTGGAAGAATTAAGAAAAGTTTTGGCAATAAGAGGAGAGAAGGGGAAACCAATGCAGTCTCGAGTTCCCAAAACAGAAACAAGGGTAGAGGTCAGCAGTACCATAAACAGCAACCTCAGGTTGCAAGTATTACAATTCCTGCAGTACCACAACCACAGCAGCAACAACAAAATTATGCTCCTCGCAGATTTCAGGATCAGGGCAGAGCAGTAAACAAGCAGTTTGATGCGCCACCGATGCCATATTCATAGTTGCTTCAACACTTGATGCAATTACAATTGATTCATAAAAGGACTCTGGCTCCTTTGACTGGTGCACCACCACCCGGATATGATGCTAATGCTAGATGTGATTTTCATTCCGGTGCTCCTGGCCATAATATCAACAATGGTAAAGCATTTAAGCATAAGGTGTAAGACCTTATAGACAACAAAGCCATCAATTTCTCTCATGATGCGCCTAATGTCGTGCAGAATCCCATGCCTAATCATGGGGCAGCTGGGGTTAATGCCATTATTGAGGATGAGGGTTTGAACTTTGTAGCTAATGTTGAAGATTTGAAGACTCCGTTGAGTTTTGTAAAAGACAAACTGCTGAGTGGAGGGGTATTTCCTGGTTGTGACAGAGCTTGTGCAGAGTGTTTGATCCATCCTGAGAGATGCGAGAAGTTGAAGAGTCATATTCAGAAGCTGATGAATGATGGTATTCTACAATTTAACAGAGTGTCAGAGAAGAAAGATGAGGAAATAGTTGATGAAGAAAAGAATGAAGTTGCGACAATTTCAATTCCTTACAAGACAATCACTATTTCTGCGCCTCTAAGGCCGCCCACTATCATAATTACCAAAGCTGGACCCATACCCTACGAGAGTACTAAGGCTATTCCGTGGAATTACGGAGCCGAGGTCTACTGTAATGGTCAGAAGCAGGAACTGAAAGGTTCACCGTTGGATTATGTTGACAATCTGGTAGGGACCAGGGGAATAACCCGAAACAGAAGAGTATTTTCACCTCCCGAAGTGAGTGTTGAGAAATCTGATAAAGGTAAAGGAAAAGCGGTGGTCAAAGAGAGTTCTCAGGCTGGTGAGAAAGAGTCCTTGTTGAAGGATGCGGAAGAGTTTATGCGGTTGATCAGGAAGAGTGACTACAAGATTGTAGATCACTTACAGTAAACACCGTCGAAGATCTCCATTCTGTCATTGTTGTTGTGTTTTGAGGCACATACAAATACTCTCTTAAGAACCTTGAATACAACATACGTGCCACATGAGATATCTGTGAATCAGCTCGAAGGAGTAGTGGCACACGTTAATGTAGGTAACGGGTTGGGCTTCATTGATCTAGATTTGACGCCCAAAGGAAGGAATCATAATCTAGCGCTGCATATATCTATCGAATGTAGAGGGGTGTTGTTGTCACACGTGATGGTAGACACTGGGTCATCACTGAATGTGTTACCCAAGAAAGCTTTAATGAAGCTAGACACCCGAGGGATAATGTGCACCCCAAGTGACTTGGTGGTTTGAGCTTTTGATGGGACCAGAAGGTCCGTGTTTGGGGAATTGACTCTTCTGATCCAGGTTGGTCCAGAAGTTTTTGATACTGTGTTTTATATAATGGATATTCAGCCAGCATATAGCTGTCTGTTGGGACGACCCTAGATCCATTCGGCAGGCGCTGTTACGTCAACTCTGCACCAGAAGTTGAGATATATGGTGGGTGGCAGTGTTGTTACTGTTTGTGGGGAAGAAGATATTATGATAAGTCATTTGTCTTCGTTCAAATACGTCGAATTTGACGGTGAGATCCACGAGACGTTATGTCAGGCTTTTGAGACTGTGCATATTAAAGAGAAAACACCGGATGTTGACAAAGTACCTGAGGTTGCCATGTCATCTTTTAAAGAAGTACATGCAGTGGTGAAATCCGGAGCATCTCAGGGTTGGGGCCAAGTTCTGAGCATCCCCAACAAACAAGACAAGTTCGGACTGGGGTACAACCCATCTTCCTCTTCACAGAGCGCGTCGCGCTACAAGGGACCCATCTAATTCACCAGCGGTGGGGTGATCTTTGAGAAGATCAGTGCCGTGTCTGATGAAGAAGAGGATAGAGATTGCGACATGGATTCATGGATTTGGCCATGTATTCCGGGTCAGAGCCTAAGCAACTAGACGGTCAAGGAAGTCATCCAAGTGACTAAAGAAGAGTAATGATTTGTTTTCATTACTATGTGTAGCCCTATGTTCTACCCGGAGCATAGTGGTGTTTGTCTGTAGGGCCTAATCTTTTATGTTTGAACAATCGTTTTATCATGTAATCAAAGGGCGTTTTTCTTGCATTCAAATATTGTGATATCTGTTTTTCTTGTTTTATTTTTAAAAATAAAATGGCAATATAGTTTGTGCTTGTTTGCTTATCATTTAATGCATTAAATCATCATCATTGCAGGTTTCACATTGCAGATGACACCACTCCAGAATCGTCTATGACTCGCTTTGACTTTGATAATCCGATCTTTCAAGCCGAAGAAAAGATTGAGGAAGATGAAGACCCACCTGAAGAGTTAGCCAGGCTACTGAAACAGGAAGAGAAAGTCATTCTGCCTCATCAGGAGGAAATTGAGGTTGTCAACTTGGGTACTGAGGAAACCATAAAGGAAGTCAGGATAGGGGCTGCATTGCAGAGTGATGTCAAGCAAAGATTGGTCGAAATGCTCCGAGAGTATAAGGATATTTTTGCTTGGTCATACGAAGATATGCCTGGTCTTGATACAAATATCGTGATTCATCGCTTGCCTCTCCGTGAAGAGTGTCCACCTGTCAAGCAGAAGCTCAGGAGAACCAGACCGGACATGGCGGTAAAAATCAAAGAAGAGGTCCAGAAACAATTGGATGCAGGATTTCTCGTCGTGATAAACTACCCTACGTGGGTCGCTAACATCGTACCTGTGCCTAAGAAGGACGGTAAGGTAAGGATGTGTGTTGATTATAGAGACTTGAACAAGGCGATCCCAAAGGATGATTTCCCGCTCCCCCACATTGACGTACTTGTTGATAATACCGTGCAGTATTTAGTGTTTTCCTTCATGGACGGGGTTTCCGGATATAACCTGATCAAAATGGCACTGGAGGATATGGAGAAAACAACTTTTATCACACCGTGGGGGACTTTCTGTTATAAGGTAATGCCTTTTGGGTTGAAGAACGTAGGAGCAACTTATCAGCGGGCAATGGTGACGCTCTCTCATGATATGATTCATCATGAGATCGAGGTCTATGTTGATGACATGATTGCGAAGTCATAGACAGAGGAGGAACATCTGGTGAACCTTTTGAAGCTGTTTGAGAGGTTAAGGAAATTCAAACCGAGGTTGAATCCAAACAAGTGCACTTTTGGTGTACGGTCAGGAAAGTTGCTGGGGTTCATTGTCAGTGAAAAAGGAATCGAGGTCGATCCTGGAAAAATAAAAGCAATTCAAGAAATGCCAGCGCCAAAAATAGAGAAAGAGGTTCGTGGTTTCTTGGGTAGATTGAACTACATTACTAGGTTCATATCTCATCTCACACCCACATTTGAACCCATGCTCAAATTGTTAAAGAAAGATCAGGCGGTTGTCTGGAACGAAAATTGCCAAAGGGCATTTGAGAAAATAAAAGAGTATTTGTAGGAACCTCCGATACTGATACCTCCAGTAGCTGGAAGACCATTGATAATGTATCTAACGGTTCTTGAGAACAATATGGGTTGTGTTCTTGGTCAACACGACGAGACTGGAAGAAAAGAGCATGCCATATACTACTTGAGTAAAAAGTTCACAGATTGTGAGTCCAGGTACTTAATGATGGAAAAGACGTGTTGCACACTCACTTGGGCCGTCAAACGCCTGATACAGTATATGCTAAATCACACAACCATGTTGATTTCGAAGATGGATCCGATTAAGTACGTCTTTGAAAAGCAAGCACTTTCGGGAAGGATTGCCAGGTGGCAGATGGTCTTGATAGAATACGACATTCAGTACATTTCCCAGAAGTCCACTAAGGGGAGTGTTCTGTCAGAGTATCTTGCAGAGCAACCGATTGATGATTATCAACCAATGAAATTTGAATTTCCTGACGAAGACATCATGTTTCTGAAGATGAAAGACTGCGATGAGCCACTACCTGATGAAGGTCCCGAGAAAAGCTCCCAGTGGTAAATGATCTTTGACGGTGCTGTTAACTTCTACGGTAGTGGAATTGGGGCAATCATCACGACTCCCCATGGTTCTCATATACCATTCACTGCCAGGTTGACATTTCCCTGCACCAACAACAAAGTTGAGTATGAAGCATGTATCATGGGTATTGAAGAAGCGATTGATTTAAGAATCAAAAACCTTGATATCTATGGTGTTGTACCCCAAATTTTGACCCCTTAGATTCTCATTATCATTTTAGAAGCATGATCATGAATTATCTAACCCTAAATCAGTGCAAGTTCATTATTGTCAAGTTACAGATGAATCAGGGTTCTCGCACCGACAAATTCAAAACAACCAAGGAATGATCAACCAATGATTTGGGCCAATTCAATCATAGAATGAAATCAAAGATAATATCAAAGTCAAATGAGAAGTCAATTTGAAGAAATCATTTCAGAAGCAAGAACAGTGCAATCAGGAGGCCCCGATTAGGGTTTTTTAACTAGTGAAAAGTCAACTATGGTTTGACTTTGATGTTGGAAGGTGTTGTAATGGTTGGATTGAGGTCCATGAAGTTCATATAGACTATTAAAGACTATTCAAGAAGTATCAAAGTCTCAGGATGTCCAGAATGTCAACAGGCGACTCAATCGGCACCAATCGATCGTACGGTTGACCGAAAAGTCAACTCCTCAAATTTTGAGAATTGGAATCCAAGTTGTGAATCAAAGTTGTTCCTTATGTCATAATGGGCTTTCATATCAATTTTCATGATCATTGGGTCAAGGATGAGAGAGTAATCGAGAAATCGGGAAATTAGGGTTTTGAAAAAGGCTAAACCATAACTCCTTAACCACACATCCAATTGAGTTGGTTCAAATATCATTTGGAAGCTCTTGACAAGTCCTACAAAAGTCCCATACTAGTCCACAACCAGAAAATGCATACTTTTTGAGATAGAAGCAAAAACATTCCTAGAAGGGAAAATAACTTAGAAAATTTCTAAGTTATTTCCACTTTAAAAGCTTGTGTGCAGCCAACTTAGAGAGGATTTTTCACATAGTTCCAATTGGAGTTTGATTTCTTGGCAAACATGAATGTTTTAGAGCTATGTGAGGGCTTTCTAAATTGTACTAGAACATCTCAAGAGGAGTTATGAGCAGAAAGTTACATAGGTGCAAAGTTGGAGGTTTCACATGTTAAGTCCCACATTGGCTGAATTTTCAAGATTGATTTACCTCACTAAATTTGCCATTTTTTCTTGATCTAACTTGTTGTATGTGACATATAATATGTGTGTAGCATGTTAGAACAGAAAGTTTTCATAGAAACATCATAAAATTGAAATTTGGAGTTTCATTGCCAAAGTTGAAAATGTGGACTTTTCAAAGCATGAGGTGGAAAGTGAAATCTGATCCAACCCCTTTCCTACACTTCCTAGCATGCTATGAATCTCAGAAAAACATCATTATGCTTGGCCAATTGCCCTTACATCAGAACCAAGAGACAAAACCCTCCAAGAGGGGTTTTTGCAAAATATCTCAAGGATTACTTCATGGTTAAGTAAAGTCTCTAGTAAGCTCCTCAACCCATTTCCCTATAAATAGAGACCTCCCTCACCTCATTTCCAACACAATTAATCTGATAAAAACCATAGAGAATCTCTATTATCCCAATTTCCACCCCTTGCTTCAAATTCTCAAGAACACTAAAATCCATGAAAACACCAAAAATGGTCATGAAGTGAAATTTGTTCAAAATCATTTCCACCCTTTCAAACACCCCAACAACCCTCCATACACCCTATAAATATCATATGGGAGGTGTCTAGTCCTTTGAACCACCAAGAAAACTCAAAAATCAAAAAGTCAATCTCATACCTAGCTTACTTTGACCAAAAGCCATAAAAATCACCAAAGTGAGTTCTAAACCTTTCCTTGAGGTTGTGATCACTTAGACACCTCACAAACAATATATCTCAACTGTCAAGAGCCTTAGAAACCATTGGAAACTCATAATTCTCATTTTGGCATCATAAGTGGTTGTTTACTTAAGCTTGAAGCAAGGTGCAAAAGCAAGGAGGTGAAGTTAAGATCTCTGGTTTTTCTCAACTTATTTAGCTTGCTTGAAAGATCATCAACAGGTATGTAACTTGTCTCTATTAGCTCCTACATCATTTTCATGAAAATTGCATTTTTGAGTGTTTGGTAACATGTGATGAATCTGAGCATTTGATAAGTTTCATGGCCTACTGTTTTTAATAAGTGATAAAAATCTCATGAAGTGTTGGCATAAAACCTATTTTGGTCATGTTTGTTTTGCTATTCTCATCAGTATGTTAATCCCAAGCATTATGAGAAAGTGATTTAATGCTTATGCTTGCTACAGCAGATGTTGAGATCCTGTTTGTGTTTTGATACTTCATGGATCTGTTGGAATGATCATGACTGCTTGATATGTGAATGTTGTGATCTACTATACCCTGTTTATGTTGATTAAATTATCACTTTGCCTTAACATGCTGTTACTGCCATAAAATTCAAAAACCTGATGCTAATGTTTCCTTGCTTGTCCTGCTGTAATTTGTTTTGTTCATGACACTGTCTATATTTGCAATTCATGGAAAAAGAAATATGTTTGATCTTCAAAGAAAATCATGATATGTTTACTTCAGGATCTTAAAGTAATAACAGGTTTTGTTTCACAACTTTTGTTTGAGAGAGGTTTGGATTAATCATTGAACATTCATACTGCTGTTTGAATTTGCTTTAATAAATCAGTTTGCTGCTAGTAGAGCAGTTGTTAACATGAACATATCCAATTTGATCATTACTGTTCTGGCTGCTCAAATTGCTTTGATCTGTAATAAGCAAACCTGTTTCTATTTTGAGTAACAGCATCATGGCATTCATGACAAATCTGTTTTAGGACTCTCAAATGATCAAAAGTATTTGCACATCCATATTTTGTTCTTATATTGATATGAACTTTGGATATGCTAGCTGCTGTTGGTAAGTTTCCATCCTTTTTGTCATCTCATATCATGCTTGACAGGTATTTGTACCATCATCACTCACACCATCATTCTGCACAAACTGATTCTTTACACCAAAATCTCACACCAAAATCTCATTTTGAGCATGTCACATTTACCATTTAAAGTATGTTAGCACAACAGTTTGAACCTCAAAGCTGTCATCTCAAAATTTCATGTTTTCAAAACCAACTTTGCTTGCACATCAAGCCACAACTTGGCATTTTTTGCATAAATTCAATTTTCATTGAAACCACTTCACACACATCTCACTTTTGACATTCTTAAGAGGTTAGAGTCATCTTTTTGTTCAGAACCACATTGCTATGAAAATCCACCTTTCAAATGGTCACTTTTTAAACAAATAGCTACACCACTAGACTAGTTTTGAAGCAGGCTTGTTTCTGAGCAAAGTTATGAATCATACATCTCATATTAACCATTTCAAAAGTGTTGGCAGGATCCTTGTGCACTAAAGCTGGTTGTCTTGAAACTTCACTCTTCAAATGTTCATTTCCTCACAAAGTAACACACCACAACATCATTTCTTGCATCAGTTTATGTTTCATTGAAATGCTTGATCTAACACTTCATATTTGATAGTTATAATGCATTTGTATGATCACATAACATTGAAACCAACTAAACACCAATCTGCACCACATAATGCATGATCACTCACAAAAAGCACTTTGAGAGCCACATCACCACACAATTGTTCCAGTTCTTGTTTTTTCACATACACACACTTGAAATCATGTATTGAATGTGTCTACAAGATTTCTTTGATCCCTATTGCCTTGTGTTGCGGTGAAAATCGGATATCAAGCTATTGAATTAACTTGAACCTTAATTCTTTTACAACCGGACTTTAATTTATCCAAAGGAAAGGTCTAAAGAAAGAAAGAACCTTTTGCGCGATGTTATAACAACGCTAAGAGATTCGGGGATCGGGGGTTGGTTATGCATAGGGTAGGTATTTCACATCCTAAACATCTGTAGTACTCTACAGGAACCTTTTGTTTGTTTGTATGCTAAGTTTGTTAAATATTTGCTAAGGTTTGGGTATTGGGTAAAAAGGTGAAGGTTATGATAGATGAAGACCTAAGATTGTTTCTAAGTTTGCTCGCAAAGACATCGCGTCCTCTGCCTACGTATCCTAACTAGGATAGAATCAGAGCAATCGTAGTTCACCTTACTAGGGTTGAAGAACGCTTGATTGCGATCAAGGTTCAAAGGGGAACAAACATTATAATGTTTGTGTAGAGTTTCACAAAACTCTCTATGTCTATGTTGTAACACTCAAAGGGGGAAGTAAGTGATCATATCCATGATCCTTACATAGAGTTAACAACTCTATCCTAGAGTTCTATTTGTAAACACTCCTAGTGAGGGGGAAGGTTGCTCGTCAAGATATCGCATCTTGTGCCTACGTATTCTCATTGTCCCATGAGAAATCAGAGCGGTCGTAGTTCGGGCTCGAACTAAGGAATCAATTGGTTCTTTCCAGAATAAAAGAGGGGAAGGTTCTATCCAGACCTATGAGTTTATATCCTATTAGTTCTATCCAGACCAAAAAGGGGGTTAAGGCTCTTTCGAGGCCTATGAGGGTATTGAGCTATCTATGATCCAAGGGTCAATAGAGAGACTTTCCTTTGGAAGGGAAGAGATGAGGCAACTTGGATGAGAACTAAAAAAGTTTCATCACTTGGGGAAGAAATAATTAACAAAGTAATCAATACTTTAAACAAAAGGGGCATGGTTACAACCAAAGATCATGTATCTTAACAAAGATGAAAGCATATCTTAACAAAGATTAAAGGTATATCTTAACAAAGATTGAAGGTAACAACCACATGTATCGATGACAATCAAATACAAGCAAATTAGTTTAACCTCATAATTTAGGAGGAATAAACATTCATGGTAACAACCAACAAAAGGATGAAATCTCAATATGCTAACAAACATAAATACATACCCATAAATCTTACAAGATAAACATGGTATAAAGGGTAAATTAAATCGAAACACGAGGTAACGACTTGAGAGTGAATTTATTAACAAATATACTCAAGTATTGTTGAGGTAATCAATCATGAGATTTCAAATTACTAAACAAAACTAGACATTATAAGAAAGATTTTGCAAAAAGAATGGATTAAATCTGACAAAAAATAAATAAGTTATGAACGTTTGAAAATTGATATATTTCATGATAATAAAATAAACAAACCAATAAAAGAATGGGCATAGGTGGGGATTGAACCCACGCCCTAGTGTTTACAAACACACAAATTCACCACTGGGGCACACACGCGCGTGCTGAAAGAAAAAGGAAAGAATGGATAATGTAACATAACATGAAAAAAGGAATAAATTAAGGCAAAAATGCCTCGCTGGGGCTCGAACCCAGGACACAAGGCATGAGGGGCGTTTTTATGGCAAGGCAAGAACCACTGGGGTGGCGATACATCCGTTATGTAAAGCCACCCCATAAATATATGTAGTATGCTTGGCAACATTTCTGGGCAAATAAAACAAAGCAAGCAAGGCAGATACGGATTGGATCATAACTTCATCAAATCAAAATCAAATTCAGCAAAATTAAAGTCTAACACACTTGAAATTGAACAAGGATTACAATGGTGCCCATAATTTTTCAAAACCATGCTCACACCAAGGAACACGATGGTAAATGCAAGAGTGGTGTTTCAAATCTCACATGATTAAACATAACAACAACAAATGAGGTCAAGTGCATATAACACATATCAAGGACAGTAAGATCAGTTGGTAATCAAAATCTGTCATAGCCAAGTAGAACTCCAAACTCTCCAAGCATTAGTTCATAAACATCACAACTACTGGCAGTGGAAGTAAGTGGTGTGAAAGAAAAAAACTTATCAACCCAGGTCAGCACATACCAATGCACCACAAGTCACACCAGGTTCAAAAACTTGGCCTTACAACTATCCTCTATCTCTGATCCCCCCCTTAGGCTGGTTTAAGTCAGAATTGAGGTACTTCCAGTCATCTTTCATTCAACATTTCGTAGCAGTCTCCCTGCTTCTCAGCATCAATCCACCCCCCTTTACTTCAGACTTAGTCCTCCTTCATGCCCTTAATGAAACTAGACTGGTACAGTTTTGATCTATCTAGTAACCTCTAAATAAGACTTGCATGAGAAAGCTCACCCATGCTCCAAAGAAATGCCTCCTCATGATATGTTGTTGGTGCCTGCCAACATTACTGCATTTGGCTCTGCTGCACCAAAATTAGTGACAATCTTTGAACAAACTTCTAAAGCCAACTAAAGATTAGCAACACACCCCACAGTCTCTACTTCCTATGAAGTTACAGAAATGTTCAGCCTGCTAACCAAGTGTCAGTCATAGCTGGAACTGCTCTTGTGATGGTAACAAGTCCTCTTCAAAATCCACTCAAATTCTCATACTGTAACAAAGCAATACAAATAACTAATGATGGAATTCATCAGTTAACTTTAGTCTAACAAAGTACAATCCTACTTCTTGAATGCTGAGACCAATAATAAACCAAAAGATAATTCAACTTCAGCTTTGGGATGTCAACTATCCACAGCAGTAGATTAACCAATCTGAGGCACATCCTCCTAATCTAAGGGTGACAACCTTCCTTTGTATCAAAATCAAAATCTCTTCCATACTTGCATACAAACAGAAAAGTCCAACAAAGAAACTCACCTTCTCAAAACTGCCTTACTCCAAACCAACAGAAACTGTTCTTCAACAAAACCAACTATACAACCCTATAACAGCAATCATGCTATAAACTGCCAACATCTTACAAAATAAAAATCTAGATAAGAGTAAAACCTGGTAGCAACTATGGATAAAAACCCTATAACCACTAATCTAAATTGCTCACAGACCCTCAAGGTAGCATGTAAAAGAGAGTTACTCACCAAGAGCTTGTTACAACAGCTACCAACCTAATGGGATTCTAAAGTGGTTAGGCCTTCAAATACCTTTGCAATGGCTGAAAAGAAAGTTGATAATCCTAGTCTAGAATAAACATGGATGCAGACCTCACTCCTACAACAGGCCTAAACCTCTAGTCTTGGCAGAGGTGTCTTAAGCCATCAAACTCAAAAATCAATCAGTATAATAACACAAGAATCTAAATCCAAATTATCAAACTAATAACAATCCTAAAATTACAAGTTAGGGACAATGATCTACAATAAAATGGTAGCTAAAGGATTGCTATTAAAAGGCCAAGGGTAACTGTCCTACAAGGTTGGTAATAACAGACACATGAGGCAAATGGTAACATCAACCAAAGACTCTCCTGCCACAACAAGAATCCGCCAGTAGTCTAATGCAACCTCAAGCCAAACTGTGGTGACCAAAACCCTCCTCACACTCCCCTCTTAAGCCTACACCAGTCCTCAACAACACTTAGAACAAACAAAAGCCACAACAAGTCTTAAAACTAGACCTAGCCAACTGCTAGCCATGTGGCAATAAACACACAAACTAGCTAAGGCCATATTCTATAGGTCACAGACTACCAACCCTAACAATGCTAAACTGAGCAGAAACCAAGAAAAGGTTCAGGCTTACGAAAATCAAATTCAAACCAATTCATACTTCTCATGACAGTTAGTGTTTTCCTAACAAAAATCTAGCATATAAACAACAACTGATGCAAGACAAGGTGGTAATAGCAACAATGCTTAATAAATCAGCAAGTCATTTTTTTTAGAACAAACTGACTACACCCCCACACTTTCTCTTTGTCAACTTAAAGTAGAACTGACAGTAACAAAAGAACAACAAGGATGTTAAAACACCTACAAATGTAAATGGTAAGAAAAACTAGTCTCATCATGATATTGAAAGTGAGTAAATTATGCAGCAACAGATGGACTGTATGATGATAAATTCAAACATGATTCCACAGCCTACAACATCACTAAATATTAAATTCCAACTGCTCTGCCCTATACATGATATTGCCAAGCTCAAATACTAGCACACTCAAAGTAAGCTTCTCATATAGTTGAGATTCAAAGGTAACCAACATGACAATCATGACAAATCAAAACTTTCAAGTTCAAAAAAAAATCAAACATGTATGGATGACATTCATGTAAAGAAAATGATTTATTAGTACTAACCTCTTGTAGATCCTTCTCAACAGCACCAAACAAGAATTCCTCTTTCAAGCCTATTGACAGTCTTCCTCCTTTTTGAAGCAAAATACGATTTTGTAGACAGTTGAGGAAATGTGCTTCACCAATAATTTCCAATGCTTTGGATAGTTATATCATGACATATGTGAGGTGTGTGTATGGTTTTAACAGATGAAAAAGACCCAGGTAGTGATTTGGCTCTTATGATGCCTAAAAGTCAAAATATGGGGTGTGAGAGTTGACTTTTAGATTGGTGGCTTTTCTGAAAAATGTAACAATGGGAACACCTTCAAATGGCCATTTTAAAGTTGTATGGATGGTCTTTGAAGTGTTTTTGGTTTTAGACAAAGGATTGGCATGAAAAGTGAAAAGTGACTAAATTGGTGTTTTTTGTGATTTTTCTTCTTTTACAAGCAAGAAGGGAAAGAAGGAGAACTAATGCTTAGGATGCTTGAGATAGTTCTGGTGTGGTTTGAAGATGGTGAGGATGCCTCTATTTATAGGAGGGATGAGGGTGAGGGCAGCTTGGTAATTTCTATTGTTGGAGAGATTTTCATGATGTTTCTTTGAGAAATCTTGCAAGATCTTTGTGGCAGCCATCTTCACATCAGCTCCAAGGCTCTATGCAAGCAAATGGCAATTAGAGAGATGGCTGAGGTGATAGGAGAGAGTCCTTGCTGCTGCTGTCATGATGTGGGAGGAAAAGTTTCTCTTTCCTTTCACAAAGAATGATTATTATAATGCCTACTTGCTCCAACTTGCTTGGCACATCATTTCAATATTTTTTCCTGGTTTTCTATCCATTAATACCTCATATTATCAGATTGCAACATGATCCAAGGGTGGAGAGTGGTTGGAGATGAAAAATTCTGATTTTGAGAAGTTGGACCAAGTGGATTTCAAGTGTGGCAGGCCCAAATTCAAGGCATCATAACTTCCTGCTCACAAACCCTTTTGAGGAGTTCTTGCACTTTTTAGAAAGCCCTTGTGTTGCTCTACAACTTTCATGTTTTAGTAATTTCCAAATTCTTGATGGAACTGGGTTAAAAAACCCCTTAAAGTTAGCAAAAAACAAGTTTGGATGCAGCCAGATTTTGAAAAATCCACTAAGTGTTTTGTACTAAAAAGATGATTTTGATGATAACTCCAATTCCATGCATTTTCTGGGAGTGGACTAGTATAGGACTTTTGTAGGACTTGTTAAGAGCTTTCCGACGAGCTTTGAACCACTTCAATCGGGTGTGCGGTTAGGGAGTTAGGCTTTAGCCCCTTTCGAAACCCTAATTTCCCGTTTTTCCAATTACTCTCACGTCTTTGGTCCGATGATCATGAAAATTGATATGTAGGTCCCTTATGACATAAGGAAGAACTTTGCTTCACCACTTGAAGTCAAATTCCTAAAACTTGAGGGGGTTGATTTTTCGGTCAACCGTACGATCAATCGGCGATTACCGAACTGTCTGTTCATGTTTCGGAGCTTCCAAGACTTTGAAAATCTTTGAGGGACTTCACTAAGCCATATGCAATTTTTAAACCATAATTTTATCTTTGAATTATTCCCCGAGTCTAAAGTCAGACCACAGTTGACTTTTTAACTCGCAAAACCCTAATTGGGTGCCTTAAACTGCACTGCACCCCATCTGTGGGTGATTACTTCAAATTGAACTCACACATGGCCCAATATGATACTCTTGATTTTATTTCATGAATGATTCATCCCAAAGCAATGGTTGCCCAATCCTTGAATCCTTCGATTTTATCAGTACGGAGCCCCGTTTCATCTGTGTCTTGACAAAATACACTTTGAAACTTGTTAATGTTAGATAAATAAATGCATATGATATGAAGAGGATATAAGGGGTCAAAATTTGGGGTGCAACAGATGCCCCTATTTAAATATTTGCACTCGATGGTAATGAGAGATGACAATCCTCATGAAATCGTGTGAAAGGTATTTAAATATAGCAAACCAGAAATTTTGTCCCTTAGATCCGATGATATGCAAAAGGACAAATGCGATCATGCCATGAATCTAAATGATGTCATATGATGCTTGAATGTAAGACAGATGCGGACACACGAGTAAATAAATAAAAAACGGCGAAACGACGAGTAACTACTCACGAGGACCCAATACACTGGGGAAAGATTCCGAGCGAAGTAAGCGAGATAGTTCAGACATGACCAATGATGTTTGTTCAAGGGAATCTTTCACGCAGGGGACACAAATTCCACCAGGGAAGACACATCTTCATTGAGGAGAGGAGATACGAACCTCACTGGGGATAACCAGATGAGAAATTTCCTATAGCGAAGAGTTCAAACGGGATCTTCAGGAAAATATTAGAAACAAGACCAGATGCACCGGGGATGCTTGTATCCACTAGACCTCCGAGACTCGACTGGGGAAAGCAAAAAGCTTCAAAGGGATATTGGCGACGTCCAGAACAACAAACGGTCTTTTTTCAAGGTGCTAGTTACCACTAGACTTCCTGGGGTGATGGTGACGACCAGAACCAAAGTTCCAATTACAATTGGGAATTCCAAACGATATTGATAAAAACACAGGACTTCGGTTGGGGAAGTTGGTAACGATCAACTTGTAACAATTAGCTTTCAAGCAATGCTAGTGACTACTGGACTTAGAGGAGACTGGTGATGACCAAATCAAAGGGTACCAATAACGATTGGATTTTAACAGATGGAAATTGGTAACGACCGAATCAAAGGGTACCAATAACAATTGGATTTTAACAGATGAAATTGGTAACGACCGAGTCCCAGGAGACCAATGACCATTGGATTTTCACAGAGTTTGGTAACGACCAGACCAAAGTGGTGATAACAATCTGATTTAAACGATACCAATAATCATTGGACTTATGGTAACTGGTGACGACCAAGTCCAGGGGTATACCAATAACAACTGGTACTGGATACGGCTAGTGAAAACTAGATTTTTCAAGCAATGCTAGTGACCACTAGACTTAGAAAGATTGGTAATAACCAAATCAAAAAGCCACCAATAACAATTGGGTCTGAAGGTAACACTAGTAACTACTAGATTCAAAAAGACTGGTAATAGCCAAATCAAACAGGTACCAATGACTATTGGATTCCAGGCGATGCCAATAATTATTGGACTTTTTAGGGAATTTTGGTGACGACCAACTCAAGTACCAATGACCATTGGTTTTAGAAGGCAATACTAGTAACCACTAGATTTTTTAGCAAAGATTGGTGAAAACCGAATCAAAAGGGCTCCAATGACGATTGGTTGGTTTTATAACAGAATCAGTGACGACTGGGTTTGGAAAATTGCTGGTGACGACCAAACTACTGTACCAAACATAGTTAGTTCTGAATACCTGCTAGTGACCACTAGTCTTTCAAAGTTTGTTAGTGATAACCCAATCGAAGGTGACAATTGGTAATAACCCCCTGTTTGTATAAACCAAACATTGCTAGTCACCACTACTCTCCCAGAACAAAAATAAGGAAATCCCAGGGTGCCAACTCTAAAACGAACTTGTAACAACAAAACAAAGATAAAGGTAACGACAAAAGGACCTCGACGGTGGGAATGCAAACAAATGTGTATGCTAGCATGATGCTGTATGCAAGACACAGAACAACCCGGAGGGACAAAAGAAAATCCAATAAAGAGGGAACTTATCACGCTGAGCTTCAAAATGCCTCAAATCAGGAGACACTTCCTTCTTTGATACAGATAACGATTTTTCCTCAGTAATGTCCCCCATAATCTTGCAAGGAAGAAGTCTTACCTTACTAGCTAGAATTTCTATCGGACGTATTTATCTCGGTCAAAGACAACAGCGATTTCCACAACTTCAAGAACTGTGTAATATCATCATATTACCTTTGGAACTCTTCAATCATTTTGTCAAATTGTGCTTTCTCCTTCTTTCTTTTTAAATCAAGACTTAGGTTTTTCAAAACACTTTGCTTTCATAAAAAATTCTTATTAACAAATAAGTGAAATTGCATAACAAAGATAGCAGATCATAACAATGATTTGGCCAAAAAGAGAACTGATTTTATTGATGGACAAGAACTTTACAAAAGACAAAGCCTTGGGGATTTAAAAGTTTTGAAAAACGGCAACAGAAAAGATTACAGAATCCCATAATGATTTGGTCCTTCCGACTATCAGTTCACTTGTTTTGCTGCTTCTGACGAGAACAACAAGCTTTGACCTTTCTTCTAATACTCTGCACAGGAGTCCGCCCCAGCGTCCGTCATCTTTCAAACATTGGGTTTTTCTTGTCGAGGCATTGAGATCCTCCTTTTATGCATTCCGTTTTCAGGCGTAGTATTTTCTTACTGCGTCCGAGTTGATGGGATACTTGAGTGATTCGCCATCCATGGTTTCGAGAATCAGAGATCCTCTGGAGAAAACAGTCTTCACAACGAAAGGGCCGTCGTAGTTGGGCATCCATTTGCCACGTATGTCTTTTTGTGTAGGTAGGATTTTTCTAAGCACCAGCTCTCCTTCCCTATACTCTTTGGGACAAACCTTCTTATTGAATGCCCGAGCCATCCTTTGTTGATAGATTTGACTGTGACACATGGCCGTCATTCTCTTTTCGTCGATGAGATTCAACGAATCAAATCTTTCTTTTATCCACTCGTCTTCATCCAACTCTGCTTCCGTCAAGATCTTCAAGGAAGGTATTTTGACTTCAATGGGTAGCACTGCATCCATCCCGTACACTAAGGAAAAGGGAGTTGCCCCTGCCGAAGTGCGTACTGATGTCCGGTAGCCGTGCAAAGCAAATGGTAACATCTCATGCCAATCTTTGTAAGTCACGACCATTTTTTGTATTATCTTTTTGATGTTTTTGTTTGCAGCTTCAACTGCGCCATTCATCTTAGGTCTGTAAGGGGACGAGTTATGATGCTTGATCTTAAAGTCGTCACAGAGTTCCTTCATTGTTTTGTTGTTCAGATTCGACCCGTTGTCAGTGATGATCTGGTTAGGGATACCATATCGGCAGACAATTTCCTTTTTGATGAAGCGTGCGACCACCTGCTTCGTCACATTCGCATATGACGCTGCTTCCACCCATTTGGTGAAATAATCAATTGCGACAAGGATGAAGCGATGGCCATTAGAGGCTTTAGGCTCTATTGCCCCGATCATATCTATGCCCCACATTGCAAAAGGCCAAGGTGACGTCATCACGTTGAGAGGATGTGGAGGGACATGCACTTTATCAGCATAAACTTGACATTTATGACACTTTCGAGCGAAGAGTATGCAATCCGTCTCCAAAGTTAACCAGAAGTAACCCGCTCTTAATATTTTCTTAGCCATGGTGTGGCCATTTGCATGGGTGCCGAAAGTTCCTTCGTGTACCTCGGCCATTATGAGATTCGCCTCATTTTCATCAACGCATCGGAGTAAGACCATATCATGGTTTCTTTTGTACAAGATGCCATTGCTGATGAAGAATTTAGATGACAACCTCCGTATCGCTCTTTTGTCAATTGTGGATGCGTCAGCGGGATACTCTTGGTTTTGAAGGAAATTCTTGATATCATGAAACCATGGCTTCTCCCCAAGTTCTTCGTCTATTGCCATGACGTATGCGGGTACTGTCCTTCTTTCGATGCGAATCAGAGGTGCTTCGTTAACAAACTGGACTTTCCACATGGATGCCATCATGGCCAATGCATCGGCAATGTGATTTTCCGCCCTTGGTACGTGCTTGAAGGTAATTTCATCGAAATACTCAGCCATCTCTAGGATGTGGGTCTTATAAGGAATCAATTTTTCATCCCTGGTTTCCCATTCCTCTTTGAGTTGGTATATCACCAAAGCAGAATCACCAATTACTTCCAAGATTTTGATACGGAGATCAATGGCAGCCTCCAATCCTAGGATGCAGGCTTCGTATTCCGCTATGTTGTTTGTACAAGAGAAACAGAGTCGGGCTGTGACCGCAGTGTACCCTCCAGTTGGATTTTTTAGAACAGCTCCGATGCCATGTCCATTTTTGTTTGACGCTCCGTCGAACATCATCTCCCAACGGGACCCTGGCTCGGGACCTTCCTCTGGACCAGGCTCTGGTTTCGTGCGCTGAATATACATCACATCTTCATCGGGAAAGTCGAACTTGAGCGGTTGATAATCCTCCATAGGATACTCTGCAAGGTGTTCTGACAAAATGCTCCCTTTGATGGATTTCTGAGCAACGTACTGGATATCATATTCTGATAGGAGCATATGCCATCGGGCTAATCTTCCTGTCTGAGCTGGTTTCTCAAAGATGTACTTGATGGGGTCCATCTTAGAAATCAGCATCGTAGTGTGGCAAATCATGTACTGCCTCAGACGTTTAGCAGCCCATGCCAACGCACAACAAGCTTTTTCCAGGGGAGAGTAACGACTCTCACAATCAGTGAACTTCTTACTTAGATAATAGATTGCATGTTCTTTCTTCCCTGACTCATCAGTCTGGCCCAAGACACAGCCCATCGAACTTTCTAATACGGTCATATACATGAACAAAGGCCTTCCAGGTACCGGAGGAATCAGCACTGGAGGTTCTTGCAAATACTGCTTGATTTTGTCGAACGCCGCCTGGCAGTTTTCATTCCATACCACTATTTGATCTTTTCGTAACAACTTGAAGATCGGTGTGCAGGTAGGAGTCAGGTTGGAGATGAACCTGGAGATGTAATTCAAACGTCCAAGGAAGCCTCTAACTTGTTTCTCAGTTTTAGGAGCAGGCATCTCCTGAATCGCTTTAACCTTGTCAGGGTCTACCTCAATTCCCTGCTGACTAACGATGAAACCAAGTAGCTTGCCTGAGCGAACTCCGAAGGTACATTTGGCTGGGTTTAGTCTCAATTGATATTTTCGGAGTCTTTCAAATAGCTTTAGTAGATGATCCAAGTGGTCTTCTTCACTTTGGGATTTTGCAATCATATCATCCACGTACACTTCGATTTCTCTGTGCATCATATCATGAAATAGTGTGACCATAGCTCTCTGATACGTTGCCCCTGCGTTCTTCAAACCAAAAGGCATCACCTTATAACAATAGGTGCCCCATGGTGTGATGAAAGTTGTTTTTTCCATGTCTTCTGGATCCATTTTTATCTGATTGTAACCCGAAAATCCATCCATGAACGAGAACACTGCAAAGCTTGCCGTGTTATCCACCAAAGTGTCAATATGTGGCAACGGGAAATCATCTTTCGGACTTGCTTTATTTAGATCCCTGTAGTCAACGCACATCCTGACCTTGCCATCCTTTTTCGGGACCGGTACAATGTTGGCCACCCATTCTGGATACTTGGATACTGCTAGAAAACCAGCATCTATTTGCTTTTTGACCTCATCTCGGATTTTAAGTGCCATATCTGGTCTCGACCTGCGAAGCTTTTGTTTGATCGGAGGACATTCTGGTTTCAGGGGGAGTTTGTGCATGACAATGTCAGTATCCAAACCTGGCATATCTTGGTAGGACCAAGCAAATATGTCAACAAAATCTCTGAGGATTATTATTAACTTGTCTTTGATTTCTGGCTTTAATGACGCCCCAACCTTGACTTCTCTTTTGTCCTCTTCTGACCCCAAGTTGATGACTTCTGTCTGCTCTTTATGGGGCTGGATATAATCATCTTCGTGCTCAGCTATTCTTTTTAACTCTTCTGGGACCTCTAACTCTTCTTCGTTCTCTTCTTCAGCTTGAAAGACGAATGAACCGCTAATAGAAGGAACCGAATGATCATAGGATTCTGTGGTTGATGGGGGTATTCTGCATGTTTTATTTAGGAACAATTAGGCACTCACACACAAACATGCAGATGAAGGGTGGTTTTTATTATTTTCCAAAAGAGATTGCCATTTTTCCAAAAAAGAGTGAAAGTGATGTGCAAACAAATAACAAGAGTTTTAACAAAAACACTTTTTCATTAATGATTTTCAATTTTTGCAAAGTGGCCCAGTACAAAATAATTCACAGGTCTTGGGCAAGACCGAGAAATTTTTAAAGAAAGACACAAAGCTAACAGGCAGAATGAATTACTCTAAAGGTAAAAAGATGGGAACTTCCACAGCCTCCCAATTGCGCAATGCTCCTCCTCCTCTAATTATTAGATGATCCAGATTACCGTCCTCATTTCCAGAAATAATGGCATTAACTTGTACACCGCCGCTGGTGAATATCTCTTTTAAGGACTTCTTCCTCATGGTGCTTTCTTCCGGCTCGCCTTCCGGAGTTGGTTTGTAACCCAACCCCTGTCGATCATTCTTGGCCCGAGCATTGACTTCGATGACCTCTCCCCAACCCAGTGGGACTCCGGCTTTCAGTGCTGCTTTAATACTTTGAGCAGAGGTAAATAAAGGTCTTTGGGTTATGTCTGATTCATCCACTAGAACAGCGTGAGCTATTTCTAGTGCTTGGAAAGCTGTTTCGAGAGAGTCTTCATCAGCCTCAATATACCGGAAGGATGACAAGTTGCTTACCATCAAGTCCTCTTCTCCATGGACAATGACTAGTTGGTCATTTACAACAAACTTCATTTTTTGGTGGAGCGTGGAAGTGACAGCGCCAGCTGTATGAATCCAGGGTCTTCCCAATAAGCAGCTATAAACCGGATTTATGTCCATCACCTGGAAGGTGATTTCAAAGATTTGTGGTCCAATTAGAATAGGGAGATCAACTTCTCCTATCACGGTTCTCCTGGATCCGTCGAACGCTTTGACTATAAGAGAGGTTGGTCTCATGGTAGCGCCTTCATATGCCAGCTTGGCCAAAGTTCTTTTAGGCATTACATTGAGTGCTGACCCAGTATCAACAAGAACTCGGGACATTGTGTCCGCTTCACACTTGACTGATACATGCAAGGCACGATTGTGCTTGCGCTTCTCAGTCGTTAGGTCATTATCATCAAAGCTCAAAGTGTTGCAGGCAGTGATATTTGCTACAACGGAGTCGAACTGCCCCACTGTTATATCTTTAGTGACGTGGGCCTGTGTCAGGATTTTGAGTAATGCCTGGCGATGTGCTGGGGAACTTAAAAGCAAAGCCATGACCGAGATCTTGGAGGGTGTCTGATTCAATTGGTCCACCACCCTATAATCGCTTCGCCGAATGATTCTCAAGAATTCTTCTTCATCGTTCTTGAGACTTTCTTTTCTTTTAACTAAGGGCTCTTTGTCGGTGGTTGTCTCCGGAACAGGCTTCTGAGGAACAGGCGTCTTTTGAACGGGAACTGCTGGTGGAGGAGCCTCGTTGTATATTCGAGGTTGATAGACACGACCACTCCGAGTCATTTTGCTTCCACCGGCGATATTGGCCACACTTACTGGTTTCTTTTCTTTGAAAATCCCTTCACACCATGAATAATCTTGCTTTAGTGTCACGGTTCTTGGGCGAGGCTGGAATCCTCCTCTTGGCTCAAACCTAGTCTGTCCTCTCCCGAATTTCGGGGGTTCGTCATCACGAAATACTGGCCGAATATTCTTGTAGTTTTTGTTACTGTCAACATCTCTGAACCCGTCTCCCTTGTTGGATTCTCTTGGTATGTTAAACACAGGCTCGATGACTGCCACATCTTCTTCCTTTTTTCGGTTAGCGATTTCTATCATTCCTTGTTCAATCATAGCTCGAATATCCTTTTTCACAGCGTCACAACCCTCAGGATTCAGCATACATTCTTTGCAATCTTCGTGAGATGTCTTGAGTAACCACGCCTGAGCGAGGCGTTTGTGCAGGTCTGCTAATGGCACTTTGATCTCACCAACGGTGGTAACCTTCTTATCTTCTGACCCCTCCCCTTCTTCAGTAATGGCATTGACTCCACCATGATTGGGAAGAGGGTTGCTTTTAACATTGGGCGGATTATCTTCGAAGGATAGAGTTCCCTTTTCGATAAGCTCACGAACTAGGTGCTGAAGGGCAAAGCAACCTTCGAGATTGTGGCCTGGAGCATTCTCATGAAATGGGCAGCGAGCATTCGCATCATAATAGAACGGGAGTGGATTAGGTGGAGCACCCAATTTTCTTGTTTTAACCAACCCTCTTTCTACTAGCATGGGAAACAGGTCGGTGTAACTCATTGGAATAGGATGTATCTTTGGCCTATTTGTTGAATAATTTGCCCTCGGGGCCCTGTTCTGAGGTTGTTGACTCTGCGGCTGGCTTTGTTGTTGAGTACTGGTGCGATACTGTTGCTGACCGCCAGGATGATACTGATGTTGATTGTTGAATGCCCCAGGTTGGGGACCATGCTGCGAAGAAGGCTGAAAAACCGGGGTCACTGCCGCTACATATGATGGTTGGTACTGTTGGTGGAGGCTTCGAGAGCTTTGTACTTTCTTTCCATATGTGATTGCGCTCACTTCTCCCTCTTTCTTTTTGTGGAACAAGCTGACTGGCTTCTTTGCCGTGTTGGCGCTTGAAGTAACATTTGAAGTAGTCGCTTTTCCACTCTTCAAACCCGCTTCTACCTTAACCCCTACTGCCACAATATCAGAGAAGTTTGTTGTAACGCTGCTGATCAAACGTTCATAGAATTCGGGTCGAACTGTATCCACAAACCAATCTGCCAACTCCTTCTCAGTAAGAGGAGGCTCTACTTGTGCTGCAGTTCCGCGCCACCTTTGCGCATATTCTTTGAAGGTTTCGGTATTTTTCTGCGTCATATTAAGGAGCTGACGGCGGTCTGGAGCTAGGTCCATGTTGTACTTGTACTGTTGAATAAAAGCATCTGAGAGGTCTTGGAAACTGTGAATCTTAGCTTGATCTAAACCGAGATACCACTTGGCCGAAGCTCCTTTTAGACTATCTTGGAAACAGTGTACTAACAGTTTATCATTTTCAATATGCGGAGCCATCCGCCTACAGTACATGATTAAGTGCTCTTTAGGACAAGTGGTCCCTTCATATTTGTCGAAGATCGGTATTTTGAACTTCTGAGGGAACACTAGTCCAGATACCAGACATAGATCCTTGGCATCAGATCCAAAGACGTGATTTCCCTCAATGGCCCTCATCCTCTTGGCCATGATATCCATTTCTACCCTTAATTTTTCGTGTTTTTCGTCCTCAGCTTCGGATCCATCGGGTATATCAAAGATTGGTTGTTGGTTGGCGAAGACTGGTCGTACTGTGGTGGGTCCACCTGCTGTGGTAAAAATGGGGTTTCTGATTGTTGAGTCGAACAACGGATTGAGACCTGAAGACTGCATGCCGTTGAAAGGTGGTACAAAATCCCGGGACATGCCATAGGGAAACTCTGCTGAAGTAACAGGAGCCATCGTGACATTGGCTGCTGTTGTGGCAACTTCGGAGATCACTGTAGGTTGTGTATCCATTTTTGCTTTGATCATGTTGAGGGCTTCTAAGATCTGGTTGACGTCCCCTTTGATCCCTTCAATGTCATTATCCATTTGGTCGAACCTTTGATCATTATCTGCCATCTTCTTTTGAGCTTGGGACCGTGTGTTGTATCGGTGAGTACTCAGCGTGACTCCTTTTCTCCTCTCTCTCTCTCTCTGGACAAGAACAAAAGATGAGCTGCGGAACCCCAAATGCAAGATTGATGTAGGATGACATGCGAATGCGGATGCATAAACCATTCAAGGAAACTCAAAACTTTCGTTTACAAACAAAAAGTTAGACCAACATGCAACGACATGCTTTAAAAAGCGTTTTTCATTTGATAGCTGGAAATCTATTACAATAGAATGGTCTTTGCTAAAAAACAAGACTTTTCTTACAATGAAAGTAAATGCAACAAACAGGATTTCAATCCTTTTTTAGGGAAAGCAGGGAAATGACGAAACAAAAACCAATCTAACAAGACGACCCTTCTCCTTCTTGGACCCCGACATGAACTTGATCCTGGCGGATAATCTCCCACAGGTCTTCATTTTCCCTTTGCGCTTTAACCAAAGCGTATTTCAGTTCTTCCCTAGTCGCGGGGACTTCAGGTTCCATGGTTATCTCGTAGTCGTGAGTGTAGAACATGATTAAAGCAATTTCCTTTGACCATAGCAGGTACCCCCTGGTGGTTAGGCAACTTGCATTCTCCATCGGAGTTGGGCCCATGAGGTGTGGATCTCTTTGAGCGTATTGGGCATTAGCTTCTAGTTCTTGGTTGCGACCTGTCTCACAGAAGCGGGGCCTCAACAGTTCTGGTTCAGGCTCTGGCCCGGTAGGATACCCGTGTTGACGCCTAGCAAGGATAGGATTATAAGTGATCACCCCTTCTATCCCAATGAGAGGCACATTGGGAAAATCTCCGTAACTGGAAATCATGATTTGGTCGCCGATGCTAGTGTCGTACCAGGTGATATCATGGTGTCTGAGAGTGACAAGTTTAGAAACCCAAGCGTTTTTGGTAGGAAGCCTCCAAAGGATATGGGTCCTTGGCAGATGAGAGGTAAACCATCGGTCGAGTAGTGCAAGACAGCATGAGAATCGCCCACAATCATACAAGGCAAAACGGTGGATGACCACATAAGTATCAGCCAGTATTGTGTTGACCGGACTTTTGAGGATGAAGAGACGTATTGCTTCCTCGCTGATGAAGTCGTAATTGCTTGGGAACAGATACAGTCCATATATTAGTAGTGCCAAAATTGCCTCAAAAATGCCCAGGTTTCGACTTTCATAGTGATACTCGGCCATTTCCATTAGAGGCCCGGCATCCATTCCATACCACCCTGCTTTCGCCCTCATTGGTGGTAAGTCTTCCAGCTTGATATGCAGGGCTTTAGCTAAGTCCTTCTTCTTTGGTTTTCCATAAGGGAGTGTAAGAGCCCATGGGATCTTCAAGTAAGCATTATATTCTTCGAGGGTCGGGAGCAACTGAAAATCTGGAAACACAAAGCAGTGGCAAGTTGTATGATAGAACTCCAACAAAGCTTGCAACATGGGCTCCTTGATTGGAGCGCTTATTAATGGCAATAGGTCCCCATATTTGGCTATGAAAGCAGCAGGATTTCGAACAAGTCTGGTTAGCATTCTTAGACGGCCCAATCTCAGATCCGGGACTCGAAGCATGCCTCTTCTTACCATGTTGTTGCCTGCAAAGAAAAGTTGAATTTCCTTGAATGATTAGAAGAAGCGCGAATGCAAATGCACATGATTGTCATGGAACTCAGATATTTTTGAACATCGGAAATCGTCATTTCATTAATAAACAAAACAGATTACAAAACATCATTTCCTCTTACAAGAGTTTTAACTAAACAATTTGGCGCAATCTATCAAGGTTCTCCTAGCAGCCTGAGGTTGAGTTTCTCGATCTTTCTTTCCAACTGAGTCTTCTCAATGATGAGTCTGTCCACAATTATCTTCCATGGATTAGACTGAGGCTCATAAGGCTCCTCTAGTGCTTTCCTCTTCTTACAAGAGAGGATTTCTTCATCTTTTGACTGGAGTTGTCTCCAGAGCTCTGCATTTTCTTCAATGATTATCTGATACTTGTGCTTCCAAGCTTCTTCAGTTTGCTGTGCTTTGACCAAAGCAATTTTCAACTTTTCTTCTTCAGACATGAAGACTAACGGGCGTTCTTCTTTTAAGGCCATAGGCTCTTGTTTAGGATACGGCATCTTTAGTGTGACAGCTCTTTTCCGAACCCATTGGAGGTAAGGTTCTAAAGAAATACAGTTGGGTTTTCCAAGATCTTTCTTTCCTTTTTTATGCAGACGCTTCCAAGCTTCTAGAATTTTCTCTTTTAATCCTTGACTGTCTTCCCCTTCTTTGAAGAAGATGCTTTCTACTTGAACACTTTTGGGTTTGTCCTTTAGGGGGTATCCCAATTGTCGGCGGGCAAGTATCGGATTGTAGCTGATCCCTCCATTAATGTTGAGAAGAGGTACGTTGCTAAATTCCCCACAACTGTCAATGATCATTATCCCATCATAATCACGATTATACCAATCAATATCAGAATGGGTAAGAGCCATGATCTTTTGTGACCACCATCCTTTCTTTGGATCCCAAAAAGCGTTGGCTTTGGGTAAATGTGAAGTGAACCATTTGTACAATAAAGGAGCACAACAAGTGATCATTCCTCCATTATGGAAATTCCTCAGATGAACAGAATGGTACGTGTCTGCTAACAAGGTAGGTACAGGGTTCTTCTTCAAGAAAATTTTGATGGCATTGAGGTCCACAAAATTCTCAAAGCTTGGAAACAAGAATATACCATAGATGAGTAAGGCAAGGATAGCTTCAAATGTATCCATGCTTAAATGATCTGCGTAATATTGAGCTTTCTCAACCAAGAATTCTGCTTTTAACCCAAAGACTCCCCCTTTTGTAATCAGATTCTTTTTTATATCATCCACTCCCAAACGTGTAGCTTTGGCGATATCCTGCTCTTTGGGGTCCTTCTCTACAATCGGAAAAGGAGATTCTTCAAGGATAGGCAACCCAATTAACTGCGAATACTCTTCTAGTGTGGGTACTAGCTGATAATCAGGGAATGTGAAGCAATGGTAGAGCGGGTCATAAAACTGGAGGAGGGTAGAGAGAAGTCCACTATCCATTTTTATCTTCAAGAGTAGCAACAGCTTCCCGTATCGGCTTTGAAATCCTTCTGAATCTGTCACCAAGGTGCTCAATCTTTTCAAATCATCTAGGTTAAAACCCTTGTAAGTGTACTTCAAAGTTTTCTTTCTTTCAATGTTCATGACGACCTCTGATATTTACAAACAACAAAGTCTGAGTTCCATGAAACCATATAATGATATGATGACATGATGATATGAAAACATGAACAAGATGCATATGCACACAACACAGGTTTAGGGTTAAGGACAAGCATGAGTTCAAAGGTCTACCCATCCCCAAAAATTGTGCTACGGATTGATTGTACCTGCCGAACGGGTTCTACAAAGTTCCCAGAGTCATCGACCCATCTTTCGGATATTATCGACTTCCCAAATTACTTGGTAATTGATAATATTCTCAAGAGAATCTTGTCTGAGTGTAGTATCGCGTATCGACTACTTCGGAAATACTTCCTTATAGTCATCGCACTACGTCCTAATAAGGCCAAAGTGGGGTAGAATGTATTCTAAAAGTCCACAATGTCATGGGCTCCTTCGTCGAAAGTAGCATTGTTTTCACGAATACTCGATCAACAATACTAAAACTTTCAAGAGGGCCTACACTGAGCGGTGGTTTCTCAAGTTAGCTTGGTCGGGAATCAACTCCCTATAAGCCTTCTTGAATATACCACCATCCTATCATAATTTCACTCAAGTCCGGGTATAGGACCGTCTCACCACTCAAAGCACCCAATACCCAACACACAAACAAATATATTGACAAATATACATGTTAAGCAAATATTCACAAATATAGCATACAATTAAACAAAATAGGCTAAACCCTCAAGTTTAGTAATCTGTCCCCAGTGAAGTCGCCATTTCTGTTGCGGTGAAAATCGGATATCAAGCTATTGAATTAACTTGAACCTTAATTCTTTTACAACCGGACTTTAATTTATCCAAAGGAAAGGTCTAAAGAAAGAAAGAACCTTTTGCGCGATGTTATAACAACGCTAAGAGATTCGGGGATCGGGGGTTGGTTATGCATAGGGTAGGTATTTCACATCCTAAACATCTGTAGTACTCTACAGGAACCTTTTGTTTGTTTGTATGCTAAGTTTGTTAAATATTTGCTAAGGTTTGGGTATTGGGTAAAAAGGTGAAGGTTATGATAGATGAAGACCTAAGATTGTTTCTAAGTTTGCTCGCAAAGACATCGCGTCCTCTGCCTACGTATCCTAACTAGGATAGAATCAGAGCAATCGTAGTTCACCTTACTAGGGTTGAAGAACGCTTGATTGCGATCAAGGTTCAAAGGGGAACAAACATTATAATTTTTGTGTAGAGTTTCACAAAACTCTCTATGTCTATGTTGTAACACTCAAAGGGGGAAGTAAGTGATCATATCCATGATCCTTACATAGAGTTAACAACTCTATCCTAGAGTTCTATTTGTAAACACTCCTAGTGAGGGGGAAGGTTGCTCGTCAAGATATCGCATCTTGTGCCTACGTATTCTCATTGTCCCATGAGAAATCAGAGCGGTCGTAGTTCGGGCTCGAACTAAGGAATCAATTGGTTCTTTCCAGAATAAAAGAGGGGAAGGTTCTATCCAGACCTATGAGTTTATATCCTATTAGTTCTATCCAGACCAAAAAGGGGGTTAAGGCTCTTTCGAGGCCTATGAGGGTATTGAGCTATCTATGATCCAAGGGTCAATAGAGAGACTTTCCTTTGGAAGGGAGGAGATGAGGCAACTTGGATGAGAACTAAAAAAGTTTCATCACTTGGGGAAGAAATAATTAACAAAGTAATCAATACTTTAAACAAAAGGGGCATGGTTACAACCAAAGATCATGTATCTTAACAAAGATGAAAGCATATCTTAACAAAGATTAAAGGTATATCTTAACAAAGATTGAAGGTAACAACCACATGTATCGATGACAATCAAATACAAGCAAATTAGTTTAACCTCATAATTTAGGAGGAATAAACATTCATGGTAACAACCAACAAAAGGATGAAATCTCAATATGCTAACAAACATAAATACATACCCATAAATCTTACAAGATAAACATGGTATAAAGGGTAAATTAAATCGAAACACGAGGTAACGACTTGAGAGTGAATTTATTAACAAATATACTCAAGTATTGTTGAGGTAATCAATCATGAGATTTCAAATTACTAAACAAAACTAGACATTATAAGAAAGATTTTGCAAAAAGAATGGATTAAATCTGACAAAAAATAAATAAGTTATGAACGTTTGAAAATTGATATATTTCATGATAATAAAATAAACAAACCAATAAAAGAATGGGCATAGGTGGGGATTGAACCCACGCCCTAGTGTTTACAAACACACAAATTCACCACTGGGGCACACACGCGCGTGCTGAAAGAAAAAGGAAAGAATGGATAATGTAACATAACATGAAAAAAGGAATAAATTAAGGCAAAAATGCCTCGCTGGGGCTCGAACCCAGGACACAAGGCATGAGGGGCGTTTTTATGGCAAGGCAAGAACCACTGGGGTGGCGATACATCCATTATGTAAAGCCACCCCATAAATATATGTAGTAGGCTTGGCAACATTTTTGGGCAAATAAAACAAAGCAAGCAAGGCAGATACGGATTGGATCATAACTTCATCAAATCAAAATCAAATTCAGCAAAATTAAAGTCTAACACACTTGAAATTGAACAAGGATTACAATGGTGCCCATAATTTTTCAAAACCATGCTCACACCAAGGAACACGATGGTAAATGCAAGAGTGGTGTTTCAAATCTCACATGATTAAACATAACAACAACAAATGAGGTCAAGTGCATATAACACATATCAAGGACAGTAAGATCAGTTGGTAATCAAAATCTGTCATAGCCAAGTAGAACTCCAAACTCTCCAAGCATTAGTTCATAAACATCACAACTACTGGCAGTGGAAGTAAGTGGTGTGAAAGAAAAAAACTTATCAACCCAGGTCAGCACATACCAATGCACCACAAGTCACACCAGGTTCAAAAACTTGGCCTTACAACTATCCTCTATCTCTGATCCCCCCCCTTAGGCTGGTTTAAGTCAGAATTGAGGTACTTCCAGTCATCTTTCATTCAACATTTCGTAGCAGTCTCCCTGCTTCTCAGCATCAATCCACCCCCCTTTACTTCAGACTTAGTCCTCCTTCATGCCCTTAATGAAACTAGACTGGTACAGTTTTGATCTATCTAGTAACCTCTAAATAAGACTTGCATGAGAAAGCTCACCCATGCTCCAAAGAAATGCCTCCTCATGATATGTTGTTGGTGCCTGCCAACATTACTGCATTTGGCTCTGCTGCACCAAAATTAGTGACAATCTTTGAACAAACTTCTAAAGCCAACTAAAGATTAGCAACACACCCCACAGTCTCTACTTCCTATGAAGTTACAGAAATGTTCAGCCTGCTAACCAAGTGTCAGTCATAGCTGGAACTGCTCTTGTGATGGTAACAAGTCCTCTTCAAAATCCACTCAAATTCTCATACTGTAACAAAGCAATACAAATAACTAATGATGGAATTCATCAGTTAACTTTAGTCTAACAAAGTACAATCCTACTTCTTGAATGCTGAGACCAATAATAAACCAAAAGATAATTCAACTTCAGCTTTGAGATGTCAACTATCCACAGCAGTAGATTAACCAATCTGAGGCACATCCTCCTAATCTAAGGGTGACAACCTTCCTTTGTATCAAAATCAAAATCTCTTCCATACTTGCATACAAACAGAAAAGTCCAACAAAGAAACTCACCTTCTCAAAACTGCCTTACTCCAAACCAACAGAAACTGTTCTTCAACAAAACCAACTATACAACCCTATAACAGCAATCATGCTATAAACTGCCAACATCTTACAAAATAAAAATCTAGATAAGAGTAAAACCTGGTAGCAACTATGGATAAAAACCCTATAACCACTAATCTAAATTGCTCACAGACCCTCAAGGTAGCATGTAAAAGAGAGTTACTCACCAAGAGCTTGTTACAACAGCTACCAACCTAATGGGATTCTAAAGTGGTTAGGCCTTCAAATACCTTTGCAATGGCTGAAAAGAAAGTTGATAATCCTAGTCTAGAATAAACATGGATGCAGACCTCACTCCTACAACAGGCCTAAACCTCTAGTCTTGGCAGAGGTGTCTTAAGCCATCAAACTCAAAAATCAATCAGTATAATAACACAAGAATCTAAATCCAAATTATCAAACTAATAACAATCCTAAAATTACAAGTTAGGGACAATGATCTACAATAAAATGGTAGCTAAAGGATTGCTATTAAAAGGCCAAGGGTAACTGTCCTACAAGGTTGGTAATAACAGACACATGAGGCAAATGGTAACATCAACCAAAGACTCTCCTGCCACAACAAGAATCCGCCAGTAGTCTAATGCAACCTCAAGCCAAACTGTGGTGACCAAAACCCTCCTCACACTCCCCTCTTAAGCCTACACCAGTCCTCAACAACACTTAGAACAAACAAAAGCCACAACAAGTCTTAAAACTAGACCTAGCCAACTGCTAGCCATGTGGCAATAAACACACAAACTAGCTAAGGCCATATTCTATAGGTCACAGACTACCAACCCTAACAATGCTAAACTGAGCAGAAACCAAGAAAAGGTTCAGGCTTACGAAAATCAAATTCAAACCAATTCATACTTCTCATGACAGTTAGTGTTTTCCTAACAAAAATCTAGCATATAAACAACAACTGATGCAAGACAAGGTGGTAATAGCAACAATGCTTAATAAATCAGCAAGTCATTTTTTTTAGAACAAACTGACTACACCCCCACACTTTCTCTTTGTCAACTTAAAGTAGAACTGACAGTAACAAAAGAACAACAAGGATGTTAAAACACCTACAAATGTAAATGGTAAGAAAAACTAGTCTCATCATGATATTGAAAGTGAGTAAATTATGCAGCAACAGATGGACTGTATGATGATAAATTCAAACATGATTCCACAGCCTACAACATCACTAAATATTAAATTCCAACTGCTCTGCCCTATACATGATATTGCCAAGCTCAAATACTAGCACACTCAAAGTAAGCTTCTCATATAGTTGAGATTCAAAGGTAACCAACATGACAATCATGACAAATCAAAACTTTCAAGTTCAAAAAAAAATCAAACATGTATGGATGACATTCATGTAAAGAAAATGATTTATTAGTACTAACCTCTTGTAGATCCTTCTCAACAGCACCAAACAAGAATTCCTCTTTCAAGCCTATTGACAGTCTTCCTCCTTTTTGAAGCAAAATACGATTTTGTAGACAGTTGAGGAAATGTGCTTCACCAATAATTTCCAATGCTTTGGATAGTTATATCATGACATATGTGAGGTGTGTGTATGGTTTTAACAGATGAAAAAGACCCAGGTAGTGATTTGGCTCTTATGATGCCTAAAAGTCAAAATATGGGGTGTGAGAGTTGACTTTTAGATTGGTGGCTTTTATGAAAAATGTAACAATGGGAACACCTTCAAATGGCCATTTTAAAGTTGTATGGATGGTCTTTGAAGTGTTTTTGGTTTTAGACAAAGGATTGGCATGAAAAGTGAAAAGTGACTAAATTGGTGTTTTTTGTGATTTTTCTTCTTTTACAAGCAAGAAGGGAAAGAAGGAGAACTAATGCTTAGGATGCTTGAGATAGTTCTGGTGTGGTTTGAAGATGGTGAGGATGCCTCTATTTATAGGAGGGATGAGGGTGAGGGCAGCTTGGTAATTTCTATTGTTGGAGAGATTTTCATGATGTTTCTTTGAGAAATCTTGCAAGATCTTTGTGGCAGCCATCTTCACATCAGCTCCAAGGCTCTATGCAAGCAAATGGCAATTGGAGAGATGGCTGAGGTGATAGGAGAGAGTCCTTGCTGCTGCTGTCATGATGTGGGAGGAAAAGTTTCTCTTTCCTTTCACAAAGAATGATTATTATAATGCCTACTTGCTCCAACTTGCTTGGCACATCATTTCAATATTTTTTCCTGGTTTTCTATCCATTAATACCTCATATTATCAGATTGCAACATGATCCAAGGGTGGAGAGTGGTTGGAGATGAAAAATTCTGATTTTGAGAAGTTGGACCAAGTGGATTTCAAGTGTGGCAGGCCCAAATTCAAGGCATCATAACTTCCTGCTCACAAACCCTTTTGAGGAGTTCTTGCACTTTTTAGAAAGCCCTTGTGTTGCTCTACAACTTTCATGTTTTAGTAATTTCCAAATTCTTGATGGAACTGGGTTAAAAAACCCCTTAAAGTTAGCAAAAAACAAGTTTGGATGCAGCCAGATTTTGAAAAATCCACTAAGTGTTTTGTACTAAAAAGATGATTTTGATGATAACTCCAATTCCATGCATTTTCTGGGAGTGGACTAGTATAGGACTTTTGTAGGACTTGTTAAGAGCTTTCCGACGAGCTTTGAACCACTTCAATCGGGTGTGCGGTTAGGGAGTTAGGCTTTAGCCCCTTTCGAAACCCTAATTTCCCGTTTTTCCAATTACTCTCACGTCTTTGGTCCGATGATCATGAAAATTGATATGTAGGTCCCTTATGACATAAGGAACAACTTTGCTTCACCACTTGAAGTCAAATTCCTAAAACTTGAGGGGGTTGATTTTTCGGTCAACCGTACGATCAATCGGCGATTACCGAACTGTCTGTTCATGTTTCGGAGCTTCCAAGACTTTGAAAATCTTTGAGGGACTTCACTAAGCCATATGCAATTTTTAAACCATAATTTTATCTTTGAATTATTCCCCGAGTCTAAAGTCAGACCACAGTTGACTTTTTAACTCGCAAAACCCTAATTGGGTGCCTTAAACTGCACTGCACCCCATCTGTGGGTGATTACTTCAAATTGAACTCACACATGGCCCAATATGATACTCTTGATTTTATTTCATGAATGATTCATCCCAAAGCAATGGTTGCCCAATCCTTGAATCCTTCGATTTTATCAGTACGGAGCCCCGTTTCATCTGTGTCTTGACAAAATACACTTTGAAACTTGTTAATGTTAGATAAATAAATGCATATGATATGAAGAGGATATAAGGGGTCAAAATTTGGGGTGCAACACCTTGGAACACAAAATGCCCAACTGTCATGCATCTTTGTCTTTGTTCATTTGCAAATTAATTGTGATTCTTCATAATTGTGTGATTCTGGCCATGGGAATGTTTTAGTTTGCTTGAAAATCATCTAAGTGATATGTGTGGATGTTTAGTTAGAGTTAAGAAGGATTGTATCAAGCTGTGCATGTCATTTTGCAATTCTTGAAGCATAACATAAACCCTATCGGGTTTTTCACTAGGATAGGTATTTTTGAAAACTACCACCACCATCTTAATCCTCAGATGATTCTACCCCAAAAGCATATAAAGTTTGTGAAAAAAGACCAAAAATTGAGGAAGTTATGAACCATTTTGCAAATCCACATGAACCATATTTTTTGCCCAGCCATGAATGAAATATACACTATATATTTATCAAGTCACATTGGTTAATGGATGTATGGCCGCCCCAGCGGTTGAAACTTGCGCGCGTATGGTACTTGGCATGGGTTCGATCCTTGGTGATAACCCTTGTTGCCACTTTTTTTCATTTTTTTACATGAAACTTCAAAAAATCATAACTCTCTCATTTTTTATCATTTTTCACCCATTCTTTTTTTCATTGTGTTTGTTTTAATGTGTACTTTCATGTCATAATTTTATTTTCCATGTTTGATTAATTTTTCACCATGTTTGACTATGTGCAACTTGTCATATTGACAGTACTAACCCTAGTTGTTGCAGATGAAAGTTAAAAGGGTTCCACTTGTTTTTCTTTGTAAAAATTGATTGTTATCACACCTATACATGTTTGTCAACATGCTAGGATTTTTACTTTGAATTATTATCATGCCTATCTCATCTGTTTGTTAATTGTACTCCAGGTGCGATCTGTCGTCACGGTTTTCGTACTAATCATCTGCTTTGATTGTCACCATTGCTTTTTCATCCTTAAATATTTTTTATTGGTTGTCACCATGAATAATTTTGTGTGATGTTTGTATTTTATTTTTATCCCCAAGTGATGAAGCTTGTTAGCTTTCATCCAGTTGCCATTATCTCCCCCTCCAAAGGAAGGTCTGTTCACTTGACTGTCAATGTCTTGAACCAAAATCTCTGCTATCCTTTGACTTTGTTAAGTCACTTCAACCCTAGTTTAGAAACCTTTAGAATTTGCTTGAAGTCTAAGAAACTCACCCATACTAGGAGTGTTCTTCAACTAGAACCATAGGAAAGAGTTCGTCAACTCTGTGTAAGAATCATCATCATGACTTCTTACTTCCCCTTCAACTTAGCTTAGGGAGTTTTGTCAAACTCCACACAAACATTGTCATGTTTGTTCCCCTTTGAACCTTGATCATCATCAAGTGTTCTTTTCCCTTGTGAGGCGAACTATGATTGCTCTGATTCTATCCTAGTCAGGATACGTAGGCAGAAGGTGCGATGCCTTTGCGAGCAAACTTAAAAAACCACTTAGGCCTTTTATTTATTTTATCTCAATTCCCAATCCTTAAACCATAGTGCACAATTCACAAACTTAGCAATTAATTAAACAAAAGGTTCCTGTAGAGTACTACAGATATTTAGGGTGCTAATACCTTCCCTAGATATAACCAACCCCCGAATCCCCGAATCTCTTAAGCGTTGTCGTTACATCGCGAAAAAGGTTTTTCTTTCTTGAGACCTTTCCTTTGGATAAATTAAAGATCAGTTGTAAAAAGAAATACGGTTCAAGTTAATTAATAGCTTGGTATCAAATTTTCACCGCAACAGAAATGACGACTTCACTGGGGAATTGCTTTTGCTTTTATTTTGAGGGTTCAACCTATTTTGTTTAACTAATTGCTATTTGTGAATACTTGTATATATTTGTGCTCTGTTGGTTTGGGAAACTTGAAATGGTGAGACAGCACTACACCCGTGCTCAAGCGTACTTATGATAGGAAGGTGATATATTCAAGAAGGCTTATAGGGAGTAGATTCCCGACCAAGCTGACTTGAGAAAATCACCGCTCAGTGGAGGCCCTTTTGAAAGCTAATATTGTTGATCGAGTATTCGTGAAAACAATGCTACTTTCTACATAGGTGCCCATGACACTGAGGACCTTTAGATACCTTTTCCCCCACTATGGCTTTCTTAGGATGTAGTGCGGTGACTATAAGGAAGTAATTCCAAAGTAGTTGATACGCGATACTACACTTGGACGAGACTCTCTTGAGAATATTATCGACCACCAAGTATTTGGGAAATTGATAATATCCGAAAGATGGGTCGAGGACTCCAGGAACTCTTTTAGAACCTTGTTCTATAGTTGTGGGAACCTTAGTACATACCTTTGGGGAGGATAGACCTTGACTCCTTGCTCATATTCTCCAAACCAAAAACCTTGTCTGTTTACTTGTGTAAATCTGTGAATATGTGATTACCTGTGTTTGTGCATTCATGCATCCATAAACATCATGTCATAAAAGTTTTATGGAACTCAGATTCGTTTATTTATAAAATATCAGGAACATCATGGACAATGGAAAAAAGAAAACTATAAAGTACACTTACAAAAGCCCTAATGTAGATGAGATTGAAAGGTTGAGCACTCTGATCACAAATGTAGAAGGGTTCAAAAGCAGGTACGGGAATTTGTTGTCTCTACTGAAAATAAGGAAGAAAATGGATTTGGGACTCCTTTCCACGTTACTCCAGTTCTATGATCCACTTTACCACTGTTTCACATTTTCGGACTATCAGTTAGTGCCGACACTTGAAGAGTATTCCTGTCTGATTGGGTTACCCATCCTTGATGCATCTCCTTTTCCCGTCATGGAGAAGGACCCTAAAGAGGAAGAGATTGCTAAAGCCACCCGTATCGGGTTGGTAGACATTCAGAAGAACATGGTTACTAAAGGAGGGATCTTTGGGCTGACTGCAAAATTCTTGATTGGGAAGGCTCAGTATTATGCCGATCATTTGAGTATGGATGCTTTTGAGGCTATTCTAGCCTTGCTTATTTATGGGATCTTTCTGTTTCCGAGCTTTGACAACTTTGTGGATCTCAATGCCATCAAAATATTCTTGAAGAAGAATCCAGTACCTACTCTACTAGCTGATGCTTACCACTCTGTTCATCAAAGAAATCTTCACAAAGGAGGAATGATCGTCTGTTGTGTTCCGTTGTTGTATAAATGGTTTGTTTCTCATCTACCCAAAGCCCATACTTTTTGGAGCAAAGGATGGTGGTCTGAAAAAATTATGGCTCTTACTCACTCCGATATTGACTGGTACAGCCGTAGTTACAATGGAATCAAAATCATTGACAGTTGTGGAAACTTCGGGAATATACCTCTCCTTGGTACAAATGGGGGAATCAGCTATAACCCTGTGATTGCTCGTCGACAATTTGGTTATCCGCTGAAAGACAAACCTTGCAGTGCTCACGTAGAAGGTATTTTCTTCATAGGAGTTTCAGAATTAAAAGATGAAATTCTCAAAGCATGGGGGCATATACACAGGAAGGGAAAAGAGGACTTGGGAAGACCTAACTGCATCTCTTTTAAACCTTATCTCCAATGGGTTCGAAAGAGGGCCATTCAGTTAAAAATGCCTTATCCTCCACAAAAGCCTATGGTCTTAATAGAAGAACAACCGTTGATTTTCATGTCTGAGGAAGAGAAGCTGAAGATTGCTCTGAGGGAGTCACAGCAGACTGAGGTATCCTGGAAGTACAAATATCAGGTGGCTATGGAAGAAAACGAGGAACTTCGCAAACAACTTCAGTCGAAAGAAGAGGAAGCAGTTGCAAGCAAGAAAAGGAAGGCACAGGAAGATGCATTTTATTCCAACCATCAATCAACTCCTTGGAAGGCTATGGTAGACAAACTCATCCTTGAGAAAGCACAGGTGGAAGAAGAGCTCAGAAGAATCAAGAAGAGAGAGGATTTTCTTTTAGAGCATATTGAGTTGTAATGTTAGGGCTTTTGTAAGACGTACTAAAATCTTTTGTAAAACCCTTTGAAAAATCAATGAAATGAAAGGATAGTTTGGTAAATTTGAGTTCCATAAAACTTTTGCATTTACAGTTGCATTCTTGTTATTTAAACATTCAAGGAACTAAAAGATTGTTTTGCAGATATTATAGGATGGATTCTGGAAAGAAAGAAGAAGTTGTGTTCCGAAGACCAAGATTGGAGAACCTGAAGAAACTGGTAAGTTTGGTAGAAGACCCCGAGGCGTTCAGAGAAAGACATGGGAATATGCTGTCATTACTGGAAGTTCAAGTGTACGAAGAGATGTTATCCGCACTCGTGCAATTCTATGATTCAACCTATCATTGTTTCACGTTTCCAGATTATCAGTTGCTACCGACTTTGGAAGAGTATTTCGCCCTGATGGGAGTAGGTGTTACTCCTAGCGCATTTTCTGGAAGGGAAGGGACTCCTAATGAAAGAGCAATTGCAGAGGCCGCGTATTTGGAGTTGGACGAAGTGCGATCTCATATGGGTGCTAGGGGAGGATTGTATGGATTTTCAGCTATGTTCCTATATGAAAAAGCTCAGAGCTATGCCTTGTCACAAAATACTGAAGAATTTGAAGCCATCCTGGTTTTACTTATTTACGGACTGTTCCTGTTCCCAACTGCTAGTGATTTTGTGGACGCAGATGCGATCAATCTTTTCTTGATCAAAAATCCTGTACCTACCTTGCTGGCCGACACTTATTTTACCCTCCATCGAAAGAACCGTTATGGGGTGGGACGAATTGAATGTTGCACCGTTCTCCTGCACAAGTGGTTTATTTCACACTTGTCAGAAATTCTAGCCATTTGGGATAAGCAAAATGGACTCTCATGGACAGAAAAGCTGTTGTTGCTCAAACACTCAGACATTAAATGGTATGATCCTATGTATGGAGGAATTACCATGATCCAAAGCTGTGGAGATTTCCCGAATGTACCACTCATCAACGTCAATGGTTGCATCAGCTACAATCCTATTCTGGCTCGTCGACAGTTGGGGCACCCCATGGAAGATGAACCAGATCCAGACTGTTTGAGAAAATTTTACTTGGAGGAAAGGAAGAATCCCGCTTATAGGGCTCAAATTGCGTATGCTTGGCGTTATGTCCACACAAGGGGAGAAACTGCCCTATGCCCCCACAACGCTACTGTTTCAGAATCTTACCTATCATGGGTAAGAGAAGCGGCAATGAAGATGTTCTATACTCGCTTTGAGCCTGACTCGCCCAAGCCCACTCTCGTAGAAGAGTTGAAAGCTGCCTTGGCAAAAGCTGAGAAAGAAGGGAAAATGTGGAGAGATAAGTATTTCAAGGCTATGCAAGAGAAAGAAGAACTTCAAGAATTGGTACGTCAAAGTGGAAGAAAGAATCATTCGGAAGATGAAGGACCATCCAGCAGAAGAATCTAGAATCTATTGTTGTTATTTTTCGTATTTTGTAGAAGCTTGTATTTCCATTTCTCGTTTGATGTTGTAAAATCTCCAGATGTTATCAATGAAGATTTGTCTGTTTTTCCTATTTATTGTTATAATATTTGAAAATAAAGCTTTTATTCCCTTGAATGTTTAAAATCTGCATTTTGCATGTCTGCATTTCATAAGCATGGCATATGCATGTTCCTGAGTCGAGTCTCATCCCTCTGTCTTGTCAACAGAATCACACTGAGACCTCGCCATCGATACAACACACGAGCCCAAGCTCGCTTAAGGATGGAAGAACAAAACTTAGATGTAGACAGAATCGACAATGAACTCGGAGAGCTCCGAGGAGGCATGGGACAGATCAGGGAAGCCTTACAAGTCATTCGTGCAATGTTGGACACTCGAGCCACCGTTGTCTCTGAAATCACTGCAGAACCAATCCCGACAGCTGTAACCATTGCAAATGTACCGCCTTATGGTTTGACTCCAGGCTTTGTGCCACCGCCAAGAGTCACTCAACAGACAATTCCCTTGGGAGGAGAGATTCCACAAGTTATTCCCACCTACACTCCAACTACAGTTCAGGTTCAAGCGCGTCCCATCTTTCATAATCCGCCACCAGTATACGAAGGACCCGAAGGGTATGAAGAGGAGAATGAATCACACGAGAGGTTAAGGGAAAGTGTTGAAACTATAGGGAGAAAGATCCGAGCGATGGAAGGAAACGATACCTTTGGCACTGACGCCAGAGAAATGTGTTTGGTATCGGGACTAGTAATACCGCCAAAGTTCAAAATCCCAAATTTCGATCAGTACTCAGGAGCTACTTGTCCACGAACTCACTTAATCATGTACTATAGAAGAATGGAAGCACACGTCGAAGACGACAAATTAATGATCCATTGCTTCTAAGACAGTCTGAAAGGAGCTCCAGCAAAATGGTATCTAAGTCTAGATCAGTCAAGAATCCACAGTTTTCAAGATTTGGCTGATGCATTCATGAAACATTACAAATATAATATGGATATGGTGCCTGACCGAAGGCAGTTGTTGGGCATGTCCCAGAAAAGCACAAAATCATTCAAAGAGTACGCTCAGCGGTGGAGAGAAACAACGTCCCAGGTAGAACCACCTCTAAGTGAGAAAGAACTGACAGACTGGTTTGTTGACACAGTGAGACCAGAATTCTATGAGAAAATGATCAGCAGTGTGTCTGCAAGTTTTTCAGACATTGTGGCCGTGGGAGTGAGGGTAGAATTGGGGATGAAAAGTGGAAAGGTTGCCAGCAGCTCCAGCAGTTCTAACAACAGCAGTATTAAGAAAGTCAGCAGTGGATTTCACAAGAAGAAAGAAGGTGAAACAAATGCCGTAATGGGAAGAAGAAATCGTACCGTGAGACCTTCATATCAGCAATATCAGCCGCCTCAACAAAGTTTCATCCAGCCAATCCAACCTAATTATGTTCAACAGTTTCATCAACAAAGACCCATGTACCCGGTACAGTATGCCCCTCAGCAATATGTGGCAGCTGTGACCCCAGCATTCAACCATTCCACTTCAAACTACCAACCAGGGCGACCAGCGCCCATGTATCAGCAAAACTAGCAAGGGCATCAACGAGTGCCCAACGCTCCGCCCTTTCAACAAAATCAGCCGTAGAGGATGCCACAGCCCAGACAACAATTCCAGAACCGGAGGCCGACCACAAAACCTCCACTCCCACATATACCAATGACGTATACTGAGTTATATCCATCTTTGGTCCATCAGGGGTTGATAACGACAAGACCGCTTAATCCGGATACCACATCTCCATATTATAACCCAAATGCCCATTGTGCTTTCCATGAAGGTGCTGCCGGCCACGACTTAGAAGGATGCTTTGCCTTAAAACATCTGGTAAGAGAGTTGATGGAGAAGAAAATCCTGTCCTTTGATGATGTACCACCTAACGTCAAAAGTAACCCACTGCCAAACCATTGAGGGGTCAATGCCATTGAAAAATCAGATGAAGAGATGATTAATGATGTGTCAAAAATCAGAACACCATTGAAGACATTGCATGATAAGCTGACAGAAGCAGGGTTGTTGGGAAGTGTTCATAACAAATGTGAAAAATGTACTGTTAGTTCCAGTGGATGTAATGTGATGCAGGAAGATATACAAAGATTGATAAGTGAGGGGATGTTACAAGTATGTGGTAAGGTAAGGAAAGAAGAGGTTTCTGTAATAGAGCCAGTTTTCGACCTGTCCAGGAAAAGAGAGAAAGTTCCAGTGTTTAACAGGGGTGCCAGGCCAGTTTTCAACAGAGCTGCTATTGATCAACCGCGACCAATCATAGTTCAAAAACCAAGACCGTTCCATTATGACAATACAAAAGCTGTTCCATGGAAGTACGATGTGACCGTGGTGGACAAAGAAACGAGAAAGGTTGTTCAGACAGATAATCAGAAAGATGTGACCAACATTGCCGGCACTAGCAACATGACCCGCATCGGTCGGATCTATCAGCCGAAAGAATCAGTAGCTATTCCAAAAGAAGTCATTCCTGCTGTGGTAATCAAAGAAAAAGAAGCCCCGAGCGCAGAGGAAGAAAATGATGAATTTTTGAGGATTATCCGAAGAAGCGATTACAAGGTGATAGATCAGCTTCATCAGACGCCATCAAAAATATCAATCTTGTCACTCTTGATAAATTCTCCAGCTCACAGGGAAGCATTACAGAAAGTATTGAGACAAGCACACGTAACCAAGGATATTTCACTCGGGCAGTTTGATTCAGTAGTGGCTAACATCACGGCGTGCAATACTTTAAGTTTCAGCGATGCTGAGTTACCGAAGGAAAAACGTGATCACAATCGTGCATTACACATATCCATCAAATGCCAAGAAGATACTTTGACACGAGTACTAGTCGACATAGGATCCTCGTTAAACGTGTTACCCGCAAGGTCACTCGCCAGATTAGCATATGCTGGGGCAGAGATGAAGCCAACCTCATTAATTCTAAAAGCTTTTGATGGTTCGAGGAGAACGGTCATCGGAGAAGTAGAATTACCGATTTTGGTGGGACCCCATGAATTCAACATTGTATTTCAGGTGATGGACATAAATCCAGCTTATAGCTGCCTACTGGGACGTCCCTGGATCCATGAAGCAGGAGCGGTAACTTCTACCCTGCACCAAAGAATGAAGTTTGTGGTAAATGATAAGCTAGTAATTGTTCATGGTGAAGAGGAATTAATGGTCAGTAATCTTTCATCGTTCCGGTACATTGAAGCAGAAGAGGACGCGCTAGAGACATCATTCCAAGCACTAGAAATAGCAAACGCAGTGATGATAGAGGAGACGGTGGCAAAAAGTGGTCCAACTTTCGCATCTGCTCAAGGCGCCAAAGCTACGCTGGAAGAAGGCACTCCCGCAGGATGGGGAGAAGTCATTGAGGTAAAGCCGAAGATGAACCGCCAGGGGTTGGGTTACAAACCAACTCAAAGTGAAGAACCGAGGCATGACAACAACCGGCCAAAGGCTATTCAAGAAATATTTATCAGTGGCGGTTTTCAAATCAACGCCGTGGAAGGAAATCTTGAAAGTGAAGACATAGGACAACTAGTGTATCATGATGAAGCTACCCTGAACAACTGGGAGGCTATCGAAGTTCCTGTAGTTTTTCCCGAGTTAAAGTAATTTGTTGTTTTCTTTCTTTGTTGTTTTAAAATCTCCATAGCCGGGCCCAAGGCTATAGGAATGTTTTGTAAGGGCCCCATGCTTTCAAAGAAATATCAATGAGAATGGACTATTTTGTTAAAAATCCTCGGGTTGTTTCTTTACCGTCTTTTTGCTTTTACTTTGAAAGAAAAATGGCAATACAAAAAAACCAAAACAAAAACAATTTTCTCTTTCTCTGTGTGTGTTGCATTTGTTGATTGTGTGTTTTAATAAAGTAAACCCTTCAAACATGCAGTGATGACCATAACCCCATTGAATCCTGTAACCTCGCATTCCCTCCAGACGTGGATTCCCCAATATACCAAGCCGAAGACGAGGATGATGATTTTAAAATCCCTGAGGAACTGGTAAGATGGGCACAGTCTGAGTACACCGAGCTCCAGCCGCACAAGGAACATTTGGAGGTCATTAATCTTGGCACAGAAGGAGACAAAAAAGAAGTCAAAATTGGGGCAGCCCTAGGGGCAGAAGTAAAACAGCAGTTAAAGGAACTCTTAAGAGAATATGTAGATGTGTTTGCTTGGTCTTATCAGGATATGCCTGGTTTGGATACAGACATAGTGGTTCAAAAATTACCACTCCGACCTGAATGCCCGCCGGTTAAACAGAAACTCAGAAGAACCAGACCCGACATGGCTCTTAAAATCAGAGATGAGGTAAAAAAGCAGATTGATGCAGGCTTCCTTGCAGTGGCCAAGTATCCAGAATGGGTAGCCAACTTGTTCCTGTACCAAAGAAATATGGAAAGGTAATGATGTGCGTGGATTATCGAGATTTAAACAAAGCCAGTCCAAAAGACGACTTCCCTTTACCATATATTGATACTTTGGTAGATAATACAGCCCGGTTTGCAGTGTTTTCCTTTATGGACGGTTTCTCTGGTTACAATCAAATCAAAATGGATCCTGACGACATGGAAAAAACAACCTTCATCACTCCATGGGGCACCTATTGTTATAAGGTTATGCCATTCGGTTTAAAGAATGCAGGCGCAACTTATCAAAGAGCTATGGTGGCTTTGTTCCACGACATGATGCACAAAGAAATAGAAGTATATGTGGATGACATGATCGCCAAGTCCCAAAATGAAGAAGACCATCTAGAACATTTGTTGAAGTTATTCAAAAGACTCCGGAAATATCAGTTGAGATTGAATCCCGCAAAGTGCACTTTCGGAGTCAGATCAGGAAAATTACTCGGTTTTATTGTCAGCCACAAGGGGATTAAAGTGGATCCAGACAAAGTCCGTGCCATCCAAGACATGCCAGCTCCACGGACCGAAAATCAGGTTAGAAGCTTCCTTGGAAGGTTGAATTACATATCCAGGTTCATTTCCAATATGACCCCTACCTTTGAACCGATCTTCAAGTTGTTACGAAAGGATCAAACAGTTGTATGGAATTCTGATTGTCAAACAACGTTCGATAAAATCAAAGGTTATCTCCAAGAACCTCCAATTTTGATACCACCTGTTCCGGGAAAGCCTCTATTTATGTATTTGACAGTACTTGAAAATTCAATGGGTTGCGTTCTGGGCCAACAAGACGAATCCGGACGGAAAGAACATGCCATTTATTATCTGAGCAAGAAATTTACTGATTGTGAAAGCAGATACTCACTCCTAGAAAAGACTTGTTGTGCTTTAGCATGGGCCGCTAAGCGTTTGAGGCAGTATATGATTTGCCACACCACTTTATTGATCTCGAAAATGGATCCAATAAAGTACATCTTTGAGAAGCCTGCACAAACCGGAAGACTCGCCCGGTGGCATATGCTACTATCAGAATACGATATTCAATATGTGGCTCAGAAATCTATCAAGGGCAGTGTGTTATCAGAATATCTCGCAGATCAACCTGTCAAAGATTATGAACCTCTGAAGTTTGATTTTCCGGACGAAGATATCATGTTAGTAAAAGATTGTGAAGAAACAAGTTTTGACAAAGGTCAACAGACAGATAATTGGTGGAAAATGATGTTCGACGGTTCCTCCAATTATAGCGGACATGGCGTAGGTGCAGTCTTAATGAATCCTGAAGGTGGTTACACTCTGTTTACAGCCAGATTAGACTTTGATTGTACAAACAACATTGCTGAATATGAAGCATGTATCCTTGGTCTCGAAGCAGCCATTGATCTCCAAATCAAAAATCTCGAAGTCAGTGGAGACTCAGCTTTGGTTATCTACCAAGTCACGGGTGAATGGGAGACAAGACATGAAAACCTGATCCCTTACAGAGCTTATATCGTTGAAACAATCAAGTATTTTTATGAAATCACCTTTAAACATGTTCCAAGAGCAGAGAATCATATTGCCGACGCCTTAGCCATGCTGGCCTCGATGTGGAAAACTAGAGATGTCAATGATGGCACACTTATCAAAATTGAACGCAAGACAGAGCCTGCTTACTGTCAAATGATCGAAGAAGAAACCGATGGCAAACCCTGGTATCATGATATAAAGAATTATCTGTTGAAACAAGAATATCCCGCAAATGCTACAGCACTTGACAAGAAAATACTGAGACGATTAGCATCCAAATTCTTCCTCAACAATGGTGTACTTTACAAAAGAAATCATGATATGGTCTTACTCAGATGTGTTGACAAAAGAGAAGCGGACTTGTTAATGAAAGATGTTCATGAAGGAATGTTTGGTACTCACGCCAACGGATACGCCATGTCCAAAAAGATCTTGAGAGCTGGTTATTATTGGTTAACTTTAGAAACCGACTGCATTCAGTACGCCAGAAAATGTCACAAATGTCAGATCTACGCGGACAAAATGCATGTGCCTCCAACACTGTTGAATGTACTGTCTTCACCATGGCCTTTCTCTATGTGGGGCATCGACATGATTGGGGCAATTGAACCGAAAGCTTCAAATGGACACCGTTTCATTCTGGTTGCCATCGACTATTTCACAAAATGGGTTGAAGCTGTATCTTACACCAATGTTACACGTCAAGTGGTGGCTCACTTCATTAAAAAGGAGATCATCTGTCGTTACGGGATCCCAAGCAGAATTATAACAGACAACGGTACCAATCTGAACAACAAAGTCATGAAAGAATTATGTGATGATTTCAAAATCGAACACCACAACTCTTCCCCTTACCGTCCAAAGATGAATGGAGCTGTGGAAGCTGCAAATAAAAACATCAAGAAGATCTTGCAGAAAATGGTTAAAACTTACAAAGATTGGCATGAAATGATGCCATTTGCCCTGCACGGATACAGAACCTCCGTCCGCACTTCCACAAGGGCAACTCCCTTCTCTCTGGTATATGGAATGGACGCAGTTCTTCCCATCGAGGTCGAGATACCATCCCTCAGAGTCATCATGGAAACCAAGTTAGAAGAGGCAGAATGGATTAAAGAAAGATTTGATCAGCTGAATCTCATTAATGAAAAGCGCATGTCTGCGATGTGTCACAACCAGTTGTATCAAAAAAGAATCAAGAGGGCGTTCAATAAAAAGGTCCATATCAGAGAGTTCCGCGAAGGAGAACTTGTGCTCAAGAAGATCTCACCAGTTCACAAAGACGCAAGAGGGAAGTGGATGCCTAATTATGATGGCCCCTTTATTGTGAAGACAGTATTCTCCGGAGGTTCACTGATCCTTACTACCATGGACGGAGAACAACTCACACACCCGATAAACTCTGACGCAGTTCGGAAATATTACGCCTAAAAAGTACCCGATAAGCCGGAAAATCCAAAAGAACGGTTTATGCAAAAGTTAGGGTAAAAAAGAGAAAAGAGAAGAAAAGAAAAAAGAGAAAAGAAATAAAAAAGCTCGCTAAGTTGAAAACCCGAAAGGGCAGCTTAGGCAAAAATGAGCGTCCCGGTGGATTGAAAACCCGAAAGGGCGATCCAGGCAAAAATTAGGGACAAAGGCGTTTCGCTGCATCAGACGAAGTCATCAACACTGCAGACTCAACAAAGATTCATCTCAACAGCTCTCGTCAGAAGCAAGGATCTTGGAGAATTCTAGTCTTTAGGGATAGTTAGGTCACAGGATTCAATGTAACCTTATCCACTTTTGCCATTCTACTTGTAAAAATTTCCATGGAATATTGTCATTGGCAAGATTTCATCCTTTAAATAAAATCAGCCTTTTGAGCCGTCCTTTCTTGTGCAAATTATCAGTTCCTTATTTTCTTTGTTATGCAAAATACCGTTCGTTAGTCAACGATTTTTTTTTGAAAGCATTAAAGTCCAAATTTTTGAAAAATAACTTGGAAAGATTTTACAAAATGTTTTAACTTGTGGAAAGACTCGAGGAAAATCATACTTCCCCGAAACTTCAGGGTAGCAGGAGTCTTGATACACAGTCTGAATTTACATGCCCCAATGAAATGCTAGCAAGTGGGGCGACGAAGATTCCTTTGGTCATGTATGGTTATCAAGATTGAAGATTATCCCTCAGGATTTCTTATGATGATGTGAAGGTTCTTTCCCCAGCGAAGTATTTCTGGACATCTGTTTGAATTCACCTCAGCACAATCTACCTACAGGCTCTATTCCCTAGTAGGTCTTCGATTTTATTTCCCAAGTCTACGTGCACCCCTCATCATGGGATCAGTGTGATTCGTTTGTTCCCCGAGTCAGGTGACATCTATCAATCCCCGCGAAGTCTAAGTTATTACTCACTTCATTTCCAAGTATAAGTCCAGTCGTAACTGGCATTTTGTTCAAACCAATTGTCGTTGGCATTCATTTGGTCGTCACCATCCATGTCCTTTTTGAAGCCCAGTCGTCACTGGCATTGTCTAAATCCAATCGTCATTGGTATCTCGTTAGTCATCACTAACAAATCCACGTATAAGTCCAGTCGTCACTGGCACTGTTTAAAAGACCAATTGTCATTGGCGCCTCTTGGTTTGGTTGTTACCAACTTTTCCCCGGGGGAATCCAGTCGTCACTGGTATTGTTCCAATTGTTATTGGTATCTTGTTAGTTGTTACTAACTCTCCCCATGAAGTCCAGTCGTCACTGGCACTGCCTAAATCCAATCGTCATTGGTATCTTGAGGTTTTAACCAATTTTTCCCTTTGAAACCCAGTCGTAACTGGTATCATCATCTAAAGTCCATTCGTTATTGGAATCTGTTTCGTTTTGGTCGTTACCAACACCTTAGTTAAAGACCTAGTAATCACTAGCATCCTTGTAACCAATTGTCATTGGTATTCCCCAGCATGGTCATCGCCATCTTCATTAAAATCCAGTCGTAACTGGCATTGTTTAAAACCAATTGTTATTGGTACCCTGATTTGGTCATCATCAATCACCATTAAAAGACCAGTCGTCACTGGCATTGCTTGGAATTCTGGTCGTTACCAATTTCCCCAAGATGTTTCTTGATTACCATCACTGTGCGAACTATCTACAGAAGCTGAGGATATATCCCCAGTGATCCATGTTCCCAGTCAAGTCTCGGAGATCTAGTCGTCATTAGTGTCCTCCGTGTGTGATTAGTCTTGTTTCTAGTCCATTTATGAAGATCCCGTTCGAACTCTTCACTGTAGGAAGTTCCTCATCTGATCATCCCCAGTGAGGTTGTATCCAGTCTTTCGCTTCCCCGGTAAAGTCTGCTTCTCTTTTCACCAATGGAATTAATTTTCCATTTCCCCAGTAAAAGTATATCCTTTCCCCCAGTGGAAGTCAATTCTTCTCCCCGGTGGAGTACCTCTGTCCCAATAAGATTGTCATCTTTATTGGATTTGTCTCTTCCCCATGTGAAGTTTCCCTGCTTACGCTATCAGTCATGTCTGAACTGTTTAATTTAGTTTTTCAGTACGATTCCCCAGTGTCGAGTCCTTGTATTTGTCATTGTTTGTTTTACTGTTTCTTTTATTATTATCGTTGCGTCTATGTTGTTTTCATTCAAGCATCATAAAGCATCATTTAGAGTGCATGGCATATCATAACTTGTCCTTTAGCATGGCATCGGATCTAAGGGACAAAAGTTTCGGTTATCTATATTTAAATACCTTTCACTGCAATTTAACGAAGATTTGTCATCTCTCGTTCCCCATCTAGTGAAGATATTTAAATAGGGGCAACTGTTGTACCCCAAATTTTGACCCCTTAGATTCTCATTATCATTTTAGAAGCATGATCATGAATTATCTAACCCTAAATCAGTGGAAGTTCATTATTGTCAAGTTACAGATGAATCAGGGTTCTCGCACCGACAAATTCAAAACAACCAAGGAATGATCAACCAATGATTTGGTCCAATTCAATCATGGAATGAAATCAAAGATAATATCAAAGTCAAATGAGAAGTCAATTTGAAGAAATCATTTCAGAAGCAAGAATAGTGCAGTCAGGAGGCCCCGATTAGGGTTTTTTAACTAGTGAAAAGTCAACTGTGGTTTGACTTTGATGTTGGAAGGTGTTGTAATGGTGGGATTGAGGTCCATGAAGTTCATATAGACTATTAAAGACTATTCAAGAAGTATCAAAGTCTTAGGATGTCCAGAATGTCAACAGGCGACTCAATCGACACCGATCGATCGTACGGTTGACCGAAAAGTCAACTCCTCAAATTTTGAGAATTGAAATCCAAGTTGTGAATCAAAGTTGTTCCTTATGTCATAATGGACTTGCATATCAATTTTCATGATCATTGGGTCAAGGATGAGAGAGTAATCGAGAAATCGGGAAATTAGGGTTTTGAAAAGGGCTAAACCATAACTCCTTAACCACACATCCAATTGAGTTGGTTCAAATCTCATTTGGAAGCTCTTGACAAGTTCTACAAAAGTCCCATACTAGTCCACAACCAGAAAATGCATACTTTTTGAGATAGAAGCAAAAACATTCCTAGAAGGGAAAATAACTTAGAAAATTTCTAAGTTATTTCCACTTTAAAAGCTTGTGTGCAGCCAACTTGGAGAGGATTTTTCACATAGTTCCAATTGGAGTTTGATTTCTTGGCAAACATGAATGTTTTAGAGCTATGTGAGGTCTTTCTAAATTGTACTAGAACATCTCAAGAGGAGTTATGAGCAGAAAGTTACATAGGTGCAAAGTTGGAGGTTTCACATGTTAAGTCCCACATTGGCTGAATTTTCAAGATTGATTTACCTCACTAAATTTGCCATTTTTTCTTGATCTAACTTGTTGTATGTGACATATAAGATGTGTGTAGCATGTTAGAACAGAAAGTTTTCATAGAAACATCATAAAATTGAAATTTGGAGTTTCATTGCCAAAGTTGAAAATGTGGACTTTTCAAAGCATGAGGTGGAAAGTGAAATCTGATCCAGCCCCTTTCCTACACTTCCTAGCATGCTATGAATCTCAGAAAAACATCATTATGCTTGGCCAATTGCCCTTACATCAGAACCAAGAGACAAAACCCTCCAAGAGGGGTTTTTGCAAAATATCTCAAGGATTACTTCATGGTTAAGTAAAGTCTCTAGTAAGCTCCTCAACCCATTTCCCTATAAATAGAGACCTCCCTCACCTCATTTCCAACACAATTCATCTGATAAAAACCATAGAGAATCTCTGTTATCCCAATTTCCACCCCTTGCTTCAAATTCTCAAGAACACCAAAATCCATGAAAACACCAAAAATGGTCATGAAGTGAAATTTGTTCAAAATCATTTCCACCCTTTCAAACACCCCAACAACCCTCCATACACCCTCTAAATATCATATGGGAGGTGTCTAGTCCTTTGAACCACCAAGAAAACTCAAAAATCAAAAATTCAATCTCATACCTAGCTTACTTTGACCAAAAGCCATAAAAATCACCAAAGTGAGTTCTAAACCTTTCCTTGAGGCTGTGATCACTTAGACACCTCACAAACAATATATCTCAACTGTCAAGAGCCTTAGAAACCATTGGAAACTCATAATTCTCATTTTGGCATCATAAGTGGTTGTTTACTTAAGCTTGAAGCAAGGTGCAAAAGCAAGGAGGTGAAGTTAAGATCTCTGGTTTTTCTCAACTTATTTAGCTTGCTTGAAAGATCATCAACAGGTATGTAACTTGTCTCTATTAGCTCCTACATCATTTTCATGAAAATTGCATTTTTGAGTGTTTGGTAACATGTGATGAATCTGAGCATTTGATAAGTTTCATGGCCTACTGTTTTTAATAAGTGATAAGAATCTCATGAAGTGTTGGCATAAAACCTATTTTGGTCATGTTTGTTTTGCTATTCTCATCAGTATGTTAATCCCAAGCATTATGAGAAAGTGATTTAATGCTTATGCTTGCTACAACAGATGTTGAGATCCTGTTTGTGTTTTGATACTTCATGGATCTGTTGGAATGATCATGACTGCTTGATATGTGAATGTTGTGATCTACTATACCCTGTTTATGTTGATTAAATTATCACTTTACCTTAACATGCTGTTACTGCCATAAAATTCAAAAACCCTGATGCTAATGTTTCCTTGCTTGTCCTGCTGTAATTTGTTTTGTTCATGACACTGTCTATATTTGCAATTCATGGAAAAAGAAATATGTTTGATCTTCAAAGAAAATCATGATATGTTTACTTCAGGATCTTAAAGTAATAACAGGTTTTGTTTCACAACTTTTGTTTGAGAGAGGTTTGGATTAATCATTGAACATTCATACTGCTGTTTGAATTTGCTTTAATAACTCAGTTTGCTGCTAGTAGAGCAGTTGTTAACATGAACATATCCAATTTGATCATTACTGTTCTGGCTGCTCAAATTGCTTTGATCTGTAATAAGCAAACCTGTTTCTATTTTGAGTAACAGCATCATGGCATTCACGACAAATCTATTTTAGGACTCTCAAATGATCATAAGTATTTGCACATCCATATTTTGTTCTTATATTGATATGAACTTTGGATATGCTAGCTGCTGTTGGTAAGTTTCCATCCTTTTTGCCATCTCAAATCATGCTTGACAGGTATTTGTACCATCATCACTCACACCATCATTCTGCACAAACTGATTCTTTACACCAAAATCTCATTTTGAGCATGTCACATTTACCATTTAAAGTATGTTAGCACAACTGTTTGAACCTCAAAGTTGTCATCTCAAAATTTCATGTTTTCAAAACCAACTTTGCTTGCACATCAAGCCACAACTTGGCATTTTTTGCATAAATTCAATTTTCATTGAAACCACTTCACACACATCTCACTTTTGACATTCTTAAGAGGTTAGAGTCATCTTTTTGTTCAGAACCACATTGCTATGAAAATCCACCTTTCAAATGGTCACTTTTTAAACAAATAGCTACACCACTAGACCAGTTTTGGAGCAGGCTTGTTTCTGAGCAAAGTTATGAATCATACATCTCATATTAACCATTTCAAAAGTGTTGGCAGGATCCTTGTGCACTAAAGCTGGCTGTCTTGAAAATTCACTCTTCAAATGTTCATTTCCTCACAAAGTAACACACCACAACATCATTTCTTGCATCAGTTTATGTTTCATTGAAATGCTTGATCTAACACTTCATATTTGATAGTTATAATGCATTTGTATGATCACATAACATTGAAACCAACTAAACACCAATCTGCACCACATAATGCATGATCACTCACAAAAAGCACTTTGAGAGCCACATCACCACACAATTGTTCCAGTTCTTGTTTTTTCACATACACACACTTGAAATCATGTATTGAATGTGTCTACAAGATTTCTTTGATCCCTATTGCCTTGGAACACAGAATGCCCAACTGTCATGCATCTTTATCTTTGTTCATTTGCAAATTAATTGTGATTCTTCATAATTGTGTGATTCTGGCCATGGGAATGTTTTAGTTTGCTTGAAAATCATCTAAGTGATATGTGTGGATGTTTAGTTAGAGTTAAGAAGGATTGTATCAAGCTGTGCATGTCATTTTGCAATTCTTGAAGCATAACATGAACCCTATCGGGTTTTTCACTAGGATAGGTATTTTTGAAAACTACCACCACCATCTTAATCCTCAGATGATTCTACCCCAAAAGCATATAAAGTTTGTGAAAAAAGACCAAAAATTGAGGAAGTTATGAACCATTTTGCAAATCCACATGAACCATAGTTTTTGCCCAGCCATGAATGAAAATATACACTATATATTTATCAAGTCACATTGGTTAATGGATGTATGGCCGCCCCAGCGGTTGAAACTTGCGCGCGTATGGTACTTGGCATGGGTTCGATCCTTGGTGATAACCCTTGTTGCCACTTTTTTTCATTTTTTTACATGAAACTTCAAAAAATCATAACTCTCTCATTTTGTTATCATTTTTCACCCATTCGTTTTTTCATTGTGTTTGTTTTAATGTGTACTTTCATGTCATAATTTTATTTTCCATGTTTGATTAATTTTTCACCATGTTTGACTATGTGCAACTTGTCATATTGACAGTACTAACCCTAGTTGTTGCAGATGAAAGTTAAAAGGGTTCCACTTGTTTTTCTTTGTAAAAATTGATTGTTATCACACCTATACATGTTTGTCAACATGCTAGGATTTTTACTTTGAATTATTATCATGCCTATCTCATCTGTTTGTTAATTGTACTCCAGGTGCGATCTGTCGTCACAGTTTTCGTACTAATCATCTGCTTTGATTGTCACCATTGCTTTTTCATCCTTAAATATTTTTCATTGGTTGTCACCATGAATAATTTTGTGTGATGTTTGTATTTTATTTTTATCCCCAAGTGATGAAGCTTGTTAGCTTTCATCCAGTTGCCATTATCTCCCCCTCCAAAGGAAGGTCTGTTCACTTGACTGTCAATGTCTTGAACCAAAATCTCTGCTATCCTTTGACTTTGTTAAGTCACTTCAACCCTAGTTTAGAAACCTTTAGAATTTGCTTGAAGTCTAAGAAACTCACCCATACTAGGAGTGTTCTTCAACTAGAACCATAGGAAAGAGTTCGTCAACTCTGTGTAAGAATCATCGTCATGACTTCTTACTTCCCCTTCAACTTAGCTTAGGGAGTTTTGTCAAACTCCACACAAACATTGTAATGTTTGTTCCCCTTTGAACCTTGATAATCATCAAGTGTTCTTTTCCCTTGTGAGGCGAACTACGATTGCTCTGATTCTATCCTAGTCAGGATACGTAGGCAGAAGGTGCGATGCCTTTGCGAGCAAACTTAAAAAACCACTTAGGCCTTTTATTTATTTTATCTCAATTCCCAATCCTTAAACCATAGTGCACAATTCACAAACTTAGCAATTAATTAAACAAAAGGTTCCTGTAGAGTACTACAGATATTTAGGGTGCTAATACCTTCCCTAGATATAACCAACCCCCGAATCCCCGAATCTCTTAAGCGTTGTCGTTACATCGCGAAAAAGGTTTTTCTTTCTTGAGACCTTTCCTTTGGATAAATTAAAGATCGGTTGTAAAAAGAAATACGGTTCAAGTTAATTAATAGCTTGGTATCAAATTTTCACCTCAACATATGGTGATTCAACTTTAGTTGTTAATGAAATTAAAGGAGAGTGAGAGACTCGACAGCCCAATTTGATTCCTTATATGAACTACACAAGGAGGCTGTTGCCTTTTTTTCATCGGGTGGAGTTTCATCACGTGCCAAGAGAGGATAATCAGATGGCAGACGCTCTGGCAACATTATCCTCAAAGTACAAGGTGAACTATTGGAATGATGCTCCAAGAATAGTCATCTCGCGCCTTGATAGGCCGACATTTGTATTTGCAATAGAGGAAGCTTCTGATGGCAAGCCATGGTATTATGATATCCAGAATTTTCTCAAGAATCAGGAGTATCCGCCAGGGGCATCGAGCTGGAATAAGAAGACCTTGAGGAGGTTGTCTGGAAATTTCTATCTAAACCAAGATGATGTACTCTACTGGAGGAATTTTGACTTGGTACTGTTGAGATGCGTGGACGAGAGAGAAGAAAGTTTGTTTATCGAAGAGGTCCACAAAGGTGCCTTTGGCACACACGCCGGCGGGCATGCCATGTCTCGAAAGCTATTATGAGCATGGTATTATTGGTTGACTATGGGTCTGATTACTTCAAGTATGCAAAGAAATGCCATATTTATGCTGATAAGATTCATGTGCCGCCGAGTCCTCTGAACGTCATGGCGTCGCCTTGGCCCTTTTCCATGTGGGGCATTGACATGATAGGCAAGATCCAGCCGACACGCATCCAATGGACATTACTTCATCTTAGTGGGTTGAAGCCGCTTCCTATACGAATGTCACCAAAAAAGTTGTAGCCCGGTTTATTAAGAAGGACATCATCTGTCGATACGGAGTGCCTGAAAAAATCATTACTGATAATGGTTCGAACTTGAATAACAAGATGATGAAGGAACTGTGCCAGAGTTTCAAAATTGAGCATTACAACTCTTCTCCCTATCGTCTGAAGATGAACGGCGCTGTTGAGGTAGCCAACAAGAATATAAAGAAGATAGTGCAGAAGATGGTTGTAACCTATAAGGATTGGCATGATATGTTGCCCTTTGCTTTGCATGGATATCGTACTACGGTGCGTACTTCAACTGGGGCAACTCCTTACTCACTGGTGTATAGTATGGAAGCTGTCCTACCATTGGAAGTCGAGATTCCTTCTTTGAGATTTCTGGTTGATGTCAAGCTTGATGATTCAGAATGGGTGAGGAATAGATTGAATCAGCTCAACCTGATGGATGAGAAAAGGTTAGTGTCCATTGCGTATGGTCGTTTATATCAGAGCAGGATGAAGAAAGCTTTTGATAAGAAGGTGCGTCCTCGAAGCTTTCAGGAAGGCGAGTTAGTGTTGAAGAAGATTCTCCCTCCACAGGTAGATCACAAGGGAAAATGGACTCCTAACTATGAAGGTCCATATGTCGTGCGAAAGGTTTTCTCTGGAGGAGCCTTGCTACTGTCAACCATGGATGGTGAAGATTTCACATCCCCTGTGAACGCAGACGCAGTTAAAAAATACATTCCTTAAAGAGACCCGCTGGAAAGAAAAAGAATATCCAAAAAAAAATGGGGCATCCCGGCGAACCACAAAAAGAATGGGTTCGGGCAAAAGTTAGGGATAAAAATAAAAGATGTAAACCCGCAAAGTTGAAAACCTGAAAAGGCGACTTTGGCAAAAATGGGTATCCCGGTGAATTGAAAACCCGAAAGGGCGATTCAGGAAAAAGTTAGGGATTTTGAAAAGCAAACGACTGCGGTCTGCGTATTGATCTTCAGAGTATAGTGGATTGAGGGAGGACCTGAGGGCCGTTCATCCGAATCAATATCTTCAGAAGTCGAAGCATCGGAGAAGCATCAAAGTCATGCGAGTCATAGATGGATCGATACATGGTGGTTGTCTGTGTCACATTGCCGATATTTTGTATATTTTTGTGCATTTCTGTAATTTTTGTGCAGCCTCCTCTTTTTAGGGGTTGCATCTGTTGTAAAATCTGCCTATTTACAGGCCATTAGTCAATAAAGCATATACTATTCAATAAATTGTTGTTCTTGCTTTGGCTTTACTGTTTTGTTTGCGAAAAAATGCCCGATGTTTTGATAAAACTTTGCGTACATAAACTTGCAGGCTTTGCCAATAATCATTAAAACTTTGATTTATTTGAACAATGTCACGAATGATGACCAAGATAGTTTCCATTGTGCAGGATATCTTGTTGTTTGTTCATGTGCAGGGTCGTTACCTTTGGGGCAAGTTTCTAGAGGTGTATCCCCGGTATGATCACCATCCCCATAAAAAGAAGGTATAGTTGAGACTCATTCATCCCCGGCAGGCGGAATTTGTGCATCTAGTCTCAGCGGTCCTAATTCACCTTGTGCCTCGCAAGAGTCTGTTTCCACAGGAAAGGATATGCAAGTTAAGTGTGCGGTTGAGTGTATAAACTTATTCCCGACAGTTTGTCTGTATGCACTTATTCCTCAGCAGTTCAAGTTGGATTTATTCGGCAGAATAAAGTCATCCCCAGAGGGTCGAGATTGATGTCCCCCATGCAGGTCAAGTGTGTGCCCATATCCCCAGCAGGTTATAGGAATGCACTTAATCCCTAGAGAGTCAAGACTGGATTTCTTTCCACCAGGCAGATGTGGAACTTTTTCCCAAGTAGCGGAGCAAAGTCAGAATTTTATTTCCCCACAGAGTCCAAATATGTTTGACTTTGCATCGCTTCAGAGTTTGATTGCTGATCCCCAAGCAGAGGTGGATGTTGTTTCCCTTATTGCTTATTCCCCAACAAAGTCGGTAGAGTATACCCTTCCTCAACAAAGTATGTTCTTCCCCGCAGGTTGGAATCGTGTCTGAGAAAGTTTATTGGTGCATCCCTAGCATTTCAGATGTATTTTAATGTTGATTTCCCACTAAGTAATCTCCGGAAGGGTGGATTTGGATCTCCAGTGGAGTGGATTTATCCCCAGATGTTTGCTTTATACCCTAGAAGGTTTCGGTATTCTAGGAGGCCATTCAGGGCTGCTTTTCCCGTTAGAGCGCATAATAATCTCAATGGTTGTTTGTGGTTCCCCTGCAGGGTCGTTGATTTCCCCAGTAGGTTGGTTTTGATTCCAACAGTTGGTTGTCTTTCCCCAGCCAGGTCGTTTGCTCCCCAGAAGAGTGGTATTCTGGGAGGCCATCCAGGGCGTTTCCCTCAGCAAGAGTTGATTTGATTCTCAGCCGAGTGGATTGTGTTCTCGTCATAACAGTGTTACTCAGGAAAGTTCTTTTTCAAGAGATCATCCAGGGCTTGTTTCCTAGCTTAAGTCCAATCGTACTTGGCATGTTTCATCTCTCCCCGGCGGAGTTGGTCTTGTCTCTTCAATATTTATTTTGCTGATTTTGTTCCGTTTCATTTTGCATTTGTGCATAACATCCTCAGAAACGCGTAGCATTTCCATTTTGTATGGAGCATTACGCCATATTCAAACATATGCATTTGAAACATAAGTCAGGTTGTTACCTCTTTGTTTTCAGGTATATCTTCAGCAGACAGTTGATTTTACTTTGCTCGCGCGGTATTCAGACCCCGACAAACGATGTTATATCCCTTTAGCGCATGATATCCAGACCCAGCATATTATCAGTTAATTCCTAAGCCTGTGTGGTATCCAGACCACAGTAAAATCTTTTGATAGAGGTGTCATCTTATGAGGTGCTTCCGACAGAGTTGCTTGTTTAAGTTTCTCTTTCCCCAGCGGAAATTTCTTGTGAATTATTGTTAGATTCACTAATCAACTTCGTGTTGATCCAACCTTCGGGTTCGACGCTCGCATTTATTTAGTGAATTCCTGATGGTTAGCAGATGTTATCAACTTCGTGTTGATCCGGCCTTCGGGTTCGATGCTTGCTTTTATTTAGCGAATGCCTGCTGGTTAGCAGATATTATCAACTTCGTGTTGATCCGGCCTTCGGGTTCGATGCTCGCTTTTATTTAGCGAATGCCTACTAGTTAGTAGATGTTATAAACTTTGAGTTGATCCGGCCTTCGGGTTCAATGCTCACTTTTAATTATCGAATGCCTGCTGGTTAGCAGATGTTATCAACTTCGTGTTGATCCGACCTTTGGGTTTGATGCTCGATTTTATTTAGCGAATACTTGTTGATTAGCAGATGTTACCAACTTCGTGTTGATTCGACCTTCGGGTTCGATGCTCACTTTTATTTAGCGAATGCCTGCTGGTTAGCAGATGTTATCAACTTCGTGTTGATCTAGCCTTCGGGTTCAATGCTCGCTTTTATTTAGCGAATGCCTGCTGGTTAGCAGATGTTATCCACTTCGTGTTGATCCAACCTTCGGGTTCGATGCTCGCTTTTATTTAGCGAATGCCTGCTGGTTAGAAGATGTTATCAACTTCGTGTTGATTCGGCCTTCGGGTTCGATGCCTGTTTTTTATTTAATAGATGCCTGCTGGTTAGTAGAGATTCACAACTTCGTGTTGAGCCGGCCTTCGGGTTCGATGCCTGTTTCGTTCAAGCAGATGCTTGATGGTGATATCAGATGATCTTTCCGACTTAGTCTCGTTGCCTGCGTGTTAGCAGATGTTTTTTCGACTGCGTGTCGGGGCTTCTTGATTGGTAATCAGTTAGCTTGTTGCCGTTGCAACTATCAGATCAGTTATTTCCGGAGATTTTTGTTCCTAATGACAAGTTTGCAGTTCTATTTCTGCGTTTGGAAAATTTCTGGGTTCTTTGGTATTCAACCGTATTTTACCTTGATTGTTTGAAAGCCATTCACTTTTCACTCATTCAAGTCTAAGTCGTTTGAATAGGGGCAGCTATTGTATCCTAAAATTTGACCAACCTTTTTTTCTTTACTTGGCTTATGTTTATTTTCATTTTAGCATTTGCATTTGCATATCATTGTCCTATACAGAGGATCAAGAGAGGTGTGCCATTCAAGAGAAGAGTCTCAAAGGTTACAAGCTGAAGCAAGAGTGTTTTTTCAACTCATCAGGTGCTTACAATCATCAGGATGTGGTCATAACTCTTTCAGAGGGGAGATGGATGTATGCTGCTTATCTCCTATCTTGAAGGTCAACTGGGGATCATCATGGGTTCATAAGATCATAGTTATAGATAAGAGGTGTTTGAGAAGCTCATTGAGTGCTTTAGAAGCCATTGTGGAGCTCATCTAAACACTTATTTCACTTGCAAGAGGTCACAGTTAAAGGTTGTGCACCTAGGGTTTCATCTGGTCAGCTTAAGGTCAACTGTGGACTTAAGGGAGTTTGAGACTTGGTTTTAAGTCATTAGAGTCATGGGAATTTATATTGAGACATCTATGATATCATGTCAAGTTCAAATCAAGAAGAATCAAGAGTTCAAGAAGTTACTAAATTAGGGTTTCAGAGGATCTCAGTGTAAAATACCCTTCTTTAGTGCTCAACTTCAAGGACAATTTACTTCATGATGTAAGGTCAATCTCACTTTCATGCAAACATGAAACTTGTAAGGCATGTTCTAAGCTTTCTTTTGAGTACTAGAACTCATCCATTGGGTTTGTGGAACTCAAGTTATGATGCCATCAAGTTAGAGGTCTTAGATGAACTTATTTTTTGGTCAACAAAAGTCAACTCACTTCCAAGGCACTTTTGACCTAGAATAGAATTTCTCCTCAATTTGAATTGAATATGAAAGTTTTCCCTCATGATCTTAGCTTTCCAAAAAGTCCTAGAAGTCCTTGATATCATTTGTGGAACTCAAGTTATGGACCTTACAAGGCAAGGGTATTTTGGGAAAGTTTAATTATAGGTCATTTGTTACATAACCCATTTTCATGCACTTGTGTACTTCAAATGAACTTTTAACCAACATGAAAGTCTCTCTTAAGGACCTCATTTGCATCATAAAACTTAAGGATTGTGTGAATTATGATTGATTAAGGACATTTGGTGAGAATTTCAAGTGAAAAATGGACTTTAAAGTGTGATTTCAATTCAATGCATTATAGGCCATCTTCATGTCTTATTTTGATCCAATTCTCTTCAAGATACATTCACAAGAAAAATGCACAAATTGGTTTGGCACATGAGGAGCAAAAAAACGGGCATTTTGGCATTCCTTCCCAAAGAAGTTTCACATTCAAACTTGCTAATTAGATCCAATGCAAAGCCCAATCCATTTCTAATGTAAAATTCAACTCACCAGCTGCAGAATTAAGTGATTTCCATGTGTGTATGCGAGCAATTCACGTGTGCATGAGGAGCTTGCCATTTTGGGCATTTTTTCAAATTCAGCAAAATAAGGCTTCATGGGCCTTCCAATTGATCAGATATCCGTCATATATAAACTCAAAACGCGCCTTGAGAGCTCAGAAGTGCAAAATTGAGTTTGGAGAGAGCAACTTCAGTTTTCAAATTCTCAAAGAAATTTCAAAATCGTGTTTCACTTTTCTATGCAATTCAAGTCCAATTGAAGAGTAATTAAGCTTCCTTGAAGAATATGGAGTGGATCTGGATCATTTGAAGCAAGCTTACACGTCTGAGAAGCACCAATGGAGTGTCTCCGTTCAATAAGTTTCCAATCAACTTCTCTCTCATTCTAGGCATGATCTAGGTTCATACTGGTTGCATCTGAAGCCCTACCTCATGTAGGCCATGTTTGATCCATTATTGTTCATGTTTGCTTAAGTTTTCAGATGTGCATCTCAAACTTGTTGCGTTTGATTCTCTTAATTTGTGAAGGATATGGATGATTGGATCTTGGATTCATGACCTATGTGATTTCAGCTTTCTTTTGATATAAATTTTGTTAAGTTTGGTTGAGGTTTGATGACCTGAACTCCGGCCACCTCGCCGGAGAGACGATCGGAGCTAGGGCTGCGGCGTCTGGTTCATTTGACCTCAGATCTGAGGTGGCTGGTGTTTGACTTGTTGACCATGCGTGTGTTAGCTTCTCATTGGTTTGACCTGGTGATTTGGCGTTTTGACTCCACATAGATGAAATTAAATGCTGCGTTTCACTTAATTAGATGTGTTTGGATCAGTTGGGCCTCGTTTGTTGTTGCCACCCCCCAGTTTGTGAGCCCAAACGCGCTGAACATGATCCCTTTGTATCTGCTATTGCTTATTGCACCTCCCTTGTTTGCTCATTTTATTTTCTTTATTTTATTTTCTGTTTTGCTTTTTAATTATTAAAAATGCTTCCAAAAATCAGAAAATTCAACAAAAAATATTTTCAAACACTTTAAAGTCTTAATTAATTTTTCATAATTTTTAATTTTGATTTTGTTTTATTTTTCAATTTAATTTGAATTTTATGATTGAAAGTGTTTTTAATATGGTTCTTCTTTGATCATGCTTGCTTTGTGGACTATTTGCAATTACCAATAGGTAAGGTTTCTTCTCCACTTTGATGATGGATTGAGGTATTTTTGAGGCTGATTTTGGTCAACGTTTGATCTATTTTTGCTTGACTTTGTGTTGCTTTTGTTTGACCCTCGATATTAATTCCATAAGGTGGAGCACCCTAGTTGATCAAATCATTTGTTGATGCCTTGAATGGAATTTGGTTGAGATGTTTTGGCCTCTGTGGCCAGTCCTTTTAGTTTAACACCCTTTAGATAGATAACAAGCATGGATCCCGTCGAGTACGACGAATGTGAGGGGTGCTCATACCTTCCCCTTGCGTAACCGACTCCCGAACCCGAGATTTGGTTGCGATGACCTGTCTTTTCCATTTTTTGTAGGTTTTCTCAGATCGTTTCCTTTCCCTCTCTTTGGGATAAATAACGAATGGTGGAGACTCTTCTATCTTTCCTGTCACCGTTTTTCGCAGTAGCGACACACTATAAGAATGAAAAGAGGAGAGGGAAGACTGTTTCTTGCTGTACACCGCTTTTCCAGAAGTGGTTTATAGATCACCTTCATTGTGTTGGAGCTTTTGTTGATACAAGGGTTATATCTGAATGGTCAAAGAGACTTATGGGTTTGACAGTAAAAGATATCATTTGGTTTAATCAGGATTTGCTTAGTGTGGAGATCATCTGTAGTTGTGGATGCCTTCCCAATGTACCTCTGATAGGAAGAAAAAAGGAATTAATTACAACCCTTCTCTTGTTGTTAGACAATTTGGGTATGATTTGAGAGAACCCCCGAAAGATGAGGAAGTGCAGGAATCTCTGTACTTCACAGGTGTAGCTGATTATGATGTTCTGGCTAGGATAGAAGAAGCATGGCGAAGAGTTCATAAAAAGGGAAAGATCTCTTTGGGCATAGATGATTGCATGGCTTATGACCCCTATTTGGAATGGGTTCAGAAGAGAGTTGAAAGGGTATTGTTGTTGTTTCCTGTTGAAGAGCCCTTGTATCCCCTGATAGTTGAAGAATCTACGACGATTGACATTCACAGATACAACAAGATATGGGAAGAAAATGAAGAGTTGCGTTAGGAAAGTGAAGAGCTAAAAAAGGAAATCAGTCAGTTGAAGAGTGATTAGAATGAAGTTGTTTACTTAGCTAGAGTAAAGACAGAAGCTCTGACTAAGGTGGAAAAGGAGTTGACTGAAGAGATCTGGGTGCGAGGACGAGTTGGACAAGATTTGAAAAGTACTGATAGCATCTTTAAACATAAAAAGAAAGAAATAGATAGAGCCTATTTGGAAATATCTAAGTTCAATGATCAATGGAATGCCACATTGACTGCCAACAAGGGGAAAGAGGATGATCTTCGTAAATAGATTGACAATTTGAAGATACAACTCAAAATCAAAGGTGAAGAAGTTGCAACAGAATCATCCCATAGGTATGCAAGTGATCAGAAGCTACAAGAAACCTTGTCAGCGTTTAAAGAGCTCAATGTGAGGGCAAAATCGAAGAAACCAAGACTTGAATATGCATTTGGAGAGGATGCTTGGGAGGACTATGCTCAGGGTTTAAAAGATGTCATATGTAGAAGAGACCTTCTTATACAGGAGCTGATTGCAAGACCTGAACATCCAAACACAAAGGAGTTGCTAAAAGAAGCTCAGACTTGGTACAAGAGTTACAGTGGTTGAAGAAAGTTATATGATACAATATCTCAGTAGTCTTTTTCTTTTCTTGTCTTGTAATTTGACCATCACCAGATCTGTTGAATGGGGTCGTCGGCTTGTATGCAGTTGTATTTCCGGATGATATTTTGTATATGTTGACTTTTGTTCTCATTTTATTTATGAGAGAGGCTTGTGATGCTTCCATTTATCTCTTCTATTTTGTTATTTATTTGTGGAACTAGAATCAAGAGGGAGATCTCCCTGAATTACATATACATGCTTGCATTTTGCATTATCATTTTCATTTGCATAGCAGGTGTTCTTGGAGCTTTCAATCTTATATCTCCGCTTTGTTTTCTTCAAAAGCTATCAGGATTGCAGATCCAATTTTCCACAAATATTCTACGAGAGGGAATCAACGAAGAATTATGGATCAAGTACAACACGATTTACAAGAGGTCAGGGATAGAATGGCACAATTTATGGAGATGACGCAAAGTGTGGACAATGGGTAAGAGCAATTGAGAATCTTGGTTCAACCACTAATATCACAGATGGATGGTAATGGTGTTCTACATGGAGGGACTGTTGCTATTCCTCATCTAGTTGATGGCAATGTTCCTCAGGGAAACGGTATTTCGACTGTGGTTAACCTTCCATGCGGAGGTCATCAGTCTGGAATTCATATAGGGGGTACCGGGGGCAGTGTGAGCGCTGTACACGGAGCTGTAGGTCCCCATTGGTAAGAAGATGACCAGGAGGATGTGTTTTCAATAAGAGACTTGGATGTGGGACTCCCCACAAAAGATGATAAGAGATTTAAACTGCTTGAAGAAAAGATGAAAGCCTTCGAGAACCAAAACTATTTGGGACTCGATATGTTAGATCTGAGACTGGTGCTAGGGGTCAGGATTCTCTCAAAGTTTAAAGTACTAGATTTTGATAAGTACAAAGGGATGACTTATCCTAGAGTACACCTTAAGGCTTATTTTCGGAAGATGTCTGCCTACTCAGATGATGAGAACTTCTAATGCATTTCTTTCAGGACAGTTCGTCAGGTCTTTCTTTGGAGTAGTATATGGGTCTAGAAAAGACACATATAAAAAGCTGGAGAGAATTGGGGGAAACGTTTGTGCGTCACTATCAGTACAACAACAACTTGGAACCAAATAGGTTGCAATTACAAAATTTGTCACAGAGAAACAACGAGGGGTTCAAGGAGTACGCCCAGAGGTGACGAGAGTTAGCGGCTAGAGTGCAGCCTCCAATGGTGGAGCGTGAATTGATTAACATGTTCATGGCGACCTTGCCAGGAACATATTATGAAAAATTGATTGGATGTATGTCTAGAAGCTTTTCGGATTTGGTGATGGCAGGAGAGAGGGTAGAGAACGAGATAAAGACAGGAAAAATATCGAGTGGAGCAGGATCTTCATCAGGAGGGATGAAAAAACTATACAATGAAAACCCAAAGAAGAGAGAAGGAGGTATAAATTCTATATCATCCTATAGAGATAAAGGCTGGGTACAACATCAACCTCAACATCAACAACAAGTTGCCAGTATAGCTATTCCGGCTGTACCACAACAACAAACTACTGCCCTCATCATTATTAGGACAGGGGAAGGATGGACACCAAGCAATTTGATACGCCTCCCATGCCTTACTCTCAGCTTTTGCAACACTTGTTGCAATTATAGCTTATCCAGAAGATAACTTTGGCGCCATTCACTGGTGCATCTCCACTAGGTTATGATGCAAACACTAGGTGTGAAATCTAGTCAGGAGCTCCAGGCTATAATATTGATAATTGCAAAGAGTTTAAGCATAAAGTTAGAGATTTACTCGACTCAAAAGCAATAAATTTCACAAATGAAACCCCAATGTAAATCAGAACCCAATGCCAAACCATGGGGTGGCTAGGGCCAATGCTGTTATTGAAGGAGAAAGGCTGAATTTGATAACTGATGTTGCGGAGTTGAAGACGCCTTTGAGCTTCGTAAAAGACAAACTGCTAAAAGGAGGCATTTATCCGGGTTATTTAGAGGGTTATTTAGAATGTGTTACGCATATAGAGGGTTGCAGTTTGTTGAGAAGTCATATTTAGAGTTTGATTGATGAAGGCAGTTTATAATTTGACAGGGTTGTAGGAGAAAAAGTGATTGATGAGGTCAATAATGAACGGGATGAAGTCGCAGTGATTTTAATTCCGTACCGGATAATTAAAACCTCAGTGTCGCCAAGGCCAACTCTGGTCATTATTACCACCCCAGGACCAGTACCTTATGAAAGCACCAAGGCCATTCCCTGGAACTATGGGGCATAGGTATTTTGCAATGGAAAAAAACAGGAGCTGGTGGGGGCATCATATGGAGGTACTTTGGTTAAAAAAATTGTTGGAGCAGGGGGAATTACCAGGAGTGGCAGGGTTTTCTCCCCTCCTGAAACTAATGTTGGTAGAAATGATAAGGGTAAAGGAAAAGTTATGGTAGAAGAAGATACTCAGCAACAAGTTGACAAAGATTCTTTTGTGAAGGATATTGAAGAGTTCATGAGGCTTATCCGAAAAAGAGATTACAAGATTGTAGATCATTTGCACCAGACGCCATCAAAAATTTCTATTCTCTCGATGTTATTATGCTCTGAGGCACATTAGAATGCGCTGTTAAATATTCTGAACTTGGCATTTGTGCCGCAAGAGATTTCGGTGAATCAGCTAGAAGGAGTGGTGGCCCATGTGAATGCTGGTAATGGTCTGGGCTTTATAGATTTGGATTTAACTTCTGTCCAGAGAAACCATAATCATGCTCTACATATATCTATGGAGTGCAGAGGGGCTCTGTTGTCTCATGTCTTGGTAGACACAAGTTCATCCCTTAATGTACTGCCATAGAAAGCCTTGATGAAACTAGATACACAAGGGCTGGTTTGCACGCCAAGAAACTTAGTGGTGAGAGATTTCGATGGTTCTAAGAGGTCAGTGCTTGGTGAGATCACTATGCCCATACAGGTGGGGCCAGAGATTTTTGATGCAATTTTTTATATCATGGATATCCAGCCAGCTTATAGTTGTTTACTCGGCCGACCATGGATACACTCTGCTGGGGTAGTTAGTTCCACGTTGCATTAGAAATTGAAATATATGATGGAGGGGAAATGGTTACTGTTTGCAGAGAGGAAGACATCATGGTCAGTCAGTTATCATGCTTTAAGTATGTGGAAGTGGATGGTGAAATCCACGAGAAACTTTGCCAAGCTTTCGAAACTATGCAGATACAGGAGAAGCCTCATGTAGAAGCTAAAGGTCCAGAGGTCTCGATGTCGTCATTCAAGGAAGCCCATGCTATAGTGGAATCTGGGTCTTCCAAGAAATGAGGCCAGGTACTCGATGTTCCGGCTAAACACGACAAGTTTGGCTTGGGATATAGTCCTTTTTCTTCTTCAAAGGATCCTCCAAAGTACAAAGGAACTGTTCAATTTACCAGCTTTGGGGTTATATTCGACAGGATAAATACTATTGAGGATGATGGAGGATATAGTGACTGTGATATGGAGGCTTGGATTCGTCCGTGTATCCCTGGACAGAGGCTTTGCAACTGGACTGTGGAAGAAATCATCCAAGTTACATCAGAAGAGTAATTTCCGTTTGTTTTCTATTATGTCTGGTCCTACGTTTTGCCCAAGACGTAGTGATTCTTCTTGTAGGGCCCCTTTGTTCATTTTCAAACTTTTATCACGAATGAAAAGACGTCCTTTTTTGCATTCAAATATTTTGATCCTTGTTTTTCCTTTTTTTTGTTTTCTTTTACATTTTAATTAAAACAGAAAAATGGCAATGTATTTGTGTCTGTTTGCATATAATAATAAACATAAAACATCAATCATGCAGGTTACACATCTCAGATACCATCAATCCAAATTCGGCTATGGCTCGATGTGACTTTGATAACCCTATTTACCAAGCTGAAGAAGAGACTGATGAAGATTGTGACCTACCTGAAGAACTGGTCAGACGTCTGAAGCAAGAGGAAAAGGTTATTCTGCCTCATCAGGAGGATATTGAAGTCGTCAACCTGGGTACCAAAGACGACAAGAAGGAAGTCAGAATTGGGGCTGCATTGGAAGATAATGGTAAAGGAAGATTGGTAGAGATGCTTCGTAAGTATAATGATGTCTTCGTCTGGTCTTACCAGGATATGCCAAGGTTGGATATTGATATAGGGGTGCACCGGCTACCTCTTCGAGAAGAACGTCCGCCTGTGAAGAAAAAATTGAGAAGGACCAGACCTGATATGGCAGTCAAGATCAAAGAGGAAGTCTAAAAGCAGTTGGATGCTGGTTTTCTTGTTGTCATTAATTATCCTCTGTGGGTCACCAATATTGTTCCTGTACCTAAAAAAGATGGAAAATGTCAAGATGTGGGTCGATTACTGAGATTTGAATAGAGCAAGCCGGAAAGACGATTTCCCGCTTCCCCACATTGACGTGTTGGTTGATAACACTGCTCAATATTCTTTGTTTTCCTTCATGGATGGTTTCTCTAGGTATAATCAAATCAAAATGGACCCAGAAGACATGGAGAAAACTACTTTTATCACACCGTGAGGGACTTTTTGCTACAAAGTTATGCCTTTTGGATTGAAAAATGCAGGGACAACTTATTAGCGGGTAATGGTGACCCTCATTTATGATATGATTCATCATGAGATCAAAGTATATGTTGATAACATGATTGCAAAGTCACACACGGAGGAAGGACATCTGGTCAATCTTCTTAAATTGTTCGAAAGGTAAAGGAAGTTCAAGCTGAGGTTGAATCCTAAAAAATGCACCTTCGGGGTAAGATCTGGGAAGCTGCTAGGTTTTATTGTCAGTGAAAGAGGTATTGAGGTGGATCCTGCCAAAATAAAAGCAATATAAGAAATTCCTGATCCAAGAACATAGAAAGAGGTTCGTGGCTTCTTGGGGAGATTGAACTACATTGCAAGGTTCATATCTCACCTTACAGCCACTTGCGAGCCAATATTCAACTTGCTGAGAAAAGATCAGACAGTTGTTTGGAATGAAAACGGTCAGAAAGCTTTCGATAAAATAAAAGAGTATTTGCAGGAGCCTCCAATATTGATGCCTCCAGTTGCAGTAAGACCTCTGATTATGTATTTGACGGTTCTTGAGAATTTGATGGGTTGTATGCTCGGTCAACACGACGAGACAGGTAGAAAAGAACATGCAATTTACTACCTAAGTAAAAAATTCACTGATTGCGAGTCAAGGTACTCGATGCTAGAAAAGACATGTTATGCACTTGCTTGGGCAACTAAACGCTTAAGGAAATACATGTTAAATCATACAGCCATGTTTATTTCGAAAATGGATCCAGTTAAATATGTGTTTGAGAAACAGGCGCTATCCAGAAGAATTGCTAGATGGAAGATGGTGCTAACAGAGTACGACATTTAGTATGTTTCCCAAAAGGCCATTAAAGGGAGTGTTTTGTCAGAATATCTTGCCGAACAATCAATTGAAGATTATCAACCAATGAGGTTTGAGTTTCCTGATGAGGACATAATGTTTCTGAAGATGAAGGATTGTGATGAGCCTTTACCTGACAAGGGTCCTGAGATTAGGTCTCGGTGGAAGTTGGTTTTTGATGGTGCTGTTAACTCATACGACAACGAAATCGGGGCAATTATTACAACTCCTCACGGTTCTCACATACCGTTTAACGCCCGGTCGACGTTTTCCTATACGAATAATGAAGCTGAATACGAAGTATGCATCATGGGTCTAGAAGAAGCTATTAATTTGAGGATCAAGAATCTAGATGTGTATGGTAATTGGGCCTTAGTCTTCAATCAAATCAAAGAAGAGTGGGAAACCTGTCAAGTCAACCTGGTGCCTTATAAGAACTATGTAAGAAGACTACTGCCTTTCTTCGACAGGGTTGAATTTCATCATGTACCGAAGGTTAAAAATCAGATGGCGGATGCTTTGGCAACGTTATCTTCAATGTATAAAGTGAATTTTTGGAAGGAAGCTCCAACAATCACTATCATGCGTCTTGATAGACCTACTTTCGTATTTGCGGTTGAAGTAGCGTCAGATGGGAAGCCCTGGTATTTTGACATCAGATGTTTTCTCAAGACTCAAGAGTATCCGCCTAGGGCATCAAGTAAAGACAAGAAGACTCTGAGCAGGCTGTCGGGTAATTTCTACTTGAACAAGGATGATGTACTGTACGAAAGAAACCTCAATATGGTGTTGTTGCATTGTGTGGATGAAAATGAAGCAAGTTTGTTGACGAAGGAGGTCCACGAAGGTTCTTTTGGTACTCATGCCGGTGGGCATTTAATGTCTAGAAAGTTATTGAGATCAGGGTATTACTGGATGACCATGGAGTCCGACTGTTTTAAGTATGCCAGAAAATGCCATAAATGTCAAATTTATGCCGACAAAATGCATGTGCCGCCAAACCCTCTAAATGTATTGACATCTCCTTGGCCCTTCGCAATGTGGGGCATTGATATGATTGGGAAAATTGAGCTGACTCATTCTAATGGACATCGCTTTATCTTGGTAGCAATTGATTATTTCACCAAGTGGGTAGAGGCAGCTTCCTTTGCCAATGTCACCAGGCAAGTGGTTGCTCATTTTATAAAGAAGGACATCATTTGCCGTTACAGAATACCAGAACAAATATTTACTGAAAATGGTTCGAATTTGAATAATAAGATGATGAAAGACCTTTGCCAAAGTTTCAAAATTAAACATAACAACTCTTCTCCGTACAGTCCGAAGATGAATGGCGCTGTTGAGGCAACAAATAAGAATATCAAGAGGATCATGCAAAAGATGGTGGTGACTTATAAAGATTGGCATGAGATGTTACCTTTTGCTTTACATGGTTATCATACTTCGATGCGTACGTTGACTGGGACAACACCTTTCTTGCTGGTATATGGTACGAAAGTTGTCCTACCATTAGAAGTCGAGATTCCTTCTTTAAGAGTATTGTCTGATGTGAAGCTCGATGAAGCAGAGTGGGTAAAAGCTAGGTTGAATCAACTTAGTTTGATTGATGAAAAGATATTGACAGCTATCGCCCATGGCCGACTATACCAGAGTAGAATGAAGAAGGCTTTTGATCAGAAGGTGCACCCTTGACATTTCCAGATAGATCATAGGGGCAAATAGACTCCTAACTATGAAGGTCACATGGGAAAATAGACTCCTAATTATAAAGGTCTATACGTAGTGTCACACCTTAATTTTTGACCTTAAGATCCCACCTCTATTTTTTCTTGCTTTCTTTACCTTTATGCTCTTGTGTGCGTGTTTGTCCTAACCAACCTGTGCAGGTGTTTTGAAGTCAAGTGAAAATGGCATTCATAATCCAATTGTTTCGGGCATGGCCATTTGATTCTTATTCAAGATGATCTTAGAGTTTCAATTTGAGTTGGGCCATTTTCATCAACACCATAAAGCTCTTCGTGTTTGCAAGCCTATCACACAAGTTTAAGTCCAAAATGGCAAGAAGTTAATAGCGTTGCAATTTGGTTCAAGACCAAAGAACAAACAGCCCAGGAAGTCTCCAGAGGCAATCCATCAGAGGCAAGTCTCTAGAGGCAATCCATCAGAGGCAAGTCATCAAAGGCAAGTCTCCAGAGGCAATCCTTCAGAGGCAAGTCCCCAGAGGCAATCCATCAGAGGCATGTCTCCAGAGGAAATCCATCAGAGGCAATTCTTCAGAGGTATCCTCCAGAGGCAAGTCTCCAGAGGCAATCCATCAGAGGCAAGTCTCCAGAGGCGCACATCAGAGGCAATCCATTAGAGGCAAGTCTCCAGAGGCAATCCATCAGAGGCAAATCTCCAGAGGCGCACATCAGAGGCAAGTCTCCAGAGCCAACGTAAACATCAGACGGAATCAGACGGAATAAAAAAGAAATTGAAAAAACTTAGTACCCCTTTAACTAATGTTTTAAATTAATCTTTTTTTCTTTATCATCTTGTTTTATTTAAAAAAACTTAGTACCCCTTTTTTATAAATTATATATCTATTTGTTCCTTTTTTCTTAAAATCCACTTCATACTTAAAATAATTTTCAAAATTAATAATAATACCTTTTATTCAAATTAACTCTTACCTTTTTTTGATAATAACTAAAAATCAATCCCTTTTTTTTATCTATCAATCTAAATCTATTTTTGTTAATAATAATACTTGTTGATAATTAAAAACTTTTTTTTCTTAAAAGCCTTTTCTTAATTAAATTAATCTTTTAAAATAAAATAAATCATTTCACTTTTTTTAAAGATAAAATATAAAACCTTTTATTTAAGAATCCTTTTATTTATTAGCGATTTAATCAATTCATAACCAAATTTTTATTAAATAAATAAAACTAATCTAATTCAACATTTTTCTTAAAACAAAATAATACATTTTTTTTCTTAAAATCGATTCAACCTTCAACTAAAATTAATCTCCCATCAATTAATTAATCGTGCACGCTTACATCCCGCTTCCGTTCACGCACTCACTCTCACTCACTTAGCGCTTTCATGCGTTTGTGTATCTTTTACTTTATCCAGAACTTTTGCTTCACCGTAATTTATCTTTACCGCTATTTATTTTATCGCATCGCACACCGTTCAAAGGAAGAACTTGCGCATAACGTAAAAACTTGCGCGTATGCATTTGCATCGTATTCCCCGTTGATCCTTGATCCCATTCAAGTCGATCTTTTAAGTTAGATCCTACCCCATAAGGAGGACCTTGCCTTTTACTTTTACAACTTTGAACAAAACAATATTCAACTCAATCAAATTATTCAAACATATTAGAGAATAAGATGTTAATCATCTTAAGCGAGATAAAAACTTCTACCCCATAACAATTCAATCAATATGTAGGGACTTTTCCGCTTAAGAGAAATAGAAGCGTACTTGTTGACAATCCGAGTACATGAGCCCTTCTCTTAAGACGATGCAAAGACTATTTTCCTACAAAGTTGTGGTGGTTAAATTAAGTAATCTCCCTTAAAATGACAACTCGTCTTTTCTCCTAGACCCAATCAATCAACAAACCTTATCCCTTAGGAACTTTGACCAACAGTCAAACAAGTTCCTCAAACCCTTTAGGGGAACTACAGATACTCTGATTCCATTCCCGTCAGGATATGTAGGCACAAGATGCAACGTCTTGGCGAGTATACTTAGAAATAAACCATTAGGTCTTTTATCCTTAAGCAGATAACCCTTAGCAATAAACAACATTAAAACAAGAGGTTCCTGTAGAGTACTACAGAAACTTAGGATGCTAGCACCTTCCCTAAGTTTAACCAACCCCGAACCTATAACTCTCTAGCCTTTGCATTTGCATTGCATTGTGGGTAATTCGATCTTTTTCCCTTCCTTTGGACAAATTAAAGACTAGTTGCAAATGAATTAATATTCAAGCTAATTAATAGCTTAGTATCCAAATTTCACCGCGACAGAAATGGCGACTTCACTGGGGATTCTTCAGTGGGTTTCCATGACTTGTTTATTTTAGCTTTTTTTATTGTTATGTGTGATTACCTGTTTATCTGTATAATTGTTTATCTATTGCTTTTGGGTTGATATCCTTGAGTGGTGAGACAAAGTCCTACACCCGGATTTGAGTGAAATTATGATAGGATGGTGAGATATTCGATGAGGCGTATAGGGAATGAGTCCCGACCAAGTTGACTCGAGAATCACCGCTCAGTTGAGACCCTTTCTAAAATGGTTCGGTTGAACGAGTATAGTCGTGAAAACTTTTACTGTTTTCCGATTGGAGTCCATGATACTGAGGACCGTAGTTACCTTTAACCCCACTTTGGCCTTTATTAGGACGTAATGCGAGGACTATGAGGGAGTAGTCCCAAAATAGTTGCTACGCGATACTACACTCAAAAGAGGTTCTCTTGAGAATATTATTAACCATCGAGTCAGTCGGAAAATTGATAATATCTGAAAGATGGACTAATGACTTTGGGAACCTTTTTAGAACCTTGTTCTGCAGGTACAATCCACCTTTAGTCCACATCCTTTGGGAATGGGTATACCCTTTGGCTCTATGCTCGTTGCAAAACCTAGGACCCTTGTTTGTTTATCTTCATGTCTATATCTGCTTACTTATGTTTGTTGCATTCATATAGCATCATTCTGCATTGGACTTCATGGAATTTACCTTTGTTTATGAATATTGTAGGACACTATGGATTCCAAGAGAAGAAATACTTTGAAATATACTTTTAAGAGTCCCAAATTAGGTGACCTAAGGAAGTTGGGGGCTTTGATTGAAGACCAAGAAAGATTCAAGAGCAAGTATGGGAAGTTACTACCTTTATTGAGCCGTGAAGTGAACGAGAAACTCCTTTCTGCCTTGCTACAATTCTATGACCCAGTTTATCATTGTTTTACTTTCCCGAATTACCAATTATTGCCTACCCTAGAGGAATACTCTTATTTGGTTGGTCTACCTATCTTGTAAGAGTATCCTTTCCCTTTCTTAGAAGGCAACCCTAAGGAGCAAGACATTGCTAAAATCCTCTACCAAAGAGTATCTGACATCAAGGAAAACATGGTTACCAAAGGTAGGACTTTTTGTCTGACTACAGATTTCCTAATCAAGAAAGCCCGATATTACACTGATTACACGAACATGGTTCCGTTTGAAACAATCTTTGCGCTACTTATTTATGGAGTGTTTCTATTCCCAAGTTTTGAAGGTTTTGTTGACCTCAACGCCATCAAGATCTTCATAAAGAAAAACCCGGTTCCCACTTTATTGGCTAACACCTACCATTCTGTACATCTCCGAAACTTCCATGGTGGAGGGATGATTACCTGTTGTGTGCCCTTGTTATATAAGTGGTTTATTTCACACTTGTCTAAGTATGTTTCTTTTTGGAATCTTAATAGCGGACGCTGGTGTTGCACCCCAAAATTTGCCCAACCTTTTCTTAACTTGGTTTATGTTTCATTTCATTTCTTTCTAGCATTTGCATTACATAGCATCTTTCATTTAACAGGGGATTAAGAATTTGTGAATATAAAGAGGAGTCTACTCAAATGGTTGAGCCTAAGCAAGTGGGTGTTACTCAAGTTTGAATGGTCATCAAGTCATCTAGAAGTGGACATTGGTCTTGTGAAAGAAAAGATGGATGTATGTGGGTCAGCTCCTAACTTGGAGGTCAGTTCAAGATCATCAGGGAATTGTGAATTCATGGTTATGGATATAAGATGTTGATAGAGCTCATTGAGTGCCATGAGGGTCATTATGGAGCTCATCCAAGTGTTTGTGCTAAGTGTGAAAGGTTATAGTTGAAGGTGTTGCATCTAGGGTTTCCATCTGGCTAATCCTAAGTCAACTGTGAAATTGGAGGAGATTAAAACTCAATTCAAAGTATCTATGGTCATGGGATGTTGTGTTAATATATATGGTATATCATTTCAAGTTCAATTCATCAAGGATCAAGTGTGTGAGAAGTTACTAAATTAGGGTTCTTAGGGTAAAATCCCCTATTTAGTGCTTAACTTCAAGACCACCTATCTCAAGATACAAGTTTCATCTCAACTTTTGACCAACATTGAACTTGTAGAGCATGTTCTTATCTTTCTTTTGAGTACTAGAAGTCCTTTATTGGATTTATAGAACTCAAGTTATGATCCAGACAAGTTACAGGTCATCAGATGGATGTGATTTTGGTCAACAAAAGTCAACCAACTTCCAAGCCATTTTTTACTTATAAGGATGTTTCTTATCAACTTTTGGCCAACATGAAAGTTGTAGGTCTTGGTCTTAGATTTCCAAAAAGTACAAGAAGTCTTTCATCTGATTTGTAGAACTCAAGTTATGAGGCTTGCAAGTCAGGGGTATTTTGGAAAAGTGAGATTATAGGTCATAAACTTATAGGTCCATTTCACCAACTTGCACACTTCAAATGAAGATCTTTCCAACATCAAACTTGCTCCAATGGTGTTATTTGTTCAACCAAGCATTGAGAAGTCATGGTTTAGGCTTGGAATGAAGAATTGATGTGTGAATTTTCATGGAAGAAAGTTTAAAAGGGAAAAATGGGAATTAATTCATTTTTGAACATTTTGGTGCAAATAGGTACATATTTTGAGTGCAAATCCTGTTTTGAACACATTGACATTAGTAGAATTTGAATTGGATGAGTTTTAGTGAGCCATTTTCAAGGTTACTTCATCATGAAGTTACACAATAAACTTCAACCATTGAGATTAAACAAGGCTTTAATCCTAGCCATTCACACTCCATGTGGTACCAGCAAGCATTTTGAGCCAATTTGGAGCCAAATTGATGAGATTTTCGTGCACATGAGAAAGCTCAAAATTCAATTCCTTGGATTTTCAATTGGGCAGTTAGAGGCTGAGATTGGGCTTAATTCTTATCAAGATCCATCACATATAAGATTTTGATCATTCACAAATCATCAGAACTGAGAATTGGAGGCAAATTGATCAAGAACAACTTTCAAAAGGTGGTGGAAACTCAAAATTCAAATTTGGAGAATTAGCAAGTTTCAAGCCAAATTGTGAATTGCAAAAGCTCTATTGAAGTTTATTGAACGATTCTGGACATTTTTCTGCAAGCTTAAGCTCCAATTGAAGGCTCAGTGGAAGTTCTCCACTAGGTAATTGCAAATCAACCTTACACTCTCAATATGACATGATTCATTTCCATTTTTGCATATTTGAGACGTAGAAACAATGTAGATCATTAATATGTAAAACAAACTGGCATTTGTGATGATTGTTGGTGGATGCTCAAAAATGTTTGTATTTGTTTTGGCTTGTTCTTGCGTGTTCTTGCTTAATTGTTGATGGATCTGTAACCTACACAACCTCTAGATGATTTTTAAACAAAATTGGAGGAGTTTTGATGAACTTTGAATTTTGATGCACAAACTAAATTGTTTCGGGTTGCTCTCATACTGCATGATTAATGTTTTTTGAGGCTGGATTTGAGATTCTATGATCTCTAGATAAATTTTGATATAAAATTTGTGCGAATTGGTTGAGTTTTGGTGTGGCTGCTTGTTGCTGTTAATTCACGGTGGTCGGAATGCGCGAAGAAGACAACCAGAATTGGTCTCCGGCCACCTCTAGTTTTCTTTCATGCTTTGTGAAGAAGATGACTGTGTGGCGTATTGTGAGGCGCACGATCTGATGACTTTTCTTTCCAACGCTCTGATTAAGACTCACGGTAGTCTTTAGTTGACTTATTGTATGTGATTTCATTTAAATTTTCATTAATTGAGTTGGCAAGTTTACAACCACGTGATTGCTTACTTTTTGATCATACATTTCCTGATTGCATTCCATGGTGATCCATAGTTGACCGTGTCACACTCAATTACCAGGTTTTTATTTAATTTTGAGATTTTTCTGATGGGCCTTGTATGCGCTTGCTAGGCGCACCCCCAGCTTGGGCCCAGTCTCATTTTGCACTTGTTTTTCTTGCTATTTGCCACACATGTTTTTTATTTTCTTTTATTTTCCTTTTGTTTTTTATTTTATTTTCAGTTTACAATTTAAATCAAATAAAATAGCTCCAGTACTTTAAAAATTCACCAAAAATATTTTTTATATACTTTGAGATGTCTAATATTTTTTGGAAATTTTTATTTTATTTTTTAGTTTTATTTTCAATTTAAAAAAGAATTAAATATTGGAGTTGTTTTAATTGAATTGAATTGTAACTTTGTTTACTCTTGCATTTATTTCTCTTCCTCCTTTTTGATCCAATGATTGAAAATTGATCCCCATCTCAAGGATGAGTTGATCAATTTTTGAGGACCATTTTGCCCCTGAATGTTGACTTTTGTGGCTTTTCTTGTTGCCTTTGTTTCTCCCATTTCAAAGTGGTACATCTAAAGGAATCTTTTCTTTTGATGGTGCTTTGAGGGAATATTTGTCTTGATCTTTTGCCCTCTGGTTGCCAACCTGTTTAGCTTTATTGTGCATCTTATTTGGTATTTTTTGAGCCTTTTTCCTATTTTTAAGGTGACTTGCAAGTTAGGTCATTTCATAGGACAACCCACACAAGTGCATGACCTAGTTTGGATTGGAAATGACCTTTGTGGATCCAATAAGCTCTCAACTCTTCTTGTTTCACATTTTAGACATGTTGAGCTTGCTGTATGTTCATTTTTAGGTCAAAATTATGTTCATTGCTTATTGATTGATGCATTTCTTTTTGAGCTTTCAACTTGAACTCCTAAGTGGTGTGTGCTTGCTTCCTTTGTGCTCTTGCTTGCATTTCTTCTTGGTTTTTTTTGATATTGTTTTTGAGCTTTCTTCTCTTCATCTCCCTTCTGTCCAATGACCTTGGAGTGTCATTTAAGGTAGCTTGGTCCCTCCTTAGGAGGAACTTGAAGCTTACCTAAAGTGATGAATCCATGAGGACTTTTTCTTTATGTTTTTGTCATTTGTTTGCTTGTCTTTGATGCATCTCTATCCTTCTTCTCTTCTTTTCTTGCATTCCCATATGCATGCTTGGTTGAGATGAGCTTGTGGTGGCTACTGCCCTAAACTATTTTCCTCCCACTATCATTCAACTTGTGCATTCTATGTGTGCATCCTTTCATTTGCATATGCATTCTCCTTCTTCCTCTTCTTCTTTTGCTTTTCTTTGCCATGCTCCCCATAAGTTCTCTAACCTCTTGAGGTTATGATACACGTTAAGGTTCTACACATGCATGATAACATTAGGTAGTTCCCCTTTTCAAACTCAACTTTAGGTTCACTCATCCTAATCATCCAGAAACGAAAGGGTTGTTAGAAGAGTTTCGCGCCCGTGGCCGTGCTTGACTATTTGTATTCCTTTTGTTTTGATCATTGTTGTATGCTGACCATCACCAGGCTTGTTGGTCGAGGTCATGCTATTGATTCAGCTTGTACTCGGTGACGTTGTGTACTGCCTTGATGGGCTTTCTTTATATATATGAGATGTTATTTCCATGACTGGACTCAGACTTCTTATTATCAGCACTGACACTCAGGCACTAGGATCGGGGGATACCTCCCCAACGCACAGACACACGTTTGCATTTGCATGAAGCATTTGCATAACAAGCACTTTGTCGTTTTTCCTAACCCTTTTGTGTGTTCAGGTTGTTTCAGGTTGTTCTAGGATTGATCAGAGACCTATCCACCGCTATCCGACCAGAGCAAATCAAGCCAGAGTTATGGAGAAAATGCAAACTGACGTTCAAGAACTCCGAGAAAGGATGGACCGTTTCATGGAGCTCATACAAGCGGTCGCCATCGGCCAGGACCAGCTTAGAACCTTGGTTCAGCCTCTGATTTCAAGGGTCGACAGCAATGGCGTACTCCATGGTGGGACTGTTCCAACCCCTCCACCTGTTGAAACTCCTCAGAATGGCATCCCCGTGACCGGGGGGAATGGTAGTGCCAACGGCAATGTGATAGCTAACATGGGACTCAACGGTAATACGACTGGCGTCGGCAATGGGAATTTTGAAGCTAATGTCAATGTTGGACTGGGCAACAGCAACACAGGTGTTGGAAATCTGTATGGGCCTCAGCCATAGTTAGAAGACCGTCAAGAAGATTTGTTCTCGCAGAAGGGCGCTGAAGGAGAGCTGACTGCTGAAGCACGTCTGAGGTTTAAGGCACTCGAGGACAAAATGAGGAATTTCGAGAACCTGAACACTATGGGTGTCGACATGTCTAAATTGGGATTGATTGCTGATTTCAAGGTGCCTCCCAAATTCTAGGTACCCGACTTTGAGAAGTACAAGGGCACCACTTGCCCTCGCGTCCACTTAAGGTCATACTACCGAAAGATGTCCGCTCACTCTGAAGACGAGAAGTTTCTGATGCACTTCTTTCAGGATAGCTTGTCCGGGCCATCCTTGGAATGGTACATGAGTTTGGAGCCTACCAGTGTGCGCACGTGGAAGGAACTTGCTGAGGCATTCGTGCACCATTACCAGTATAACAGCGACTTGGCTCCGAACCGAGTCCAACTGCAGAATCTGTCACAAAGGAACAATGAAGGTTTCAAGGAGTACGCCCAGCGGTGGCGTGAATTGGCAGCCAGGGTTCAGCCGCCGATGGTTGAACGCGAGCTTGTGGAAATGTTCGTAGCTACCCTCCCAGGGGTTTATTACGAGAAATTGGTCAGCAGTATGTCTGGAAGCTTCTCAGATCTTATTATCACGGGTGAGCACGTTGAGAATGGGATCAAACTGGGGAAAATTCAAGGTGATCTGTCCTCAGCTGGAGGAGGAAAGAAACCCTATGGTGGCAAAAGGAGGGAAGGAGAGACGAGCGTCGTGTCCAACGCTCGAAGGAAGGGTAAAGACCCTCACCAGCAGGTGGCTAGTATAACTATCCCAGCTGTCCAACAGCCACAGCCACAGCAGCAGCAGCAGCAACCGAATCAACAAGGGTACAGAAAGTATCAGAAAAGGCACCTCTGTTGAGCCGTCACCTCGAGACACCGCCCATGTCCTATGCTCAGCTGTTACAGACCCTACTCCAGTTGCAGCTGATCCAGAAGAGAACCTTGGCTCCCTTGACAGGGGCACCTCCGCCAGGTTATGCTGCGAATGCGACTTGTGAATTTCACTCAGGGGCACCAGGACACACGATAGAGAATTGCAAAGCCTTCAAGCACAAGGTGCAGGACATGGTGGACGCCAAGATCATCAACTTCTCAGATAATGTGCCAAATGTCACGAAGAACCTTATGCCGAATCATAGGGGACGTGGAGTAAATGCCATTATTGAAGACGAGAGCTTGGATTTGTTGACTGATGTCAAGGATCTAAAGACACCGCTTAGCTTCGTTAAAGCTAAGCTGATGAAAAGAGGGTTCTTTCCAGGTTGTAGAGAGCTGTGTATGGGCTGTGCGACTCGTCCTGATGGATGTGAACAGTTGATAGAGGGGATTCAGAGTATGATGACCGAAGGAATCTTGCAGTTTAGCCGAAGGGCCGAATGTAGATCTGGAGAGGTAATGCTGAAGCAAGATGATGAGGTTGCCACCATCACCATCCCTCGTCGGACGATCACTATTTCTGCACCCAGGCCGCCCACAATTACCATCACCAAAGCAGGGCCGATACCCTTCGAAAGCACCAATGCCGTCCCATGGCGTTATGGGGCAGATGTCTACTGCAACGGACAAAAGTTGGAACTAGAACCATCAAGGTCGTCTGTGGAGAACCTAGCAGGCGTTAGCGGAATCACTCGTAGCGGGAGAGTGTTTGCGCCACCTGAGGTCGTGGCGGACAAGGCGGACAAAGCTGATGCAACTGACAAAGGGAAGAATAAAGTCGTTGAAGAGACCCCTCGTGGGGTAGAAAAAGACTTACTTGTTAAAGACGCCGAAGAGTTTATGCGGTTGATTAAAAAGAGTGACTACAAGATCGTGGATCATCTCCATCAAACACCCTCGAAAATTTCCATCCTGAATCTGTTGCTGTGTTCTGAGGCACACCGCAACGCGCTGCTGAAGGTGTTGAATGCCACGTACGTACCACAGGAAATATCGGTAAACCATTTGGAAGGGGTCGTAGCCCACGTGAATGCTGGAAATGGGTTAGGGTTCACTGACCTAGAGCTGACGCCGAAGGGGAGGAACCACAATAGTGCCCTGCACATCTCGATAGAGTGCAGGGGAACGATTATGTCTCATGTGTTGGTGGACACGGGGTCGTCACTCAATGTTCTTCCAAAGAGGGCATTGATGAAGTTAGACACTCGAGGATTGATTTGCACACCCAGTGATCTGGTGGTGAAAGCGTTCGATGGAACCAAACGTCATGTTTTCGGGGAGGTGACGTTGCCAATCCAAGTTGGTCCGGAAACGTTCGACGCGGTCTTCTACATTATGGACATCATGCCTGCCTACAGCTGTCTCTTAGGCCGACCATGGATTCGTTCTGCGGGTGCCGTGACCTCCACGTTGCACCAGAAGCTCAAGTATGTTGTCGTAGGTAGCATCGTAACTGTATGTGGCGAGGAAGATATAATGGTGAGCCATTTGTCGTCCTTCAAGTACGTTGAGATGGATGGGGAAATCCACGAAACCCTATGTCAGGCGTTCGAAGCTGTCAGAGTCAAGAACGTAGCTCCTGTAATCGCTGAGAAGCCAGAGATGACTCTCTCTTCCTTCAAGGAATCCCGGGCCGTTGTTCAAGCCAGATCTACCCCAGGCTGGGGGTGAATTTTAGAGATACCTAACAAGCAAGACAAGTTTGGGTTGGGATATTCTCCTGCGGCTGAAGCCTCCTCCTCTTCTAGCAGTGCGTCACGAGGTAAAGGGCTGATCCAGTTTACCAGCGGCGGGGTGATATTTGAAAGTGTCAACACAATATCTGAAGACGGCGAAGACAGCGACTACGACCTAGATTCTTGGATCCAGCCAAGCAAGCCAGGCGAGAGCCTCAACAACTGGTCCGCTAGGGATATCATCCAAATGACAGACAAAGAGTAATGATTTACTTTTTCCAATCATTGTACAATCCTATGTCCTACCCGGGGTATAGTGGTTTTATTGTCAGGGCCTCGTTTGATTATGTACATGCATTTTGTCAATAAATCGAAAGGCGTTCTTCTTCGTATTCAAATATTGTGATCTCTGTTATTCCTGTTTTATATTTGTTTTGAAAAACAATAAAATGGCAATGGGGTTTGTGCTAACCTGCATATCCTTGTTTTAAGCTTAACCCTTGTTATTGCAGGATCCACATAGCAGATGACATCGACTCTGGACCTTCTACGACTCACTTCGACTTTGATTGCCCGATCTATCAAGCCGAAGAAGAGATTGATGAAGACGAAGACCTTCCCGAAGAGTTGGCCCGCTTGTTGAAACAAGAAGAGAAAGTTATTCTGCCTCACGAGGAAGAGATCGAGATTGTGAATCTGGGTTCTGAAGAACTTGTCAGGAACGTCAGGATAGGGGCTGCATTGCAGAGTGATGTCAAGCAGAGATTGGTCGAGATGCTGAGAGAGTATAGTGACATCTTTGCTTGGTCATACGAAGATATGCCCGGACTTGATACTGACATCGTGGTCCATCACTTACCGCTGCGAGAAGATTGTCCTCCCGTCAAGCAGAAACTTAGGAGGACACGACCAGATATGGCCATTAAGATCAAAGAAGAAGTGCAAAAGCAGCTTGATGCTGGCTTCTTGGCGGTCACTACTTACCCTCTGTGGGTCGCCAACATAGTGCCTGTACCGAAGAAGGACGGTAAGGTGCGAATGTGCGTCGATTATCGGGATTTGAATAGGGCGAGCCCTAAAGATGATTTCCCACTCCCTCATATTGATGTGTTGGTCGACAATACAGCTCAGTTCTCCGTATTTTCGTTCATGGATGGCTTCTCCGGCTACAATCAGATCAAGATGGCATCGGAGGACATGGAGAAAACTACGTTTATTACACCTTGGGGAACATTTTGCTACAAGGTAATGCCTTTCGGTCTGAAGAACGCAGGGGCCACTTACCAACGAGCAATGGTCACTTTGTTTCATGATATGATTCATCATGAGATTGAAGTCTATGTTGATGACATGATTGCGAAGTCCCAAACAGAGGAGGGACATCTGGTCAATTTGCTGAAGCTTTTTGAGAGGCTTAGGAAGTTTAGGTTGAGGCTGAATCCTAACAAGTGTACTTTCGGAGTACGATCCGGAAAGCTACTGGGGTTTATCGTGAGTGAAAGAGGCATCGAGGTTGATCCTGCGAAGATAAAAGCCATACAAGAAATGCCAGCGCCAAAAACAGAAAAAGAAGTTCGTGGTTTCCTGGGCAGAATAAACTACATTGCAAGGTTTATTTCTCAGCTCACGGCCACATGTGAACCGATGTTCAAACTACTAAAGAAAAACCAGGAGATTATCTGGAACGAGGATTGCCAGAAGGCATTTGATAAGATAAAACAGTATCTACAGGAACCTCCAATCTTGATTCCCCCAGTGGCCGAAAGACCCTTAATCATGTACTTGACAGTTCTTGAGAATAGTATGGGGTGTGTTCTCGGCCAGCACGACGAGACGGGCAGAAAGGAGCATGCCATCTATTATTTGAGTAAAAAGTTCACAGACTGTGAATCTCGTTACTCGATGCTGGAGAAGACGTGTTGTGCACTAGCCTGGGCTGCCAAACGTTTACGACAGTACATGCTCAATCACACCACCATGCTAATTTCGAAGATGGATCCGATCAAGTACGTCTTCGAGAAGCAAGCGCTTTCGGGCAGGATTTCCAGATGGCAAATGGTGTTGACGGAATATGATATTCAGTACGTTTCCCAAAAGTCCATCAAGGGAAGCGTATTGTCTGAATACCTTGCCGAACAGCCGATCGAGGATTACCAGCCGATGAAATTTGAATTCCCTGATGAGGATATCATGTTTCTTAAAGTGAAGGATTGTGATGAACCGTTGCCCGACGAGGGTCCAGACAGGAAATCCCAATGGAAATTGATATTTGACGGGGCGGTTAATTCTTACGGAAGTGGCATTGGGGCGATCATCACGACTCCCCACGGATCCCACATCCCGTTTACTGCGAGACTGACGTTTCCAGTCACCAATAACGAAGCGGAGTACGAAGCATGCATCATGGGTCTAGAAGAAGCGATTGATTTGAGAATCAAGAACCTAGATGTATATGGTGACTCGACACTTGTGATTAACCAGATTAAAGGGGAGTAGGAGACTCGTCAATCGAATTTGGTGTCGTACATGAACTATGCCAGAAGGCTGCTTCCGTTCTTTGATCGAGTGGAACTCCATCATGTGCCCAAAGCTGAAAACCAGATGGCTGATGCCCTAGCCACGTTGGCTTCAATGTATAAAGTCAAATTTTTGGAATGAAGCTCCAAGAATTGTCCTTTCCCGTCTTGATAGACCTGCATTCGTCTTTGCGATCGAGGAAGCCTCCGACGGCAAGCCATGGTTCCATGATATCCAGACCTTCCTTATGACTAAGGAGTATCCTGCGGGAGCGTCAACCCAGGATAAGAAGACTCTGAGGAGGCTGTCTGGAAATTTTTATCTTAATCCTGATGGAGTTTCAAACCACGATCTCGTGCTACTTAGATGCGTAGATGAGAAAGAAGCGAGTATGCTCATGGAAGAAGTCCATGAAGGCACATTTGGTACGCACGCCGGCGGGCATGCTATGACAAGAAAGATCCTGAGAGCAGGATACTACTGGCTGACGATGGAGTCTGATTGTTTTAAATTCGCGAAGAGATGTCATAAATGCCAGATTTATGCTGATAAGATTCATGTGCCACCGTGCTCGTTGAATGTCATGTCCTCCCCGTGGTCGTTCTCCATGTGGGGCATCGACATGATAGGCAAGATCGAGCCCACTGCATCTAACAGTCATCGCTTCATTCTAGTAGCTATCGACTACTTCACCAAGTGGGTGGAGGCAGCCTCATATGCTAATGTGACCAAGCAGGTGGTGGCTAAACTCATAAAGAGGGACATCATCTGTCGTTACGGAGTTCCCGAGCGGGTCATTAATGATAATGGTTCGAATTTGAATAACAAGATGATGAAGGAGCTGTGCCAGAGTTTCAAGATTGAACATCACAACTCCTCTCCTTACCGGCCGAAGATGAATGGCGCCGTTGAAGCGGCCAATAAGAATATTAAGAAGATTGTACAGAAGATGGTTGTGAACTACAAGGACTGGCACGGGATGTTGCCATTTGCACTTCACGGTTATCGTACAACGGTACGTACATCAACCGGGGCAACTCCTTTCTCACTAGTGTACGGTATGGAAGTTGTTCTACCGTTGGAAGTTGAGATTCCTTCTTTGCGAGTTTTGGTTGACATAAAACTCGATGAGGCAGAATGGATTAAGAACCGACTAAACAAACTCAGCCTGATGGATGAGAAGAGATTAACATCAATTGCATATGGTCGTCTGTACCAAAGCCGAATGAAGAAAGCTTATGATAAGAAGGTGCGTCCTAGAAGCTTTCAGACGGGTGATCTCGTCTTGAAGAAGATTCTTCCTCCACACTTCGATCACCGGGGAAAGTGGACTCCCAATTACGAAGGTCCGTACATCGTCAGCAAGGTCTTTTCAGGAGGAGCCTTGTTGTTGTCCACGATGGATGGTGAAGATTTTGCATCCCCGGTGAACGCGGACGCAGTTAAAAAATACTTTGCTTAAAAATGACCCGCTGGAAAGAAAAAGAGTATCCAGGCAAAAATGGGGAATCCCGACGAACCATAAAAAAGGGAAAAAGGTTCGGGCAAAAATTAGGGATATAAAAGAAAAATGTACACCCGCAAAGTCAAAAACCCGGAAGGGCGACTTTGGCAAAAAAGGGTATCCCGGTGAATCGAAAACCCGGAAGGGCGATTCAAGCAAAAGTTAGGGATTTGAAAAAGCAAATGACTGCGTTCCGCGTGTGGACTTTCATTGTTTAGTGGTTTGGGAGACCTGAGGGCCGTTTATCTAAATTAATCTCTTCTGAAGCTGAAGCGTCAGAAAAGTATCGAACTCGAGTGGGTCATAGAGGAATCAACTCATGGTGTTCGTCTATGCCTCACTGCCGACATTTGTGTATATACTGATGTATATTTATGTTTTTATATTTGCGCGGCTTCCTCATTCCAGGAGCTTGCATTTGTTGTAAAACATTTTTGCCCATTCAGGGGCTCGTTATCACAATAAAATGTATACTATTCAGCAATTATGTTCGTCTGTTTAGCATTATCTATTTTGTGCGAAAAAGAATGCCGATGTTTTTGATAAAATGCGCATACATAAACTTCCTGGCCTAGGCCACTGATTGTCGGAACAATGAATTACTTGAACATTGTCACAAGATGGTAACCTTGATAGGTCCCTTTGAGAAGGGTATCTTGTCTGTTTGTTTGTGTTGTTACAGGTATAGCATACGAGGCAGTTCGCCATACGCGCCCCCGAGCAGGATGATTCCTTCTCCCCCAGCCGAGTTTGCAGATCCCCAAGAGAGCCGAGTCCTTGGAAGCCGTTCGGGCCATGATTGATTTTTCCCCAGTAGAGTGTGGAGTAGCTGATGCTGTATTTCCCCATCGGAGTCATTATCTCCAGAAAAGTTTAGTCGCGAAGGCCGTGCAGTTTATTTCGGCGATTGACATTGTTTTCCTCAGCAGTTGTGGTTCGTATGCCCAGTTGAGCGAGTTCAGGTTCTCGTAGAGCTTTATTCCCCTGCAGTAGGCGACTGAAGGTCGTTTCTCCAGGCGGAGTCCAATTGAGATTGGTGTGACTTCTTCTCCTTGGCAGGATGATTCCTCCTCTCCACCCGAGTGGGCCTTTCTCCTTGACAGGAGGATTCCCCCTTTGGCATTTATTTTGCTGATGAGGTCGTAGCATTTGGCATGATTGCATAGCATTTACCCTAAAAACGCGTAGCATTTCCACCGTATGGAGCATTGCGCCATTGTCGAACCATATGCATATGAAACATGAGCTAGGTCGTTACCGTTCTTGTTTTGCAGGTGTTCCCCGGCAAGATGGTTGCTCGAGATGATTCTTGAAGCCCCCAACAGAGTGTTTGCCCAGGATGATTTCTGAAGTCCTCGGCAGAATTATTTGTCCAAGATGATTCTTGAAGTCCCCGACGGAGTTATTTGTCCAAGAGGATTCTTGAAGTCCTCAGCAGAGTTGACCACCCAGGATGATTTCTGAAGCCCCGAAGCAGAGTTACTTGATAGTTCTCCAGAATCCCCAGGGGAGATGCGTCATCCCCAGCAGGTTTCTGAACAGCGAAGTTGAAACTTCCCTTGAAGACTTGATGATTGAAGTCCAACCGTATTAACGAAGCAGTTCTCTCAGCTGATGCAGAGTGCCTGATGGCAGAAGTTTGGATATCCCCGATTGGTTCATGATTGACTGAGAATTCTATTCCCAACTTAGTGATGAAGTTCGGCTGACGCCCAAAAATTTCTGCGAATGCCCGATGGCATGATTAACTTGATTGTTGCCCTGATGAGCCCCAAGGAACCCTGGTGCCTGACGGCATGATCGACCATGTATCACCGGTTACCGTGTGACCAATTCCCCAGCTAGTTGTCGTGCAGCTATCATTTCAGTTTCCGAAGATTTGTCCCCATCAGAGTACCGTGTACTGGTGCAGTTGGCAAATTTCCGGGTTTGTTGGTATTCAACCGTCTCGCACCTTGATTGTTTGAGAGCCGTTCGCTTCTCACCCAGTCAGGTCCAAGCCGTTTGAATAGGGGCAGCTGTTGCTCCCCAAAATTTGCTCAACTTTTCTCTACCTAGCTTGTGTTTCATGTCATTCACATTAGCATTATCATTTGCATTTCATTGACATGTATGCAGGAGATCAAGAGGTATGATTACCAATCAAGAGCTATACAAGACTATGAAGCTAGCTAAGAGGGTTATTCAAGTGTTCAAGGGTTGATATCCTTGTCAGAGAAGTTAAAGGATTCTCAGAGTGAGTGGCTGAAACCAAGGCTGTGTGCCTCCTAACTTGAGAGTTGTGGGAGCTCCTCAGATGATTCTGAGGCCAAGAATGTGGACTTGAAGCCTTGAGAGAGCTTATGAGATGTCTTGAAAGCCATCATGAAGCCTAGACAGGTCATTATGCAAGATTAAGAAGCCTCAGCCATGAGTGGTGCAATTAGGGTTTGACTGGGTCAACCCTAAGTCAACTGATGATTTGGAGAAGGTTGAGACCTAATTCAAGAGCCATGTGAGCATGGATTGGTACATTGAGATGTTATAAGGATGATTCCAAGGTTAACTCATCATGATTGAAGAGTTTGAGAAGTTTCAAGCAAGGGTTTCTAAGGCTTGACAGTGTAAAATCCCCTAGTTTGACCCCTATCTTTAAGGCAGTTTAGCTTAAGATGTGATTGTCATATCATCTTTCCCCCAACATGAATGTTGTAGAACATGATCTTAGATTTAATTTGAGTGCTAGAAGTCCTTGATAGTATTTGTAGAACTCGAGTTATGACTTTGACAAGTTACAGGTCATCTGAGGTATGTGAATTTGGAGCTTGAAAGTTGTCCAACTTGCATGAAACTTTTGCCCTAGAAGGATGATTCCTATGAACTTTTGGTAAACATGAATGTTGTTCCTTATCCTCTTAGATTTCTAGAGAGTACTATAAGTCCTTGATAGGATTTGTAGAACTCAAGTTATGGCTTTGACAAGTCAAGGGCATTTTGGTCATTTGGAGATTATAGGTCATTTCAAGCATAAGTCCATAACTCCTGTTTCCAAGCTTCAAATGGGAAAATGTTCAACATCAAACTTGTTCAAAATGATGTTTTAAGGCTAGTCAGGAGGTCATGAGAGGTTGGAATTGCTTGTAGCTCAAATTTACAAAAATGACCTAAAATAAGGATGATTTTCAAATGAACCAATGTAATAGGTCATTTTGATTCTAAAAAACATTTTAAGAACATTGGTTTAGCCAAATTTTTGAATTGAAGTTTAATTTGTGGACTTGCTTTGAAAAGTAGTTACTTACATCATAAGTAACATTTGCCAAACCTAAATTCAAGGCATGACCAAGGCCTCTTGCAATCCAAGCACATCCAAAATGTCACTAGGGGAGAATTTGGAAGGGAATAAGGGTGATTACAAGCTGCTAACAGAATTATGCATACCATGGCATGAGATTGAAATCTTCATGAGATGAGATATTGAAATACTCATTAGAAGGATCTAGAGCCTTCTAGATCATCCATACATGGTCTATATATTGAGTAGAGGTGATCCAAGGCCAAGGTTGGTGATGATTGAAGGAGAGAGTATAGATTGAGATTGAAATTGCATTGCTTGCAACTGAATTCGGTTTCACCAATTTCTTCACTTTCCATCCATTTTCTTGATTGCAAACTCTTCCATGGATGCTAGAGAATGATTCCAGATAATAATCAAGGAAAATTCGTGGCTGATTGGTGTTCTTGATCTCAGTTTTTTCCACCTGCAACCTAGAGTTGGTTCCAAGAATTGAGGCGAATTCAATCAATTCTATTGCATACAGAAGCTTGGAAGTGATTCATTGAAGGAGTCTGGAGCATTTGAGAGCTTGATTTGAAGGTTTACTACTTCTGTGCACACGAAATTTTTAGGTTAGTAACCTTCGTTCTTTAGCTTGATTTAGATAGAATTAAGAGGAATTAGGATGTTAGATACATTGTGGATTGATGTAGGAAGGTTTTCAGATCGTTAATTTGAGAATTAGTGACCAATTAGGGATGTTGTCATTTTTGGTTGAGAGTTGGTTCTTGCGAATCTTGAGGTTTCAGAGAGAATTAATGGTATAATTGAGTTCCTTGTGAAATTTGGGACACGTTTGATCAAGGAATCGTGGCCTATGGTGGACTCTATGGCAAACTAGGGTTGTGAGATGACGACCGGAGATTGTCACCGGTGGTGGTTTTGGGCGCGCAGGTGGCCTGAGTTGCAGAAGTTTAAATTGAGGAAGATGACTTGATAGCCATTAGATCCTAGGTGGACTTTGACTGAAGGCGTGATCCAACGGCCATGGATTGGTTTCAATTTGTGAAGGACTCTGAGTCATATGAAACACAGCGTTTCATTAATGTAATCTGGGCGGGCTTAGGCAATAGTTGATACTCACACCCCCATTTTGGGCCCAACCCTAAAATGAACTGATTTTGTTTACTACCTGCACCACGCGTGTGTTCATTTTATTTGGATTTTCTTTTATTTTTCATGTTATTCATGAATATTGTTTAATTCATAAAAAATGGGAAAATAACTCAATTGATCCCATTCTTTTTGCATTGGATTCATGATAGGATCTAGTATTTTTTAGATAAAAAATATTATTATTTCATGCATTTTCTGATTTTATGGGAATTTTTACATTTTAATTGATATTAAAATAATCATGTTTGATGCTTGATTTTGTGGAATTTGGTTTGATCATGTGATGATGATTTTGGCCTTGAATTTTTGTGAGTAGTTAGCATAGATATACATGATCACCATAGATTTTTCTCAAATTTTTGTGATGAACATAAGTGGTAGTTTAGGTTGAAACCTTTAGATGCTCCATTTTTAGGGTTTATGGTTGATACCTTGTGGTTTAGATCTTGTTTTTGTAACTAGGTGGATGATTCAGCCTCTGATTTTTGTATGGCATATTCATGATTGAATTAGGATCCCTTAAGAATTTTTGTAGGAATTTTCAATGAAGTTTACTATTTTTTCTTGATTTTAGTTTAAGTGCTAGTTTTAGATGATTCTAATGCACTAATTCAACTAGATTAACTTCTTTAGTTCCCTTAGACTAGGGTCTTGCATTGCTTGTTCTTGGATGATGATGAAAACAAGTTGAAGATGCATTGGATTACTTGAAGAGGCTTGGATGTGAAGATCTTCCCTTCTTTTGGTGTAGTGTTGATTAGGTGTTAAGATTAGGGTTTTGTAGGCAAAGCTTCTAGATAGACTCTCTTCCTTCATAAACATGGAAGATGTTGACCACTTCCATTCTTCCCTATGATGTAAGGTCCCCTTGTAAAGGCCTCATCCCTACTTTGGTAGGATGTATGGCTCTTTATAAGTTGGTAGAACCTTTGAGGGTCCCTTCCTCTGATGATAGGAGGCTTAGTGGTGACCTTTGGTCTTCACTCTGCTACCAACCATCCAAACTTTGCTCTGGATAGATGAATCTTTCTCCCTTGCTAGAGGATGGAGTTCCCTGCTTGAAGAATATTGAAGGATGAAGTTGATACTTCTTTGTGTTTGAGGATTACTCTGAGAAGCTGAGGCTTGTAGATAAAGAGAAACAAGTTGATACTTGTAAAGAGGGGAGAGCTGTAGCTTGAAGGCCAAGAAGAACAAGTTGACACTTGTGAAGAAGATCAAAGTGAGATTGAGCTGAGACTTGAGGAAGAAAGAATAGGTTGATACTTATGTTGAGACATTGAGAGCCTGAAGGAGTCAAGTTGATACTTGATATAAGGAGTGAAGCCTGAAGGTGGAATTGACTGGAGAGCTGAAGCTTGAAGAAGGTGAAGAATAAGTTGATACTTGTGTTTGATGTGTTAGAAGCTTGTAGAAGCAAGTTGATACTTGCTATTGAAGGTGATAACACTTTATTTTATTTCCTGTATGATTGCAGTTATTCATATCTGGCTTGAGGTTGAGATGAGCTTGTGGAGGCTGATGCCCCACACACATTTCCTTCCTCACTTGCATTGCATGCATTTTACAGTCATTTACTATTTACTGTTTAAGCTGATGCTTTATCTGTTTCCGTTTACCATTGACATGATCCCCTAGGAATCTCACTTCCTTTGATAAGGAAGTGATGATAGAACTTTAGGTTGAAACTTATGCATGATAACATCTAGGAGTTCCCTGTTTCAAACTTCAACCATAGGATGAATCCTTGGCATGACAACATTAGGACTTGATAGTCTTCCCTTTAGTTGAGCCTGCTCTCTTCTCATCTCAAAAAAAATGAAAATACAGTAATAAAGGTTAACTGACGTCGTACGTTACGAGCCTTAAGCTATCTGAGAAAGGATTGTTGGAGAGTTTCTTTTCTACAGTCTGGATGTTTAGTATGGCACCCTTTGGGTGACATGCGACGCATTCACTCTCAGGTCATAGTCTCTAGTGCGATACTAGTTGCAAACAAACATAAAAAACAGTTCTTTCGTAAAAGACAGAAGACAAACTTCAAACCTTTTTGCCCCGTGAGCCCATAATTCAAAGGAAAGCTTTTCTGAAGAAAAGAGTGTCGTTAACTCCCAGTTCTACCGCAAACGGTAACGCTTAAGTCTCCAAAGGTCGAGCTGCGTACATCCAACTGCTGGAACTGTTTGTTAACCCTACTCGATAAAACAGATGAATCTGAATCCCCGTAATCCATATTATCCCGAACTACGTAAGCTCTAATCTCTCATACCTGTTGAGAGTACGTAGGCACAATACTGATGTATTGGCGAGCCACCTTCCCCATAATCCGTAGTTAGCCAAACTACGTTGACTCTGATTTCTCATTCTCTGATGAGAATACGTAGGCATAAAGTGCGACGCTTTGCCGAGTCATTTTCTTTTCGTTTTTAAGCCAACCTTGATAGGTAGATAGATAAAACCAACTCGTCCAATAAACACAACAAGCGTGGATCCCATCGAGTACGATGGACGTGAGGGGTGCTAATACCTTCCCCTTGCGTAACCGACTCCCGAACCCAGACAATGGTTGCGATGACCTTGTCTTATACCTTTTCGTCAGGTTTTTCCAATCGTTTCCTTTCCCGTTCTGAGGGATAAATAATGAAAGGTGGCTACTCTTCTGTTTTGCCGGCACCTTATTTTCGCGGTAGCGACACCTTATACTTGGGAAATGGTGATTGAGGGGCCACCTCTCAATTGCCTAGAGTGTTTAGTATACGTCCTTAGGACGATATGCGATGCATTCGATCCTAGGTTTTAGACTTTAGTATAACATACATTATGAACACTCTAATTCAAAACACTTCTTCGCTAAAAAAACACAAAAACATTTCAAACCTTTTCACCCTTTGGGATTCTTAATCAAGGAAAATCTTTTCTCAAAAAGTGTGTCGTTAACTCCTAGTTCTACCGCAAACGGTAACGCCTAAGTCTCCAATGGTCGAGCTGCATACACCAACTGTTAGATCTATTTGTTAACCCTACTCGGGCCTAAAAACTTTTGAACCAACTTGTGGTCTTTTTAGCCCGAACTATGTTTGGTCTGATCTTTCATACCAGATGAAAGTACGTAGGCACAAGACGCGATGTCTTGGCGAGCAACCTTCCCCCTTTTCTTTAGCCGTAGTTAAGCGAACTACGTTCACTCTGACTTTCCCATTGCACGAGGGAGTACGTAGGCACAGAGCGGTGATGCTCTGCCGAGTCATTTATCTTTTCTTTTTCTTTTGTCCTTAAGCCTTTAGCTAGATAGTTTCAACACACCCTTTTAGATAGACAACAATGTGTGGATCCCGTCGAGTATGACGGATGTGAGGGGTGCTAATACCTTCCCCTCGCGTAACCGACTCCCGAATCCAGACATGGTTGCGATGACCTTGTCTTTCCCTTTTTCTTTAGGTTTTTCTGATCGTTTCCTTTCCCTCTCTTTGGGATAAATACGAAAGTGGCGACTCTTCTGTTTTTTCGCCGGTGGTTTTTCGCAGTTGCGACAGCTGGTCAGAAAGGATTATGGCTTTGACTCATTCAGACATCGATTGGTATAGCCGTGAGTACGATGGCATTCTAATTATTGATAATTACGGAGATTTTGCTAACATACCCTTAATTGGCTTTGATGAAGGGATCAGTTATAACCCTGTTTTAGCTCATCGACAATTGGAATATCAGTTGAAGGAGCCACCTAAGAGTGTTCAAGTGGAGAGCATTTTCTTCAAGGATAATAAGGAACTCCAAGAAAAGATTGTGGATGCATGGGGACATTTGCATAAGAAGGGTAGAGATAGTTTGGGAAAGCCGAACTACGTGTCCTTGGAACCATATCTTCAGTGGGTCAGAAACAGAGCCCTCAAGCTAAGGATGCCCTATCCTCGCCAGGATCCCATACCTCCGAGAAGAAAACCTATTTATGTCTTTATGTCTAAAGCAGAGAAATTAGAGGTCACATTGAGGAAGTCGCAGCATGAGTCGAAAGCATGGAAAAACAAGTATCAAATGGTTGTTGCAGAAAATGATGAACTTCAGAAACAGAATGATAAACTTTAGAAAGAGAATGTTGAACTTCAGAAACAATTGCAATTGAAGAATGAAGCATTACTTCCTTACAAGAAGAGGAAAGCTCTGGAGGATTTATTTTCCTCCGACCCTCAATGTACTCTTTGGAAGTTGATTGTGGACAATCTCACCCGCGAGAAGACCCAGCTGGATGAGCAGCTCAAGCAGCAGAATTCATCAAAACTTCCTTAGGACTTTTATTAGCTATTTATTTGGGAATCTTTAAGGAATACTTATTTGTAATCCATTTTAAATAATAAACATTTTTCTTTTCTCTGAAATATTCATAAATATTGGAATTCCATGAAGTTCTTGCACCTGCATTCTGCATTTTACATAGCATTTCACATTTAGCATGTGCATGTGTCTCTTCTCCGCTACGTCCTCATTTCTACCTTTCTGTCTTTGTCTCGTCAGCTGACATCTCGACCTTCTGACCAAGCTCGAAGTACGTACTAAAGGATAGTAAAGAGAACAAAGATATGGATCGCATGACTGGTTTCAGAGTAAGGACTAATCCGATATTTGACTGTTCCTCTGACGACTTTGTTCAACAAGTGGATGCTCCTACCCAACTTCAGCCTGTGCAAGGAGATTCTCAGTTTCTGCAGTGTATACTAAATCTTCAGAGTATTCATGCTGAGAAGAAGGTGGACGATCCTAGATTTTTAGCAATTGAGAAAATATTTCTTGATCTCGAGAACGGTTGAAGAGGATGAAAGAAGCTAATGCATTTGGTCTTGATGCTCATGACTTATGTTTAGTTCCCGGCGTAATTATTCCTCCAAAGTTCAAGATGCCTGTCTTTGAAGTATACAAGGGTACTAGTTGTCCAAGATACCATTTGACGATGTTTTGTCGAAAAATGACTGCTTACATTGACAATGACAAGTTGATGATTCACTGCTTTCAAGAAAGCTTATGTGGGGCATCCTTAATATGGTATATGAAGCTACAAAGTAGCCACGTTCAGTCTTGGGAGGACTTAGCCGTTGCTTTTGTGAAACAATACAGTTACCATTTGGATAAAGCTCCAGATAGTAATCACTTAGCGAACATGAGTAAGAATGGCAGTGAATCTTTCAAGGAATATGCTCAGCGTTGGCGCGAGTTAGCCGCCCAAGTCATACCACTGTTGGAAGAAAAGGAAATGACCAAGGTTTTTTTTTGAAGACTCTAGGACCTTTCTTTTACGAGAAAATGGTAGCAAGTGCACCCAGTGACTTCACCGAGATGGTAAACATGGGAATGCGTTTGGAAAATCGGGTTCGTGAAGGATGACTAGTCAAGGAAAGGAGTACCCCTAACAATGCTAAAAAGTATGGGAGTGGTTTCGTGAAGAAGAAAGAGCACGATGTAAGTGTTGTGCAACAAAGACGATCCAAGAGAGGGTATCCACCATCATATCAGGTTGCAGCGATATCGCTAGTATTCAAAGCTTCAGCCTATCAGCCACAACCACAACAAAGTCCACAATCTCCTTAACAGATTCAGTCATTCAACAATCAGGGTCGCGTATACAGGAAGAATAAACTTTGATCCCATCCCTTTGGATTACGCTAATTTGTTCCCGGTTTTGATCCGCAAAGGTCACATCCAGACAAGAGCCCCACCTAAGGTACCCAAGAAACTTCCGTACTGGTACAAAGCAGGCAAATCCTGCCCATACCATCAAGGTGCTCCGGGGCACGACATTGAGAACTGCTACGGTTTGAAGGCAGACGATCAAAGGATGGTTAAGCGCGGAATCTTATCCTTCAGAGATTCCAATCCTAACGTGCAGGATAATCCTTTACCTCATCATGGTTCGTCCTCTGTGAACATGATCTAAGGTTATTTGGGAAGCTCATATCAATATAGTGTCTAAGAGGAATATGAAGGCTACATATCAGACGATTCTGAAAACCCCTCTATTCCACACAAAGATTGAATAAAATCCTAAGAGGGGCTCATCAGAGCAGTTCGTTTTGTGTTGCTTATGTGTATTCTATTTCTTTGATTAAAAGCATATTTGGCATGTAAGATTTTGTTATTTTGAATAATTAATGCAATAAAATGTTTGTCCTGAGGAAATCCATTTGTATTCACTCAAACCGTTTTTCACAATTTATAATGCCGACTTTACCCGATCTCTTAGAGAATTGGAAGGAGGATGATGAAGTAAAACGCAGGATCTCTCGTTGTATTCTTTTGAATAAAAACCCTACTGATGATGTAAGACATTGTTTCAAATCTCCTAAACACCAAAAATATTTAACCTTTCGAGCCCCGACGAAGGATTCTTTTTCCCAAATTAAAACCTCGTTTTTAACCTGGGGCAGGGCATAAAAAAGAATGAGCATCTTTCAAAAAAAAATTTTTTTTTTTGGGGGGGGGGGGGCACAAATATACATTGACCCTTATTCCTTTGAGCTATGCTCAATTTAGCGTTGGCATTATAAATTGAAGTAAGGTTTATCTCGAAAGCATACACGACGAGATAACGTTTCCTGACTCCTATGAGCTATGCTCAATTTAGCATTGGCGTTATAAATTTAAATTTATATCCTAACTAGTGATTTTGTCACAAGTTATCGCGATATTTCTTTTCAAAACTTCAAGACAAACATGTATGTTGCATTAACAGTTTTGGAATTAACATTTCTGACCTGCTAACTTTGCTCGATATCATAAAAGGATTGCATATAAGCATCGACGATAAAGTTCGACCCTTTGAATCCGAAGATTTTGCTGACCTAGGGTAAGTTATTTCTATGTGGTTTGTTCTATGCAAATTTGACTTCGCCTAAAGAGCAATTTCGAAGACTCAGTTATACATAGTACCGTCAATCAGGGGCAGTTACGTCGAGATTCGACGAATCTCTCCGAGAGTTTAAAAACAGTGGGGCATTTGCACACCACGTTTTCTATAAAATCCTCTCGAGGTGGCTTTTTCTCATGAACCATGTGCCTTGGGGCATTTGAGGATTGAAGGTGTTCGTGGCAATCCTGCGACGAATATTTCCCAGTGGTTTTTTTTACAATGACGGGCTTCTCCAGCGGAGCGGATGTTTATTTCATCCCCATTGAAGTTTCGGCTCCAACATTTTCAACAGCTTCGTTAACTCAGGTTTCCCCATGGAATGGATATTCATTTTACCCTTGAATTTTCTACAATTAGGAGATGGATTCATTTCCAGTAGATCCTTATTCCCATCTTCAACAGGATAACTGACTTTCATCTTGACAATCCTTCACGTAAGATCAAGGTGTTTTATCCTCAAGTGGAATGTTCTCTTTCCCCCGAGAGAAGTTTTTGAAGCCCTGAAGCAGGAGTTTGATCCCGTATCTAGTTCTCCACCTATCCCCAGTGGTACTTCTATCTTTGAAGATAGGTCGGATATTCGTTCCGAGATGTTTGCTTCATCTCCGGTCGCTTCGTTTGTTTGTTTTAGCAGCATAGGCATACGCATAGCATATAGATAGATAGCATGGCATATGCATTTTGCATCTCTGTGTTTGTTTGTTTTGTCACTTTGGATGTAGTTATCCCCAAGTGATTGGGTTTGTCTTATCTCTCCAAATAGAGTTGTCATCCTTAGGCAGAAAAGAGCATAGTATTTCTATCTCCCCACAGAGTTCGACCCTCGTGGAAGAAGGTTGTTTTAGTTAAATACCATTTGAGCTCATGCCTCAATGGTCGAGTCTTGCTTGGCAGTTTCTCTTTAGTTGTTTCCTGAATTGAACTTCGGTCCCTGGAAAACGTTGTGGATATCTCCAACTTTTGAACTTGGATTAAGTGTGCATTTATTTTGCACTTTACTACCCAAGAGGTTATTTATGAAGATTACTATCTGAAGACATATACTTCTCCAACAATATTACAAGGTTCTTTCAACAATTTATATCCGGACCACAAGCGATCTCTTTATTTGAGCAACTCGTTTTGATCAAAGATTTCATTCAAAACGACATATGGCAGTCTCCTCAAGACAGTTCGTCCATCCTCAGTGGGTTTATCTAGGTTACTTACTCATCAAACGACATCTCTTCAGAAATCCGTTAGAGAAATTTGTCGAAGACATTACAGATGCTTCTCTTTATTTGAGAATGTACACTACAAAGAATACATGCTTTTACAGCTACAACAAGGATACTCCGCATGAACGTATTTCCCTAGTGAGTTCACTACACAAGATTAACTCCATCAAATGGCATATCTCCCAAGAAATTTGGAGAAGTCTATTACAATTGATCTCTTTATTTGAGAAGACACATTTGCAAATCAACCGGCTTACATATCTTCCGAAAATCCCCAGTGAAGCTTTATGATCTCCAGTACATTATGGAATACCGCTGAAGTTCTACAATCTAAAATGACATTTTAACCCCCTGTGAAGATGCTCTCACCAGTTTTCGTCATTTTTGGTAGAAATTGAGACCAGCTCATGGCATCCAGACCATGACGCTCGGGGAGGTTTATTTCAAGAAACTGAGACCAGCTCATGGCATCTAGACCATGACGCTTGGGGATGTTTATTTCAAGAAACTGAGACCAACTCATGGCATCCAGACCATGACGCTCGGGGAGGTTTATTTCAAGAAACGGAGACCAGCTCATGGCATCCATACCATGACGCTCGGGGAGGTTTATTTCAAGAAACTGAGACCAGCTCATGGCATCCAAACCATGACGCTCGGGGAGGTTTATTTCAAGAAACTAAGACCAGCTCATGGCATCCAGACCATGATGCTCGGGGAGGTTTATTCTTTTCTACTCTTCTCAAATGGAATACTCAATTAAGAAGATGAATTCTATTTCGATCAAGAGAGCTCGTTTTGGTTATTACCATTGTCTGGACTACCACGCGTTGGTAGTAAATTATCCTTCGATTACAAGTTTCTCACCTGTTGTTTAATTCACCACATTCTTGGTGTACGCGCTATACTCTTATACTTTTGGAGATTCCCCATTGCTGGTTGCTTCCTTTCCCCGTGGAGTCTCACTTTGTAGAGCATGTTCTTCCCGTGCGCTATGTCTGGTGTCTCTCCCCTGTGACCTCGTGTCCCCACAGGACCGGTCTTGTCTTGCGTTTCATACCATCTCATATCATATGCATTCGGTGGCTCCTTAGGGCCAAAAATTTGTGTGATGTTTGTATTTAAGTCCCTCCTATCTCTTCGAGACGGAGATTTCAATCTCCATATCTCCGGATAGAAGCAACTTAAATAGGGGCATCTGTCACACCCTAATTTTTGACCTTAAGATCCCACCTCTGTTTTTTCTTGCTTTCTTTACCTTTATGCTCTTGTGTGCGTGTTTATCCTAACCAACCTGTGCAGGTGTTTTGAAGTCAAGTGAAGATGGCATTCATAATCCAATCATTTCGGGCATGACCATTTGATTCTTATTCAAGATGATCTTAGAGTTTCAATTTGAGTTGGGCCATTTTCATCAACACCATAAAGCTCTTCGTGTTTGCAAGCCTATCACACAAGTTTAAGTCCAAAATGGCAAGGACTTAAGTGCATTGCAATTTGGTTCAAGAACAAAGAACAAACACCCCAGGAAGTCTCCAGAGGCAATCCATCAGAGGCAAGTCATCAGAGGCAAGTCTCCAGAGGAAATCCATCAGAGGCAAGTCATTAGAGGCAGTCTCTAGAGGCAATCCATCAGAGGCAAATCTCCAGAGGCAGTCTCCAAAGGCAAGTCTCCAGAGGCAATCCCTCAGAGGCAAGTCTCCAGAGGTAATCCATCAGAGGCAATTCTTCAGAGGCATCCTCCAGAGGTAATCCATCAGAGGCAAGTCTCCAGAGGAAATCCATCAGAGGCAAGTCTCCAGAGGCAGTCTCCAGAGGCAATCCATCAGAGGAAAGTCTCCAGAGGCGCACATCAAGGCAAGTCTCCAGAGGCAATCTGTCAGAGGCAAACTCCAGAGGCAATCCATTAGAGGCAAATCTCTAGAGGCGCACATCAAAGGCAAGTCTCTAGAGGCAACGTCAACATCACCTACAACAAATCAAGACGAAAGAAGAGAGATTCAAAACTTCCCAAAATTGAAGCCTGCATTCTCTCGACATAATCAGACGAAATAAAAAAGGAATGGAAATTGTTTCCCAAATCCAGCAAGCTTTCTCGACAAGAATCACCCAAATAGGAAGGTTTTAAAAGTCATCTTCAATGGAGGCCCATCACCTTCACCAATAAAAGCATGAAGAAATTCAAAGAGAAGTACACAAAAAAATCTCTACCACAAAGAGAGTGTTGGAGATCCCATTGCCGTAAAGTTCAGAAGCCCACCAAATTCATCATCGCACCACCACCGTCGTTCTCAAGGCGCCGCCGACTTCTCTTATTGGGTTAATAACGAACTCATGAAGCAAAGAAGGTAAAGACAGGAAACAACGAAGCTGGAGGAATGGACGGCGAGAAAAGAAGGAAGAAGGAGTGAAAGAGGAAGAAGAAGATGAAGTTGGGGCTTAGGGTCACTCTTTTCCAATTTTTTATTATTTGTTGTAATTTTGTAATATGAATAATCTCACACATACACTCACCTACAACGCACTCTCACATGCACAATCTGTGGATCTCCAACGGATCTTATCTCGCGCCGGTATTCCCACCCAGTCACCCTAATCAACCTTAACCACCTTTTAACTAATGTTTTAAATTAATCTTTTTTTCTTTATCATCTTGTTTTATTTAAAAAAACTTAGTACCCCTTTTTTATAAATTATATATCTATTTGTTCCTTTTTTCTTAAAATCCACTTCATACTTAAAATAATTTTCAAAATTAATAATAATACCTTTTATTCAAATTAACTCTTACCTTTTTTGATAATAACTAAAAATCAATCTCTTTTTTTTATCTATCAATCTAAATCTATTTTTGTTAATAATAATACTTGTTGATAATTAAAAACTTTTTTTTCTTAAAAGCCTTTTCTTAATTAAATTAACCTTTTATAATAAAATAAATCATTTCACTTTTTTTAAAGATAAAATATAAAACCTTTTATTTAAGAATCTTTTTATTTATTAGCGATTTAATCAATTCATAACCAAAATTTTATTAAATAAATAAAATTAATCTAATTCAACATTTTTCTTAAAACAAAATAATACATTTTTTTCTTAAAATCGATTCAACCTTCAACTAAAATTAATCTCCCATCAATTAATTAATCGTGCACGCTTGCATCCCGCTTCCGTTCACGCACTCACTCTCACTCACTTAGCGCTTTCATGCGTTTGTGTATTTTTTACTTTATCCGCAACTTTTACTTCACCGCAATTTATCTTTACCGCAATTTATTTTATCGCATCGCACAACGTCCAAAGGAAGAACTTGCGCATAACGTAAAAACTTGCGCGTATGCATTTGCATCATATTCTCCGTTGATCCTTGATCCCATTCAAGTCGATCTTTTAAGTTAGATCCTACCCCATAAGGAGGACCTTGTCTTTTACTTTTACAACTTTGAACAAAACAATATTCAACTCAACAAATTATTAAAACATATTAGAGAATAAGATGTTAATCATCTTAAGCGAGATAAAAACTTCTACCCCATAACAATTCAATCAATATGTAGGGACTTTTCCGCTTAAGAGAAATAGAGGCGTACTTGTTGACAATCCGAGTACTTGAGCCCTTCTCTTAAGACGATGCAAAGACTATTTTCCTACAAAGTTGTGGTGGTTAAATCAAGTAATCTCCCTTAAAATGACAACTCATCTTTTCTCCTAGACCCAATCAATCAACAAACCTTATCCCTTAGGAACTTTGACCAACAGTCAAACAAGTTCCTCAAATCCTTTAGGGGAACTATAGATACTCTGATTCCATCCCGTTAGGATATGTAGGCACAAGATGCGACGTCTTGGCGAGTATACTTAGAAATAAATCGTTAGGTCTTTTATCCTTAAGCAGATAACCCTTAGCAATAAACAACATTAAAACAAGAGGTTTCTATGCTAGCACCTTCCCTAAGTGTAACCAACCCCTGAACCTATAACTCTCTAGCCTTTGCATTTGCATTACATTGTGGGTAATTCGATCTTTTTCCCTTGCTTTGGACAAATTAAAGACCAGTTGCAAATGAATTAAGATTTAAGCTAATTAATAGCTTGGTATCCAAATTTCACCGTGACACGTAGTAAGAAATCTTTTCTCTGGTGGAGCCTTATTGCTATCAACCATGGATGGTGAAGATTTTACGTCCCTTGTGAACGCATACGTAGTCAAAAAATATTTTACTTAAAATAGACCCGTTGGACATAAAAAGAAAGTCCAGGAAAAAATGGGGCATCCCGGTGAACCATAAAAAGGAAAAAGGTTCGGGAAAAAATTAAGGATAAAAAGAAAAAAATAATAAACCCGTAAAGTTGAAAACCTGAAAAGGCGACTTTGGCAAAAAATAGGTATCTTAGTGGATTGAAAACCCGCAAGGGCGATCCAGGAAAAAGTTAGGGATTTTAAAAGCAAATGACTATGGTCTGTGTTTGATTTGTGAATGCATTTTGACTTATGGAAGTCCCAAAGGGTAAAAATCAGCCCAATCAGTCTCTTCAGAAGGCAGAACATTGGCAAAGCATTGAAGACATATAGGTCATAGCCGGATCTAAACATGGTGGTCGTCTGTTTCCACATTGCCGACATTTGTATATTTTTTGTTGTACTATTTTCTAAATGACCTCTTTTTAGGAATTGCATATGTTGTAATTTGCCTATTTACAGGCCTTTTCAATCAATAAAGTATTATTCACACAAAGAGTTTTCTATTTCCTGTTTTTACTTTTACTGTTTTATTTTAAAAAAGGGTGTCCGATATTTTTGATAAACTTTGCATGTGAAAACTTTGGAGCTTTGTGAATCATATTAAAAACAATGATTTACTTGAATGGTGTCATAGACGGTAACCGAAATAGCCATTTTGCATACGTGATATTTTATTTGTTTATTTGTTGTTTACAAGATGACATGACCTACTACGCAACAGAGATTTTGTCTCCCCACAGAGTACTGATGTCAGATCAAAAATATATCACCAGCAATGGTGTGTACTTATCCCTAGTAGGGTAAGATTGATATTTTTCCTCAGCAGCAGAGTAAAGGTGAAGGCTATTCCCCAACAAGATCTACGTCATTGACTTCTCTCCCTAAGCATAGATTGATGTTGATTCCCTCGATGAGTAAATCAGCGACGAATGATATCCTCAACAAAGTCCAATGATCATTGGCATTTTTCAGAGTCAGTTTTTGGGACGATCTCTCAAGCGATGTTACTCTCAATTCCCAACAGAGTGGAATTTTCAACAAAGGTTATGTTCAGGAAGGTCGACAGAGTTGTTTGTTTAAGCTGCTTTTTGCCTAAGCGGAGTATTCTTTTTAGATCGTGAGTCGGTTGATTCTACCTCATGCCTATCCCAGATGTTATTCCAACTTTTGGTTGGTAATCCCCAACTCAGTCGTAGCCCGGATGTTATTCCAACTTTTGGTTCGTAGTCCATCGTTTCTTGGATGTTATCCCAACTTTTAGTTGGTAGTCCTTTATTATTTCCATGGCAGAGCCTTTATCCCAACTTTTAGTTGATAGTCTTTGTTGCGGTGAGTTCGCCTTCGTTCGGTGCTCCGGTGATTCCAACTTTTGGTTGGTAGCCTTTGTTTGATTCCAACTTTTGGTTGGTAGCCTTTGTTTGATTCCAACTTTTGGTTGGTATAATTTTGGTGATGATCCTAACTTTTGGTTGGTAGTTTTCCTTTCTGGTGATCCTAACTTTTGGTTAGTAGCCTTCACTTTAACTTTTGTTTGGTGTCCTTTCTTGGATGTTATCCCAACTTTTGGTTGTTAGTCCATCATTTCCTGGATGCTATTCCAACTTTTGGTTGGTAGTCCTCTTTTGTTCCCATGCAGAGTCGGTATCCCAACTTTTGGTTGGTAGTCTTCGTTCTGGTGAATTCACCTTCGGTCGGCGTCCTGGTGATCCTAACTTTTGGTTAGTAGCAATTATTCCAACTTTTGGTTGGAAACCTTTTTAACGATCCCAACTTTTGGTTGGTAGTCTTCTTTGTTTGTGCATTCGCCTTCGGTTAGCATCTGGGTGATCCTAACTTTTGGTTAGTAGCCTTTCTCCCATAACTTTTGGTTATTACTCTTTGGCGATCCTAACTTTTGGTTAGTAGCCTCTTGCTAACAACTTTTGGTTATACTCTCCGGTGATCCTAACTTTTGGTTAGTAGCCATTATTATCTTCTTGATCAATTACCATTTCGGTTATTCCAACTTTTGGTGGGTACCCATTGTTTTTTTAAGTCCGCCTTCGGCTGAAAATCATTGCATTGTGAATATCCCCACAATTTTCAAATTTCTAGTTTCTTTTAGTATTCAATCACCTTTTACCTTGAACGTTTTAAAGTAGTCGCTTTTCATCCTTTCAGGTCTAAGTTGTTTGAATAGGGGCAGCTGTAGCACCCCAAAATTTGCCCATCATTTTTCTTATATCTTTCTTAGCTTATGTTTCATATCATTTTGCATTGACATTTGCACATAGCATTGGTCTTAGATAGAGGATCAAGGTATCTTATCCAACAATAAAGAGAAGAGCTTCCTCTTCAAAGCTCAACCAAGAGTTCATATTCAATTTTGTGACAACCTCAAGGTCTCTATCTTCATCAAGACATGATAATCAACCACTTGAATCAAGAACACAAACATTGATTCTCCTCCTCTTATCTCATGGATAACAAGTTGAGATTTTGGTTCAAAGAAGATTTATGGGCAGTCCTTTGGGCAAGACATGATTCTAAAGCTCAACACACACCTTGAGGGTCCCCTACATGGATTATGTGTCATGACAAGCCATCACAGGAGCCTCAGTCACTGGAAATTGAAGTTGAGAAAAACACTTAGAAGGGGGGGGGGGGGTTGAATAAGGGTTTTAAAACAATTTGGATGATAGAAAAAACACAGTATTTTTTCCTGGTTCATTTGAACTCAAACTAATTCAGTCCACCCTACCAAGGTGATTTGCCTTTCTCAACAAGGACTTAATCCACTATATCAAACTTGATTACAGTGTAAACCACTAAGACAACTGTCTTAGTTTTCTCAAGAAATTTTGACCACAACTTGGTCTTCTTAAGGAAATCTTTTTACAAAAGATAAACTGACAAATTTGTGTTTAAGAAGTGCTTCTAAAAAGTTATATCACAATAGTGATTTTTACACAAGTTATAGAACGAAAATGAAAATTATTCTAGCTTGAAGAATATTTGAATGAGCGCTTTGAATAATTTGTCAATAGTTTTGTCAACCTTTGAAGTGATGTTAATACTTGCTCTTATAGTACTTTGAAATCCTTTCTCAAAGACTGTGCCATCTGTGCATTCTGATCTTTTTGTCTTCTATTGACTTTTCCTTTCTCAGAAGAGGAATGTTCTGACAAATCCTTTTTTTCTGAAATCCTGTGTCATGCACGAAAGGGGAAAGAGCCATTTAGGATAAGACAAGGAATATACCAACGGATCTTTATTTGAACAACATCTCCTTCAATAACTTTGGAACGCCTTGCATCAGAACTTCTGATGATGTTCTTAGTTGTTCAGTTCAGAGTTAACTCAATCAGAGTTTCTCTATCAGAGTTTGCAGCAAAGTGCTTTAAGCGTGAAATCCTTATCAGATCATACTTGCTTATCAGAACTTCTGTACTTGCAGCGTTGAGTACTTCCAGAGTCTTCTGAAGCTTTACGTATGTTCTTTGCTCAAGTTCTTCTTAGCTTCGCTCAGAGTCATTGTAGCAGATCAGAGTCTTCTGATGTGTTGCTTCTGACGCTCAGAGCTTTCTCGTTCTGTGGTGTTCAGAGGCGTTCTTGCTTCCAGAATAATATTAATTTTGATATCTGAAACAAGTAAACACTTGAACAAAAATTAGTGTATATAAATTCTCTATACAAAATTTCATTAATGTTATCATCAAAACAATGAGATATATTGAACATCAATCTGTGTTCTAACAATCTCCCCATTTTTGATGATGACAAAAACTATGGTAAATCTTGTTTAAATAGAAAAGAAATATTGCTCCCCCTGAGAATATTAATCTCCTCCTGAAATGAATACTTCTGAAAAAAATAAAATACTTCCCTTTCAGCTTCTGTATTCTTTTCAGCTTCAGAGGAAACTTGCAGATTCTCAGATTTTTAGTTCAGAGTTAATTCTTAGGATTTTGTCAGATGAGAATTATTAGCTCTGAAACACTCAAGAAATATGATTAGTTGAAATTTATCATGTATGAGTTGCCTTTGGTAACTGTTTATGTGAATTGTCAAAATTACCATTTTCTCCCCCTTTTTGTCATATCAAAAAGAAAATCTTTTAAGAAAAACTTTAAGACAGAAAAAAAGATAACAGAAGAAAAACAATAACACAACAGATAAATTCATTCAGAAAAATATAACATTCAGATGCATTAATCAAGATAATCCAGAAACAATATCCAAGACAAAAACAAACAGACAGATAACATAAGTGCACAAACAACACAGAAAAACTAAGAAGGACGAGAAGCCAACATCCTCAGAAGATTCGTTATCTCAGATGTGGATTCGTCTTGTTTTGCCATCCATGTCTTGATTTCATCAGCTGTCTTTTCTTGCTTAACCATCCAAGATTTCATCTCAGTGTTGCTAGCCTTGACTTCAGCAATCTGAGCATGCAGATCTTCGTCTTCTTTCTTCACTTCAGATGACTCTGGAGCAGATGCAGAAGCAGAGGCGTCATGAACAACCAAGGATGCAGAAGCATTCTGAACGAACATGTCAGCAGTTTGAGCAGAGTCAAGAGTCTCAGAAGCAGGAGCAGAAACTTCTGGAGCTACTACTTCAGAGCTAACCACATCAGCAGTCTCAGAAGCAACCAAGACTTCAGAGGGAATACACACGTCTTTTTCAGGTGTGTTTTCTAGAAGCAAGGTTGGGTTTCTGCTGACTCTCTGAAGAGTTTGTCTAGTAGCCTCAGCAAATCCGACCTTGGCATCGTCAATGCAAATCTCTTGATGATTGGAAGCTACAGAGTCAAATCGGGATCTGAATCTTTGCCAAATAGCCTCAGAATCATCAGGATTCAAACTTGACATGCATTCCTTCTTGACAGTCAATAACCACATGTTTAATTCTTTTTCAAAACCAGCAAATAACGTACCAACATCCAGCCTAGGTTTAGGTTTCAGATAGTTTTCTAGTGAAGGTGCTTTGGTGGTTTCAGAAGTTGAGGGGATGGAAAAAGAAGGGATATATATAACAGGTGGGTATGAAGAAGATGGAGTGAGGACAGATAAAGGTTTAGAAAACTCAGGTTTAGAAGAGGTTGGTTCAGATGATAAAGTTTCATTATCAGGGTCAGAAGGGATGGAAACAAAAGGTTTGAGAACAAATGAAATTAAATCTAATCTATCAGAGTCTGTGGAATCAGATGAATCTGAATAATCAGAAGATTTAGAAAATTCAGATGATCCAGAGGGAACTGGATAGACAGTCATAAGAGGTTGAAGATCAAGAACCATTGGTTCAGGATCAGAGGGGATGGTTTCTGTTTGTTGTTCAGAAGTTTGTTTTTCAGAAGGGGGATTTTCAGAAAGTTGGTTTTCAGATGGGTGTGGTTCAGATGTATGTGGAGCAGAAGTTGGGGTTTTATTAGGAGTGGTTTTCTGGTGTATGTTGAATGAAGGTGTGGATGGTACAAAAGATTGTGGTTCAGAGGGTTGTGGTTGTTGAGGTTCAGAAGTTTTATGTGGTTTAGGTGTAGAAGGAAGTGGTTGAGATCTTTCTGGTTCAGAAAGAATAGGTTCAGAATCGTGAGGAGGAGAAGGCGAGGGAATAGGTTCATAATGAGGAGGTTCAGATGCTAGTACTTCTTTTACTATTTCTAAAATAGAATCTAAACTAGCAGAAGCAGGGTTACCTTTTTGTTTCTTGACACGCTTTGGCTTTGCAGCAGATGCTTCGCCAGAAGCTTTTCTCTTTGGCTTAGAAGATCCTTCTTCTGAGACTTTCCTTTTCTTCCTCTGTCTTTCCCCATGAAAATCAAATCCAGGTTCATCTGCTCTTTGAATCAGATGTTCTGGAATAGGAGTTCCATCTGCTAAACATTCTGCTATGTAAGCCAGAATAATCTCCTTGGGTTCATTAGCATAGAAAAGAGGGAAATCATCCACTGGAATCCTTCTCTTGATGACTTCTTCAAAGTTGATTGATCTGGTGCAGAAGTAAGTTCTTCTACAATCCTCATCCTCTAGAGACTTTTGCCATTCAGAGGTTTTCCAACAACTGAAGCTACTTCTTCTTTCATTCCAGCTTCTGTCAGATGACCAACCAAGCCATTCTCAGTCAGAATATCTGAGATGAGTCATCCCATAGGTATCCAATTTCTCATCTTCTGGTGCTTGGTTCTGATTTCTTCTCTAGATTGCTTCACATGAGTCCACAGATGGGTGAAGAGCAAGTAAGGCAGGTCCACCTTAATGCCTTTGCCCAGACAATACATGAAGTACATCTGATCAGAGTTGATGTAGTCAGGTGAATTTGTTGATTTTCTATGATGGATGCAACCTAAGAAGATCTTAGCCCAGATCTTGTATTGAACTTTCAGATCCTTTATCTTGCTTGAGGCTTCTCCAGAAGTAAACACCTCACTGTATACCTCATCCATATCCACATGATTAGCTGGCAGATGAGTAATACCATCTGATTCTTGATAACCTATCAACTTGCGAATCAGATTTTCAGTGATAATGATTTCTTTGCCCAGAACTGAAGACATGATGAACTTGGGGAAAACTCTTGCATGAATCCAAAATTCTTTGACCAAGCAAGGGTAAACTGGACCAACCAGTCTATCAAAGTATTTTGTCCATCCTTGTGATGACACAGTTGGACGTAAATCAAATCCATTCTCAACTATACTTTCAAAATCAATCAAAAACTCACAAAGAACTTCCAATTGATCAACTGGTGTGAGGAGAGTTCTTTCAGGAGTTGTGAACGGAGTAGGACCCATTGTAGAAGAAGAAACGGCAGCCATAGTTGATTCAAACTGTTGAGAGGTTGAAGATGAAGTTGCCATTGTTGAAGAAGTGAGATAACAAAAGCTTCTTTGGGTTTTGGGTTTGGAGGAGATGAAGAAACAATGGAGTAAATAGAAATGCATAAACGTGAGAGAGAGTGTGTAAAGTGTGAAATGGTGTTGTGTTGTGGCATTTATAGGGCAACAATTAGGGCACACTTACACACGTTCAAAATTTAATAAATTAAAAAGAAAACAAAAGGTCACATCAAAAAGAATAATAATTAAAAGCAATTAATGATTCTGACAAGTGTGGGGAGGAAAACGAGAAATTGAGAATACAAACAGTACCTCAGAATGGCGTTTCATTGAGTACACTCCACCTTTTTAGATATCATGTGACACGTGTTTGATGTGGATGTGCCTCTGAATCTCTTAAGAATAAGAAATGTTAACCAACACTCAGATTTTCTGAGACTTGTTAGATCAGAGTTTCACAAAATAAATAATGTACTAAGAGAAATAATCAGAAGAAATTACTTCAGAACATAGACGTTATTCATATTTTATCAGAATAAATTTTCTTCTGAATAATGGTTTTATTATGGACAAAAATCCATACTAATATTCTTCAGAATAAACTTAAACCTATCTTCAGCAAGGGGTTTTATGAAGATATCAACCCATTGATGGTCTGTATCAACAAAGTTTAAACTAATAATTCCCTTCTGAACATAGTCTCTGATAAAATTATGCTTAATTTCTATGTGCTTTTCCTTAGAATGTAAAATAGGATTCTTAGAAAGGAAAATAGCAGAAGTATTATCATAGAAAATAGAAATGTTACTCTCATGAATCTGATAGCCTTCTAGTTGACTCTTCATCCAGAGCATCTGTGTGCTACAACCAGCAGCATCAATGTATTTTGCTTCTGTTGTTGATAGCACTATTGTGGGTTGCTTCTTGCTGAACCAAGAGATCATATGACTTCCCAGAAACTGACAGCTACCAGAAGTACTCTTACGCTCTATTTTGTCTCCAGCATAGTCAGCATCACAAAATCCAACTAATCTGTATTCATCAGATCTTCTGTAACACAAACCCACGTTAGTAGTACCTTTCAGATACCTTAGAATCCTCTTAACAGCTGTTAAGTGAGATTCTCTAGGATCTGATTGGAATCTAGCACATAGACAGACACTAAAGAGAATATCATGCCTAAAAGCAATCAAGTACAGAAGAGAACCAATCATACCTCTGTAGAGCTTCTGATCTACTTTTTTACTTACCTCTTCTTTACCTAGTGTGCTTGTAGGATGCATTGGAGTCTTTGCTACCTTGCTTTCTGACATGTTGAATTTCTTCAGAAGTTCCTTTACATACTTTGTCTGATGTATGTAGGTACCTTCTGGAGTCTGATTCACTTGAATTCCCAGAAAGAATCTGAGTTCTCCCATCATGCTCATCTCAAATTCTACCTGCATAGATTGAGCAAACTCCTTTCCAAGCGTAATATTGGTAGTTCCAAATATAATATCATCAACATAAATCTGATAGACTAAAATGTCTTTCTTAATAGATTTATGGAAGAGAGTAGTATCAACTTTTCCTCTAACAAAATTATTTTCCAGAAGGAAATTACTCAGCCTCTCATACCAAGCTCTAGGAGCTTGTTTTAAGCCATATAGTGATTTCTTAAGTTTGAAAACATGTTCTGGAAACTTTTCATTTTCAAAACCAGGAGTTTGATGAACATAAACTTCCTCTTCTATGAAACCATTTAAGAAGGCACTTTTAACATCCATCTGATACAGAGTGATGTTATTCTGTGCAGTAAAGGAAATAAGCAAGCAAATAGATTCTAACCTTGCCACGGGAGCATAAGTCTCTGTGTAATCTATACCTTCTTGCTGACTGTATCCTTGAGCAACCAGCCTAGCCTTGTTTCTGATAACTTCTCCTTGCTCATTCAGCTTGTTTCTGAAGACCCATTTAGTTCCAATGATGTTGAAACCATTTGGTCTTGGAACCAGATCCCAGACGTCATTTCTGGTGAATTGGTTAAGCTCTTCTTGCATAGCAAGTATCCAATCATTATCGTTTAGAGCCACATCCACAGAAGTAGGTTCAATGATAGACACCAACCCAAACAGTGACGTTCCAGAAGATCTAAGAAATGACCTTGTTCTGATAGGGTCATCCTTCTTTCCAATAATCATTTCCTCTAGATGAGAGGCTTTGATTTTGGATGATCCTTTAACATTTGGTTCTTCAGAAATTGTCAAGCTATCCATCTGAGCAGTCAAGGGAGTAGCATCTGATGTTGCTTCTGGTGCTTTTGCTTGAGCTTTGTCTGCCTCTGATTCTTCAGAGTCTGTGAGAAGGACTTCTCTATCTGCAGAAATTTCAAGCTGCTTTGGCTTTTGATTGCCAAGCTTATCATCAAATCTAAAATGAATTGATTCCTCTACAATCTGTGTCTCAGTATTGTATACTCTGTAGCCTTTAGAGCGTTCAGAATATCCAAGCATGAAACACTTCTGAGCTTTAGAATCAAACTTGTTCAAATTTTCCTTAGTGTTCAACATAAAACATACACATCCAAAAGGATGGAAATAAGAAATGTTGGGCTCTCTATTCCTCCATAGTTCATAAGGAATCTTCTCCATAAGAGGTCTTACAGACACTCTGTTCTGAATATAACAAGTTGTATTCACTACTTCTGCCCAAAAATGTTTTGCCATGTTAGTCTCGTTGATCATGGTTCTGGCCATTTCTTGCAATGTTTTATTTTTCCTTTCTACAACTCCATTCTGTTGAAGAGTTCTAGGACAAGAAAAATCATGTGCAATGCCATTTTCTTTAAAAAAAAATTTTTAAGTATTTGTTTTCAAATTTTCCACCATGATCATTTCTGACTTTAACAATTTTAAATTCTTTTTCGTTTAGGACTTGTTTGCAGAAGTCAATGAATTCAGAATGAGACTCATCCTTGTGTTTCAGGAATTTTACCCATGTCCATCTGCTGTAGTCATCAACAATGACTAATCCATACTTCTTGCCTCTGATGGATGCAGTTTTCACTGGTCCAAACAGATCAATATGAAGCAGCTCTAATGGTCTAGAGGTTGAAACAACATTTTTTGTTTTGAAAGAAGATTTTGAAAATTTTCCTTTCTGACATGCTTCACAGAAAGCATCTTAGTTGAACTTCAACTGAGGAAGTCCTCTGACCAGATTGAACTTATTAATCTGAGATATACGTCTCATACTAATATGACCCAATTTTCTGTGCCAGACCCATTACTCATCGTTAACAGACATAAGGCATTTTACATTCTGAACTTTAAGTTCTGAAAGATTGATTTTGTAAATATTGTTCTTCCTTTTTCCATTAAAGAGGATTGAGCCATCTTTTTGACTGACAGCTTTACAACATTTTTGATTGAAGATTATGTCATAACCATTGTCACTTAGTTGACTTATGGACAATAGATTATGTGTAAATCCTTCAACAAGTAAGACATTAGATATGGAAGGGAGGTTACCATTACCAATAGTTCCAGAGCCTATTATTTTTCCCTTCTGGTTCCCTCCAAACTTCACATCACCTCCAGATCTAAGTTCCAGGCTTTGGAACATAGACCTTCTTCCCGTCATGTGTCGCGGGCAGCCAGAGTCCAGGTACCAAGATTGGTGTCTCAACTTTGCTGCTAAGGACATCTGCAACAAAAATAATTTTGTCCTTAGGTACCCATATTTTCTTGGGTCCTCTTGGGTTAGTAGGTTTAAAATTCTTTCTGAATTTCTTTCCCTTGAAGGTATCTTTGTTCTGCTGAGGTTTTGGTTTACTAAACACAGGTTTGTTCTGATCAGAACGTGTGTGCTTAATATCATTTAAATGACCAAATTTGAAATGAGTATACAGAGGAGAATACTTAATGATCAGTTTATCAACAGGTTTTGGATTTAAATCCTTCCTAGAGGGTGATTCATATCCAATTCCCTTTCTGTTGTTTCTGCTTACACCATAGATCATTGAAGCCATCTTGCTTCTATCTAGGCCTCTGGCCAGAAACTTCTGAAAGCTATAATCATACTCTTCTAAAATGTTTTTAGAGCATGATATAGGATCTGAGTCAGATTTCTGAGCTTTTTCTAAATCATTTTTCATTTTAAGATTGTTTGCTTTAAGCTCAGCAACTTCAAATCTCAGTTGATCATTCTCAGATGCAAGACAACTTTGAAGCTTCTTGTATTTGAGTTTGATTTTGCTATAGCTTTCAAGAATTTCAGATAAACTCTCAGTAAGTTCAACTCTAGAATGTTCAGAAAATACCTCCTCAGAATCTGATTCTGATCCATATTCAGCAGTTTCTTCGTGGACTTCCACGTCAGCCATCAGTGCTACGTTAACACACTCATCTTCTGATTCTAATGAAGATTCAGAGGCATCTGAATCATCCCACGTGGCCATTAGCACATTCTTCTTCTTTTCAAACTTCTTTCTGGATTTCTCCTTCAGAAGTTTGGGACATTCATTTTTATAGTGGCCTGGCTTCTTGCACTCGTAGCACACCACATCTTTCTTTCTAGATTTCTTATGTCCAGAAGATTCGCCACGCTGATCAGATCTCTTGAAGTTTCTGAACTTCTTTTGTTTGTGCTTCCAGAGTTGGTTTATCCTTCTGGACAGCAAAGACAATTCATCTTCTTCAGAGGAAGATTCTTCAGAGCTTTCTTCAATAACCTGCAAAGCTTTAGCAGATTTGTTAGATTTTAGTGCAACAGACTTACCTTTCTTCTGAGGTTCGTCTTCTTCTAGCTCAATCTCGTGACTCCTTAAGGAAATGACCAGTTCCTCCAGAGTGATCTTATTCAGATCCTTTGCAAGCTTCAGTGTTGTCACCATTGGTCTCCATCTTGTTGGCAAGCTTCTGATAATCTTCTTGACGTGATCAGCAGTAGAATAACCTTTGTCCAGAACCTTCAGACCAGCAGTTAGAATCTGAAACCTTGAGAACATAGCTTCTACAGATTCAGATTCCTCCATCTTGAAGGCCTCGTATTTCTGAATGAGCGCCAAGGCTTTTGTCTCCTTTACTTGGGAGTTTCCTTCATGCGTCATTTTTAGAGATTCAAACATATCAAATGCAGTATATCTATTTGTTATTTTCTCATACTCAGTATGAGATATTGGATTTAATAGAATGGTTCTTGCCTTGTGATGGTTTCTAAACTCCTTCTTCTGTTGATCAGACATATATTTTCTGTCAACCTTTTTTCCTTCATCATTTGTAGGATGAATATAACCATCAGTAACCAAATCCCATAAGTCAGCGTCATAGCCTAGAAAAAAACTTTCTATTCTATCTTTCCAGTAATCAAACTTCTCACCATCAAACATGGGAGGTTTGGTGCTGATTCTGTCTCTATCATCGTATTTGTTGTTGTAAGAAGTTGAAGCTTCAGCAGCCATGATGAATCAAGAACAATGGATTAAGAGTTTTTCCCAACAAGATATTTTTCTGTCATGGTTAAGTGAGAGCACTTACAGAACCGGAGCTCTGATGCCAACTGAAGGTGAGAAAAACACTTAGAATGGGGGGGGGGGGGGTTGAATAAAAGTTTTAAAACAATTTGGATGATAGAAAAAGCACAGTATTTTTATCCTGGTTCTTTTGAACTCAAACTAATCTAGTCCACCCTACCAAGGTGATTTGTCTTTCTCAACAAGGACTTAATCCACTATATCAAACTTGATTACAGTGTAAACCACTAAGACAACTGTCTTAGTCTTCTCACGAAATTCTGACCACAACTTGGTCTTCTTAAGGAAGTCTTTTTACAAAAGATAAACTGACAAATTTGTGTTTAAGAAGTGCTTCTAAAAAGCTATATCACAACAGTGATTTTTACACAAGTTATAGAACGAAAATGAAAACTATTCTAGCTTGAAGAATATTTGAATGAGCGCTTTGAATAATTTGTCAATAGTTCCGTCAACCTTTGAAGTGATGCTAATACTTGCTTTTATAGTACCTTGAAATCCTTTCTCAAAGACTGTGCCATATGTGCATTCTGATCTTTTTGTCTTCTATTGACTTTTCCTTTCTCAGAAGAGGAATGTTCTGACAAATCCTTTTTGTCTGAAATCCTGTGTCACGCACGAAAAGGGATAGAGCCGTTTAGGATAAGACAAAGAATATACCGACAGATCTTTATTTGAACAACATCTTCTTCAACAACTTTGGAATGCCTTGCATCAGAACTTCTGATGATGTTCTTAGTTGTTCAGGTCAGAGTTAACTCAATAAGAGTTTCTCTATCAGAGTTTGCAGCAAAGTGCTTTAAGCGTGAAATCCTTATCAGATCATACTTGCTTATTAGAACTTCTGTACTTGCAACGTTGAGTACTTCCAGAGTCTTCTGAAGCTTTACGTATGTTATTTTCTCAAGTTCTTCTTAGCTTTGCTCAGAGTCAGTGTAGTAGATTAGAGTCTTCTGATGTGTTGTTTCTGACGCTCAAAGCTTTCTCGCTCTGTGGTGTTCAGAGGCGTTCTTTCTTCCAGAATAATATTAATTTTGATATCTGAAACAAGTAAACACTTGAACAAAAATTAGTGTATATAAATTCTCTATACAAAATTTCATTAATGTTATCATCAAAACAATGAGATATATTGAACATCAATCTGTGTTCTAACAGAAATGGTCATAGGGTTTCATTTGGTCAACAAAAGTCAACTGTGGTTCAATGAGGGTCAAAATCTTGGATCTCAAGGTCAATCAAGGGCATGATAGATGTTTTCAAGTGATTTCATGTGTTTGGAACAAAAAGAATCAAGGAGAAATATAAAATCATGAGTTTGACTAAATTAGGATTTTGGTGGAAAATTTTCTAAGTGTAGAAAACCCTAATTCTAGCCATCTTGCAACTTCCATAACTTTCTCATTTTTGATCTAATGAAGGTAAACTTGCTATCAAATTAAACAGGACATCATGAACTACAGGTTTGTGGAAGGAACCATGTCCAAAAGATTCATGGTTTGGGAGATATGATAACCTAAAGTTAGAAAAATGGAGATTTTGACATTTCAACACTTAGAATTTTTCTAAGTATAGAAAATCAGTTTGAGGTACCAACTTTCAAGCCCATTTTCATGGGGATACAAGCTTTAATTGAATTTTCCTACAACATGATACTTGTAGAGTATCCTCTAAGATTTCTTTTGAGTACTAAATCATCTTCATCAGATGTGTAGAGATCAAATTATGATCTCTCCAAGTTAGGGTTTTAAAGATGTCAAGAGTGGACAAGTTTAGGCAGATTTTTGGAGCTACTTTCCAAGGCACTTTTCACTAAGTTCTTGACCTCAAATCAATTTCTCTTGAACATAAAAGTTGAAGATCACTCTTCAAGCTTTCTATCCATTACTAGAACATCCCAATTGGATTAAAACTCCTCAAGTTATATGGATTTAAAGATGAGGTTTCAAATATGTCAAAGTTATTAACTTAGAAATTTTTTCTAAGTTATCTTAGGCACCACTTCTTTCATGATTTTCCAAGGCTTATCTCAAGATACTTACAACTTGAAAGTTTTAGATCTACCTCTAACCTTTCCAACCATACAAAGTTCATAATCATTGGCTCTTTATTCATCAAGTTATGATGGTTTAAAGTGAGTAACATGGAAGTTGGTCCAAGGCATAATCTATGAATGAACTTGGCATTTTGTCTTAATTTGATCTTGCAGCACAATTGCCTCACTCATTTCACATGCATAACACTTTCTTTACCTTGCTACACCTTGCCCTAAACAACCAAACAATACCTTGTACTCTCTTGTAGCATTGCCCCACTTCTTTTTTTTACCAAAACAAGGAAAGTTTGCAAATGTTTCCACTCTCATTCTGACTCTTACACCCACAAAATAACACACAAGGCAACTACAACAAACCTCATGCAAGGTGAAATTCATGAGAATCCATCATCCACCATTCATCTCTAAAATCATAACTTTCTATTTTAACCACAATTAATGTTTTTTAACCTCACTCAAGCCTCCTACAAAAGCTAAAAACCCTAGAGAGAGTAGCTAGACACTCCATTCTACAGCCAGAACAAAACCATAAACACTCTTACAATAAAAAGTTTCTACCTTCGAATCCCACTCTCAAAAGATGGTTCCTCCATTCTCTCATCACTATCATCACTCTCCAAGCTTAAAGGAAGGAAGAGGAGGGGTTTTGTGAAAGGTTCAAGCAACTTCAGAGGTTGCGGATCTCAAGTTTTGGTAACCTTCTTCTTACTTTTTTTTTCTTATTCTAGAGGCCAAGTTAGGTTCATATTGTGTACATCTGAAGCCCTACTCATGGTAGGCAATGTCTGCATAGCTTGTGTTGTTGTTTTGTTGAGTTTCAGTTTTTGAGTTCAAACTTTTCTTCTTCAGTTCACCATGAAAACATGTTCATTTTTAAAAACTAAGGGTGGATTTGGAACCTACGTGAAATTCTGAGTGGAGGGGTGGTCTTATTTTTCATTTCTGGGTTTTTTTGTGGTGACTCCGGTGAGGTGTCCACCAGAGAAGACGATCGGAGCTAGGGCTCCAACGTCTGAAGGTGAGAGGAAAGCTTACGTGGCCCTGGCATTCTTTTTTAAATTCAAATGAATTGAGATGGACAGATCGGGACCGTTTATCATGGTGAGTCAGTGCCACCTCAATTAATGAGGTTGAAATGTCAAGCCACACATGCTTCCTTGTTTCTGATTTTTGTTTGATTGGACTGGGCTTTGGCCTTTTTTAATTTTCCCACACCCCTAATTCTAGCCCATACGCGCTTTACACATGAATCATGTTCATTCTGGTTTTCATTAATGCACCCCTCCCTCTCTCTCTTTCCATTAAATTTTCTACTTTATTTTTGTTTTCGTTCTGATTTTATTTTAATACATCCTTTCCTCTTAAAAATCACCAAAAATATTTTTTAATGACTTTGACATGTTATTTAATTTTCCATAATTTTAATTTATTATTTTATTTTGAATTAACGGAATAGTGTGTTTTGTTTGACCTAGTTTGCAACATGACTTCAATTCTTACCATTTTCAATTGACTTTTGACACAATATTTTGTACACACTTAGACACATTATTGAGCCATGTTTGAATGCTTGTTAGATGCTTTGATGATCACCTTTTGCATGATTTTCATTTGGTTTTCTTTGGCCCTCGATTATTGCTTGATTAGTTGCTTGCTTTGCTTTGTTTGATGCATTTGATGATGCCCTCTTGCCATTATTGTTTTGATGCTTTTCCATTTGATTCATAACATACATGAAATGAGTTTGGGGATTTATTTGGATTTTATTAAGTCATTTTTATATTTTTGGTTAATGCCTAATTGTGAATTGGCTTTGGATTGTATATGCATGAGGTTTGACGTAGTTTGAATCCACTTTGTTTAATTGTGTTTGAGTGAGGTTTGAAATGATTTATTGATGTGATAACATGTTGTCTAAACTTGGTTTGAGCTTCGGTTTCACTTTAAGTTGATTATTTATCAATTTATGGTTGAATTCTTAAGATGAGGGTGTTTTGAGCTTGCTCCTTGTTTGTTCTTGACCAAATCCTTTGAGGTGTTTTCTTGTGTGACCTAATGGATGTTTGTGAACACTTGTATTCTTTTAATGACATGTTTGAGGGTTTTAATTGCATGATGTGATGTCTATTTTATGATGATTTCCCATCTTTCTCTTCACATGATCTCTTTGTTCTTGTTATGAATGATTTGAATGGTGTTTGTCCAATTTTTTGAGCATGATACTTATTGAACTTGTGTGATATCTTAAGAATGAATTTGATATGAATCATTTGAGTGTGCTCCTGACCTTGATTTTATGGTATGTATTACTTGACCATTTGTACCTTGTACCATTCTTGTATACACGAAGATGATCATAGTTGGTGTTTGCCAAGTCTTGGTGCATGCTTTGAGCTTGATATTTGAGATTTCTTTTTTTGTGATACATCTGTTATTGATGGATTGATATACATGTTCATGTTTCTACCCATTTGGATTCGTGCCTTGAGTTTACATGTTTACTCTTGTGAGGTGTGTTTGTTGCTTATTTTTGTGGCCATTGGTTATGTTTTGATAAGATGTGTGTTTGACACCTTGTGCTCAATTTCTAATCTTTGAGCTGAATTGACCATGATATCATGTTTCTACTGCCCTACCTTATTTTACATCTTATTTGACTTTATCCCATTTTTGTTGATGATTGATTATGCCTATTGTTGAACTTTGAGTCACTTGGGTGTGTTTAGGCACTTTGTTTTTCCACTTTGCTTTAGCCTCTAATCTTTGAGTGTGGTATGACATATATGCATTCATATTTCAATTTGAAATGATGTTGATGTGTGCTTTGTGTGTGATTGAGATCAATGCTTGCTTGTGTGCTTGCTTTGCCTTTTGAGTTGAACTTCTCTGAAAACTTGCTTGTTGTTGCTTATTCCCTTCCATCTCTTTCTTCTTTTTCTCTTTCTTTTACCTTGAGACTTGTTTAAGTCTTGAGTTTTGTCTTCATTTGTGATTGAATTGATTAGTGTTTACTTGTGCTTGCTCACATGATCCCTTAGGATTCCTAGTCCCTCTGTTCAAGATGGGAGTAGGATTTACATTAGGCTTAATAATAATTAGGATAGTCCATATTCATCTTAACTTTAGGTCCATCATTTGTATGATAACATTAGGTAGATTTCCTTTTTATCCTAACCTTAGGAATACTTTGCATGATAACATTAGGGTTTTCGGTCTCCCTTTAGTGTTTGCTTTTGTGTCCTTCTCTTCTCATCTCAAACAATCCTAAGACACTTAATAAAGAACGATGAACATTGTGCGCCACGAGCCTTAAGTATATGGGGAATGATAACTGGGGGGTTTTTCTTCACTTATCTAAAATGTTTAGTATATGCCATTTTGTCGATATGCGACGCATTCGCTCCTATGTCATAGTCTTTAGTGCAACGTAAATCTCAAACAAATTTAATTCACTTCTCTAAAAAACTTTTGAACAAAACTCAAGCTTTTTTATCCTTCAAGATTGTTTCAAACTCATTTTCAGAAAAGAGTACGTTACTTTTTCTTTTTACTGCAAATAGGCATCGACCCTAACTGCTGGAATGAGAACTTAACGTCACTCATAAAAAAACACTTAACCAACCAGTGGTCTAGTTTACCCAAAATACGTTTACTCTGATTTCTCATACCAGATGAGGATACGTAGGCACAAGACGAAAATGTCTTGGCGAGAAACCTTCCCCCCATCACCCGTAGTTTTCTGAACTACGTTGACTCTGACTTTCCCATTGTACGAGGGAATACGTAGGCATAGGGCAGCAATGTCCTATCGAGTCTCCTTTTTTCTTTTCCCTTCCCCGTTTAGCAGTAAATTTTAGATAACACACCCTTTTAATCAGACAACAAGCGTAGATCCCATTGAGTACAACAGACGTGAGGGGTGTTCATACCTTCTTCTTGCGTAACCAACTCCTAAACCCAAGATTTGGTTGCGATCACCTTTCCTTCTCCTTTATTTTAGATTTTTTTCGATCGTTTCCTTTCCCTCCTTCGGGATAAATAACGTTCAGTGGCGAGTCTTCTGTTTGTTTTTGTCGGCCCTTTTTTCCAATTGCGACAGCGTCTAACAAAGTTTTGTGAATAGACTGGAGCCCATTTCTAAAGATGTGCACTTGTGTTAATTAATCGAAACTGTGGTCTTTTCATTTTTGTAACATGGATTTGAACCTCACTCAAGCTTCATTGAGAGATTCATTTCCGCCTTGAGCGAATACCGCAATTGCTGTCTTTGCTTCCATGAATCGATTATATGGAAAAAATCGTTCAACGAACTTTTCTTCTATCACATTCCAGTCCGTCATCACCAAAGTGGATTGATCAAGATACCATTCTTTTTCCTTCTCGATTAAGGAATGCAGAAATAATCTCTCGAACAATTATTCTTCGTTAACTTCCGACGCTCTTGTTGCACCCGTAATCTCATAGAATTTTGTGAGATGTGTGAACAGATCCTCATGATCCATTCCAGTAAAAGGATTTTGGTATAGGAGCGCAAGAAATCCTGTTTTCATCTCCGAATGCCTACCGTTGTGGGCATTGCGTGCAAACTTAGTAGTGTGCCTCGGCCTGTTGATACACGGTGTTGAAGCAGGGGGTGGTAGTGGATCTGCCATGATTGGCGTAACAATTTATGCGGATGAAGAAGATTCTTCTCACTCTTGTCTTTCTCTAGCAAGCTGCCGTCCCCGCCTTGTTCTGCTATTAAATCTACGAGCAGTTCTTTCAATCTCAGGATCAAAAAGAATTTCTTCTGCAGGTACACTCCCTCGCATAAAAAGATTTTACTCACTAGCCAAATAAATTAAAAAGCACAAGAGAATTATAGTGGTAAGAGATTCACAATTCAAATATCTTAAAATCACTAAACTATTGCAATGCTTACAATATCACACAATAATCTCCATCAACGACACCATTTTGTTGAAAAGTGTTTCAGAGGTGTTTTATCGTATCCACAGGGATTGCAAGTGATATCTCGATGCCAGCCGTTCAATAGTTTAACATTCTAAGAAAAAAGTTTTCAAAATATTTCTTGTTTTGTAACATAAGTTTGTTGCAAATAGTAAATTAGGGAAAAGATGTTTGGTTTTGAGAAAAGCATGTCAAGATTAGATTTCGTTAATCTTTTTCACACGTATCCGATTAATCAAGCATGTGAACTTAGTTTCAATTAATACAATTGCATATCCTCACAAATCTATTTATGTCTAAAGCGGCTCCATGAATGTTATTGTTTTAATCGCTAAATGATTTATCGAAATAACAATCGATACAATAAACATAAAGATCGATACAAAGAGAATATTAACTTTCAAATCTATGTCTAGAGTTTGTTGGTTAATAGATTAAGAAATTAGGTCAAGACTTGAAAAATCTATGTCTAGAGTGATTCAAACCATAAATACATCATTAAAAGCAAATATCTTCATCATCTATTAATCATAAACCTTGCTTACATGCAAAAGATCAAAAGAAATGTATAATAACAAGATTAACTGCCTCTAATCTTAACTCAAAAGTGACTTAGCTACCCATAACCACGGTATGTTGCTTCACAAGTTTCGCGAGGAGATGAATGAGCATCCACGCCGAAGAATCGAACTTGGATGCGAATCCAGCTTCTATGTGAAAAATCTCACTCTTTGGTGAAGAAAACTCAGAAAAAATAGGTTTTGGTGTGTAAAGTGAAATAATGATCCCAAAAATGGTCAAAAGTGTTTATAAAGTACAACCAGAATCTGTCATGTTCTCACTGCGAACATCAAATTAGGCACATGAAGTGCCATAGTTAAACCACTTATGAGACAACTTTGAAGTTCACTGTGCGAATGATTATTCGCCCTGCAAACTAGTTCGCCTACAAGTTTGCACAGTGAACTTATACTCCTTTAGCTACTGCCTTAAGTTTGGTATGCTTCGCTGCCTCTTTAATGGAGCGTTGCCACAACGAACCTTCGCCGGCTTGTTCGCACTGCGAACTTAGATGATTTTTGTTACTGCCTCAAATCTGGGAGCATTCGCTGGTTCTTCGTCAGTTGTTCGCAAAGCAAATGTTCTCTATCAAATTCACCCAACGAACTTACTAATCTTCTTCTTTTCTTTTGGAAACTTTGTTCAGTTTCCTTGTGTCTCACACTTGATGACTTAATGTCTATTTTCTGCACTATAACACACAAAGCAAAGTTACAAAAGATATTTTCAAACAATTGAAGAATCACAACTTTCAAGTAGAAATATCGACCAATCAAAACAAAAGAGTTTGAAAAATGCCCAATATACCTGATTAAATTAAGGCAAGATTGACATCTAACACAGTTCATTGCAACATCCAAAACATTGCATTGATAATTTAAACTATGTATCAAACACATTTCTCATTTAAATGACATATCTAAACTACCTATTACATAACCTAATGCTCAATTTCTACAAATGTATATAGAAAAAAGTATAGAAAATAAAAAACTTACTAAATTAAATGTGAGTTTAGTTTGATGTTGAGTGAACTCTTTGATCAATTGGATGTTGATTGTAGAAGCTTTGAAGTGATTTGAATGAGTTTGAGAAAATTTCGAACTTAAGAGGTTGGGAGTTTGAAAAAATATTTTAAGAAGTGAGGAAGAAGAATAGACTCTGGCGCATTTTTAATTAAAATAACGTCTTAAGACGTATCTCTGTAAATTACAGAAAATACATTTCTATAATTCTTTTGACATATTCTTAAAACCTGATTCAAGAAAGAATTTGTTTGAGATGCGACTAAAGATGCATTTTTAAAATTTAAAAATAATTTTTATTTTATTCTGTGGTGAAAAATTAATGCTTTGGATGTCTTAAACAATAATATACTTCAATAATCATATTATTTTGTATTAGGTTAACCCTTCCACTTTTGATACTTCCATTAACCATACAAAATAAATAAATTTTACCCATAAGAAATAAATCATGAATATTATATTAGATTATTAAAGCTATTCATTGTTTCATCAAACACGTTCCTATGAGAGTTACAAAATTAATTAATATCTTAATAAATTTTTTAAATAGATAAATTCTTAGGTACTTATGAGTTTAAGTTGAGTATTGATATTTTTAGTGTAAATTTTGATAAAATTTTAATTTATTTTAAAATAAAATAAAATAAAAATATGATATAATATTAAATCATGTTATTTGATTGATTAAAGATATTAAATTGATTAAAGATATTAATATCCAATTAAATTGATTAAAGATACTAAATTTATTTATTCAATGGTTAAATAGAAGATTACGATGTTAATTTAAAATTGAGACAAAAACCTTACAAAGAAAAAAATTAAACTTTATACTATCTCATTCATAAGTAATAATGTTGATTTAAAAAAATAATAAAACTAAAAATTTAATAACATAAGAAAGAATGCCAAATTTCTTTAATGATAAATACTTTGAGTAAATAAAATAAATAGGCATAACATAACCTTTTTAATAATTTAAAAACTTACAATTAGAAGTTCTTTGATTTTAACGTTAGTTCTTTTTTAATTTGACCATTTATTAAGATTTCTTATAAATGTTTAATTTTTTATTAATATTATTAAAATGAAAGTCAATATCTAAATATGAAATTAGTCAAAGAAGTCACATGATTGAAGTTTGTCCACTTCCGCAGATGTTTTTTTAAAAATAACATTAAAAGTGTTTTGAAACTGTAATGATAAATTAAAAGAAAATATATTTACGTAGATAAAAAATCGAAATAACATATTTACAAAAACATTTTACAAAATTAAACCTAATACATATCTCATAAAAACCAAAAATTGTAAAATTTTTTATAATCATAACAAACTTGTTAATAAAACATCAAACCATTAATTCAAACTATTAATAAATTTTAGATTAAATTATATCCATGAGTACCCAAATTTTAACATTTACTAAAACTAGGCTAGATACCTATTATATATTAGATATTTTGTCGTCATCCAAAACAATTAATAAAATCTTTAATAAAAATTTACGATGAAAAATAACCTAATTCATTTCATTCATGAGAAAAGGATAGCCAAAATAATTATAAAAAATAGTTTGAATTTGTGGTTGAGGGAGTAAAAGGATAAACTTAAACTCTTTTTGCTATTTTTGATCAAACATAAGAAAGGGATCATAAAGCTATCTCAAACTTTGTTTTGGAATATGATCACTTTGATAGAACACATTCCATGAATCTTGTAGATAGATTGAAATATAGTAGTTGGGTAAATCATTAAATAGTTCCATCAACTACTTTTTAACATGATCTTCTCAATTCATATAATTATTCATTTCAAATGTTTTAGAATTGATTTGTTTTTTCATTTGAAAAGGCAAATCTGTATAGTTTTATCTATGGGATTCTCATTAGCTAACCATCAAATCATGCATATAGTCCTCTTACAAATAACACTCTTCATTTAGAACATTCATCTATTCAATTGTACACATTCAAATTAGATTGTATAGTTTAACTTGATTAAAATTACAAATCATGCATATGTCATATGGATTGGTCCAACACATCTTGAGATCTGAGATAAAAATTTAAATATAAATATGAATATAATAATAATATTTTTATTTAAATTAATAAATTATAATTTTAAATTTTTTTAAAATGTAAAATTATTAAATTATTCTAATTAATTATATTTAATATTTTATTTTTAATTGACAACACATCTAAACACTCTACTAACCATTTAAAAAAATATAATTAAAACATTATCAAAGTTTTAAAAAAAACACTTAAACTTCAAATATTCTTTTATTTAAGAGAACTTAAATGTTTATTATTTATTAGTATGAATTTTAACAAAATCGTCTTTAAGGGTGTGCAAGACAGATTACGCAACAGGGGTCAAAAATTTTCACGGCTAAGTCGTGGCTAAAAAGGTCTAAAAAATGTTGATTATGTTTTAACGATAAAAAAAATAGGGGCCCGATTTATTTTTCATAATTAAATCATATTTAACCTATACAAAACCTCTATAAACATAAGACGAACTTAATTTTTAAATTAGCTAATTATACAACACATATTTTAAATTATTATTATTATCATATATTTTTAATAGATGTTAGAATTGAAAATAATTTAAAAAGTTTTTTAAAAAATCAATTAATTAAAAAATATATAAATATTTTAAAAAAATGAGGCCGGGTAGCTTGTTTCACATGAAGAACATATATTTTATAGTGTTCTTGGAATTTCTTTTAGAATAACGCATATATTCAACACAAATTTTAAAATACACATTTTGAAATTTTTTTTATTAAAATTGCACATTTTGTGTAAAAATTAATAAGGATGCGCCATATGATATGACGTATGAAATTGACTTTGTACACATATGTTATATAATATGGCGCATGAGTTTTATAGAAATAGGATGAACGATATCATATGGCACCTCTTCATATTATGAATGAATATATGCGCCATTCATATTATGAATGAATATATGCGCCATATGATACGGCGCTTATATATATATATATATATATATATATATATATATATATATATATATATATATATATATATATATATATATATATATATATATATATATATATATATATATATATATATATATATATATATATATATATATAGATGAGCACTTGTTATGCAGCAACATCAACATCACAATTTCTGTTGCAATATCTTCCTCTGCACTTCATTCTCTTATTTTTAGTTAAAATGACTTTCTCTTCTTCCTCTTCGTCATCTTCATATATCTATTAGGTTCCATATATCACGAAGAGAAATGCCAATTTAATTTTCTCTCTAATCAAACCTACGATGAAGATTCGCCTATGGAATACAATGACGTTATAACATCTCAAGAGAAGTCTGATATGCTAGTTAGATGGAGACATCCTAGAGGGTGAAAAGATTAGAAGAATTGAAAGACTTTTTACCACGTTTAATCAAAATGGAGAACCATATCATCCAACCACTATTTGACTATCTAACCCCACAACAACCATTGCATTGTTTCCAAAACGATTCAATGTACCAATTCGGCCGACCATACCGTCCGCACCTAACCCAACTCCCACGTCTCAATTTCGAAAACATGGGCATGAAACTGAATTACGGAAGCGTAGTTGGCAGCAACCCCCGACTATTAGAGATAGATGATTCAAAATTTGTTAGATATGCTGGGATCCTCTCAACAAATACATTTTTCACAGGGCAATACGCAAAGACCACAAACACCTCAACAAAATCGTGGTAGACCTCGACGCCGCGCAAATACACCGAGATGTGGAAGCGGGGAACCTTTTGATCGGGTCGGTCATTGAATTCTTATTTCCATCTGCTGTAAACTTTTTTTATATTTAAATATTATTATTTATTTTTTCTTTGAATTTTTAAAACTTTTTTCAATTTAATTTCCTAATTAACTAAAAAATAAAGAAATAAAAAAATAGAAAGGAGGATGCGCCATTCAATATTGCACATGCATTCCATTTTTAGGGTAGAACATAAATGGTGATGCTATTTGATTTGTATACACCTTGTGTATGCTCTAAATCAAATGGCGCATACTCCTCCTGATTTAATAAATTAACTTTATATCATATGGTGTATGCTCTATTATTTTGACAAAAACTACTTCACTTTAATAAATATTTTCAAAAACTTTTTATTTTAAGTATCAAATTAGAAGTATAAGTTATCTTAAAAAAAATTCGTGTTCTTGAAGCTAAAATTCTTAAAAGTTAAAGAAAAACCACAATGTTATTATACTAATAACTAAAAAAGAGTGTTTTTAAATATATGTTGTAAAATATTTTTTAAATACGACACTCACTACTAGTTTTCCTACATATTTACCTATAAATTTAAACTATATTTCGGCAGAAAATAGATTTTCTGTATTATTACTAATTCCAAACTAAACCACATTATTTTAAGAGAAAGATCCTATACATGTGGTAAATATCCGTAGGTAAAATCACGGTTAATTCTGCAAGAAAGTCCTTAGGTAAGTTCTGTGGGTTAATCTTCAAGAAAACACACAGATAAATCTATAGATAATGTCATAGGAAAACAATCAATTCGTAGCTAATATTTTAAAAAAAATCACTGTTGCAGTTCAAACTTCATCATCGCAACATTTCACAACAGGAAAACAAAATCAAATCTTACCATAAACATATGAGCGAGTATCAAAAAGTAGCACCATTCACTTATATTGATGAAGAATTGATTTCTACACTAACATATCTTTATAGAGAAAGGCTGAGAGCTTAAAAACATAAATCAAATTCAGTTTACAAGCAGCTACTCACAAGATAAATTAATACAATTGAGATTAAGAGTTAACAAATTGTGTTCTAATGAGCTAAATCTAGATTACCAATACAGTTCTGTAAAAGAACCTGATCACAAAATGCGAAAAAAATCATACTAAACAAAGGATGAAGCACAAACCCAATCTCTAAACAACAATATCAATGCTAAAACAATTTCACTTGACCTAATTTAAATATAGATTTAGCTGAGAATATGTTCACACCAACGCTGAACAAAACTAAGCATATTCCAGAAACTAAACTTAAGCATAAAATTTATACAACTTAATATTGAAATAAATACTTAATTGCAAAGTAGGACAGTAATTAGTAAAACACTGACCTGTAAAGAGGTAAAGTAACACACATTGGATGCCATTTTTCCTTAGGCTTGAAACAAACACAAATGAGTCATTTGCAATTCAAATAAGGGGAAGATCTCATGTTACACCTTTAAGAAAATTTGCATCAGCAAATTGACACTTTTTATTACTAGATGAGATTGATATAAAATGCTGTGCAACTATAGTATTTAAATAGCATTCTTCTGTTTAGTTCAATATTACTCAAGTTTTGAACCTTGTTACATAATTTTTATGAAGACGCATCTGAACATCAAGTCGAGCTTAAAATTAATCTCTAATTAGTAAGTCTTCTGAAACAACTCTCTAGTTATTAAACTCATCTTACGGTTGCAGTTAGTCGTTCCTTTAAGTACATAGATTCATATTCTCCTCTTTTCTGATGATGACATTGTATCTTTTAGGGTGATGGAAAAATAGAAAGACATGAATAAAAAATTGAAGTGGTTAAACTCCCTCTTACAAATATAGAGAGTATACACATTCCCCTTGAAAGTATACTTCTCCCCCCTTTGACATGATCAAAAAGACGTGGAAAAGAAATTCAAGCATATAGACCATAAATAACACATAGAGAAAGGGAAGAAAAAGAAGGAAAAGAAATATCGAGCATATTTAATCCATGCATGATTGGTTTAAGATTCCTAATTCAGTTATGATGGAAAAAAAGTTTCTTTAGAAAGAAGTTTAGTAAAAATATCTTACAATTGATTAGATAAGGACAAAAATTCAATTATATAGTCCCCATTTTCTAAATGATCCCTAATGTAATGGTGATAACCTCATTGGATTTTGTCCGAGAGTGAAGTATCAGATTTTTCGTGACGTTTTGTGACATTACTATTTTCACATTTTATTAGAAAAGCTCTGAGATCAACACAATAAATCATTTAGCTAAAGCTTCATTCAGATAATTAACGTGTAATAGCTATCCATGACAACATATTTTTCCTCAGTTGTGGATAATGCTACACTTGCTTGTTTCTTGTTATTTTAGAAGACAAACGAGTTACCATGAAAGTGACATGTGATGATGATACTTTTACGATCTAATTTACACCAAGCAAAATTAGAACCAGAGTATTAATCTAAGATACTGTTTGTTCATTCGGACTATCATAAACTAATTTGTGGTATGATAATGAGATATCTCGTAGCGTGTTTCACTATAGTGAGATGTGATTCTTTGGGATTTACTTTAAAACTAGCATAAAGACACACATCATACATAATATCAAGACTAATTGTAGTAAGATAAAGAAGATAGTCAATCATAACTCAAACTTTTCTTTCTTCAACTAACTTTCATCCCCTATCCTTGTCAATGCTACATGAAGTACTTATAAAAGTTTAATTCGACTTGGCTTTATCCATGCTAGATCTTTTAAGCAAACCTTTGTACTACTTGGCTTGATTGATAAATGTGAATTCTTTTGATAAATAAATTGTAAGCTTATGAAGTATTGAAGCTTTCTCATTATAGACATCTCAAATTTATTTTGCATCATCTCAGAAAAATCCTTACACAAGGATTTGTCCGTAACACCGAAAATAATGTCATCAACATAAATTTGAAGTAATAAAATGTCATGCTCATATTTTTTTATAAAAAGAGTTTCATCAACTTTCTCCCTTTGAAAATTATTTTAAAGCTAAAAAATTCTCAAACGAACATATCAAACTCTAGAGGATTGTTTCATGTCGTAGAAAGCTTGTATTGGTATGAAAACATGATTTGGAAAAATAGGACTTCTAAACTGGATGTTGATCAACATAAACATCCTTTTTGATGTAACCATAGAAAAAACACTTTTTACACTCCAATCAGACAGAGTTATATCTTCACACTCACACGAATTGTTTCTCAAGTATTTGTTCAATGTAATCACTCAAATCACACTAAGTGCCAACCTACAATAGGCTTGTAAAAATTATAATTAATTATTTAAAATTCTACAAAACCACACATTAGAGGTATTTTGGATTGTAATTGGGCCTAGTAAAGTTGGATAATTCAGATAGTAGGATAAAGCTTGCAGTTAAGCACCTGCTACCAATTCTTTGTAAATGATACCCAGATTCACATGTAATTCACAAATTCACGAGTAGTAGAAAATATTTTTTTTTTGTTTTTTCTCCATTTTTTTTATTAAGACATGTTAGTCGATTTTATTTACAAAGTTCTCTAGTATCTCTACGTCCCTGAACGTAATATTTTTCTAATTCTAAGAGCAAACTTAAACTTAACCAAATACTATGGAAAGAATATTTTTTATCTAATTTCATATAGGATGGAAAGATAAAAAAAAAATCAGATCAATGCCTAAAAACATATTTCAATGAAAAAGATTAAGACCTTGATTGGAACAAAAGAAATACGAGAGAGACATCAACAAAAGAAGAGAAGAAGTGTCACACTTTTTCGGATTCGTGAAGAAGAGAAAGAGAGAAGAGTGGTTAAATTAATGAGGAACCCACACATTTTAACTTTTTTCCAAAAGTGAGAAGAAATGGGAGAGAACTCTACATTGCTTCTATTTTTCCTTATTTTTTCTTTTCTTTTATATTTTACCATCATAATCATAGTTGTTAAGATCTCTATTTAAATCTTAAAATCTTAAGATTTTATGATCTCATTCACTCCCAATGATTCGGATCTTAAGTAGAATCATGTGTTGTAGCCAAAGTTTGAAAAACAAATCGTAAAATCATTGATTTTGTGTGATCTTTTCCAGTTTCGACTATGATTGACCGTTTTTCGATCACAATTACTAAAAGGTGAGAAGGATGACAAGTTGCAGAGGAGCAACATTCTTGGTTCGACGGGGACAAATGTGTGCCTTTTGAAACTATAAAGTTTTAGATTTAGGGTTTTGAGAATACACCTCTCACTTATAGGGTTTGTAATTTTAGTGATTGATCAAATAGGCTCCTTAATGTCTAACAAATGTTCCATGTGATAGTAATAAAAGTATAAAAACTCAATCATACATGTCTAAAGAATATGAAAGAGTCACTTTCTCACGAATACATTTACCTACTAACATATATCATATAAAATACTTTAAATATATACTATTTTTTTTTTTCATTTTAGTAGGATCTTACGATTTTTATCGCGATCTTATGTTTTAAGACTTTGTTACCCTTTTCGATCTTACATGAATAAATGGGTAGGATCTCCCAATCTTAGTTACAATTTTATATTTTACGATCTTGATATTCTCTCCCGATCTCATAATTTCATATAAGATCTCTATTTTGACAACCTTGATCATAATGTAGATATTTTTTATTTTTTAAATTAAGGATATTTATGTCTTTTTAAAAATAGTTATATTTCTCTCTCTTCTATTTCTTTTATACTTCTTTTATAACAAACAATCAATTAAATCTATTTTGTTTCTCACATATTCCTCCCTTCTCACCCAGTCTCTCACATATTTCTCTCTTATCTCTTTCTCCCCCATAACCAAACAAACTCTAAGGCTCAAATAAAATTAGTAAAGGATATAAAAACATCGAGGTGGTGATTGTGATTTCATCAAGTATAATGAATCTTTGCAAAGTTTAGTAAACTCAAAGACTGTGACTAGTATTTAATTATAAATTTCACAACAAGTTGAACAGAATTTTTTGTTTTAATTAGTTGTATTGTTAATATAGATTATTTAATAAATTTATTTTGATTAGATTATGATGATTAAAAATGTTAGGGAGATGACTGAATTGTTTTCCTTTAGCACTTTAAATTAACCTTGTCAATGGAATTACTATCATGTATGATTACTAATTTATTAGATAATTTATTCTTATTTTCTTAGTGAATAAATATTTAGTTTTAATTAATTAATCCTTTAGATAATTTATCTCTAATTTCTTAGTGAATAAATATTGGCAAATTCTTAGATATCTATGAGAAGTAGTTGGTTACCGATACTTTTAATGTAAATTAATTTAAAATATTAATTTATTTTTAAATAAAATATTAAAAAAAATTACATGGCATTGAATAAGAATGTTTTATTAGATAAGGGTACCAATACCCAATTGAATCCAAGGTTACCTGTTCACCATAAATATTTAGTTTTAGTTAGTTAATCCCTGAGTTATGTAATGAATTATAATAATACTAAACATATCGTTTAACATGAATATAATTGATTTTAAGTAGGGATGACAAAATGACATTTTGGCTCAAAGACATTCCAAAATTTTTTTCGTGTGTCTAGAGAGAGAAAGAGTCTCCCTTCTTTCTAGACTTATCGTGTTTTCCCCCCATTTCCTTCCTTCCCGGTGGCTAAAATTGTGGTTTATCCTCAACTATTCTTAGTTTCTTCCTCCACCAAAAGATCTCTTTGGTTTTTATCCACAATCCTTGATTGTTTTTCTTCTCTTTCTTTTGTGAAAGTCTTTTTGTTCCGTGTTGGTTTTTTTCTTGTTTGAGGGTCTCTTGCTTTGGCTCCTTCGGTTCTGGTGTATGGGCCATGGAGAGATGGAAGAATGTTCCCTTTCTAAAGAAGAAGAGGAGGGTGTTACGGAGGCTAGTGAGGAAATCTGCGACAGAGAAATCTTTCAATGAATTCTAGCGGGGAAACTTTGTACTAACAATCACTTCAACTTAAGGGCTTTCACGAGTACGATGGTTAGTGCCTGGAAACTCAAAAACCCTATTGAGACGCAGGAGTTAAGCAAGAATCTATTCCTCTTCAGATTTGTGACCAAGAGTGATTTGGAGAATGTGCTTCGCAATGGACTGTGAAGCTTTGATAGGAATATTCTTATTTTGGAGAGAATATTGGGAGAGGAGTAACCGTCAGATCTCAATATGCAGTATGGTGTTTTCTGGGTTAAGATGTACGAACTTCCCCTTTTACTTTGCTCAAAGGAAATGGCTCGGAAACATGGTGGTATCCTAGGGAAATTTGAGGAGGTCAATCAAAAGAAAGTCCATAAGAATGGGCGTTTTCTTAGAATCAAAGTCACTATGGATCTTAAGAAGCCCTTGAAAAGGAGGACAATTGTTCGCTTCAAGGAAAAGAATCTCGGAGTCCATTTCAAATATGAACGTATGCCAAATTTTTGTTTTGCTTGTGGAATAATCGAGCATCAGCTGAAGGATTATGAAGGAATAGCGGAAATTGGCAAAGAATACATTGAAGATATTGATGAACAAGAAGTATATTCTGGTCTTTGGCTTTGTGCATCCCCATTACCAAAAGTTACAGAGGAACTGAGGAAGAAAGATTCTAGCTCTGGTACATGTAGTAAGTCCCTGTTTAACAAATTCTCAAGCTTTAAAAGGTGTAAAAGCAAGAGTAGAGGAAAGGAAGGTGAAGAGCTGTAATTTGATCAACACAATAGGGATCGTGGAAGTTAATAACTCTAAAAATCCTGGTGATTGTGTTGCCGTTGAAGCAGTCGCTGAGTGAGTAAGGGCGGTGGAAATCTCAAACAAAAGGAAAGGAAAAGCTAAGGATAATAAAGAACAACCTGTGAAGAAAAGGAAATGGACTAAGAGCAAGGTGCCTAAGAAACGGGAGGAAACTAGTGGGAAAATATTTGAGGTGGAATCGGGGTAGAGACATTTGATTGATGTGTTAGTCCCAAAAAGAGAGATAGAGAAGTGTGGCAGCAGTGACAAGAAGAGGAAGAACATAACAAATGAAGGCGTTATAACTTGTGTACCAGAGGTGGTGTTAGATGAACAATACCTTCTACACCAATGAAAATTCTCAGTTGGAATTGTAGGGGGTTAGGGATTCCCGGTGCAGTTCGAGCCTTGTTAAGGCTCATCCGTATGGAAAATCCTGATTTGGTTTCTTGATGGAAACTCACCTTAAGGTTAATGAGATAAGTAGTATTAGATTGAGAACTAGAATAAGTGATGGTGTTGTGGTGGACTGTGATGGAGGGAGAAGAAGAAGGTCTTAAGGTTTGGTCTAGTGGTGGAAAGATGGTTTAAAGGCTAATATACACTCATTCTCTTTGAACAACAGAAGTGGCGGAATTTCTGATAATGATGGAGAGGGTAGGTGATTTTTTCATGGCACCTATGGATATCTTGAAGAGGGAAACAAGAGTAAGACTTGGAGTCTGGTTGAAAGCTTGTGTAGGCAAGGGGGAGAGAAGGTGATTTTTTTGTGTGACTTCAACGATATTCTGACAAAAAACGAGAAGATAGAGGGTGTGATTAGGTCTTCCTCTCAACTTGATTGGGGGAGGAAGACTGTGGATATTTGTGGTCTCTTAAACCTAGGATTTGATGGTTATCCTTTCACTAGGACTAATGGAAGACAAAATAAAGAGAATATTCAGTGTGGGCTTGACAGATGATTTGCAACTGCGAGTTTTATTCATAAATTTGAGCCTGTCAAGGTTAATCATTTGGCCTGTCATAGTTCTCTGATCACGCTGCAATTGTGATTATTCTTGACTCGAAAGGGGAGGAAATTCAAAGGAAGCAAAAGCATATATTTTGTTTTGAGGAAGCCTGGCTCAGTGACCCTAAGTGTGAAGAGCTTATTGGGGAGTTGTGGAATGGTGCTAGTCCCCATGGACTGTGTCGTATCCATGAAATGCAGGGTTTAGATGATCACTTCAAAAGCTATATAATAGGAATTGTGACCAAGGAGGTTCTTATATTAGAGGCAAAACTTAAAGAGGATTCCAACTGGGGGGCTAATGAGGAAGCATTCAAGATTCATAAGGCTCTTGATAAATAGCGCAATAATCTCATGAAGCTGCAGAAGGTGATTTGGAGGCAAAAGAGTAGGGCGATGTGGCTTAACCATAGATATCGCAATACCAAATTCTTCCATGGGAAAGCTTCTTAGAGGAGGAAGACCAATTCAATAAAGAAGCTGGAGGATGAGTAGAATAAGTGATGGAAAGGTGAGTCTAAGTGTGAAACTCTTCTGGTCAAACATTTTGTTGATGTCTTTAAGTCCTCTAACCCAAGATAGATGAATGAAGTGTGTGAGTCGGTGAAATATGTTTTGACTCAAGACATAGTGAGTAAGTGTGATGGTGTTTTCTATGCTTGGGAGGTCAAGGATACTTTGTTCCAAACGGTTTATCTGCTCTCTTCTATCAAAAATTCGAGCACATTGTGGGATCGGAAGTCACTGCTCTTGCCCTCAATATTCTTAATAACTCCTTGGATCCTAGGCCCCTGAGTTCTACTTTCATAACCCTGATTCCCAAGTGTAAAAACCCCTCCTCCACTAAGGATTTTTTTTCCCGTTAGTTTGTGTAATATGATTATGAAGATTGTGACAAAGACCATTGCGATCAAGTTGAATAAAATTCTCCCTTTGGTTACTGATGAGGAGAAAAACACATTTGTCAATGGTAGGTTGATAACAGACAATGCTATAATCACTATGAAATGCTTTCATTGGCTCAAGAAGAAGAACAAGGGGAAAAAAAGGTGTCATGGCTTTAAAGTTAGATATGTCAAAGGTATATGATAGGCTTGAATGGAAGGTTGTCATTATGACTATCTTGTTCATGGGTTTCCCTAAATCGTTTGTTGACCTTGTCTTCAGGTGCATTTCCATGGTGTCATACCAGATCCTTCTGAATTGTCAGCCTATGAAGGGTTTTATTGCTGAGAAGGGTCTTCGCCAAGGAGACCCTCTCTTTCCATACCTCTCTACTCTTTGTGATAATGTCTTTTCAGGTTTGATAAAGAAAGAAGTTTCTTATGGGGAAGATACATGGTATCAAAATTGCAAGGAAATAACCTACCATTTCTCACCTTTTGTTTACTAATGACAAACTTTTCTTTGCTAGGGCAAATTCAAAGGAAGCGGAGTGTATTGTTTCTTTACTTAATAATTATCAAGCTGCTTCAGGCCAGATGGTGAATTAGAAGAAATCTCAGGTTTCCTTTGGTAGGAATCTTGGGGATTATGCTAAGAGTACAATAAGAGTTGTCATTGGGGTTAATCAGGTGTCTAACCATTATAGCACTTGGGGTTACCGGTGGTGTTTGGTATGTCAAAAAATGAGGTTTTGGCAATGGTCAAAGAAAAAGTCTTGAAAGAAAATAAAAGATTGGAAGGAAAAGTTGCTATCAAGAGCTGGCAAGGAAATCCTTATCAAGGTTGTGGCTCAAGCTATTCCTAGCTATGTGATGAGTTGTTACAAGCTTCCTGCTAGTGTGTTCCATGACATTGGCTAAAGATCTCCTCCCTACTACTATGAAAAACCCATTTAACAACAGTTGGGAAATATATATAATCACGCGGGCACAGGCGTTGTTATGTAGAGTGTCATTATATATATGATACTTACAATCACGACCCAAGAACTGTTGTAATAAAAAAGAAAGCATGTGCCCTATCACAACGGGTTTTCCAAAAGACCGTTGTGATAAAAATAATGGTCCTAGGTTCGATTCCCACCTGCGCCGTTTTGATATTTATTTTTTTCTGGACAGTGCGTGAGATATTATAATGGTTATGATATATAATCGTTGTTACATTTTCTGCAGAATTAACAAATATTATCACAGCAGAAAATACAACTCATATTTGTGATAAAGTTATCATAATAATGTTAATTCTATCATATTCATAATATCACATAATTGTATCATATTCAATTGTATCAGAACAAACGATCTATAGTTTACACATTAAATAACATCACATAATTGTAACTTGGTGTTTTGATTTCTTGTCTCTTGGTGTCTTGTCTCTCGGTGTCTTGACTCTAAAGTCCTATGATTTCAGATAATTATACTTGTTAGTAAAAATACTTAGAAGCTATAACATACAACTAATATATTATAAATAAATAATAAATTATGTACTTGTTAATTTTCCCATATGCCTTCTTCATGATTGATTTGAATAGCATGCACGGCATCCCCATCAACTTCATCATATGAGGTAGGAACTTGTGTTGTGTAAGAAGGTACAGACGGAATATCAAGACTTTCATCACTAAGAGGAATGTGTTTTCCTTGGAGAACGATTGACCATTTCCCAGATATGTCTGATGGGTCGATAACATAGAAAACTTGTTTTGCTTGAGAAGCCATGTTGTATGGTTCGATTATAAAAGATGCTTTGCCAAGGTTGACCCGGGTGAATGCTAAGTCATCAATGTGTACACCATTACTATTATTGGGAATCCACTTGCATTTAAATAAAGGCACTTTGAAAATAACATAATCAATCTCCCAAATCTCATCAATGAAGCCATAAAACGTGGTAGTTGCCAATACAAGATTCTTATCTTTTGAACTAGAGAAATGCATCGATTCGGCTTCAACCATAACCCCGCTATTTTTCATTGTACTACGATCATATTTTTATTTTGTATAAAGGTATAATGACCAATGTCGTATGCAATCCAAGTAATGACACAAAATTTTGGCTCGTACGACAACCATTTAAGTATCTCAGATGCACTTTTATTAAACCAATCTATGAATCTCTTATTATGCTCTATCAACAACAACTTGTCACTCATTCGGGGATATTTTTTCCTCAAAAGTCTTTTGTGAGTATCTATGAAAGGTTGAACTTCATCTATATTATTATATATATAGAAATGTGCTTGAATAACTATATCCTGAGCCATTGACTTAACATTTAGACCTTGAATACCTCTTATGTCTGTGTCAGCATGACGAGACTTTGGAATTCCTATAGAATCTGTGTCCAATAAATAGTTTGTACAAAACTCAACAGCTTCTTCTGTGATGTACCTTTCAACAATCGAAGCTTCTGGTTGGTGATGATTCTTCGTATATCCTTTAAAGATCTTAATATATTGCTCTATTAGATACATCCACCTTAAATAAACTGGACCATAAATTTTGATTTCTCTGACTAGATAAACAAGTGAACCATAATGTCAAAAAATGATGAAGGAAAATATATCTCCAATTGACACAAGATTATGGAAGCCTCATCTTCTAATTCATCTAATTTTTTGAAATCAAGAACTTTATTATATATGGCATTGAAGAATAAGCACTCGTTATAATTACTCTCACATTTTTTGGTAGGATCCCACAGATAGCCTCTAGTAGAAGTTGTTGCATCAATACATGACAATCACGAGATTTTAAACCAATTAACTTGAGATCTTTAATTGATACAAGTTTCTTGATGTTTAATGAGTAACCTTGTGGAACTTTAATACCATGCAAACACTCGTAGAAAATTTTCTTTTCCTTTTTAGATAGAGTGTGACATGTTGGATGCAGATAAGTTCTTTTTCCTTTCTCTATTGGAGCCAACTATTTTCGTATACCTATTTTCTCCATATTAACATGGGAATTCTTACTATCTTTAGTCTTGCCTGGAATGTTTAGAAGTGTGCCAATCAAACTATCACATACATTTTTCTCCACATCCATCACATCAAGACAATGTCTAATATCAAGACTTGACCAATATGGAAGATCAAAGAAGATAGACCTCTTTTTCCATGCATTTTTCGCAAATTCCCTTTCTTCTTTTTCTCTTTTCCCAAAGACAACATTAATGTGTTCCTTCCATTGATAAAATTCATCCCTGGTTAAAGATTTAGGAGCCTCATCAAACTCTTGCTCTTCATTAAAAACCTTCCGCAATCTACGATAATGATGACTAGGTTTTAGAAATTTTCAATGCCCAAGGTAAACGGTCTTTTTTCCAAACTCAAGTTGGTGATAACAAGTATCATCTTCACATATACACGCTCTATATCCTTTCATACTATATCCAACCAAGTTACAAAAAGCAAAAAAGTCGTCGATTGTGCAAAATAACATTGCGTGTATCTTAAACTTTTCTTCAGAATATGCATCATCAACTTCAACGCCTTCATTCCATCCGCGGAGAGCCCATGACTAAGGCTTCTTGGCTCAACTCCAAAATCCAGAAACAATGAATCAATTTTCTTCCATTGCAACGAATCAACTACATGGTGAATGTTTCCATCACGAGTCCTTTCATCTGCATGCCATCTAAGATTCTTTGCATCATTCGAATTAGCAAAAAATTCTCTAAATCATGAAATTATTGGCAAGTATCATAAGACTTTAGAAGGAGGATGCTTCCTACTAACATTTTTATAGTCATTATCATTAACATTGTTAGCCTTCAGCTTGTAATGCAACACACCACATTTCGGACATTGATACAAGTCTTCATACTCTTTCCTGTATAATATGCAATCATTAGGGAAATCATGTATTTTGACATACTCCAGACCCATTGGACCCAATATTTTCTTGGCCTCATAGCAATGATCCGACAATTTGTTATCTTCTAGTAACATTTTTTTAGCAATTCAAGTAATTATGTAAAACTTTTATTCGACCATCCATTTTTTGCCTTCAAATTAAACAACTTTAACACCGCCAACAATCTTGTAAAATATGTGCATCCCTTATATAAAGGGGTGTCTTTATCACTACATAAAGTATCACAAATATGAGCATTCTTAAAAGAAGATTCCCCAATATCACGAAACATATCCTTTAGTTGATCTTCCATATATTCATATTCATCCACTCTTGGACTTTGTGACGCCCGACTTTCCTCTTTATCCACCTCACCATGCCACGTCCGTATTATATAATTTTGACATATATCATCACAACAAAGGTGATTGAATATTTCTTTCTTTGTACCTTTTTGATATTCGTACAAATAACACAAGGACAATAAAATATACCATTATTGTCGGGAAGATGTTTATCAGCGTATTCAAGGAATTCAAGAACTTCATTCTCATAAACCAGACCTAATCTATCGACTTTCATCCAACTACGATCCATAACAACTTCTGAAATTTATACACGTATAATAATGTGAATGACACACCAAAATCTAATCCGAAAACTTAAGCATATGCATATGCAAATCTAAACGTAAAGCATATGACACATGTACTCTCATACTGACTTAAGCATATACAACATAAACAAAGAAAAAAGGAATGAAGATGTTGAAGAATACCATACTTCGAAGCTGAAGAATCCTATGTACATAAGGAATGAAGATGTAGAAGAGTACCGTACTTCGAAGCTGAAGAATCAAATGAATGAAGAGGGTGAATATTTAAGAATATACAACATAAACAAAGAAAAAGGATTGAAAATGTTAAAGAGTACCTTACTTCGAAACTGAAGAATAAAATGAACAAAGAGTGTAAAGATTTGAGCCCCAATGAATGGATACGAAGAGGGAAAATATTACACCACCATTGTCGTCTCTGGCTTGCTTGTTCGCCTAGGGCGTTGTATAAAAGAAATACATAATAAATTTTGTTTTAATTTATCAGTAAACTCTTTAATCACGGTTGGACAACCCAACTGTAGTGGGATTGTATGTCCTCTAACAACAATTGGTTTACTTCACCATTGTAAAATCATTTATAATTTATTTTTTAAATAATGGACTTAAGTGACACACGCTTAATATCCTCTAACAACAGTTGGTTTACTTCACTGTTGTAAAATCATTTACAATTTATTTTTTAAATAATAGACTTAAGTGACACACGCTTAATGTACTCTAAAAAATGGAAAAAATATAGTTGCTGGGAATCGAAACTTGCTACACATCATTTATTACTACGGTGTTTTAAGACAACCATCATTAAATTACTGTTTATAAATCCTGCTACTCATTGGGCACGAAAGTTTTAACCTGTTACAACGGTGTATATGAATCTGTTGTAAACCTGGCGTTGTTGTTTGCACGTTTCGTAGTAGTGCCCCACAAGACTAATTTGAGTAGTAAAGGTATTGTTCTTGATCCCACTTGCAATTTCTGTAATTCACCTCTAGAAACTTGTAACCATCTATTTATACATTGTGAATTTTCCAAGGTTGTCTTCTTTTCCTCTCCTTTGGGATATCTATGCCCTAATGAGGTTGATTTGCTTGATTGGCTTTTTTCAATTATGATGTCCAAAGATTTTCATAGAAAGCAGCTGATTTTTTCACTTTGCGGAATATTTTGTGTGCTAGGAATGATCTTCAATTTAATTCTCAGGGAAAGGTCCTAGAGATGTCTGTGCAAGCAAGGAGATTTGAGTCTCCAACGCATTGTTGTGAGTCACAAGGGATTCACCATAGTGTTCAACTGACTAAGGGTTTCATTAGTACTGATACTTTGTTTTCTAAACTCTTCATTCTGGATAGTTTGTGTCACCATAAAATGCTGCATCATAAATTCTAGCCTAGAGTGAGTTTGCGTCATAATGAAATCCTCCATTAATATTTCGAGGTTAGATTTATGGGAATCTTGTGGTTCCTCAAAATAATGGGAGTGGTAATTATAGAGAAAATTTGGGTGATACATTGTAATAGAGATAAGAGTGCCTTAATCTAGACGGTGTAACAATAGGGTACGATATTTGACGTAATTGGTCCCCGACAACGACACCAAAAACTTGATGCCTTCGTAAGTGCACAAAAATATCGTAGTAATATAAAAGATTGTTGAACCCATGGAAATCAATGTCAAACTACTGTAGTATATTGTTACGGTGTTTATTTAAAGCGGAAATAAAAAAGGTTTATAATGGGAACAAAATAAAAAATTTCAAAGATGTAATACTGTAATGTGGCTCTTATCAACCAACAGTACTCCTATTCGCTCTAATTAGAACTACCTATGAGAAAATGTTTTCTTCCTTGAAAAAGAGTTAATTAAAAAGGAACCGTCACTTTTGATTTTTCGGAACCAGACTTAATCTTTAATCTATATCAGCCGCCCACGCTGCACCGGTCGCGTATTGCTTTAAAGTAAAAAAAACCTTTTTTTTAATTTAATCACCTTTTTAACTCAGTTGAAAAGTAATCTTTGAAGATGTGCAAAAACACAAGAAAGAGGAGTTTGAATTGGATTTTCAAAAATGAAATCTTTTTGTGAAACTCAAACAAAAATCACAAATAGACTAATCAATAAACAAAGACACGCGATATATCCTGGTTCACTTGAAAACTATCAAGCTAATCCAGTCCACCTGTCAAGGTGATTTTGCCTTATACACAAGGACTTTATCCACTATAGTCAACAGATTACAATGCACTAGCAACTGCTGGTGACTAACAACACAGACAACCGTCTCTTCCTAAGGATTCTGACCTGACTGGTCCCTTAAAGAATTACAATCTACACAAACAACTGCTGGTGACTAACAACAAAGACTAACCGTCTCTTCTTAAGGATTCAGACCTAACCGGTCCCTTAAAGAGTTACAAACAACAGTTTGAACAAAGGTGTTTACAATGAAATTGCTTCTAAACAAGCAGATATAAACAATATTAATAACTCAAATGTCTTAAATACACTAATACATTATGAACCATATTCTTTCTTTGTATTGGGGTGCTTCAATATTATAGCTTCAGTTCTTCATAGATTTCTTTCAATCAAAGTGTAACATTTGTATTAATCGTTGTAAAGCTTCTTAATTTCTTCAAGTAATCAAGTCCTTATATAACCAGAAAAAGATTAGTTGGAGGGCAGATCAGGAATATTTTTTAGTTAGCTGGAGACTTGAAATAATGTCGTTACGCAGGGATGAAAATCGTACACAAATTTTGTCTTTTATACCACCAAATCAAGGTAGTGGAATGAGACGTTAAAACATACTATGTACTATTTTCCCTCTTAGACGATTGAGCTTCTCTTCTTTACATCAGAGGATTCTGAATAGAGATGATTGAAGCATGAATAGAAGAGTTGATCAGTAGGTCTTCAGAGTCTTGAGTCTTCAGAACTTGTTCACCAGAACCTTGTCTTTAGAACTATAAGCACTCAGTCTTCAGAACCCTTGGTCACTAGTAACTTAAGTCTTCAGAGTCTTTAGAACGTCGTTCAACAAAACTTTGTCTTCAGATTCTTAAGCACTTATTCTTCAGAAACTCAAGTCTTTAGAGTCTTCATAACTTCGTTCAACAGAACCTTGTCTTCAGAGTCTTCAGCATTTAGTCTTCAGAAGATGATGACTTCAGAAGTTTGAAAGCCTTCAGAAGTAAAGTATCAGAGTCATGATCATAAGCAGAAACCAAGAGAGCATTGCAGCATCAATATATTGTCTTCTTAGAATCTTCCTGAGTGAGAGTAGATCAGAAGCAAACTTGCTTCTTATAGCGCAGAAGCGACTTTGGTCAAATCAGAGTAAATGTTGAATATGATCTCTATTAGAGTCAGAGCTTTCTCTATCAGAGTCAGAACCTATTTGTTAATTCTTCAGAAAAAATGTTAGAGTACCAAAATTGTTCTCACACAAATACCACTTTGCTATTATCAAAATTAAGAGATATCTTGCAGAACCAAATCTTGTTATAAAAATCTCCCCCTTTTTGATAATGAAAAAACCATGTATTTTGATGACACAATTTTGTACGATGGTAATAAATAGGAAATGATAGAGATAAGTCTAGGAATAACTTCCCTTAATCAAAGCTCCCCCTGAATCTAAGATCTCAATAATCTTATCAGATTTGGGATACCGGAGCCTGATTGTAAAGTTCTTATCAGATACACATTAACATCACTTGATTATATATCAGAGTCTGAATGAACTTATAAAATCTGAGATGGTTCAAGTCTAATTATTATCAAATACATTAGATAGATATAGTGATTGGTTAAATCAGAGTCTGATTATCAATATATCAATTTTCAAATTTTGTTCCTGAAAACATTCTAAGAAAAAGAATTGAATGCAATTAAAGAGTTAGAATGTCTGAGCTATGATTTAGAGACAAGATATTCTTTATCAAAATAGTTTTCCATTTCAAGTACTCCCCCTTTTTATCATAATCAAAAAGGTAAAAGATAGTTCAAACAACATAAGATAAACACAGGGAAAACTAAGGGGTGGCCTAAGGAGTGTCTAAGGTTGAGGAGGAGGAGGGAGCCTCTGAAGGATATGAGCAAGGGAATTATGAATGCTGAAAGTTAGTTCATCTTTCTTGTCCATCCTTGTTTTGAACAACTCTTGATCCTTTTGAATTCCTTCCAAAGTTTGTAGAACAGGATCAGAAGTAGAGTTTTTAACAGCTCTCATGATTTCTTCTTGATTTTTCAATGCAACTTCCTTCTTAGCTTGATCTTGAGCTTCTTTTCCAAGAGCTTCCTTAGCCATTATCTCTACTAGTTCCCTTTCAGAAGCTAACATAGCTTTAACTTCCTTTTTAGCCTTCAATCTCTCTTCAATTTGCTGAACAAGATAGTCTTTTGACTGAACGGAGAGATTTTGAATCTTCTGAAATTCATCTGACATCCACGGATTGAATTGATCCCAGGAAGCACCTAAAGCAGAAGGGTCTTCACTAGAACTTGACTCATCAGAGAGTGCCTTGAATCTCATAAGAACAATGTCCTTAAAAATAGAAATAACTTCATCTAGGTTATGAGGGAGAGGGTCAGGAGATTGATTCTCAGGAATCAAGTGGTTTTCTTCAGCATAATCACCCAAGTTAGTGATATCATGATTTTCAAAATTTGATTTTTATGGAGAAGGTTCAGGATGTTCTGGAATGGTTTCTAGGATTATCTGTGGATAGGTTAATAATGAGGATATAGTTGGAGATGATTGTACAGATATGACAGGGGTTAGTTTGAAAATAGTGCAAATTGGTTCAGTTGAAGTGATTTGGAGTATTTGTGGTGGAATTTGTGTAGAGGGTGGAATCATTTGAGTGTTGGTTTCAGAAATAAAGATGGGTGTGGTGGTGACAATGGCTGAAAACGTTGGTGGTGATGAAAGTAGTGGAGGTGGTGTTAAAAGAGATGAAGATATATTTCTGTTAGTAATAACAGAAGTTGTTACAGAAGAATCTAAAGATTTACTTAGCTCACCGGCAAGAGAAGCAGATGTAGTCGTCATTTTTATATTCTTATTTGATAGTCCTTCACCATCAACATGTTTCTTCTTCTTGCCTTTTTTGTTGATCTTTAACATTGTTGGAAGAGTATCTGGAAGATTATTCATGTCAATCCACACATCCAGTGCTTCATCTTTGCATCCAGCAAGGTAGTGTGTAAGTTCATCGAGTTTGTAAGTTCTTGAGAAGATTGGAAATCCAGAAATTGGAAACCTCATAGCATTAAGGTCATCAATAGTTGGTTGAGCAGATCGATGAGTGATCTTTTTAATAAGCTTCATGTTCAACAGGTTCTTAGCCCATAAGATGTTTCTAGATTTCTTAACTAGTTCATCAGTCTGTCCATAAACTAATAAACTTTAAACAATTCCATACTCAACATAAATATCAGAAATGCGTTTGCCATAAGGGATATGTTTCCCTTTTTTGGTAGTTCCAGTTCTTGAGGCCATTATTGAGTCTCTTAGGAATCAGAACAAAATGACTGGGAGATGTATCCTCTTTCCTTTGAAAAGCAAGTCTAGAACATACTTTTGAGACACATTTTATGTAATCGGAAGAATGAGCAGAATGACAGTGTTAAATACTTCCCAACATTATCTTGAACCAAACTCTTAAATGGTCTTTTAAGAAGGAAGATGAAGGATCTTTCTTAGAATCCGGAACAGTTCCTTCTTTGAAGATGGATTCATTGACTTTTACTTCCCTTTGTTTATCAGCTTGAACATTGTCAATTCTCAGCCTCTGTCCTTCATAAGAGATTAAATCACAGATAGTTTTTTTTTGTGATAATGATGCATTTTCCAAACATAGAGGAGACAATGACATTTCTGGTTGCAGTTGCATGTATCAAGAAATCTTTCAACAAGTTAGGAAAGGTGGGTCCTTGCAATCTTTGAAATTACTCGTTCCATCCTTGAAAATCTAGTGATTGGGTAAGGTCACACCCGTTATCCATTAGATTTTTGAAATCCACTATGCTTTCATAGAGAACGTAAAGATCGTCTACCGACGTGTCAAGAGTGATAACAAGAGTCTCTAGAATACTGGACTTATTTCCTTGTTGTTGAAGATCCATTGAAGATGATGATGGAGTTTTCTCGGAGCACAAAGGGTTTTAGGGTTTCTAAGAAAAAAGTGTGGAAAGTGAAAGAGTAACGTAGTGTGTGATAGTGAGAATGTGAGTATTTATAAAAGATTTTAGATTATGAAAAGTTGGGAGTGATAGGAAATAATTACTTGAACCTAGTCTCACAAAATCACAATGCTCGAAGTGTCTTCAACAGTAAGATATGATTTGATTTTGGACAAGTGTCACAAGAAAATCATAGCCGTCTGTTAAAAAATAACACGTTTGATGTTCCCAAGTTCAACAATACCAAAAGGTATCTGACTAGACGAATTTCTGACTAAGAAACTAACTTGTAGAAGTATCGTCAATCAGAAAATCATTAAATAAAAGATAAATAATATGCTTAATCTTCAGAATCTTATCTTAGAAGTTCTGGTGACTTGACACACTAAAATTTTCATCTACTCATTCTGGACAAGGTTTTATAAATAGATTTTCAAGAATGAATACAAATTTATCCTCAACAAGAGGTTTTGTGAAAATATCAACCCACTAGTGATCTGTATCCATAAATTTTAATTGAAAAACACCCTTCTGAACATAGTCACGTAAAAAGTGATGTTTAACTTCAATATGTTTAGCCCTAGAATGCAGGATAGGATTTTCGGATAAGCATATATCAAAAGTATTATCACAGAAGATAGGAATGTTACTCTCATATATCTGAAAATCTTCTAGTTGATTCTTCATCCAGAGTATCTGAGTGCTGCACAGTGATGTTGAGATATATTCTGCTGCTGCAGTAGATAGTGCAATGGTTAATTGTGTTTTACTAGCCCAGGAGACGAGGTTGTTACCCAGAAACTAATAGTTTCTAGAAGTACTTTTTCTTTCTATTTTGTCTCCAGCATAATCTGCAACACAATAACCAGAAAGCTTGTATCTCATGTATTCTTACACATCAAGCCATGGTTATTTGTTCCTTTTAGATTCCTTAGGATCCTCTTAACAACTGTTAAGTGAGTTTCCCTTGGATCTGATTGGAAACGAGCACAGAGACAAACAATGAACATAATGTATGGACGAGAAGCAGTTAGATACAGAAGAGAGCTTATCATACCATGATAGAGCTTCTGAAAAACCTTTTTACTTACTTCTTCTTTCTCCAGAATGCATGTAGGATGCATAGGTGTCTTTGCTAGTTTACTATCTGACATGTTGAACTTCTTCAAAAGTTCTCTTGCATATTTTCTCTGATGAATGTACATTCCTTCTGAACATTGATCAATCTGAATTCCCAGAAAGAATATGAGTTCTCCCATCAAACTCATTTCAAATTCAGTCTGTATTAACTTAGAAAATTCCTTGCACAAGGAAGTATTAGAAAAACCAAATATAATATCATCAACATAAATTTGCACAACCAGAATATCATTTTTAAAGGTTTTGTAAAGGAATGTTGTATCCACTTTTCCTCTGATAAAGTCATTTTCCAAAAGAAAGTTACTTAGCCTTTCATACCAAGCTCTAGGAGCCTGTTTCAGACCATATAACAATTTTTTAAGTTTGAAAACAAAAATTGGGTTTTTAGAACTTTCAAAACTAGGAGGTTGGTGTACATACACTTCTTCAGAAATGTATCCATTTAAAAATGCACTCCTTACATCCATCTGATAAAGAATGATGTTATGATTAAGAACAAAAGAAACTAATAAGCGAATAGATTCTAACCTGGCAATTGGTGCAAAGGTTTCAATATAGTCTATCCCTTCTTACTGACAATAACATTTTGCTACCAGTCGTGCTTTGTTTCTTACGATCTCACCTTTCTCATCAAGCTTGTTTATGAATACCCATTTTGTTTCAATGACGTCGACACCTTTAGGTTTTTGAACAAGATCCCAAACATCTTTTCTGGTGAATTGATTTAGTTCTTCTTGCATGGCCAAAATCCACTTATTCTCTTGAAAAGCTTCATCAATTGTTGTTGGCTCTATTAATGACATGAAACCCAGAAGAGTTTCCTCAGAAGAGTTGAATGATGAATGAGTTCTGACTAGATCAACTTTGTCGCCTAGAATCAATTCTTCAGAACGAGAAGTCCTTAGTTTATTTTCTTCTGATGAGTTGGACTATTTGCTGTTTTTGGTGAGATTGTATCTGATTTCTTAGTTTTTGCTTCTTTGTCTTCTTACTTAGAATCTTCTTCCTTGGATTCTGATAAGGTAATCTTCAGATCTGCAAATGTTTCAACTAGCTTTGACTTTTCATGGTCAAGCTTATCATCGAATCTGACATGAATTAATTCCTCAACAATTTGTGTTTCTATGTTATAGATTTTGTAGCCTTTAGAGTGTTCAGAGTATCCTAACAATAAACACTTTTGAGCTTTGGAGTCAAACTTGCCAAGATTCTCTTTAGTGTTCAATATAAAACATATACAACCAAAAGGATAAAAATATGAAATGTTAGGTTTTCTATTCTTCCACAGTTCATATGGAGTCTTACCCAAAATAGGTCTGATAGAAATCCTGTTATGAATATAACATGTTGTGTTTACTGTCTCTGCCCAAAAATGCTTAGCCATGTCAGTTTCTTGGATCATGGTACGAGCCATTTCTTGCAAAGTTCTATTCTTCCTTTCCACTACTCCATTCTGTTATGGAGTTCTGGGACAGGAGAAATCATGGGAAATTCCATGGGAATCAAAAAGATTCTCAAAGCATCTGTTCTCAAATTCTTCGCCATGATCACTTCTGACTTTGACAATTTTGCAATCCTTTTCAGTTTGCACTTGTGAGCAAAAGGTAGAAAACATAGAATGTGACTCATCCTTGTGTTTCAAGAGTTTTACCCATGTCCAACAACTATAGTCATCAAAAATAACTAATCCATACTTCTTTCCACTGATTGAGGCAGTTTTCACTGGTCTAAATAAATCAATGTGTAGAAGTTCTAACGGTCTAGAAGTAGAAACATAATTTTTTTGCTCTGAAGGAAGTTTTGGAGAACTTTCCTTTCTGACATGCTTCACAAAGAGCATCTGAAGTAAACTTCAAATATTGTAATCCCCTGACTAATTCAAGCTTATTTAGCGAAGAAATCTTTCTCATGCTAACATGTCCCAAACGTCTATGCCATAACCATTGCTCCTTATTAACAGAAATTAAGCATTTGACATTCTGTTCCTTAAGATCAAAAAGTCTAATATTGTAAATATTGTCTTTCCTCTTTCCATTAAAAAGGATTGAGCCATCCTTCTGACTAACAACCTTACATGAATTTTGATTAAAAATTATATCATAACCATTGTCACTAAGTTTGGTAATAGACAATAAGTTATGCATCAAACCATCGACTAAAAGAACATTAGTAATAGAAGGAAGCTTACCATTACCAACAGTTCTAGAGCTAATTATTTTACCCTTTTGGTTTCCTCAAAAACCGACGAAGCCTCCAAGCTTAAGTTCCAGACTTTGGAACATATGCCTTCTTCCCGTCATGTGTCACGAGAAACCACTGTCCAAGTACCATGATTGATGTTTCAACTGAAATGCTAAGGATATCTTTGAGTCTGAGTCTGAGTTTGATTCTGATTCTGATAGTGTTTTGTCTTCTGGTTCTTCAGAGACCTCAACGTTAACTGTTGTTGCCACTAGTGCAACATTTTCCTGTTCTTCATCAGATTGTTCTTCTTCAGAATCAGAGTCGTCCGAAGTTGCCATGAGTCCCTTCTTGACTTTGGTGAAGTTCTTCTTTGGATTCTTGTCTTTGAGCTATGGAAAATCATTCTTATAATGACCTGCCTCATTACACTCATAGCAGATGACTTCTTTTCTAGAGCTCTGCTTCTTCTATCTAGATGATGAGTCAACACGACTTTTTTTTCTTCTTAATCCTTTGAACCTCCCTTGCCTATGTTTCTAGAGTTTGTTGACCCTTCTGGAGATAAGTGATAGCTCGTCTTCTGAGTCTTCATCAGAATCTTCTGATTCTTCCTCAGCTTGATATGCCTTTGCCTTTTCAGATTTAGATATAAGACCAATAGATTTATTCGTCTTCTGAGGTTCATCTTGCTCCATCTCTATCTCATGACTTCTTAAAGAAATAATAAGTTCTTCAAGACTTATACTACTCAGATCCTTGGATAGTTTGAGAGCAGTTACCATATGTCTCCATTTCTTGGGAAGGATTCTGATGATATTTTTAACATGATCATCAATTGGGTATCCTTTGTAACGCCCCGATTCTGAATTCCCATTAATTGTTGAGTCTTTTAATTTATTTAATTGATGTTTGTTTAAATTGAGAAATTATATATTGTTACTATGTGGTGTTTGCTTATTTTATCTATTTTACCGATTCGGAGAGTTTTCGGGGAATTAGAGTAAAAAGGGCATTTTAGACATTTAGCACTTTAGTGTGAGAATTGATTGATAAGTGTTGGAAAGAATTTGAGAGGAAAGAAATAGAGATAGAAATAGAATAAGAGAGTAAAAAGGAAGAAGATAGTAACATAAGAAGAAAAACAAGAGAAAGAAAAGAGGAGAAGAGAAAGAGAAGAGAAAGTGGAGAGGAAAACCTAGAATCATCAAGGAATCATCACCAAAGCTTGCAATCGATCGGTAAGGGTGTGAAACTCCATCATCTCTTTAATGTGTATGATTGTATCTGTATGTGTGTGGATTTTGTAGAGTTTCTACTCCTTTTCCACTTAGGTTAGAAGTTGGTTTTGTGAGTAGAATGAGGTTTTAATCGGTTAGAACTCGAATTAGACGATGTAGTTTAGTCGGGTGATGGTTGGGTTGTGCTACTGTGATTGGTTTGAATTTAATCGGTGGGTTGTGTGGAGTTTGGGCTTTGAGACAGCCATGGAAGTTCTGTCTTCGCAAGTTCGCCAGGCGAAAGGCAGCGAAGCTTCGCCAGGCGAAGCCCAGCGAGCTGTAGCGAAGCAAGTCAGAAGCTAATACCCTGTATTCGCTGGCAAGTTCGCCAGGCGAGGTGAGTTGGCGAAGGTTCGCCAGGCGAGTGGGTAGCGAGCCTCAGCGAGTAATTCTAGAATTACTCCCAGTGGACTTCGCTGGGGAGTTCGCCAGGCGAAGGCCAGCGAGCATTCGCTGCGTGGCTTCGCCAGGCGAAGGTTGGCGAACCTGGCAGTGTTATTTTGTTTTGCTGTTTGTTCATAGCATGATGTTTGGTTGATTCAATTATGATTAATGCCTATATGAATGATTAATGTGTGAACTGTTCCAACATGTCGTGCTGTGGGTGGCCGAAAGGCGTGAATCCTAGATTGTAGAGTAAATGATAAATCTTGAATATTTGATAATCTTGTGTATTTGCTCGAATTGAATAGAAACGCATTGATGGGCTGATATGTGTGTAAACCATGTGTGGAATGGTGCATAATGTGAATGCATGATAGATATATGCGATGTGTGTGATAAATGCAATGAATATGTTTGTGAGTATAGTATGCATTTTTGTGTCGATTGATCCCTCGGAGGATTTGCAGAACCTCGTATGATACGATGGTTATATTTGATTCCTTGGAGAATCGGTTGCATTGTGTGATTCCTTGGAGAATCGGTCATGACATGTAATCCCGTGGAGGATTGGTTAGAGTATTTGATTCCGTGGAGAATCTGCTGAGTACTTGATCCCGTGGAGGATCTGCTGAATATTCGATTCCGTGGAGAATCTGATGAATATTTGATTCCATGGAGAATCTGCTGAGTACTTGATCCCGTGGAGGATCTGCTGAATACTCGATTCCTTAGGGAATTTGTTTAATGAGTCGGTACCGCATTTGCATCTGCATAGAGTCGTGTGTCGGTCTCTATGAGTTGCATGAGTCATCTGTGTAAGATGCATTGGTTGTGTGAATATAACTGTGTATGTTATATGTGATTTGTTTGGAGGAAATATAGTGATTGTTCATGTGTATGTGTAGAGACATGATTATTTGTATATGCTTAATGTGGTGAGAACATAATTTGAGTATAACTTGTATAATTATGGAGTTATGTATATATATATATATATATAATTTTATGCATTAACTGTTATGATGTTGTTTCTCACCCTTCTGCTGTTTTATAATGCTCTATGAGGCATTGCAGAGTAGGAAGCTGGAGGTTCTTTTTGTGAAGCGATGTCTTCATTCTTTTTGGTCAATGGCTCTGATATGTAACATCTGGGTAGTTAGGAAGCCTTTGACTCTTTTGGAGTTACATTTGTTTTGATTCTTTTGTGATACATATGTGTATGTATCTGCTGTGGATATGTTGTAAAGCATGAATTAACTGATGGTTGTATATACCTTTATGAATGTGATTGATTCAATATTTGGATGTTTCCGCTTTTATTCTAAATATTGAGATGTGGGTTACCCATTGTTGCATATCTATTTTGAGCAGGTATCGTTTGTGTTTAATTTCATGATAATGTGATGCGCCTCTTTTATACCATGTTTTAATTAAACTCTGATGAAATAAATTTTCTAAGTGCCTAATTGATTTATTTAATTTATTTGGGGGTATAAAAAAGGGGTGTTACATTAAGTGGTATCAGAGCCAGTGTTGAGTCAGTCGTGTCTGTCTTGTTGTTGTGTTGGTTGAACGGTTGTTTAACCTTGTTGTTATTTTTGGGAATCCTCAGAATATGGCAGGTCGTAATGACAATGCTATGGCAGCGGCGTTAGAGGCTATGGCCAGAGCTGTGCAGGGTGCACCTAACGTGAATGCGAATGATGAGTTCAGGAAGAACCAACCACCGGTGTTTAAAGGGAGATTTGATCCGGATGGTGCTCAGATATGGTTAAAGGAAATTGAGAGAATTTTTAGGGTGATGGATTGTGCTGAAGGGAATAAGGTGAGACTAGGGACTCACATGCTGAGAGAAGAGGCCGATGACTGGTGGGTCAGCATGAGGCAAGTTCTTGAGGTCGACGACGAGGAGATTACGTGGGATTTATTTCGTGCTGAGTTTCTAAGGAAGTATTATCCCGAAAGTGTTAAAGGGAAGAGAGAAATGGAATTTCTGGAATTGAAACAAGGTAATATGTCGGTGGTGGACTACACCGCTAAGTTTACTGAGTTAGTGAAGTTTCACCCTCACTATGATGCGGTTACGGCGGAATTTTCCAAATGTATCAAGTATGAGAATGGCTTGCGTCCAGAGATAAAGCAAGCGGTGGGTTATCAAAGGATACGAAGATTTTCGGATTTGACCGAGTGTTGTAGAATTTATGAAGAAGACAGTAGAGCTCGTTCTACTCATTATAAAGGTTTGAGCGAGAGGAGAGGGAAGCAGCAAGTACGAAGCGGACCTTATGTGACGCCTGCTGAGAAGGGCAAACATAAGGGAAACTTTGATAGGAGACCCGGAGGAGGTTCCGGTGCGATCAAATGTTTTAAGTGTGGCGTGATGGGCCACAAGTCTTATGATTGTGGAAAGTTCAAGGCGAAGTGTTCCAACTGTGGACTCTTTGGTCATGATGCAGCAGAGTGTAGAAAGAATGCTGTGAAGTGTTTTAATTGTGGCGAGGTGGGTCACATTAGCCCGAATTGTACCAAACCGAAGCAAGCTCCGGCGGGCGGAAAAGTGTTCGCATTAGCAGGTTCAGACGCCACTAATGCGGCAGATCGTTTGATTAAAGGTACATGCTTTATTAATGATATGCCTTTAGTTGCTATTATTGATACTGGAGCGACTCACTCGTTCATTTCTCTTGCGTGTGCTAAGCGGTTGGATTTGTGTATGGTTTCTTTGAGTAGTGGTATGGTTATTGGGACTCCCGCTTCGGGGTCGGTAACTACTTCTTTGGTGTGTGCAAGTTGTCCTTTGACCATGTATGGTAAGGACTTCGTTATGGATTTAGTGTGTTTGCCGTTGGAAGGTTTGGACGTAATCTTGGGTATGAACTGGTTGCAATTTAATAGAGTTCATTTGGATTGCTATCACAAGTTAGTAAGGTTTCCTTCTTTGGAAGATGGTGAAAACGAGAGTTTTCTTTCCACTAAAGAGTTGAAGAAACTTTTAGCGGACGAAGCTCAGTTGTTTGGTTTGTTTGCATCGTTGTCGGTGGAGAGCAAAGTTGAGCTCGACGTGTTTCCTGTGGTTTGTGAATTTCCTGAAGTGTTTCCGGAAGATGTTGCGGATGTGCCGCCAAAGAGAGAGGTTGAATTTTCTATTGATCTAGTTCAGGGTACTAGACCGATTTCGATGGCCCCGTATCGGATGTCGGCATCGGAGTTGGTGGAATTGAAGAAGCAGTTGAATGATTTGTTGGAAAAGAGATTTGTAAGACCAAGTGTTTCTCCTTGGGGTGCGCCGGTATTGTTGGTAAAGAAGAAGGATGGTAGTATGCGATTGTGTATTGATTATCGGCAGTTGAATAAGGTGACAATTAAGAACAAGTATCCGCTTCCAAGAATTGATGATCTGATGGATCAATTGGTTGGAGCCCGTGTTTTTAGTAAGATTGATTTAAGATCCGGTTATCATCAGATTCGAGTTAAGGAAGAAGATATTTCGAAGACGGCTTTTAGAACACGATATGGTCACTATGAGTATACGGTGATGCCATTCGGAGTTTCTAATGCGCCGGGTGTTTTCATGGAATATATGAACCGTATTTTCCACGAGCAGTTGGATCGTTTTGTGGTGGTGTTTATCGATGACATTTTGATTTATTCTAATTCTCGAGAGGAACACGAAGAACATTTAAGGATTGTGTTGCGAATTTTGAAAGAGAAGAAGTTGTATGCAAAGTTGTCTAAGTGTGAGTTTTGGTTGTCGGAGGTGAGTTTTCTTGGGCATATTATTTCCGGCAATGGTATTAGTGTGGATCCATCCAAGATCGATGCGGTAATGCAATGGGAGACTCCAAGATCGGTTACGGAAATTCGAAGCTTTTTGGGCTTGGCCGGTTATTACCGGAGGTTTATCGAAGGATTTTCAAAGTTAGCACTTCCGTTAACGCAGTTGACTTGTAAAGGAAAGGCTTTTATTTGGGATGTTAATTGTGAAGAGAGTTTCATGGAATTAAAGAGAAGGTTAACAACAGCGCCAGTTTTGATTTTGCCGAATCCTACGGAACCTTTTGTGGTTTACTGCGATGCTTCTTTGTCAGGATTGGATGGTGTATTGATGCAAGATGGGAAGGTCGTGGCGTATGCTTCTAGGCAGTTGAGAGTGCATGAAAAGAATTATCCTACTCATGATTTGGAGTTAGCGGCCGTGGTGTTCGTTTTGAAAATTTGGAGGCACTATCTTTATGGTGCAAGATTTGAAGTTTTTAGCGATCACAAGAGTTTGAAGTATTTGTTTGATCAAAAGGAATTGAATATGAGGCAAAGGAGATGGCTAGAACTTTTGAAGGACTATGATTTTGGTTTAAATTATCATCCGGGTAAGGCGAATGTGGTAGCCGATGCTTTAAGTCGGAAGTCGTTGCACGTGTCTACTTTGATGGTTAGAGAGTGGGAACTCTTGGAGAACTTTAGAGATTTGAGTTTGGTTTGTGAGTTAACGCCGAGTAGTGTGAAGCTTGGTATGTTGCATGTCACGAATGATTTCCTTGCTACGGTGTGTGAAAAGCAAAAGTTGGATTTGAAATTGGTGGATTTGATGACGAATGGAAATGAAGATTTCAAAGTTGATGAATTAGGAGTTTTGAGGTTTCGAGGTCGTATTTGTATTCCCGATGATGCAGATTTGAAAAAGATGATATTGGAAGAGGGACATCGGAGTAACTTAAGTATTCATCCGGGAGCGAATAAGATGTATCAGGATTTGAAGAAGATCTTTTGGTGGTCTGGATTGAAAAGCGATGTTGCTCGTTTTGTGTACTCGTGTTTGACTTGTCAGAAGTCTAAGGTGGAGCATCAGAAGCCTAGTGGACTGATGCAACCGTTGGATATTCCGGAATGGAAATGGGATAGTATATCGATGGATTTTGTTACGGGATTGCCGAATACGCAAAGAGGACATAATGCTATTTGGATGATTGTTGATAGGCTTACTAAATCGGCTCACTTTATTCCGATTGATATTACTTATTCTTTGGAAAGGTTAGCCGAGATTTATGTTGGCACTATTGTGAAGCTTCATGGAGTTCCTAAGAGTATTGTGTCGGATAGAGATCCTAGATTTACTTCAAGATTTTGGGAGAGTTTGCAAGGTGCCTTGGGTTCTAAGTTGAGATTGAGTTCGGCATATCATCCGCAAACGGATGGTCAAACCGAGAGGACGATTCAATCGTTAGAAGATTTGTTGCGTGCTTGTGTGCTTGAACAAGGTGGTGCATGGGACAGTTATTTAGCGTTGATTGAATTCACCTATAATAACAGTTTCCATTCGAGTATTGGTATGGCGCCATTTGAGGCTTTATATGGACGGAGATGTCGAACACCTCTGTGTTGGCATGAGACGGGTGAAAGGTCGGTAGTTGGTCCTGAAATGGTACAGCAAACGACGGAAAAGGTGAAATTTATTCGGGAAAAGATGAGAGCTTCTCAGAATAGACAGAAAAGTTATCATGATAAAAGGAGAAAGGATCTCGAGTTTCAAGAGGGAGACCATGTGTTTTTGAGAGTTACACCGGTTGCGGGTGTGGGTCGTGCTTTGAAGTCGAGAAAGTTGACTTCTCGTTTTATTGGTCCGTATCAGATTGTCGCACGAGTTAGTGCTGTGGCTTATCGTGTGGCGTTGCCTCCGAACCTTTCGAATTTGCATGATGTATTCCATGTCTCGCAACTTCGGAAGTATGTTCCGGATCCGTCACATGTGATCCCAATGGATGAAGTTGAAGTAAGAGATAACCTTACAGTTGAAGTTTTACCGGTTAGTATTTTGGACCGTGAAGTTAAGAAACTAAGAGGCAAGGATATTGCGCTTGTGAAAGTGTCCTGGGGAGGTACCGCGGAAGGCAACATGACTTGGGAATTGGAGAGCAAGATGCGAGAATCGCATCCAGAGTTGTTTGAATCAGGTGATATTTTCGAGGACGAAAATTTCTAAAGTGGGGGAGAGTTGTAACGCCCCGATTCTGAATTCCCATTAATTGTTGAGTCTTTTAATTTATTTAATTGATGTTTGTTTAAATTGAGAAATTATATATTGTTACTATGTGGTGTTTGCTTATTTTATCTATTTTACCGATTCGGAGAGTTTTCGGGGAATTAGAGTAAAAAGGGCATTTTAGACATTTAGCACTTTAGTGTGAGAATTGATTGATAAGTGTTGGAAAGAATTTGAGAGGAAAGAAATAGAGATAGAAATAGAATAAGAGAGTAAAAAGGAAGAAGATAGTAACATAAGAAGAAAAACAAGAGAAAGAAAAGAGGAGAAGAGAAAGAGAAGAGAAAGTGGAGAGGAAAACCTAGAATCATCAAGGAATCATCACCAAAGCTTGCAATCGATCGGTAAGGGTGTGAAACTCCATCATCTCTTTAATGTGTATGATTGTATGTGTATGTGTGTGGATTTTGTAGAGTTTCTACTCCTTTTCCACTTAGGTTAGAAGTTGGTTTTGTGAGTAGAATGAGGTTTTAATCGGTTAGAACTCGAATTAGACGATGTAGTTTAGTCGGGTGATGGTTGGGTTGTGCTACTGTGATTGGTTTGAATTTAATCGGTGGGTTGTGTGGAGTTTGGGCTTTGAGACAGCCATGGAAGTTCTGTCTTCGCAAGTTCGCCAGGCGAAAGGCAGCGAAGCTTCGCCAGGCGAAGCCCAGCGAGCTGTAGCGAAGCAAGTCAGAAGCTAATACCCTGTATTCGCTGGCAAGTTCGCCAGGCGAGGTGAGTTGGCGAAGGTTCGCCAGGCGAGTGGGTAGCGAGCCTCAGCGAGTAATTCCAGAATTACTCCCAGTGGACTTCGCTGGGGAGTTCGCCAGGCGAAGGCCAGCGAGCATTCGCTGCGTGGCTTCGCCAGGCGAAGGTTGGCGAACCTGGCAGTGTTATTTTGTTTTGCTGTTTGTTCATAGCATGATGTTTGGTTGATTCAATTATGATTAATGCCTATATGAATGATTAATGTGTGAACTGTTCCAACATGTCGTGCTGTGGGTGGCCGAAAGGCGTGAATCCTAGATTGTAGAGTAAATGATAAATCTTGAATATTTGATAATCTTGTGTATTTGCTCGAATTGAATAGAAACGCATTGATGGGCTGATATGTGTGTAAACCATGTGTGGAATGGTGCATAATGTGAATGCATGATAGATATATGCGATGTGTGTGATAAATGCAATGAATATGTTTGTGAGTATAGTATGCATTTTTGTGTCGATTGATCCCTCGGAGGATTTGCAGAACCTCGTATGATACGATGGTTATATTTGATTCCTTGGAGAATCGGTTGCATTGTGTGATTCCTTGGAGAATCGGTCATGACATGTAATCCCGTGGAGGATTGGTTAGAGTATTTGATTCCGTGGAGAATCTGCTGAGTACTTGATCCCGTGGAGGATCTGCTGAATATTCGATTCCGTGGAGAATCTGATGAATATTTGATTCCATGGAGAATCTGCTGAGTACTTGATCCCGTGGAGGATCTGCTGAATACTCGATTCCTTAGGGAATTTGTTTAATGAGTCGGTACCGCATTTGCATCTGCATAGAGTCGTGTGTCGGTCTCTATGAGTTGCATGAGTCATCTGTGTAAGATGCATTGGTTGTGTGAATATAACTGTGTATGTTATATGTGATTTGTTTGGAGGAAATATAGTGATTGTTCATGTGTATGTGTAGAGACATGATTATTTGTATATGCTTAATGTGGTGAGAACATAATTTGAGTATAACTTGTATAATTATGGAGTTATGTATATATATATATATATATAATTTTATGCATTAACTGTTATGATGTTGTTTCTCACCCTTCTGCTGTTTTATAATGCTCTATGAGGCATTGCAGAGTAGGAAGCTGGAGGTTCTTTTTGTGAAGCGATGTCTTCATTCTTTTTGGTCAATGGCTCTGATATGTAACATCTGGGTAGTTAGGAAGCCTTTGACTCTTTTGGAGTTACATTTGTTTTGATTCTTTTGTGATACATATGTGTATGTATCTGCTGTGGATATGTTGTAAAGCATGAATTAACTGATGGTTGTATATACCTTTATGAATGTGATTGATTCAATATTTGGATGTTTCCGCTTTTATTCTAAATATTGAGATGTGGGTTACCCATTGTTGCATATCTATTTTGAGCAGGTATCGTTTGTGTTTAATTTCATGATAATGTGATGCGCCTCTTTTATACCATGTTTTAATTAAACTCTGATGAAATAAATTTTCTAAGTGCCTAATTGATTTATTTAATTTATTTGGGGGTATAAAAAGGGGGTGTTACATCCTTTGTCCAGAACTTTAAGTCCTGCAACTAGCATTTGAAATCTTGAAAACATATTCTCAACTGTTTCATCATCCTCCATTCTGAATGCCTCATATTTCTGAATTAAGGCAAGCGCCTTTGTCTCTTTAACTTGAGCATTTCCTTCATGAATCATTCTTAGAGAATCAAAAATAGACTTGGCAGTATCCCTGTTTGTTATCTTCTCATACTCAGTATAAGAGATAACATTCAGTAGTATAGTTCTTGCCTTGTGATGATTCTTGTAATCTTTCTTTTATTGGTTGGTCATAGCACTTCTTGATACTTTTACTCCTTCAACATCAACTGGGTGAGTATAGCCATCAACTACGAGATCCCAAAGATCAATGTCATAACCAAGAAAGAAACTTTCAATTATATCTTTCCAGTAGTCAAACTTTTCACCATCAAAGACTGGCGGTTTGGCACTGTAATGATCTTTCTCATCTTGGATAGGATTAACATTAGCTGTAACCATGATATCTCACCCAAATACTAGATTGGTACTAAACACGGTAAAGTGTTGATAAAGTTTTTTATCACAATTAGAACCAGAGCTCTAATGCCAATTGAAGGTGTGAGAAAACACAAGAAATGGGGGGTTGAATTGGGTTTTCAAAAATGAAAGTTTTTTGTGAAACTCAAACAAAGATCACAAATACACTAATCAAGAAAGAAATACACACGATATATCCTGGTTCACTTAAAAACTATCAAGCTAATCCAGCTCACCCGCCAACGTGATTTTGCCTTATACACAAGAACTTAATCCACTATAATCAACATATTACAATACACTAGCAACCGCTAGTGACTAACAGCACAGACAACCGTCTCTTCTTAAATATTTTAACCCAACTGGTCCTTTAAGGAATTACAATCTGCACAAGCAACCGCTGGTGACTAACAACAAAGACTAACTTTCTCTTCTTGAGGATTCAGACCTAACTGGTCCCTTAAGGAGTTACAAACAATAGTTTGAACAAAGATGTTTACAATGAAATTGCTTCTAAACAAGCAGATATTAACAATATTAATAACTCAAATGTCTTAAAGACACTAATACAATATGAACCATATTCTTTCTTTGTATTGCGGTGCTTCAATACTGTAGCTTCAATTCTTCATATATTGCTTTCAATCAAAGTAATCAAGTCCTTATATAGCCAGAAAAAGATCCGTTAGAGGGCAGATCAGGAATATCCTTTAGGTAGCTGGCGAATTAAAATAATATCGTTACGCAGGGATGAAAATCATACATAAAAGTTGTCTTTTATACCCCCAAATCAGGGTAATGGAATGAGACGTTAAAATGTACTATGTAATATTTTCCCCCGTAGACGTTTGAGTTTCTCTTCTTTACATCAGAGACTTCTGAATAGAGATGATTGAAGCATGAGTAGAAAAGTTGATCAATAAATCTTTAGAGTCTTAACTCTTCAAAGTCTTCACAACTTCTCAGTCTTAAAAACCTTTAGCCACTAGTAACTTAAGTCTTTAGAGTCTTCAGAACGTCGTTCAGCAGAACTTTGTCTTTAGAGTCTTCAACACCTATTCTTCAGAAACTCAAATATTCAGAGTTTTCAGAACTTCGTTCAACAGAACCTTGTCTTCAGAGTCTTCAGAAGATGATGACTTCAAAAGCGTGAAAGCCTTCATAAGTAAAGTATCAGAGTCATGATCAGAAGCAGAAACCAAGAGAGCATTGCAACAACAACATATTGTCTTTTTAGAATCTTTTTGAATAAGAGTAGATCATAACAGACTTGCTTCTTGTAGCGTAGAAGCGACTATGGTCAGATTAGAGTAAACGTTGAATGTGATCTCTATCAGAGTCAGAACCTATTTGTTAATTCTTCAGAGAAACAAACATTAGAGTACCAAAATTATTCTCACACAAATACCACTTTCTTATTATCAAAACTTAGAGATATCTTGCAAAACCAAATATTGTTCTAATAATCTTAATTGAAAAATTTAACTTCTATAGATATTAAACTCTCCAAATTAATTAACAAAATGCTTTCGCTATTTTTCTTAATCAAAAACTAACCAATTTTTATCTTAAGTGTCAAACGACTTTCGATCTTACCCGACTTAATCACGGTCCTACTTTTGTAGTAACCGATCAAATTAATCATAGAAAAATTGTATTAAAGTCAAAACAGCCCCAATGGCTCCTCACGTTCCAGCACTAATGATTTAGTTGGACATGGTTACGGTCAACATGTTGATTTTTTGTAAAAAGCAGTTAAACATAATAAGTGGTTTTAAAATAAAATGGTTGCAATGAAATTAAATAATGTAAGGCAAGGAAATGAAATAAATAAAGTAAAGTAGTGCGAGAAAATAAATAAAGTAGGGCGGTGCGATGAAATAAAGTAAACAATGCGGAATATATTAAGAACCCGCTCCAATCGGAGGCTTGAATGTGATACAGGAAATAAAATTCGACGAAAAGTAAATGGCGGCAGGATTAAAAACTATAAAATAAACTAATTCAAACTCAATACAAGAACAATGCGATAACTCCCCAATGTGAAGTTAACGGTTTCAGAATGTAAATTTATGGCCTAAGTTGTACAAAGCTTAGATGATTGAAAAAGTGAAATATAAGTCCTATTTATACTAGTACTAAGCCTTGAAAATCAAGTAGCTGCTTTAGACTTTGTGTGAGAGGAAAATGGGAGTCATGGGGGTGATTTTCCAACTGCCTTTGACTGGAACGCAAAATACAAAGATGGAGATCACCATGTTCACAAAACAAATAGGACTTGGTCTTGTGATCATTGAGTCGTGGGAGAAGCCTCACACCTCACGGCTACCTCTATGGCCAACGCCATATGTATAATTCATGCTAAAATCTCTGTTTTTCGTCCTTTTTGCTTCGTTCGTGATCGGCTCTTATTTGGCTATGCACTCGAAGTCAAGGGAAAATACCAGCATAATACTAGAAAGCATAATAAAAAGACACTAAATAGCATGTGAATCGGGTTGGAATATACGATACATTTTACGCTATCAATTTCTTATCTTAAAAGAACAATGAAAAAAAATCATAAAATGGTTAAAACCCTAAAAAAATCATTAATCTTGCTCTTGTGGAGTTTATGTTACTATCCCTTTCCTGAGGAGTATTTTGGACTATGGACTTAGGATCTAGTTCTTTCTCTTTGCTTGGAGTATCAAATGAGACCTTGTGGTTCATTTGAGACATAGTGCTACACCTGAGACTTTATGATTTTCAAATCAAGACTTGGATGCTTTCTCTGTGGCTCTATGATCTTATTATTCATATGTTTTTCTTTTATATTCATTTGTGTCTGTTGCTTATTCATCTTGTGGCTCAATCCAAAGAGAAAATAATGTTTGTTTTGACCAATATCAAATGCTTGCCTCTTATTGTGGTTAGTACACTTGCACACACAAAGGCTTTCTCTTGGGCTACCTGACAATAAAATCATTTACTTTATGCTTTAGGATAGTCTTTTCTTCTCCTTCCCACTTTTTAAAATTTTAAAACTTCTCCCTATTTCAAAAATCTTCTTGTTTTCAAACTTCACACCTCTTTCTTAATAAACCTTGACTTTGTCAAGTGATTCAGAAAATATTTTCTCAATAAATGCTAAAACACTTAAGCATATTCAAACTCTTTTCAATATAATGTATTCTTTATTTTTCTCTCTTTCTTCCATAGATGTCATGTTTACTAACATGGTATCAGAGCAAAATTGGTATTCACACATGGAGTGCAACTTTTTGCTGCATTTTCTTGAGAAAATGAAAGTTCTCTCAAGCTTTCAACCTTCCTTCTCTTCCCTTTCCCCTTCCCCTTCTCTCCTCCTTCATCAAATTTGTTGTGAATCGAATACCTTAAAACTAAGTATAAACAGTTTCTTAATGATCAAGAAACACACAAGAGTTAGGATTAATAAAGAAGAAAACAACAAGGATTGATTATTGAACTGTTATTCTTTCCTTTTTCTTAGAACAAGATTACAAGTATACAAGAATAACAAAATAACCTCTCTTTCTTGAAATTAGGATTTTATCTTCCTATTTTTCCTTATGACAAGATTGAGAAACTAACATCCTATTTATACAGACTAACCTAATGGGCTTTTTAACAATTATCCATTACAAGCTAACTTAAACAATTGGGCTTACAAGCAAGGCCCAATTCAACATGCTAACAACCCTAGCAATATTGACTAATGCATGTAAGAACAGACTTCGATCACACTAGAGTTCAATCCAACATCACACAAATCTCCACCTTGGATCTAACTCTATAACATCAAGAAACTAGCTTTCTTCATGCAGCTTTATTAACTGCATACAGTGGAAAAACTTGCAACTGGGCAATGTCTTGGTGATCATATCAGCAGCATTATGATTTGTCAAAACCTTCAGCACTTGGACTTCTGCATGGTCGATTACCCCTCTGACGAAATGCAGCCTCACATCAATGTGCTTGATTCGCTCATGATAGGCTAAATTCTTCGACAAGTGTATTGCACTTTGACTATCACATTTAACAGTGATAACTCGACCTTGAAGTTTTAGCTCCTTTGCAAAACCTTCAAGCCACAATGCTTCCTTCACAACTTTAGTTAGGGAAATATACTCTGCTTCAGTGGTTGATAAGAAAACGACCTTTTGAAGTGTTGCTTTCCAACTGATTGTTGTCCCAAACATAGTAAACACATATCTAGAGATAGATTTTCTAGAATCCATACAACCTGCATAGTCAGAGTCGACATATCCTTCGATTGCTGCTATTCATAGAACCTACTATGTTAGCTTATGGAATGCTATTCATATAAGTTCTTTCAACATCAGTGTTGGGACACTGATCTATACTCAGCTTGAATTGAGGGTTTGTCGAAGTTACAACACGCTTTGAATTCGACATACCAAACTTTTCTAGAACCTTTTGAAGGTATGCCTCTTGAGATAAGCATAATTTCGACTGCTTTCTATCTCTTCGGATGTCAATCCCAATAATCTTAGACGGAGCTCCCAGATCCTTCATGTCAAACTCTTTATTGAGTTCAGACTTCACCCTCATTACCTCTTTGACGTTGTTACCTGCTATTAGAATATCATCCATATAGAGCAATAAAATAAAAAATGAATTACCCGGTCGAAATCTGAAGTAAACACAGTGGTCGAACTGACTTCTGATGAAACTTATGTGTTCCATGAACTTGTCGAATCTCCTATTTCACTGTCGAGGAGATTGTTTCACTCCATATAAAGATCTATTCAGTTTACAAACATAATCTTCCTTCCCGGTTTCGACATACCCTTCAGGTTGCCTCATCAGGATTGTTTCATCTAGATTACCATATAAGAACGCAGTCTTCACATCCCTCTGTTCCAGTTCAAGGTCGAATCGGGCCACCAAGCAACATTCGAATGGATTTGTGCTTCACAACAGGAGAGAACATATCATTAAAGTCGATACCTTCTTTTCGAGTGAACCCCTTAGCAACCAATCTTGTCTTGTATCTCTTCGACGACACTCCTTCGATTCCTTCCTTAACTTTGAAAATCCATTTACAGCTGACTAACCTAGCTCCAGCAGGTTTCTTGATTAGTTCCCATGTGTTGTTATCATGAACAGATTTCATCTCATCATCCATGGCCTTCAGCCATTCAGACTTTTTTTGACTCCTCATAACTTCCTTATAGTCTCTAGGTTCTTCGTCTAGAACCTCACTTGCAGAGATTAAGGCATAAGCTATAAGATCTGCATACCCATGTCTCTGAGGTGGCTTGATGACTCTCCATGACCTGTCTCTTGCTAGTAGGTAGTCATTATCAGTCTCCTCATCTTCGACAACATGTTCCGCGTCTTCTTTGACTTCATTTGGGGTACATAATTCAGCGTCAACATGTTCCGTCTCAACAGGAATCTCTCTTTGTTCCAGCTCTTCGTCAGCATCATCAGTTTTCTTGAAAGCCATCTCTGCTTCATTAAAAACTGCATATCGAATAGTGACACACCTCCTGTGACCTGGCTCTAGGCACCATAGCCTATAAGCTTTGACTCCTTCAGGGTATCCCATGAACATGCATTTCAGAGCTCTAGGTTCGACCTTGTCTTGCCTAATATGAGCATAGGCCACACAACCAAATACTCTCAGTCTGTCGAGATTAGGTGGATGTCCTAACCAAACTTCTTCAGGTGTCTTCATTCCCAAGGCAGTCGAGGGACATCTATTTATCAAGTAAGCTGTTGTCAAAATAGCTTCTGCCCAAAACACCTTCTTCAATCCAGCACTAACCAACATGCATCTAACCCTTTCAAGGATTGTTCGATTGAATCTCTCAGCTAAGCCATTTTATTAAGGAGTACCTGCTACAGTCTTATGACTTGCAATCCCAGACTCAACACAGTAATTGTCGAACGCTTCGTTGTAGAATTCAAGGCCATTGTCGGTTCTCAACGTCTTAACCTTTCTACTAGTTTGAGTTTCGACCAGAACCTTCCAACTTTTTAAATTCCCTAAAGTTTCATCCTTCGTCTTATGAATAAATACACATAGCTTTCTGGAATATTCATCAACGATGGATAGAAAATACCTTGCAGGCCCCCAAGGATCAACATGAATGTAATTCAGGGATCTATGTGTTCTTTGCTTGCCTTTGTTAAACTTCACCCTATAGGATTTACCAAATACACAAGATTCACAAAATTCTAACTTTTCAACTGTCACCTCCTAGTAGGTTCTGCTTCCCCAATTCGACCAGTCCCCTTTCGCTGACATGGCCCAATCTTATGTGTCATAATTCTGTCTTTGACACAGGTTTCGTGGATACAACAATTATCGAACCACTTACAACCTTAGCCTCAAGGGTATACAAGTCTTGTTTCTTCACGCCTCTCAAGACTTCCTTCGACCCCTTCATGACTCTTAGGATACTTTTCTCTCCTTGAAAAATGTATCCTTTTCTGTCGAATTCACCAAGAGAAATCAAATTTCTCTTCAAGTCAGGTGCGTACCTGACTTCAGTCAATAACCTTATTCACTCATCATGGAGCTTGAATCTCACAGATCCAATACCTGCAATTTTGCAAGATTTGTTGTTTGCCAACAACACAAACCCACCATCTTGATCACATAGCTCCTCAAACAATTCTCTATTTGGATTCATGTGCCAAGTGCAACCTAAATCCATAATCCACTCTTTTCTCGAGTCGCCACTTGAAACCATAAGAACATCATATGAGTCGAAGTCATCTTGAACAATGGCTACGTTGCCATTACCTCCATGATCTTTTAGGCGTTCAGGGCACACATTTCTTATGTGACCCTCCTTCTTGAAGTGATAACATCGAATACTAGATGTTTCGCTACTATAAGACTTCTGTTGACTTTTACCTTTCTTCTTGTCGAACTTACCATCCTTTCGCAAGAATTTTCCCTTAACAGCCAAACCTTCGCCCACCATCGAAGGTGTGTGTTCCTTTCGTTCGTTCAAGTCCTTAGAATACAAGGCTGATTGAACTTTTTCAAAGGTCAGGGACTCCCTTCCATACAAGAGAGTTTCTTTGAAGTGAGCATGTGTTCTGGATAAAGCACACAACAACAACAATGCTTGATCTTCATCATCGATCTTCACATCAATATTTTCAAGATCAAGAATCAGCTTGTTGAACATATCCAACTGCTCATCCAACACTTTGTCTTCACTCATCTTGAATGAATATAAAGCTTGCTTCAGGTAGAGTCGATTCACCAGAGATTTGGTCATGTACAAACTTTCAAGTTTCACCCATAATCCTGATGTTGTAGTCTCCTTTGATACCTGTCAAAGAACCTTATCACCAAGGCTCAACAATACTGCATTGTGGGCTTTCTCGATCATGCTCGTCTTTTCTTTTACCGTTAATGCAGCGTCCATGGCTGCCTCACCCTTCAGCACTTCCAAACAACCCTGCTGAACCAGTAGGGCTTTCATCTTCAAGCGCCACAGACCGAAGTTGTCCACTCTGATGAACTTTTCGATCTCATACTTTGTTGAAGGCATCTTCTCCATGCTCACCGCATCAATTTATTGTGAATCAGATACCTTAAAACTAAGTATAAACAATTTCTTAATGATCAAGAAACACACAAGGGTTAGGGTTAATAAAGAAGAAAACAACAAGGATTGGTTATTAAACTGCTATTCTTTCCTTTCTCTTAGAACAAGATTACAAGTATACAAGAATAACAAAATAACCTCTCTCTCTTGAAATTAGGATTTTATCTTCCTATTTTTCCTTATGACAAGATTGAGAAACTAGCATCCTATTTATAAGAAAAATAGCACACTAACCTAATGGTTTTTTTTAACAATTACCTATTACAAGCTAACTTAAGGTACAAACTAACTTAAACAATTGGGCTTACAAGCAAGACGCAATTTAACATGCTAACAACCCTAGCAATATTGACTAATGCATGTTAGAACAGACTTCGACTACAACACGCATTACTCGTGAACAGACTTCAACCACACTAGAGTTCGATCCAACATCTCACAATTTTTAAATTAATTTCGTTTCCAGGAAATTTCATTTTCTTTCATCTATTATATTCACATTTTCCACCCAATCCATTATGATTCATCTCATTATCGTTCAATTTTCAACTAGATTTTAGAATTTATTCTCTTAAATATCTTCTTGTTTATTTTTTATTACCGTTATTGCGATTTGAGATATTGCAATTTCTATTTCTATTATTCTATCAATCTTTTTGTTCCTTTATAATTAATATCATTGCAAATGAAGTTAGGATTTGATTCTCGCGTTTCAGCTTAGTTGTGGAGAATCATTATTAATTGGTACTCCAATGAGATTATATGGTGTCATTGATGGATATGTTTGTATCGTCATTGGTTGTTATTTTTGGAATTATGTTTTATTGCATTTTTTGGTTTACGTCATCTTTCCTAATTTCTAAGATTCTTATATTTTGACCTTATTTGGGGTTCTGCTAATTGTGTGAGTAAATCAAAATAGAAGATTCCATTATCGTTGTATAGAGAGTTATCGTCGACTTCTGATTCTACTACTGTTGTATCATTTGAACCAATTTTCGAGGTTTGTGATTTACATCAACATTGTAATTAGTTTGTTGATGAATTTCCTAGTTTTCTTTTTGAACTCTTCTTTGAGATCTCATTAAAGGATTTGGATTCATCAGATATACCAATTTTGGTTTTGGGTTTCTTACTTCCACCCTAGTTTTATGAGATGATTCTATCTTGTACTTTGTTTGAGTGTTGCAATTGAAATTGTTAAGATCTAGATTGTTTCACTATTGTGTGCATATTCGTGCTAAAAAAAGAAAAGAAATAATGGTTTCTTTTTATTAGAGTTATGTTTCCTTTGAATTTTATTTTGTTGATGAAATATGATATTGTTGTTATAGATCTTGCATTGATCCTCACTAATTGTTTTGTGATAAGTTTTCATTGAAGTTGAAAATACAAGGGTTATTGATTTAATGTTAATGGCCAAAAGTTGTTCTCATCTAGAATTTATATTCAAGACTTTATTCTAATGGATTTTGGTTTAAGTTTAGACTAATAAAGTTGGTTATTCATCAATTTTGTTCATTGATTATAAATTATTAGAGATTGGTTCATTTCCTACTTTGATTTTGTGATGATTGAAGAACATATTTATCTTCTATGATATACTTCTCTGTCTACAAGTTCTATTGTTGTGTGAAGGTTTGAATTTCTTGATTTGGTTGATATTGGTACTACATTGGGGAGTTTTTATTGCTTTTCTTTTGTGAAAGGTTTTATAGTTGTGTTTTCCTCCAACATTGATTGTGTTATTTCCATTGGAGCTTTTTGGGATTCATATGATGAAAGACAACCATAAACCAATTATAAAAGATGTCATGCAACTTGGGAAGAACATGTTGGCAGCCAATTATCGCATGTATGAAAGCTATTGCATAATTTTGATAAGCACTAGAAGCGATGTTTATTGTTTCATTGGTGAATTCATCTTGTTAGTGTAAGGAGTTTCTTCTCAACTATGGCTGCAGCAGGGTTGCATATCTTGTACTCCTTCCATTGGATTTTTGTTGCTATTGATGTATAGTTTCATTGGGTTATGATTTTATGATTAAATCTTTGAGGATCAATTTAAAATTTTTTTGTTGGCATTCTTTTATGATTTTGTACCTTTGTTGCTGCCTATAAATATTGATTTTTAGTCATATTTTGAATAGCATTTGTTGCTTAGTCTATTGCCTTATTTTGTGTAGGTGATTAGCCTATATTGTCTTTGTTGTTTGTGCTTCTACCATGTGTTTAAACTTTGAGGTATAATTTATACTTGGTGGTTTTTGAGTGCACTTTTCTTTTAGAAATGTTTTGAATGATGTCAAAACTAGGAAATTTAATATTCGTGTTTATTGGACCTTATCCTCTATGCCTAGTTGTGCATTTTTATCTTAGGACACTTCAAATCAGGTTAGATATATTTTTATAACTCAAAATCAAATTTTTATGAAAAAATGGTCTTTAGGTTGACACATTATAGCTTGAGGTCGACACATACTGGAGTTTTTGTAAAAGCCAAAGTTCTGTCCAATATGCGTTGATGCTTAGGACCTTCGAGTCGACTCATGCATGCTTGAGGTGGGCGCTTTTTGAGCCTTGGCAAAGCCAAAGACTCTGACTGCTTGAGGTTGACGCCTATGTTGTCTTAAGTCGACAAATAGAAGCTAAAATGCCTTTAGGGGTTGACACACTCATGTCTTAGGTTGACACATACTGTTTTGAAAATTCTAAATACATGTAAAACTTCAAAGTCCTATTATTTTCTATTATTTTTCTCTCTTACACATACATATGTACATATATCATTCATGCAACTTTTTCATAGCATTAAAACCAAAGAATATACTAAGTATTTCTCATCATCTTTAACCTTTTCTATGCATACAAACAACAATTACACATAATTATTTTTATTGGGTGCCACCTAGGTACAAGATTGATAAGGTCCAATTTAGAATTTGTAAATTAAATTGGGTTGAAATATCTTTGGGGGTTTCATTGATAAAACCAGTTAGGGTTTTTCCTCCAAGATCAAGGGTGATTTGGAGGTTTTTGGCACAAGATTTTGCAACGGGGATTCAGACGAGTGAAAGCTTTGAAGAAATGTGATTTGGTGTTCTCTCTCTCTCTCTCTCTCTCTCTCTCTCTCTCTCTCTCTCTCTCTCTCTCTCTCTCTCTCTCTCTCTCTCTCTCTCTCTCTCTCTCTCTCTCTCTCTCTCTCTCTCTCTCTCTCTCTCTCTCTCTCTCTCTCTCTCTCTCTCTCTCTCTCTCTCTCTCTCTCTCTCTCTCTCTCTCTATATATATATATATATATATATATATATATATATATATATATATATATATATATATATATATATATATATATATATATATATATATATATATATATATATATATATATATATATATATATATATATATATATATATATATATATATATATATATATATATATATATATATATATATATATATATATATATATATATATATATATATATATATATATATATATATATATATATATATATATATATATATATATATATATATATATATATATATATATATATATATATATATATATATATATATATATATATATTATATATATATATATATATATATATATATATATATATATATATATATATATATATATATATATATATATATATATATATACACACACACACAATTTTGTGAAGTCATTTAGTGTGAAATTTCATATATTGATAATTCTATTTATGTTGAAATATTTCAAACTGTTTTTTAGTAAGATAATTGCAATCTATACAATTGCAATTGATTTTTCACATCAACAGCACAAAGGAAAAATCAACTTGGTGTTCAGTGCACACCAAGTGTTTCACAAATTGTCTGAGTTAATTTTTGTTCTTAATTTCGTTGAAAATTGATTATCAAATTGTAACATTGTTCAAACATTATTTTGAAAAACATATTGATTTGTTTTCTCATCATTGTGATAAATTAATCTCATTTTGTTACGGTTTAATATGCATATCTGATTCTTCCGATAACGGTTTGGAATAGACGAGTGTCGATCCAGAATCACTTGTCATAAAAAATAATTTTTAAAAATAGAATTTTAATAAAAAAAATATTATTTACGATCTATTCACCCTATCTAGATTGTTGCCCTCGTCTAATATGATTAAGCGTTGTCCCTTTTGTTGGCTTTGTTGTTGTGCTTCTATCTTATGGTGGTTAAGCTTTTTTGTTTATGTTATGTGGTTAAGCTTTGATTATGACTTCTACTTAATGGTTAAGTGTTTGATTGTTGGTTATTTCAAGTGGTTAAATCTTGAGTTGTGGTTTCTAATTGATGGTTAAACTTATGTTTTCTTGTTCGGCATTTGGAATTTTACTCCCTAAAATGGAGTTTCTCCTTGATTTTCTTTTAGAGTGAATGTTGTGGTGACGCTAGAAGAGGATTAATGACGCCTAAGTGTAGGTCGAAGACTTCTTAAAACTATGCACTTCAATTACTGCAATTTTGATTTATAGCCGATGTATTCTGACATTTATCTTTGTATTTTTGTTTTTTACTTTAATTTTTATCGTTCATACCAAGCGGAAAGTGTTGTTTGCACCTTTCAGATTGCGCGAGGGTTTTAGAATTATAAGAGATATAGATTAATAATTAATTGGCTACTAATTGGTGAACCTATATATAAAGGCCTTGATTTTATATTTTTCTACTATTTTATCATATGTAATTTTTTTCTTTTGATTCAATATAATACATTCTTGAGTTTTTTCTCTCTTTCTTCCATTGATACCATGTTTATTAACATTCTGTTGTATTATCTCACTCCAGAAACTCATTTATAAAAGATAAAAAAGAAAACAGTTTGAAATTTATCTAGTTTGGAAGACTTAAATATAAACAATCATTGTAATAAAATTCATAATTCAATTAATACAACTATTAAAATTTAACTTAACTCATTCTTATAAAACCGGCTTATAAGACGAGCGGTATCACTATATATTAATTATTTTCAAGCTTTATATGCAATCAATATGGAAGTTAGAATCTTTCTAATACACTCCTCACACACTTCACTTTTTTGGACTTGGTATGTTGATATAAACGACGAGTGTCCACAATCTGATTAATATAATTATTAGAGTTTAGCTTAATTCATCCTTATAAAATCGGTTTGTAAGGTGACGAATATTACTCTATATAAATTATTTTTAAATTTTATATGTAATCAATGTGAAACTTAAAATTTTTTTAATACACTTTTTCAAATACATCATTTTTTAAGACTTGATCCGTCGATATAAACGGTGAATATCTATGGTTCAATTGGTAGAGTTTATTATCATATTTACATTTGGTTTCGTCGTTACAAAACTGATTTGTAAAGTATATGTGCAATAACTTTGTTTGTATTGAATAGTTGAATTAACCTCTTGACTAACCTTTCAAATAAATGTGAAATTACAATAAAATAATTGGCATAACTTGGCCAAAAAAACCATTCTCCTGTTTTTTTTATAAAGAAAAACCTTTATATGTTCACAAGCCATTGGCCCATGCAGCACCTCATTGTTACTAGTCTTGTCAACTTTTATATTATGATATACTATATTTTAACACGTTAATTGCATGCATGAAGTGACTAATGTCAACCAATGGTGTACTTGCTAACTATATACATTGTATGTTTTCCATATTCCAAAAAGGGAAACCAAATAATGATCCCTTCAATTTCTTTTATTAGAAAATTATTTTTTGTTGAACATATTTATTTTAAAATTTTGAGAAAGATTCATATAGTTCAATCAATTAATTAATAGTTCTAATAGTAACAAAACTATTTATATGTAATAAAAACTAGATATTTAAATTACCGTATTTTTTCCGGTATCTTAAACCACTTCATATTTCCTAAAAAAAGTTTTGTACCGTAAAATTGATTGTAATTTATACCCTACATATTTGTGTCTGCAGTACACACCTCGTTTGAATTTAAAATATTCTATCAATATTATCTTTATTTTTGAATATGATATTTGATAACACTTTTAGTAGAAGATGCATGCACATCTTCGAACGTACCCCCCATGTAATTAGGTATAGCCTAACCTTTAGGGTTTCATAATAGAAACCCTTACATTCCCCTTCTCCATATCCTGTCTTGAGCTCCAAATTTATGCATTATTAGATTATAAAAGAGTCTGTTATATATATATATATATATATATATATATATATATATATATATATATATATATATATATATATATATATATATATATATATATATATATATATATATATATATATATATATATATATATATATATATATATATATATATATATATATATATATATATATATATATATATATATATATATATATATATATATATATATATATATATATATATATATATATATATATATATATATATACTACGCCAGAAATCACTTTTAGCAGCGCATAGAAAGACAGCGCTTTATACAAAAGTGCTGCTAAAGGGCCAGTAAAAAAAAAAAGAAAAAAAGCGCCTACCAAAGACAGCGCTTTTAAAAAAGCGCTGCTAAATGGTGGGCCTAAGAAAGCGCTTTTAAAAAGCGCTGCTAAAGGGAGGGCCTACGAAAGCGCTTTTCAAAAGCGCTGCTAAAGGGGGGGCCTACGAAAGCGCTGCTAAAGGGGGACCCTTAGAAAGCGCTTTTTATATAAAGCGCTGCTATATGGAATTGATAAGGCACCCTATGAAAGCGCTTTTAAAAGTGCTGCTAAAGGCCTTTAAAAGCGCTGCTATAGGTATTCATATTATAATTTTAAAATACCCTCCAGAATTTTAATAGAATCAGAACAGTCACGAACACATTTCTTCTTTCTCTGGCGAACGAAAACGAACGAACGAACCACTGTTCATCGTCCGACCATCAACTTCTTCCGTCCGATCATCCTTCCGACCATCACCGACCGTTCACCTTCCGTTTTTGAGTTCATCCATCCGTCTGCATTGTCAGTCCACCATTGTTACGGTACGTGAAGCTTTACTCTGCTTTTCTTGTTTTTTTTTATCTTTTCACCATTGTTGTTCTGATGATATATAGATGGTTTTTATCTTTTCAATGATGGTTTTTGTTGTTGTTGTGTTAGTTGTTGTTGTGTTAATATGATGGTTTTTGTTGTTGTTGTTGTATTTGATATAGATGTTTTTATTGTTGGTTTATATTTGATGGTTTGTATAGGGTTTATATTTGATATTTGATATTGTTGGTTTATATAGATGGTTTATGTTGTTATTGTTGGTTTATATTTGATATAGATAGTTTATATAGATGGTTTGTATAGATGGTTTATATTTGTTATTGTTATTTGATATTGGTTTATATAGATGGTTTATGTTGTTATTGTTGGTTTGTATTTGTTATAGTTGATATAGGTGGTTTATATTTGTGTTATATAGATGGTTTGTGTTATAGTTTATATTTGTTATAGTTTATATTTGTGTTGTATAGATGGTTTGTATTTGTTATAGTTTATATAGATGGTTTGTATTTGATATAGATGTTGTTATTGTTGGTTTATATTTGATGGTTTATATAGATGATTTATATTTGATATTTGATATTGTTGGTTTATATAAATGGTTTATGTTGTTATTGTTGGTTTATATTTGATATAGATAGTTTATATAGATGGTTTGTATAGATGGTTTATATTTGTTATTGTTATTTGATATTGGTTTATATAGATGGTTTATGTTGTTATTGTTGGTTTATATTTGATATAGATAGTTTATATAGATGGTTTATGTTGTTATTGTTGGTTTATATTTGATATAGATAGTTTATATTTGTTATTGTTATTTGATGATTTATATAGATGGTTTATGTTTGATATAGATAGTTTATATAGATGGTATAGATGGTTTATATTTGTTATTGTTATTTGATGGTTTATATAGATGGTTTATGTTGTTATTGTTGGTTTATATTTGATATAGATAGTTTATATAGATGGTTTGCATAGATGGTTTATATTTGATATTTGATATTGTTGGTTTATATAGATGGTTTATGTTGTTATTGTTGGTTTATATTTGATATAGATAGTTTATATAGATGGTTTGTATAGATGGTTTATATTTGTTATTGTTATTTGATGGTTTATATAGATGGTTTATGTTGTTATTGTTGGTTTATATTTGATATAGATAGTTTATATAGATGGTTTGTATAGATGGTTTATATTTGATATAGATGTTGTTATTGTTGTTGATATTTGTTGTTGTTGTTGTTATTCTGAATTACAGGTATATTATGGCCAGCAACGAGGAAACATCACATGATGGAAAAGAAACACCCAAAGACGTTGAAGGCGAAATTAAAAGAGATCAGTTGGTTGAGCCTAATGGTGCGCTGCTGACAAGTTATATTGGAGCAGTTGTACGTTCGCAAGTTCCGATTACTTGCGATAACTGGAGAATTCCTGCATTAAAAGCGGCTAAGGATAAAATTTGGACCGAGATTCAAGTATGAGATTTGATCATTTTTAATTATGTTGACAGTTACATCTTTAAATTAATTATATTAACATGTTATATGTATGTGTATTTGTTTGCAGAGATCTTTTAATATTGAGGATTCTAGGAGAAAATATTGTATTCAGTTGGCCGGAAAACGCTTGAGGGGATTTAGAGTGTTTTTAACCAACAAATATCTTAAAGATTCTGATGGCAACTTTGTAGAGTCGGAGCGTCCAGCGAAGTACGCTGATTTGATTTCGGATGCAGAATGGGAGACATTTGTTGCGAAGCGAAGAACCAAAGAATTTGAAGTAAGTACAACTTATCATGTACAATGTATAGTATATATACCTATTCCACAAACAAACTGATATGACTTAAACTTGTTTTTTCAGGTTAAGAGTGGCGTAAATCGGGAACGGGCATCAAACCCTGCATATCCATATAGAAAGGGGCGTTTGGGATATGCACTCTTAGAACAAAAATTAGTAAGTGCATATATATGCTTTAATATGATCTATTTACAAAAAATAGTAAGTATACATAATAGGATATAATGCTTTATTGTTCGTCTTAATGCGTAGTTGGAAGAGGAGAAAAGTGATGCGACATCTCTTCTGGACCATGTCGTATGGAAGGCTGGCCGGGTGGGAAGAGATGGAGCCGTCCAAGAAGAAGTTCAACAAGTGTTTGAACAATGTGTAAGTACAACATTAGTTTTTGAACAAAGTGTTTGAACAAAGTGTATAAAATATTTAAATATGCTTTTATCTATATTTCAGGAGTCCCTATCCCAGACTATAACTCCTGTTGAAGACGATGATTGCAGGAGTTTATTGAGTCGGGTGTTGAATATTCCTGAGTACTCTGGGCGTGTGAGGGGCAAGGGATTTGGTGTCACTCCATCCAAACTGTATAAGCAGCCAAGGAAAAAAAATCCAACCAATAAAGAAGTGATGGCTACTTTGGAGGAAATGAAAGCTCAAATTCGTGAATTACAGAAGGATAAGGAGAGATACATGTCCGAAAGGCGCGCTCCAGAGGCCGGTAAAGCTACTAGTGACAAAGATAGTATCGGTTGTCCGCAGAAGCTTCCAGAGGTAATTGTATATATTACATTGAAATTAATTTAGCACATTTTTCTTAATTGACACATTAACTGATCATTATTTGTTTAGGGCATTTCACCTTGTCGACTATATTTATCGTCGCCGACTTATCGCATGGTTGGCAAGGGAAAGGTGCATAACACCCTGGGAGACTTAGTTCACCATAAACCCCTCCCTGCTGGATTTTTGAAAGTATCTGTTGATATTGCATTAGAGGGGGGGCGTTGTTGCCTATGCGAGACGATGTATCAGACGCAACAGTGGTGGGAGACGCGATAGGAGCTTATGTAGCATGGCCGGCGAATCTCATTTTCATGGATGATGAGGTAGGTTGAACCTTGTAATATTCCAATGTTTTATTACCCATACATGAAAGTTATTCTGACATTTACACTTTCTTATTGACATGATGATCTTAGACTCCCACAAAATCCAAAACAAAAGATGATAAAATTATTGTGCGGGATACCGATTCAGCTGCATCAAAGTTACAGGTACTAGTACTACAGTTTAAGTGATTATTTTATTATAAATTATTTACTGAACTTATATATGACTTTTAGGTTCTTGATCAGCAGTCGCAACATGTCAGCAAGGGAAATATGCCTGAAACTTCCAAGGTGCCCAAAAAAAAGGTCGAGACAAAAAGAGCATTTGTTCCTCAATTTAGGTCGTGCCTTCAAACATATGTAGGGACAACAGACGTGCCTGAGGGCGGCATCCGTCTAATACATATGGAACAAGGTATTTTCGGTTTTGAATATTCCGAAACACTTGCTAAGGAGGATTTCGACCAGGTTTTCAAACATTTAGAATTGGGCGTCGGGGTTATGCATACCTACATCAGGTATTTCGATCCATTTTAATTAGATAATTGAACATTTTAAAATTCGCTCGTTTAACTGAATAATCTAATGTTGATTATATTTTTTTAGGCGCTTGTATGACAAGATGTTGGTCCCCGCTGATTTGACTTCAGTATTCGCATTCTTATCTGCTAGCAGTGTCAACTCACGGACAATAGACCAGACACCAGAAGCAGTCAAAGAGTACACAGTCCAGAGATTTATGGGTGCGAATACGGAGAAGTTGTTTATGTTGCCATATAATACTGGCCATGGGTTAGTTTTTATTCTAAATTCATTTATTATAATTGTTCGATTTTTGCCATATTATATAACATTTCCGTCTAAACTGTTGTCTTATTTTATAGTGGTCACTGGTTGTTGGTCGCAATTAATCCGATTAAAGAAATAGTGTATTATATAGATTCATTGGATGGCGATACAAACAAATATGAAAATCTGAAGAACATGGTTGATACGTAAGTGATGATGTATAGTGTTCTGAATAATTATATATGTTTATTTATTATGTGACATTGTTCTAGATATGTGTTTATATTATGTTAGAGTTATACAAATATACAGAGCACAGAGAGATGCAACAGTGCCAAAAAACAGGGCTAGCAACATCAACTGGATCAGAGTGGAGGTATATTTTCCCATGTTTGACTGTTATAGTGGTTCTACTTATAAAACTATTTAAACTATATATCCTGATAAATGTTCGTTCGCTTTTTTCCTAATACAATGTCCTCGTCAGCGTGGTGGGATTGACTGCGGATATTTTGTACTGCGCTTTATGAAGGAAATCATTCTTTCTGGTCAATTAGAGATTCCAATCATGGTATGGATCAATTCATGAGTTATATGATTCATTTTGATTATTAACTAATATTTCATCTGAGTAATTAGTATTAAATCGTGCTTGTTCTGTTATATTATGTAGTATTTTGATGAATTCAGATGCGCTACGTACTCGAAAGTAAAACTGGAAGAAATTAAGGAAGAATGGTGTCAATTTATGATTGAGTTAAGAATTCTATAATGTATATTTGATTATTAACTAATGTATATTATGTGTAAATTGTATATTGTATATTGTATATTGTATATTGTATAATGTACAATGTTTAAATTATGTGTAAATTATACTTGAGTTAATTATGTGTAAATTGCAAAGTGTTATTGTATAATGTACAATGTTTAGTTATATTGTGTTGAATTAAAGGCCAAGTGTTGAATTACAATGTTTAAAGGCCAAGTTATGTTTAAAGCCTGAATTATTAGCAGGGAATTTAATTGTTATAAGCAGGTTTGTCTAAAAATATAAAAAAATGTGATTTTTCAAAAAAAAAAAATTTAAAAACGTGAGGTATAGACAGCACTTTTACAAGAAAGCGCTGCTAAAGGGAGAAAAATAGGCATAAAAAAGCGCTGCTATAGGTTAGGAAAGGAGGGGTCTAAGAAAGCGCTTTAAAAAAACACTGCTAAAGGGTGGTCTACAAAAGCGCTTTCATAAAGCGCTGCTACAGGGGGGAGGGTGGGGGGGAGAATAGGCAGCGCTTTGAAAGCGCTGCTAAAGGGGTACAAAAGCGCTGCTAAAAGTGATACCTTTAGCAGCGCTTTTTCCATAAAAAAAAAAGCGCTGCCTTTACCTTTAGCAGCGCCACTTTAGGCAGCGCTTTAAAGCGCTGCTAAAGGTCAAAAAAAGCGCTGCTAAAGACCATTTTTGGCATAGTGATATATATATATATATATATATATATATATATATATATATATATATATATATATATATATATATATATATATATATATATATATATATATATATATATATATATATATATATATATATATATATATAAATAAAGTAGGTTGAGTCGAGATAAATTTTGCCAAGCTTTTGTCTGATGTGCTAAAAAAAGTAAAAGTCTAAGTATGACCTATGGTCTATCAGAGACTCATTTTTCAACCCGAGTCTGACTTTTCAAATGTCTGATAAGCTTACTTAAAATGTTTAATTTCATTTGAACATATGTAAATAAGCAATTCAATTAATGTTTAAATATATTTGAGAATTAAAAGTATAATGAGATTAAATATTTGTTTACATAAACTTATTTGAGCTTACGTTTTAGCATAAGTTTTGTGAGATTATTTGTTTAGAAGAATTTGTAAAAATAGCTTACGACATTATTCATAAAAAATTTTCAATTTATTGTCACAAAATTTTTAAGATAACTAAACTTTACTTTTATATTTTAATACAAAATACAAAACAAAATATAAAAAATAATATATTTAAAATATATAGATTGTAGACTCCTGTTAATTGACCTGGTCTATTCTCACCCCTATATATTAGAGTTGTCTTAAATTTATAAGAGTTTTTGTGTAGAAATTTTAATTTGTTTCGTTTAAAAATTCATAGATAAGTAATACAGTGATAGAATGGAGTTAAGTCACAGTTGATCAAACCTCTGATGTGGGAGTGGAGACTTTAGTTTGGTGGAGAGATGATGAATATATAAAGATATCACTTTGCACCTAATTTTGTGAATGAGAATTAATTGAATGTCTAAAATGACATGGAGTGATTTTCAATAACAGGTGCAAATAAAACCATTTGCGTGTGATTTGCCATCTTGTGCAAATTGTCGTTCAATTAATTTCAACGGTGAAAGATGCGATAAAGGATATGATCGAATATATTCAAAAAATATGATAGTTTATCTATTTCGTACGTCTTTGTCTTCATAATTTATAATTGAGTATTCTTCGTAGGACTTGCCCATATTTAAAAAGAAAATTAATGAAAAAATTACTATTACATCTAATAATATTTGTAAACATGTTTATATTCACAATTTTTTCGTTTAAGTAAATTATATATTTTCTTCAAAATACAAAACTTTTTTTCAAACAAGATATCCAGACCCTAGCCGTAGGATCTGTCTGAACAGAGGAAGCAGGTTCACACAGTGAATCAAAGAAAGAACAATCTTTAATAATGATCTTTCTTTTATAGAACCAATCAGAACTCTCCACGTGGCTTTATTAGGTTTCATTCATTGTCACCATTGTTGTCTAATCAAAGACTCAAAGATCTTAACATAGGTGTTGACTTATGTCTTATAAGATTTAATGTCCATCGTTTGATAAAATGTAAATTGTCTAGTCTCAATGAAACTTCTAATTATAGAAAATCTGTGCATGCGTATTTTTCAAATCTATTTAATTTCCTCTTATTGAAAAGGAGTAGTTAGTGTTGATGTGATATTTATGGGCTAATTAAGAGAACTGTTACCTTTTTCTACACTAATCGTTGAGCACTAGTTATTGTATTATGGTAACAATAAATTTATTGCTCTCTTTATAATTATTCTATAATTATGGTGGTCAGTGGTATTATGATTATAGTTGTTTTTGTTAACGAAACATAGTAGGAAGGGCAAAATTCAACAATATACAATTATTAGAGTAAAAAAGGCACAAGGAATTACAATAAAAATTGACATTTCAAAACAAAACAAAACCCAAAAACAAAAGTAGGAAGCACCAACAAAAAAAAGCACAAAATTTGAAGATCACCCATTCTGCAAAGTACCACTCAATAGAAATTAGGTTTGAACATAGATCTTGAAACTCACCATCAAGAAACTAAAAATCATGAGTAACACCAAAAAAAATTATTCAAAAATTATTCACCACCTTTGGGATATGTCATAACTTTTTATGCTCTATCTGTTGATTCAGACACATGAGAGGGTTCTGAAGCCAATTAAAATAGAGGATGTATTCAATGTTGAACTGTTAATAAACCAATTCTAAATAAAAAATACTCTTATTCTCCACCTCTTTAACATTTGTTGACAAACTAAAAAAAAATTATCACTATGAACAGACCAAATAGACCACACCACAACATACCAAACCCACTTATCACTCTAAACCAAAACTCTTGGATAACCAATAAGAATTCAGAAACCAAAGGTTCTTAATAAACAAAGAAAGATCTTCTCCATCTAACACGCTAAGAAATCTTCCCCTCTTCCCACCTTCCTATCTCACATATAGTTCCACATTCAAATTAGGAAATGAAGAATAGTTTTGAAAACCTAAGTTTGAGGGGTGTATTTCCTATCTAAGGGTCTCACTAAAAGGAAGTCAAAGGACATAATCCTGCCTTCTTAGCTAATAGTGCATCGAACCAATTAGGATGATCATCTATTTTAGATCTAAGAAGAGACAGTCCTTTCCACCACAAGGAAATAGAGCGAACTCCTAAATACATTCCTCCGCACTTGGATAAGATCACATGATTAACTTGTGAGGCACCATACCTGATAGAAAGTATAGCAAAGCAAAGACCAGAAGCACCCGACAAAAATCTTCATCTCTACCTGACTAAGAGGGAAGGATTAACCAGCTAGAGATCTTTAGTACCTACACCCTTATTCTTGTTAGGTTAGATAACATCGGACCACCTAACAACCTCCTATGAATCCTAACTAAATCTTTCCACACTTTCACATGCATTTTAAGAAAAGAGAGAAAGAAAACACAAATGGCATTATGAACAAATTTAAGAAGAATAACTTTTCCTAAGCTAACATACATATGATTCCAAGAATCAAGTCACTTCTACATCTTGTTCACTAGAGTTTTCCAAGTAGATTTTAACCACAAGTTGACTCAAATTGAAACCCAAAGTACCTAAAAGGAATAGACTCTATCTTAAAACGGAAAAAACCCTCAATCATTTTTAAAAATGGCAGGGTTAGCATTAACTACAATCAATATATTCTTATGGAAGTTAACCCCAAATCCCGAAGCAAGCTTAAACCTCCTAAGAATAGCTTTGATAGTCAACATATTCTCAACTGAAGGATCACCAAAAATTAAAGTAACATCACCATACTGAAGAAGGGATACCTCTAAATGAGAAGGACCAACTTTAAAACCTGAAAAAGATAAAGCATAAAATCCCTCTTAATCAACCCACCCATATCTTTTTCCACAAGAAGGAAGAGAAAAGGAGCTAGAGGGTCTCCTTGCTTCAACACTATTTAGATCTTAATTTCTAAAGTTAAGGAGCCATTGATCGACACATTGAGGTTTTTAGAAAAAACACATGTTATAATCTAAGATTTTCGCTTATCATTAAAGTTGAATCTAATAAGCTTATAATCCATGAAACTCTAACTGATTGCATCATATGCTTTCGCAATATCAACTTTAAAAATAAGACAAGCATTTCCGGTGCGCTTATCCAAGTCGATCACCTAATTAATACCCACTACTCCAACAACCAGAATTCTTCCTTTAAGAAAGGTCGGTTGGTTAGGACTATTCGACTTTTCTGTCATCGACATTAGTCTTGTAGTGAGAAATTTGGCTACCAACTTATTGAGAATTCCAACCAAGGAAATAGGTCGAAAGTCTCCCAAAGAAGATAGGTTCATAATATTAGGGATGAGAGTCACAAAAAAGGAGACAAAAGTATGAGGGTAGAAATGCTAAACTGTGAAACTCATCCAAAATGATGGACACATATTCCCTCATGAGATTCCATAAACCTTTTAAATATAGAAAAATTAAAACCATTCGGCCCAGACTCTTATTCCCTTCACACTGAGACACCATCACATCAAGCTCCTCAAGAAGAAAGGGATATATTAAGGAATAATTACCCTCCACAGAGACTTGAAGGCCACCCCATTAAGCATAGGTCGAAGAACATTCGATTCTTTAAATAGATTAGATAAATAAGGAAAAAAAAACCTCATGTCGAATCTCATCCACAAATTTAATCCAACCATCACCCAACTTTAGGGCTAATATAGAAAGCCTCTTACTTATACTTTTAATCAAAGCATTAAAGAATCATGAATTAGAATCTCTAGTCTTAAGCCATATAGCCTTTTCTATTTGGGACAATTGAGAGTTCTTCATCCTGAGCAAAGCCCAAATCTCGACAATAGATTTTGACCTAGTGAGTACCTTCTTAATAGATAGGACCTTATGATAACCAACAAATCTAGGTTACCTATCAAAACTCTAAGACACTCAATATGGGATCTATGTAGAGTGAGGTAGAGTATATCACTCGTTATTGAATGTAATTTTTAAATATTTTTGAACCATTTGGACCTTCTTAGAGGAGGTGTCAATGAAAGGTCGCCCTAAGGAAGGTATCATCCTACCCTGTAGTCTTCTCTCGCCCCTACATGGAAAACATGGGGTAAGACGTTTCTAGGATAGAGAGAATGTCAAGGTCATTAAGTGATCCACAACTCCCTTAGAAGTAGAGGTTAGACTTATCATTGTTGACTATGTGGGTTGTGGCCCTTTTCAAGGAAACCCTAGGCCCAAAAGCCTTTATAAATACTCCTCTCATAATAGGAATAAGACAAACCCCATGAAATACACACTCTTAACGCCCTAAATAGCACAATGCTCATCACCGTCTTAGCATACAATCATTGGTGAGTGTATGCTTTCCACCAAGCATCATCCGTCATTAACAGTGCTTCTCACCTCAAATGAGAAGGTCTCTTAAATCACCACCATAAAGGGCTTCTCGCCACTATAGAAAAGCCCCCACCACCAAAACATGTTATAAACCTACTACGACCTTTGAGTATCCATGTCTTTGCCCTTGTAGGGGGAACATGCACACCTATACATTTTGACCAGTACAGTGGAGCCCACCATAGGGCCTCGATAAAACTAACATGGCCCATAATTATATTATAATCTTCTCCATCTTCCCTTGAAGATGTCTAACAAAATCACAACCTACAATGTAAATACCATTGTTGGAGGATTTGCATGTTGAGGCAACTCTAGATCTTTCCGAATGAATTATGCAAGGAAGGTGTTTGAGGCAAACATAATATCATTTAGCTTCCCTAGAGGCCCTCAAGGGAAACAGGGGTTCATATGATCTTCTCTTAGGAGGATGACCTCATGCTTAACCCTCATAATGATGATCCTTTGGTCACCACTATGTAACAAGGGAACTAGGACATCTAGCACATCCTGATAAACCCTGGTAGCTCTGCTGAAGTCCTACTTTGAAATGCATTCTAGATACTGTAACTCAACCTGAACGATATAAAAACATTTAGTGGTGCTTTGATGAGGTTGTCATATGAACATTTACAAATAACGGGCCACATAAAAACCACATGCAAAGATGGAGTTGACGCCAAGGTGGTTGACGTCAACTATCTTATCGTGGACATTGTATCACCATACAATATCATCCTTGAGAGGCCGACTATCAACGTCGTCGAAGGGATCATATCCACATTGTACATAACCTTGAAATATCAACTCCATGATGAGAAAATCGTCACAATCCGAGGGGATCACAAGTGGCTCATGAGTTCTACCTAAGTAGTTTGGAGAGAACCAGAGAAGAGATTACATTGGTTTATGTTCCCGTTTCCGAAGTTCCAAATATTGACTTCGAGTGTTGGGATCCCAAATTGGGAGCTGAAGTGGAAAGGCTCACTCCCACGGGGACCTTGAAGGAGGCTCAAATAGGTCTTTATGCCCATTAGGTGACGAAAATAGATACGTTTCTATCTGTATAGGAGAAAAGGAAACTAGTTGACCACCTACCTATTAGCTGGAATTGTTGACCAATAAGAAAAACCCAGAAAACAAGGAAAAGTTCTAAAGGAGCAGCAGTTCGACTGCGTTTTGGGGACTTAGAGAAATTTCCAATTGTTGAATTGAGTGGTTCGACAACATCTACTTCGACCAGGAAGATAGTGTCGAAATGAAGTTGGTCGAAGAAGCGGTTATTTGGGCGCAATTTTGTCATGTTTAAAATATTAGTAACTGCTTTGGTTCTTATCTCAGAGGGACACATGGAGGAAATTGGGAAACAAACTACATGCAGAAGTGCACGTGGCGAACCAACGGGAGAAGAACGTTAAAGTAGTTATTTTAGATTTTTATATATAGTGGTTCATTTTATTGGATCAGTGTGTTCATTTGTATTACAAAAATCATACAAAGAAACTCAAAGTACCAGTGTAAGAGAAACAAGCGAATGGCTGAGAGAATGTAAGCACAGATGAAACATCATATTTACTATTCAATGCGATGTTTCTTAATTTATTTAGTTTACATTGTCACCCTCATTTTCTTCTTTTTCCATCCTTTATTCCTTCCTTTAACGCTTTCAGTGTCTTTTATTTTTACTTTACTCTTTCTGTAAGAAGTCTAGAAATTCGTTATTGCATTACCCTCATATACCTCTTCGACACAGTCGAAGTCCAAGATCCTAAGAACATAAAGAAAATAACAATAAATACACCCTTAAGCATTTTTTTCCTAAGTATTCACTGGTTAATCCGGCTAGTAAACCATATCGTTTGAGACCAGCAATTGTTTATCATTTTTCAGGGGAATCAAATTGGCACACCTGGTGGGACCTGTGCTAAGTGTGTTTATCATCCCTTATTTTTCATACTTTAGAAGAATTATTCTATACTCTTAGGAACTTTTCTAGGCATATCTTTTGCATGCATTTAAGAAGTGGTAAAGTGTTATCCAATATATCGCATCCTCCTCCAAATAACAGTAGTTCCCAGAATAACCCATAAGACGTGGTGCAACATCCGATTGTATTGGCCAATGAAAATCTAGTTCTTTTTACGCTAGTTAGAACAACGGCTCCTTCGACATCAGCGGCCCCAAGGGAATACACCCCCTCCATAGCCAAGAAATTCCCTTAACAATCCTGCGCTTGTGAGACCTTTATTTGGATTCTCAATGCCACCCCTGGCATAGATTATTCCTCTGGAATGCCAACATCCATGATGGCAGGCGTGCAACCAAATATGTAAACTTTCAATGACAATATAATGACCATATCGCCATACATAACCCTTACAACGCCTCAATGTCGACCATCAATAATATGGCACGACCAACAGGGATAAATTATATCCCTCAAAATTTGCCACCACTAAACTCTACTTCTATGATGGCTATGAGGCAATAGATGGACGAGTGTAACCTGGAAACGGTAAACACTTTTACCCAATAAATGGACCATCTTCAATCCATTAATTTCTAACACAAATAAAACTTATGAAGTGTTGGTAAGCCAAATGGGGCGTATTGTTGATTTCTTTGGAAAACCTTTAATGCCAATTCGACCAACTCCACAAATATCTAACGTAGGAATGGTTGTAACCCCTGAGAATACAACAACAATGGCCACATTGGCTCAACACCATGGATTGCAACAAAATCCTCCTTTAAATGGGGAGCAGATAGGGAAAAACGACCCCACCCCTATGATAGTTTAGAGGAATCAAAATCCTGATAAGGTACTTAAACAAGTCTAGTAAAATAATTTTTCAGGGCAGAACAATATGACGAACGTGGTCGAGCAGATCTTGGCCCGAAATGAATTGAATGTGGGACTCCATCGGCCGAATTTCATTTCCCCACTGCCTGAATATATTCGACAGTCGGAGGTCCCCAAGGAATTGAAAATCCAAAAATTCACCATGTTCGCTAGAGACACCAATGAGTTGACAGTAGAACATGTCGTCAGGTATCAAACCGAGGCTGGCGACTTAGATAATAACGAGAACTTAAAACTAAAATAATTTCCAATTTCTTTAACCAAAACTCCTTTACATGGTTTATAACTCTTCCTCCCCAGTATGTAAAAACATGGAGCCAGTTAGAAAGGTTATCCGATGAGCAATTTTATATGTGACAGTCAAATATTAACTTGAAAGAATTAGCAAGTGTCAGGCGAAAGGTCCCTGAGTCAATAAAGGACTATCTAAATAGGTTTAGACTTCTCAAAGCTGGGTGATTTACGCAAGTACCAGAGCATGAGTTAGTTAAGATGGTTGTGGGTGGCCTAGATTATTCTATTAGAAAGAAATTGGATACCCAATATCTAAGGGATATGGCACAGCTTGCAGATAAGGTTCGCCAAGTAGAACGCCTAAAAGCTGAGAAAGCAAGAACTAGTAAGTATCATAAGAAAGAGAAAGTTGCCTACATAGACGCAGACGAGTACGTTTTCGACATAGGCAAAGATACTTGATCTGCTGTCGCGCACAGATAAAAAACGAGTATTTTTTAAAACAGTAGTAACGCTAACGACAACTCGAGTATTGTTCTCACAAGGATTCTTGTATTATTTCAACCAACTAAAGAAAAGGTTTATGGGGGGGGGGGGGGGGTTTCAAGTTTTTATTTAGAATTCGATTAAGAAAATAAATGGTAAAATAAGTGATTAAAACAGGTTAACCTACTGGTTCGATTCCTAACTTATCATCGATCATTACAATTCCAATTCCCTAAGCGGTTCCAATCCCTATTCGATTGCAATATTGATGAACAAGCGTTGACAATACTACATGACTTATATTACTAATTACCAAATTAAGCAAACGGTTAAAGATGGCGCAAATTAACGAAAAAGCTAAGTTAATCCGCGATTAAGGTAAGGAACATCGATCAATCAAATTAAATCCAATTTATTTTATAAGAATGAATTAAACAAACGTAAATTATAAAACGAATTGGAAAGGAATTGAATTATATCAGAAATTGTAATAAAACCTCAAAGGATTACGGAATTTGAAACCGACAGATTTCCCATCGGGATTAATTCGCCATGGAATACATGAAAGCAAAATAAATTTTGTCAAAACTAGGGTAAAAAACTACTGTAGCACGGTAACAAACCTTATAAACAGAATAAAGTTTGCATTACACACTCAACTGGGTCAGAGACATAAACCAGACCCAATAGGGATGACCTAAAACAACTAAATTATTACAATCAGAACTTCAACAAATTATTCAAGACTCAAGCAATCCGAATCAGCTTCTTCGTGCAACATGAAAGTTGTAGATCTTTTTCTTAGCTTTCCAACTACTATTAGAACGCCTCGATCCGATTCCTGTAGCTCCGATTATGAATTTTTTTATTAAAAGCTGCTAATGTTGAAAATAACAAACAAAAATCAAATAAGGCTAAAAATAAATTGAATTGTAAAATCATCATAAAATAGAAAAATAAACAAACCAAACTATAGAAATTCTTAAGTCTAAACATAGAGGAAGATGCATCAAAATGCACTGATCAAATTCCCCCACACTTGAACCTTTGCACTCCGAGAAAAGTATTATCATAACTCATGAAACACAAAAACATTTAGATACTCATCTTAGGATGTAAACTCTTCTTCGGTCAAGATTGCATCGATAGGTACTAATTTTGCACACTAAGGATATCGTAAGAACACAAATCCGCGATTGTGTGGTCATAAGGCTCCCTCCTATACAAACCAATCCAAATCATGTAATTATGCCTAAGTCTAACTTACTCATCCTCCTTTTTGCTCTCTTTCATTCTAGTGCAATCACATTAAGCTCTTTATCTACTCACGCACATGGTAAATAAGCTTGTCAGTGACTATGATCCATATATTTTCAACAATTCAAAATTAGACACTTTTTGTCTTTTTTTTCTTTTTCTTTTTCTCCTTTTTTTAAGGTTTCACAACCGTTAGCCTAAGTGATCGTGTGAGGGTCACCTAACTTAAAAGGCGGATTCCCATTTTGACTTCTTATTACGCACAATATCATTCACTTATTTGCATCAACTCAATTACTTAGCGCATGATTTCTAGATGGTGCTGACTGCTAGATAAACTACTTAAGAGTTAGTAAAGGACGAGAATCAAGATTATGCCATAACAAGTATTTAAATAGATTTCCATATTTGGGAGACTTAAGGTGTTAAAATGATACTGATCTTATGAATTGTTCCCAAGTCTCCATAATCTGACCTCAAATTGATCTATAGCCTAAAACTTTCAAAAAATGCATTGTGTTCTAAGTAAACAATTTTTTTTTTTAAAATTTAAGAACAAAACCAAAACAAAAGAAAATTTAAAACAAAACAAAGAAAACAAAATAAAACAATGATTCCGTCCCCCACACTAAAAACATGCATTGTCCTCAATGAAAGGACATAACTATTAAATAAGAGTGAGGGAAAGGAAAGAACGCACCCGGCTAGTCAAGGGGGATAGGTGATCATATAAGCAGCCTTTCCCAAACAAAGATCTTCTACAGGCTCCTCTTCCAAAGTGGGGATGTCATAAAGTAAATTTGGATAGCATCCATTGACCTTGAAATATTTATTAGAGCCTTCGACTTTTATTCCAGGATCAAAGAAGAATCTTCGACAAGTAAAACTGTCGAATAGGCACGTGAAAGTGGTCTCCTTTTCCACAACATCAAGAATCAAAGGATTAAGGGGCTGCCTCACCGCTTTTCTTCCATCTTCAATTGAGACCCTATGCATACTCATGGATGAGCTAAAATTACGAGTGTCAACAAAGGTCCACCCAATTCCCTTCTTATGTTCCTGCAATAACTTTTCTTCCTGCTCAAATTGAAGCTTTGATGAATAATATAAATCCTCAGGAAGTGGTTCAGAAGGTGGTTGTTCAGTAGAATGTTTGGTTGGGGCAGCCGGGATGTCGAGAGCTTCAGCTGTATAAACAACTTCAACAACTACATCTGTAGGAAAAATGTTAACCTGCAAGGCAACCTCAATCTCAGAATAAAGGTTAGTTTCAATGCAATCATCATATGAGTAACTATCATCAAAATAAGACAATGATGGAAAATCAGCTGCAAACAAATCAGTACAAGTATCATCAACCAACTCATAAATCAATTCAATATGAAAAAAAAAATGCTCTTCTTCCTCATCAATCTTCTTACTCTTCAGTACTCTATGTGGAAAAGGAATTGGCGGTACATACTCTTTTTCAGGCTCAACAACAATGGAAGGTTCAGGTTCAGGTCCAGGTGTAGGTTCAAGTGTGACCTCAACAACTTCTTTATTTTTTTCTAGGGCTGGTTCTGCAACTTTTTTGGATCTTAAGGACATTACACTCATATTAGGGTTAGTGACATTAGGATTTACTACTATTTGGGCAGGTAGTTCGTTTGATCCTTGAGCTTTCTATATGACATTCATTGAAGTGGCAAGTTGTCCAATTTGTGCCTGTAAGGTCTAAATACTAGAATTTGTCTGTTGCTGAAATTGGAGATCATTTACAGCCATTTGCTTGACAAGGCCCTCTAGTGAAAGTCCAGAAGGTGCAGAGGTGGTTACATGTGGAGGGTTATGCGGTGGTGGTAATGTTAACATTAATTTTTGTTTCACTAAATAATTAAGCTCATCAAGTCTGGTTTCTAGAGCTTTATTGTAAGAAGAAACCTGAATCTCATTCACACCTTTTGTTTGGACAAAATGTTTATAGTTGTAAATTGTTGGAAGTTGAGTGGCATATTCTCAATCAAGGCTTTGGCAACAGTCGGGGTCTTATCAAAAAGTGCTCCACCACTAGCAGCATCTAAAATGTTTCTATCCATTGGTAGAAATCCCTCATAGAAATATTGGATAAGTAATTGTTCGATAATCTGGTGTTGCAGACATCTGGACACTAATTGTTTGAATCTCTCCCAGTATTCGAACAATGACTCCATGTCAATCTGTCTAATACCACATATATCTTTTCTGATTGAGGTAACTCTTAAGGCAGGAAAGTATCTCTGTAGAAAGACTTTCTTCAAATTGTTCCAGGTTGTGACACAACTAGGCTTAAGATAGTAAAACCAATCTTTGGCAGCTCCCTGTAGTGAAAGCGGAAAGGCTCTCAGCTTGATGTGATCTTCTGTAATTCCTTCAGGTCTCAAAGTTGTAGAGCACACAACTTGGAATTCATTCAGATGCCTATACGGGTCCTCACTTGCAAGACCATTAAACCTTGGCAATAAGTGTATTAAACCAGGTTTCAATTCAAAAGGTACAGTAACAACATGATATTTAATACATAAATTATTATAATTCATATCAGGAGCAGCAAGTTCTCTGAGAGTTCTTTGATCAGCCATGTTATCAAAAGGGAAAAAGTTAACAAAGAATTAGAAATCAAAAAACTAATTCAGCAATGCAGTAAATAATTTCAAAAATACCACTAATTTCCCTAATTAGAAAAAGAATGGAAAAATAGAAAATCGAATAAAATAAAATCTAAAAATTATGAAAATATAACTATAAATCAAATAAAATAGAAAAATAACGAATTTGCGATTTTCAGGGTCAAAGTCTTTTAGAATTCTATTCTAAATGAGTATTGTTCAACGATTTTTTTTTCCTGATTTTCTGAAAAAAATTCAGAGCAAATCGAAACAATAGCTTCCAAACTCACCTGGTAGGGTGAAACGCTTACCACTGCACTACAACCCTGAAAATTAACACATAGTAACAAAAAACAAAAAACAAAAAAACAAAAAAATCTAAAATTAAAATTCTAAAAATTTGGCTAAAATTAACAAGAATCCCCGACAACGGCGCCGATTTGATCCGCTGTCGCACACGAATGAAAAACGAGTATTTTTTAAAACAGTAGTAACAGTAATGACAACTCGAGTATCATTCTCACAAGGATTCTTGTATTATTTCAACCAACTAAAGAAAAGGTTTATGGGGGGGGGGGGTTCAAGTTTTTATTTAGAATTCGATTAAGAAAATAAATGGTAAAATAAGTGATTAAAACAGATTAATCTACCAGTTCGATTCCCAACTTATCATCGGTCATTACAATTCCAATTCCCTAAGCGGTTCCAATCCCTATTCGATTGCAATATTGACGAACAAGCGTCAACAATACTACACGACTTATATTCCTAATTACCAAATTAAGCAAACGGTTAAAGATGACGCAAATTAACGAAAAAGCTAAGTTAATCCACGATTAAGGTAAGGAACATCGATCAATCAAATTAAATCCAATTTATTTTATAAGAACAAATTAAGAAAACAAAAATTATAAAACGAATTGGAAAGGAATTGAATTATATCAGAAATTGTAATAAAACCTCAAAGGATTACGGAACTTGAAACTGGCATATTTCCCCTTGGGATTAGTTTGCCATGGAATACCTGAAAGCAAAAGAAATTTCGTCAAAACTAGGGTAAAAAACTACTGTAGCATGACAGCAAACCTTATAAATAGAATAAAGTTTGCGTTACACATTCAACTGGGTCAGAGACATAAACCAGGCCCAATAGAGATGACCTAAAACAACTAAATTATTACAGTCAGAACTTCAACGAATTATTCGAGACTCAAGCATTCAGAATCAGCTTCTTCGTGCAACATGAAAGTTGTAGATCTTTTTCTTAGCTTTCCAACTACTAGCAGAACGCCTCGATCCGATTCTTGTAGCTCCGGTTATGAATTTTTCATTAAAAGCTGCTAACGCTAAAAATAACAAACGAAAATCAAATAAGGCTAAAAATAAATTGAATTGTAAAAACATCATAAAATAGCAAAATACACAAACCAAACTATAAAAATTCTTAAGTCTAAACATAGAGAAGGTGCATCAAAATGGACTGATCAATATTCTAGATGAAAACAAAGTCAATGTGGCTGAATTAAAGCTAGGACCCCCATACACTTGTAAACTTTTAAAACCATCCAATGGGAAGAACCTTTTTGAAAGTAGAAAATGAAAAGTTTATTACTAGAACTTATACCTTCGATAATACAAAATGTGACGAAATCTTTGATATGTTAGTTAAGGATGGCCAAATACTAGTGTCTCCTAGTTTAAAAACCCCTCATCTAGAATAGAGGAAGAAAAGAGGTTTTTGCAAATATCATAACTTCTTGGGTCATAAGAGTTCTCAATGTTTTCTTTTCAAGGACTTGGTTCAGAAAGCTTTGAGCAAAGGAAGACTCCAATTTGGCGAGAAGCCAAAATCAACAATGAAAGTGGATGTCGACCCCATGCAAATGGAGGAAGCACACCATGCTGAGCCTCTTAAAATCCTGATGGTGGACGCTACTGATGGATCCAACATGGACGTTAAGAATGAAGACCGGATCCTTGCTGTTGATGACTCTGATTTCCAAGAAGTTTAACCCCAGGCTGAAGAGGGTTTTATCGACTTCCTGGAGCATTGCAAGATGAACGACTCCAAAATTATATTGTTACCATACTGCATCACGATATTCAATGAAGAGGCTATGAAGAAGGTGGAAAGATCCCAAAGGACCAATCCTAGTTGTGGACATGGTGGAGGTCGTGTGACAAGGTTCACTCCTAACAGTGGGGGCAGGTCCTGTCGAAATAAGGACTACAGTAGGCAGTCCTAGCAGCCTCAGCAAAAGACCTTCAAGCAACTTAAAGGTGCACCAAAAGATAAATGGATGAAACCTACTAACCACAAGGGGGAAAGTAACCCAAAGTGGAAAGATGTTGACCCAAAACTTGGGATGCTGTTGAATGCTAAACATGTCTTATTTTGATCAATATTTCTTAGCATTTTCCAACTCATTTGTTATGTTTCAATGGATTTATTCCATGTTTCCATATTATTCTTCAATTATGTTGCAAATACCTTTGGTTGCTTTGATATGTGTTTTTGTGTGCAGGATTTAGGCATAAACTATCAAAGATTAAGGCACAAGTGAATTGACAAGGAAGCCAAAGAAAAGAAGAAAAATCAGCATGTTCATTGTGCGAACACTAGCAAGGTGAAGCGAATGTTCGTTGTGTGAGCTCCTAGAGAAGCCTCAGAGAACCATCTAAGATTAGAGGCAGTAGGAAAAGGATCCTAAGTTCGTTGTGCAAACTTGTAGTGAAGATGTTCACTGTGTGAAGAAATGTTCACACTGCGAACTTATATATTTTCTCAGGGGATGTTTAACTATTCAGAGGCACTTTATGTGCCATAAAAAGGTCTTCACAGTATGAAGAATGAGTTTTCACATCGAACTTGACGGTTTTTAGTTGTACTATTTAAGTACTTTTTTCACTTTTTGGGGATAAGAACCCAACATAACCCCAAATTCCACATAGAAACTCTATTTTCTGCATTTCTCCATCAAAGAGTGATATTTTGCAAATAAAAGATGGATTCGCATCCAAGATCAATTCTTCGACGTGGATTATTATTCATCTTCTACCATTACTTGTAAAGCAAGCTACCTTGGTTATGGGTAGATAATTTCCTTTGTATCAAAGGTAAAGGTAGCCTACCTTAGCTTTATGCATTTCTTTTGATTGACCTTGTATGTGAATAAGTGATGATTAATATATGATGAATATTTTTGTTCTTAATGATCCATTCTTGTTTTGTAAAACTCTAGACATAGATTTTATGGAACTTGACCAAAAATATTTATCTATCAATTCATAGATTGGAGAGATCGGTCTGTGGTTGATATTTTCTTTGTGTTGAACGTAAAGCTGCCTATATTGGTTGTTATATAGAGAGATCGTGTAGCAATGATTACGATATTGGGAGAATACATTATGATATTAATTGAATCTGACTTTACATGCAAGATTAAGAGAATATGTGTTAGTTAGGGTACATGAAAACTACTTTTGATATACTTTATTAATCAAACATATAAAATTTAATATTTGATACTAAATCGTGACAATTTATGAAACAAACTTTAAAAAACCTTTTTCTTAAAACAGTAAACTAATGAACGACAAGCATCCCATATCAAAGAAATCCTTGTGGAGACGATAATAAAAAAACCCCTTATTTTATTTCTAACAGATGCCAAAGGACATGACCAAGAAGGAAGCAAATAAAAGAACTCATGTGCCTCCAACCTATAAGGGAAAGAATTCCATGACCCGCACTCAATGGAGGTGCTTTCAAAGAAGGAAGAAAGATGAAAGGGTGGCTCAAGTTAACGGGCATGGCGCGCCAACAGAAAAGCATGAGGTGAATGTGGAGAAGCCAAACCAGAAGCCCTATTCTAAGAAGATTAACTAAGGTGTAAAACCACAGTTGGTCCCAAAAGTGGTGCACAAATCCCCTGTCAAAGGAGGACTGAGGGTGAGGGAAAAGACTCCTAAGTATTCTTCTCAATCAGAGGACGAGGCTATAAATTACACCCCTAAACCAAACAAGGAGGACCCTCATCATGATGATCCTAAGTACTCTCTTGAGACTAAAGATGCCTATGTACCCTTTCACGAGCCTCGACCAAGGAAAAAAGAGCCTGAGTATACCCCTGGTTCGGAAGATGAAATGGTTGAAGACAATTTCAGTGAACAGTTGGAAGGAGACCTCTAGATTAACTATAATATTGTATCAGTGCTACCACTCAAGTACGACCGAGTGTCGGATGTCTCAGAGGTCGAGGAGGACTTTTCCCCAGATGAGGCTATCAATCAGAAGCCTCTTTGCTACTAGGTTATGAACAACAGAGTAGTCAAAAAGCAACATGCAGTGTTTGAAAGGCCAGACCCTAGTATGATGTACCATTTGAAACCGCTCATTATCAGGGAAAAGATGGATGCTAAAGTTGTCAATAAGGTGTTCGTAGATGGTGGCGCAACAATTAACCTAATTCCACACTCCGTTTTTAAGAAGCTAGGGAAGGGTGATGAAGATTTGAGACCTGATAACATGGTATTATCTAACTACAAAGGTAAAACCAGCAACATCTTAGGGGTAATCCAAGTCGATCTGTCTGTAGGATCGACCTCTAGGCCAACCTTGTTCATGGTTATTAGAACCAATGCAAATTACAATTTACTCTTGGGCCGTGGATACATGGCACTGGGGTTGTGACATCGACCCTCCACCAAAGGGTCGCCATCTGGAGAGAAGATGGTATTATGGAAAATATTGAGGTTGACCAGAGTTACTACAAGGATGATATAGGAAAGGTTAGTAAGAAGGACTTCGATGGGAACCTAGCAAAAATTCCACCATGCTATGCTGCAGAGGAGGTTTATACCTCTGAAGGAGATTTGACCTATGCTATAAATTTGCACCCTAAATATGGGTTTATTTGGTATAAAGAGCAAGTATGTGTTACCTGTCGAGGAGGGAAGTCCACCCCCACTGGGTGGACACTAGTAGATGAAGATGTCTGTTGAGTAACAAGCGTTGGCTCGGATCTCGGCCTATACGACTGAGAACAGAATAAACTTTGGCCCTAGATGCTGAGTTTTCTCAAAGCATGGCTTGCAAATCCATTGTCGACATTCCTGAAAACTATGGAGAAGACCCTATGGGCCAAACAACAACTTCAGAGAGCCTGAACACTCAACTGCATCTATGATAGCGAGCCTTTGAGGTTTGAAAAAGACCCATTAGAAACCAGTATTAAAATGCAAACCCAATATCCTCTGGAGGAAATAAATCCGGGTTAAGCAGCAGAAAAACGACCAACATACATCAGCGCGAAGATTGATCCAAAGTTGAAGCAAAAATTGGTCGAGTTATTGAAAAAATATAAAGATTGCTTTGCATGGGATTACAGCGAAATGTCAGGCCTGAGTCGAAGTATGGTGGAACTGAAGCTGCCAATAAAGCTTAGGAGAAAGCCAGTGAAGCAGTTTCTAAGGAGGTTTGCACCAAAGCTGATGTCAAAGATCAAGCAAGAAATCGAGAGGCTACTTAAGAGCAAGTTCGTAAGAATAGCCAGGTATGTTAACTTGTTAGAAAACATAGTCCTAATAATTAAGAAAAATGGTACCCTTAGGGTTTGCATAGATTTTAGAGATTTGAATAGTGTGACACCTAAGGATGAATATCCCATGCCCGTGGAAGAGATGATGGTCGACTCAGCCACAGGTCATGAGTACTTAAGTATGTTAGGTGGGTACTCCAGATATAATCAAATATTTATAATTGAAGAGTATGTACCCAAAATGAAATTTCGATGCCCAGGTGCGTTAGGAACCTACAAATGGATAATAATGCCATTTGGTTTAAAAAATGCTGGCGCGACTTACCAGCGTGCCATGAACTTAATGTTCCATGATTTTATTGAGACCTTTATGCAAGTCTATATAGACGATATTGTTATAAAATCTTCCTCAGATGATGGTCACTTAGACCATCTTCAACAATCCTTTCAAAGGATGAGGAAACATGGTTTGAAAATGAATCCTTTGAAATATGCATTCTGTGTTGGTGCAGGGGACTTCTTGGGGTTTATAGTACACCAAAAAGGCATAGAGATCAACCAAAACAAGGTGAAAGCAATTGTCGATCTCAAGCTTCCTTCGACAAAGAAGTAGCTCCAGTCTTTGTTGGGAAAAGTCAACTTCTTGAGGAGATTTATATCAATCCTAAGTGGTGAAGTATTATCAATTTTTCTGATTCTTCGACTTAAGAAGGATAGTGATTTCTTTTGGGGAGTTGAACAACAGGAGGCCTTTGACGCCATAAAGCAGTATCTAATGAAGCCTCCAATATTGTTACCTCCAAGTAAAAATAGGAGCATGAAACTGTATATAACTGCAATGGATTTGAGAATAGGCAACATGTTAGTACAAGAGGATGATAATGGCGTCAAAAGAGCCATATATTACCTCATTTAAATCCTTACAGATGCAGAAACTAGGTATAACTTGATTGAAAAGTTATGTTTATGCTTGTATTTCTCTTGTACAAAGTTAAAACATTATATAAAGCCAATTGAAGTTTATGTTTATTTTCATTTTGATGTTATTAAGCATATGCTTTCAAAACCTATTTTCCATAGTCGAATAGGAAAATGGGCTTTAGCACTCTCAAAATATTCATTGACTTATCACCCTTTGAAATCAGTAAAAGGTCGGGTTATTATAGACTTTGTGTCAGGACGGGACAATGGAAGCTATATTTCAATGGATCCAGACATAAACACGGTTGTAGAGTAGGAGTCTTCATACTGTCACCATAAAGTATTCCCACTAAGTTCAGATACAAGATTATGGGGGCATGCTCCAACAATGAGGTCGAATACGAGGCTTTAATAACAAGCCTCTAGATTCTACTAAACTTGGGGGCAAGGGAAGTAGAAATAAAAGGAGATTCACAACTGGTAGTTCGGCAGTTAAAAAAGGAGTACAAGTGCATAAAAGAAAATTTGATGTTGTATTTCATACAAGAAAACCGACTATTGAGACATTTCAAATATGTCTTGATCGACCATATTCCTTGTTTGGAGAATCAAGAGGCTAACGACTTGGCTCAGATAGTTTCAGGATATAAGATCTCTAAAGAAAGGTTGAAGTTAAGGAAAAATTAATCCCAGAGAATGAAGCCCATGATGCCTCATTAATGTCTAAACTTCAGGGGGTATAAGGGTACAATGGGTTACAAAGTGTGACGATTTGGAAGTCAATGAAACATTAAAATTTGAAGTTTAAGCCAGCGACTAGATGTCAGAAAGGGAATAGTGAAAACCCATAGTAGATTATCTATAGAATACAATAGGGTGAACAAATAGAAAGATTAAGTACAATGCCCTAAGTTATGTTGTAATGGGAAATAGATTGTTGAAAAAGACTCTTGAAGGACTCCTTTTGAAATGCATGGGCGAAAGCGAAGCCTATTTGGAAATTTCTGAAGCTCACGGAGGGTCATACATTAAGTTTTCCACAAAATGAAATGGTTGCTATGCTGACTAGGAGTATATTGGCCGTCTATGCTGAAGGATTGTATAGACTTCGCCAAGGGTTGTCAAAAATGTCAAAAGCATTAAGATATTCAACATGTGCCTACAAGTGAGTTGCACTTAATAATAAAGTCATGGCCATTTAGAGGTTGGGCTTTAGATATCATTGGTGAGATTAAACCTTCTTCGTCAAGGGGACATAGGTATATCTTAGTGGGAATAAATTATTTCCCTAATGGATAGAGGTCGTTCCTTTACCTAATGTCGAACGTGAAGAAGTGATAAGTTTAATCCAAAACCATATTATATATAAGTTTGGAATCTCTAAAACCATAACAACTAACCAAGGCTCAGTGTTTACTGGGCATAAAATGATGAATTTCCTACGACAGTGGGGTTTAAGCTTTTAATGTCAACACCATACTACTCCCAAGCCAATGGTCACATCGAAGCGGCCAAGAAATTTTGATTGGGTTAATTAAAAAGCATGTAGGGAAAAAGCCAAAAAAATTGGCATAAGACTTTGAACAGAGTCTTGTGGGTATGTCGAAATTCTCCAAAAGAGTCGACTAACTCAATAACGTTTTGATTATGTATGGACACGACGTGGTTTTGCCTTTGAAAATTCACCTAAAGTTAGTCAGGATTCAGAGGCAATCTGAGATCCCAACAGAGTTTTATTGGGGAATGGTGTTTAATGAGTTGACTCATTTGGATGAAGAGAGGTTAACTACTCTTGACGTTCTGATACAACAAAAAGAAAGGGTCGCTAAGGCCTATAATAAAACAAGTGAAGCCTAAAGCCTTTGGTGAAGGAGACTTAGTTTGGAAATTCATATTTCCTATGGACTGAAATTACATAATTCTAGGCAAATGCGTTAGAACAAGATTTGATTCTGCATATGCATCTCTAAGTTTTGATGATAACAAGTCAGTATTTGTGTGAGAATAATTTTGGTACCCTAACGGTTTGTTATTGTGTATTTTTAGCAAACAACTTTGATTCTTACTCTTGAACATGGAACGTTACAAGTTTCTGAATATATTAATCTAAATTGCTTCTGTTCAAACTTACGGATGAGAAGCTTCTAAGGAAACTGTATGTTGTTGCTGCAACGTTCTCTTGGCTCTTGCTTTTGACGTTTGACTCTGATCAACTCAAGTTTTCGAAGATTAGAAGATGAAGGTTCTAAAACTCTGAAGAATCTCAAGTCAGATATTGATGTGATCAAACTTCTGATTGATGATTAAAGTTTCTGAACTTAAGCTTCCGAAGATTAAAAGCTGAAGGTTCTAAAACTCTGAAGAATCTCAAGTCAGATATTGATGTGATCAAACTTTTGATTGATGATTGAAGTTTCTAAACTCAAGCTTCCAAAGATTAAAAGTTGAAGGTTCTAAAGCTCTGAAGAATCTCAAATCAGATATTGATATGATCAAGCTTCTGATTGATGATTGTAGTTTCTGAACTCAAGCAAAATTAACTCTTCTATCTCATGCTTCAAGAACGTTTTATCCAAAAGCCACTGAAGAATAGAAGATAAGAGCGCGTTTATACATGGGAAAAATAGTACATGGTACAAACCGATATTCCTTCCACTAAGCAGATTTCTTGGAGTAAGGAAATTGAGTTAGTACGACTCTTGTCCTCTCCGTATTAAACCGTTACTCAAGTTTCCATCTCATTCATGAAGAATACTAGATCTGCCCTCCAACGGTTCTTATTTTTATTGGCTATATAAAGACTCGAAGACTTGAAGGAAAAAAAAGAAGACACATGCAAGACTGTCTCATAACTTGTGCTAAAATTTTCTTTAAGTGTGTTGTGTTTTTAACTTGTTTAAACCTGCTTATATATAAGAAATCTTTGTAAACACAACCTTATAATTAAATAGTTGTTTGTAATTCCTTAAGAAACCAGTTTGGTCAGAATCCTTGAGAAGACATAGATTGTGTGTCTTTGTGGTTTGTTAGTCACCAACGGTTGCTAGTGCAGTTGTAATCAGTTGATTATAGTGGATTAAGTCCTTGGGTATAAGGAGAAATCACCTTGGCGGGTGGATTGGATTAACTTTGAGATTTTTAAGTGAACTAGTATAAAAATCATAGTGTATATCTCTTTGTTGTTGAATAGCTGTGGTTTTTATTGAGTGAGTAAAAAGCTTTTGTTTTTGAAAACCCCAATTCAAACCCCCTTTTCTTATGTTTTTCTCACCTTCAATTGGCATTAGAGCCCCGATTCTAATTGTGATAAAATTTTATCAAACACTTAACCGTGTTCAGTACCGATCCTATGTGTGTGAGAAACAATGGCTACTGCCGCTATTCTAGTAGAGAAAGATCACTACAGTGCCAAACCACCAGTCTTTGATGGTGACAAGTTTGACTATTGGAAAGATAGAATCAAAATTTTCTTTCTTGACTATGATGTAGATCTTTGGGATCTTGTTATTGATTGCTAGAATCATCATGTTAATGCTGCAGGAGAAAAAATGTCAAGAAGTGCTATGACTGATCAACAAAAGAAAGATTATAAGAATCATCACAAGGCATGAACTATACTGCTAAATGCTATCTCTTATACTTAGTATGAGAAGATAACAAACAGAGATACTGCCAAGTCCATCTTTTATTCTCTAAGAATGACTCATGAAGGAAACACTTAAGTTAAGGAGACAGAGGCCATTGCTTTAATCCAGAAATATGAGGCATTCAGAATGGAGGATGATGAAACAATTGAAACTATGTTTTCATGGTTTCAAATGCTAGTTGCGGGACTCAAGGTTCTAAACAAAGGATACTCAACTGCTGACTGTAATGGGGAAATTCGTGAGAGTAAGCAATTGATTAACTTAACTAAAAAATGCAAGAGTCGCCACCGCACTTTTATTTTATCCAAAAAAGGAAAGAAAAAAGAGCGAACAAAACATAAGAGTTCTAAAACAAGAACAAAAACATAGATCTGGGTAAGGGGGTTGGTTACGCAATGGGAAGGTGTTAGCATCCAAAACGTCTATAGTACTCTATATGAGCCCTTTGAAATATCTACACTTTTTGGTTTGAAAAAGGTTTGCTTGAAAAGAGATTTGGGAGATGAGAAGAGAATTATTTTAAATATTTTTGTGTTTGGAGAGACTTATCACCTCATACCTACGTACCCACAAAATGCAATATAGGATCAAAACCCCGTAGTTCATGATACAAATAACAAAAATTTGTTGGTTTTGATTGATTTTAAATGTAAAGGCAAGTCATCATTTTAAGGAAAAAACTACGACTAGTCGCCCACAAGTATAAGACAACATTTGCATCACCTAAAGATAGAGGATTTGACTTGGATTGAAATTAACAGGTCTATCACTCAACAGCTAAGTGGAAAATGTCAACATCTTAATACTATGAGGAATAGGAGAATCATATCTCAACTATGGAAATGACTCATGTCTAAACTTTATGAAAAGTTTTAAAATGAAAAGTGTGCAAAGGCACAAAAAGTTTGAATGAGGTTGATCTTTTTGAAATTGGTCCAAAGCACCTAAAATAAATTGAACAATTCATTTTAAAGATAGATTTGAATTAGTGAATGTTTATCCAACTTCATCTACACCCTATGTCCAATGAATTTAAAGAGGAAAAGGACCTTTAAAAGTGCATTCCAAGGCAAAAATCAATAGGAAATGGAAGAAAAAGAAGAAAGAACCAAAACAGTCCCAAAACAAAGCCAACATGCAAAATTAACACTGGGTAATCGATTACCCTAAGTTGGTAATCAATTACCACTGCTAAAATAGTAGCAAAATAGTCTAAAAATGTGCAGAAACTTGATCAATCATTTCTTCAAACACCTCATGATCAAGGATGGAATTGAGCACGAAAATTCAAGTAAAATAACAGCAATCAACACCAATAGAATAAAATTTGTAAGATCCAAAGATCAAGCAACAAGAATCAACAATAGATCACATTGTGGAAGATGTATCAAAAACAACAATGGTGGATCAAGAAATTACCACTCCAAATCTGGAAATTCTTCAAATCAGCTCCACAAACCACACATTAAAGCCTTGATCTACTAGAATTGATGATGAAAAAGTTAATGGATAAAGGTTTAGCTTAAAGATTAGTAAGTTATAATGGTGAACTTGCTAACTTTCAAAGGAAGAAAGAGCTTTGGTGAATTTGGTAATTGGAGAAAAATTTAGAGTCAAGAAAGAATTTGACAAGGTGAATTTGGCTATCAAAAGCTTATGAAATGAAAGAAATGAGACCTCTATTTATAGGGTTTAGGCTTGGAAAATTTGGTGGATTGGAATTTGGTTTGGAATCAAAATTAGACTTGTAATTTGAGTTTGGAGGGAAATTAATGATCAAGTGGTGATTAGTGAAGGTGTATGGTGGGAATTAATTATGATGAGGTAGGGGAATTAAAATGAAGTGATCTAGAATATTCTCATGTTGCAATATTCGAATTTGGTGCCAAAAATGCTGCAAAATTTGAATTTCCCCAATTTTCACAAAATTCGCACAAGGTAATCGATTACCCAATACTGGTAATCGATTACCACAGGCAAAAATGGTAAAAAAAAAAAATCCTTTTTTGATGTGTTGTCTTGGCTCTGGCTCGATTCTTTTTCTTCTCAAAGAAGGCATGGAAATAAACACATGAACCTTGAAGTCTCTTGAATAAAAATCAATCAAATCTTGGGAAACTCTTCATCATATGATTTTGAAATGGTTGCAGATCAACTTTGACTTTGTTCAGATAAAATTCATTTGGGCTAAGGGACTGATATTTGATATTTTTGCTCCAAAATCTTCCTGAAGAAGTTAGTAAAGGAAAAACAAACATTTTTTTGGGTTTTAATCAATGGTTAGTAAACATAAACACAAACAAATATCAAACAAAAAAGACAACAAAGGTGTTCGGTGATCTCTCAAGAAAAAACCTGCAAAGGAAGGCAAGAGAACCAAAGCTTGCGATCTTGTTTGTAGCATGAGATGCAAATAACATGTGGGATCTTAGGGATAAAAATTAAGGTATTACACTGACCATGTCAAAAAGGTCATCAAAAGCCTTCCTAAGAAGTGGAGACCTATGATAACTGCCTTGAAACTATCTAAAGATCTGAACAATATCAGTCTTGAAGAACTTGTTAGTTCTTTGAGAAGTCATGAGATAGAGCTTGAGGGAGATGAACCTCAAAGGAAAGGAAAGTCAGTTACTTTGAAATCCAACTCTGAAAATTCAAGGGCTTATCAAGCTAAGGAAATCTCATAAGATTCAGATGAAGATTCAGAAGATGATGATGAACTTTCATTAATTTTCTGAAGGGTCAACAAACTCTGGAAGATTAGACAATATGGTCAAGGAAAGTTCAAAGGAGCTAGAAGGATTGTTGGTCGTTCTGACTCAACGTCAGCACAAAGGAAGTTAAGTTCAGGAAAAAAAGTTATTTGCTATGAATGCAAAGATCCAGGTCATTACAAAAATGAATGTCCAAAGCTCAAGAAAGACAAAAAGCACAAAAAGAATTTTGTCAAAGGCAAGAAAGGACTCATGGCTACCTGGGACGACTCTGATTCAGAAGAACAAGCTAATGTTGCACTGTTGGCAACAACCTCTGATACTGGAGTCTCTGGGGAATTCGAAGACAACGTATTATCAGGCTCAAAAACAGAATCTGATCATGATTCTGAAGAGTGGGTATCTAAGCAAAAGATAATCCATGTTGCAAACATCCTTAACAACTCAATTGAGACACCAATCATGGTACCTGGATAGTGGTTGCTTGCGACACATGACAGAAATGAGGCATATGTTCTAAAGTTTGGAACTTAAGTCCAGAGGCTTCATTTGTTTCAAAGGGAACCAGAAAGGAAAAATCATTGGCTCTGGAACTATCGGTAATGGTAAACTTCCCTCTATTACTAATTTTCTTCTGGTCTATGGTTTGATGCATAACTTATTGTCTATCAGTCAGCTTAGCGACAATGGTTATGATATCATCTTTAATCAAAAGTTCTGTAAGGTTGTCAGTTAAAAAGATGGCTTAATCCTTTTTACCGAAAAGAGGAAAAACAAAATTTACAAGATTAGACTTTCTGATCTCTGTGAACAGAATGTCAAATGCTTAGTGTCTGTTAACGAAGAGAAATGGGTATCGCATAGACGTTTGGACCATGTTAGCATGAAAAGGATTTCTTAGCTAAATAAGCTTGAACTAGTCAGAGGCTTACCAAACCTAAAGTTTTCTTCAGATGCTCTTTGTGAAGCATGTCAGAAAGGCAAGTTCTCTAAAACTTCCTTTAAAGAAAAAAAATGTTGTTTCCACCTCTAAACTGTTAGAACTTCTACACATTGATTTGTTTGGGCTAGTGAAAACTGTTTCAATCAGTGGAAAGAAGTATGGATTAGTTATAGTTGATGACTATAGTCGTTGGACATGGGTAAAGTTCTTGAAATAGAAGGATGAGTCGCATTCTGTGTTCTCTACCTTTTTCTCTCAAGTGAAAACATAGAAGAATTGCAAAATAGTCAAAGTTAGAAGTGATCATGGCAGAGAATTTGAGAACAGATACTTTGAGAATCTATTTGATTCTTATGGCATTTCCCACGATTTCTCCTGTCCTAGAGCTCCACAACAAAATAGAGTTGTAGAAAGGAAGAATAAGACTTTACAAGAAATGACTCGTACCATGATCTAAGAAAGTGATATGGCTAAGCATTTCAGGGCAGAGGTAGTAAACATAACATGTTACATTCAGAACAAGGTTTCTATTAGACCCATTTTGGGTAAGACTCCTTATGAAATGTGGAAGAACAAAAAGCCCAACATATCTTACTTGTATCCCTTTGACTGTACATGTTTTATGTTAAACACTAAGGAAAATCTTAGCAAGTTTGATTCTAAGGCTCAAAAGTGTTTCTTGTTAGGATATTCTGAATGCTTAAAAGGCTATAGAATTTATAACATAGAAACACAAATTGTTGAAGAATCAATTCATGTTAGATTCAATGATAAGCTTGACCCTAAAAAGTCAAAGCTAGTTGAGAAACTTGCAGATTTAGACATCATCTTCTCAGAACCTAAAGATAAAGAATCTGAAGATAAAGATACAGCTGCTGAAACTAAAGACTTAGAAACAACTCAATCAGAAACTGTTGTTGGACCATCTCATTTGAAGAAAAGCAGACCAAGAACCTCTCATTCTAAATAATTGATTCTAGGAGATAAAGACGCGTCGGTCAGAACCAGATCATCATTTAAACCTTCTGAATAAACTCTTCTTGGCTTGGTCTCTCTCATTGAACCAACCTCTATAGAAGAATCTCTTTAAGACAACGCCTGGATTCTGGCTATGGAAGAAGAACTAAATCAATTCACCAGAAATTATGTTTGGGATTTTGTTAATAAACCAAAAGGTGTCCACGTCGTTGGAACCAGATGCGTATTCAGAATTAAGCTTAATGAAAAAGGTGAGGTCGTAAGAAAAAAAGGATGACTGGTAGCACAAGGTTATAGTCAGCAAGAAGGAATAGACTATACATAAACCTTTGCACCAATTGCCAAGTTAGAATATATTCTTCTCTTAGTTTCTTTTGTTGTAAATCATAACATTACTTTATATCAGATGGATGTAAAGAGTGCATTCTTAAACGAGTATATTTCTGAAAAAGTGTATGTGCACCAACCTCCTGGTTTTGAAAGTTCTGAAAAACCATATTTCGATTTTAAACATAAAAAATTGTTATACGGTCGGGAAAAAGCTTCTAGAGCTATGTATGAAAGGCTAAGTAACTATCTTTTGGAAAATAAATTTACCAAAGGAAAAATGAATACAACACTCTTTTGAAAAACCTATAAAAATGACATTCTGGTTGTACAAATTTACATTGATGATATTATATTTGGTTCTGCTAATATTTCCTTGTGCAAGGAATTTTCTAAGTTAATGCAGGATGAATTTGAAATGAGCTTGATGGGAGAACTGAAGTTCTTTCTGGGTATTCAAATTGATCAACAAACTGAAGGAACATATATCCATAAAAGCAAATACACCAAGGAACTTCTGAAGAAATTCAACATGTCAGAATGCAAGCTAGCAAAAACTCCAATGCATCCTACGTGTATTTTGGAGAAAGAAGAGGTAAGCGATAAGGTAGAATAAAAGTTATTCAGAGGTATGATTGGATCTCTCCTTTATCTGACTACTTCTTGACCAGACATCCTATTCAACGTGTGCCTATGTGCCCGTTTCCAATCAGATCCTAGAGAAACTCACTTAATAGCTGTTAAGAGAATCTTTAACTATCTGAAAGGTACTTCTAACCTTGGGCTATTCTATATAAAATCATCTGAGTACAAACTAGTAGGCTATTGTGATGCTGATTATGCTGGAGACAGAATAGAAAGAAAAAGTACTTCTGGAAGTTGTTAATTTCTAGGAGACAACCTGCTCTTATGGTCTAGCAAAAGACAGTCTATAAATGCTTTAACAACTGATTAAGCTGAATATATTGCAGCTTCCGGATGTAGCATACAAATTCTTTGGATGAAAAGTTAGTTAAAAGATTATCAGATTTCTGAGAGTAACATTCCTATCTTCTATGATAATACTTCTGCTATTTTTCTTTCCAAGAATCCTATTCTGCATTCTAGGGCTAAATATATTGAAATAAAACATCACTTTTTTACGTGACTATGTTAAGAATGACATTTTTCATTTAAAATTTGTGGATACATACCACCAGTGGGATGATATTTTTACAAAACCCCTTACTGAAGATAAATTCGTATTCATTTTGAAAACTTATTTATAAAACCGTGTCCAGAATGAGTTGATAAAATTTCAATGTGTTAAGTCACCAGAACTTCTGAAATAAGATTCTTATGAATTTATTTGTTTATTTTATTACATGTTTGGTTCTAAAACATGAGCTTTCTGAAGTAAGGAATTTTCATGAATTAGAATGTTTCTTTTCAGAAGAAAATCTTTTGATTTGTCTTCTGGATTGTGAACAGTTATAACATGAATTGTTGTCTTTTCATCTGAGAACATGGGAACGCTAGTGGTGACAACTGTCCCATTTAATGAACATGTGTAATCATGATTTGACGCATTGGGTTTTGTAACCTACTTGAGAATAGGTTAAATCTTTGTGTCTTCCCCTATTACCGTGCATTCATTAAGACATATGTGAGTTAAAGATTTCTTGAGACTAAGTGTTTCTACTCTAAATCTTTACTCCTTGTCATATTTTTTTGCCACTTTTAAGTATATATTTATTCGTATTTATTGACTGATGTTAAGACTTGAACAACGTATACCTAATCTGTGACCTTTTGGATATTCCTTTTATAAGAGACAACTTCACTCATTTCCTATTCTTTGATAACTAAGTCTCTTACTCTACCTGTGTCCTACGTCACTTATTTGGGAAATGATGAATTTTCATATCAGTTCATCTAAATTTTATTGCTATATATATATATATATATATATATATATATATATATATATATATATATATATATATATATATATATATATATATATATATATATATATATATATATATATATATATATATATATATATATATATATATATATATATATATATATATATATATATATATATATATATATATATATATATATATATATATATATATATATATCAACTCCTCCTCAGTCTCTCAAATTTCTCTTATCCTGTTTTTGTCACTGTGTCTATCAAAACCTTTTATGGAAATGAAGAAGTCATGGAAGTAATATCTGAGAAAAGGCCTAACCTTCTCAGACTCAGAGATTCCGGTTTGAACATATCTACCACCATGCAGATTCAAGGATGGTCTGGTTACTACACAATCTTTCATGGACCCATCTCTCATATCCTTGTGAAGGAATTTTGGACATATGCAAGGATTGGAGAAGACGACAACTCTATCTGGTCTTCTGTTTATGGAGTTTCGTTTATCATAAAACCTACCTCCATTGTTGAAGCTATCAACTATGTCCAATCTGGAGTCACCGTTGAAGATTTTCGTCTGACCTACTCCTTTGTTGAAGAACTCATTGCCATTCATGATGTTTCTCTTCATAGATATGAACCTTACAATCCTGAAAGGCTCCTTCCCACCGCTAAAATGTGGTTTTAACTCCTGCTAACCAACTTTCAACCCTGAGGAGTGGCCAAAGATGCTCTGTCTCATGATGAAAAACTCTTTATCTACTTCCTGATGTACAACATTCGGGTAAACCTGCCTCAAACTATATTCAATCATCTGAAATAGTCTTTTGAAATCTCTAGAAATCCGGATAAGTCCTTCATTCCTTATGGAAGAATTTTGTCTGAGCTATTCTTCAAGGCTAAAATCATTGGATTAGCCAAAAGACTTGGATCAAAAAATGTTTCGGTTGAAGAAATATGTGAAAGAGTTGATAAGGTGTAGGATTTTTGATGATTGGTGGGCTGCTGTTCTTGTTGGTGTATCAGAGTCTGTTCTCTCATTTCATGTGTTTGGTTAAACGTTTTATTTGTCTGTCTATCTGTCGTTTGTTTGGTTATTTTAGTGGTTATCTTGTTTTGCTCCTTGCAAATGTACTTTTGCGCCTCTGGCATTATTTCCGTTAATAAATGAATATTATCCTTTTGTATCATCTGTTGCATTTTATTGCATTTCTTTTTTATTGCTGACAAAAAGGGGGAGAAAGTATTGATTTTGATATACCTAATTTCTCTTGAATCAAACCTAAACATTCCAAATATTTGCACTAACCCTTGTTTAAAAGGATATTATGTTAGTTATTTTGCTTTCAGGAAAAATTTATGTTATACCAGAAATACCTGAAAAATCAAAACATAATATATGAAGCCCAAACTCTGAAGATATGCTAGCTTCTAAAAAGTTCTAAATCATCATGAGTGAGAAAATACTTCAAGGATAAATAAAGTTTATTCAACTGATCAGAAGTAAAACCCATAAGAAGTTGATATGCGCTAATTTCAAGAAACTTCTGACATATAAACCAGTTCTTTTGAACAGAAGGTTCATCTACTCCTACAAAAGGTTAATCAGGGAAGTGTTTTTTTCATTCTAATTAAGCTTCTGATGTAATCAAGCTTCTGATTGATAATTGAAGTTTCTGAACTCAAGGTTCCAAATATTAAATGCTGAAGGTTCTAAAGCTCAAAAGAATCTCAAATCAGATATTGATATGATCAAGCTTTTAATTGATGATTGTAGTTTCTGAACTCAAGCAAAATCAACTCTTCTATCTCATGCTTCAAACAATATTTTATCCAAAAGCCACTGAAGAATAGAAGATAAGAAGGATTTTATACGTGGGAAAAATAGTACATGGTACAAACCTATATTCCTTCCACTAAGAGGATTTTTATGGAGTAAGGAACTTGAGGTAGTACAATTCTTGTGCCCTCCTAATTAAATTGTTACTCAAGTCACCAGCTCATTCATGAAGAATATCAGATCTGCCCTCTAAAGGATATTTTTTAATTGGCTACATAAAGACTTGAAGACTTGAAGAAAAAAAAGAAGACACATGCAAGATTGTTATCATAACTTGTGCTAAATTTTTTTTAAGTGTATTGTGCTTTTAACTTGCTTATAACTGCTTATATATAAGCATTTTTTTTAAACACAACCTTGTAATCAAGTAGTTGTTTGTAATTCCTTAAGGGACCAGTTAGGTTAGAATCCTTGAGAAGACATAGATTGTATGCCTTTGTGGTTTGTTACTCACCATTAATTGCTATTTTAGTTGCAATCAATTGACTATAGTGAATTAAGTCCTTGGGTATAAGGCAAAATCACCTTGGTGAGTGGGCTTAATTAACTTTGAGATTTTCAAGTGAAATAGTATAAAAATCGAAGCGTATTTCTCTTTGTTGCTGAATAGCTGCGGTTTTTATTGAGTGAGTAAAAAGCTTTTGTTTTTTAAAATCCTAATTCAACCCCCCCCCCCCCCCCCCTTTCTTGTGTTTTTATCACCTTTAAAATGGTCCCCAATTTGAGAAGGGACTTTCAAAATATTACAAACATTTTCAAATAACGCGTATGAAATTGAAGAATTGACCTTGGAGGGTCGAATCCTGCAAATAAATGGAAAATAATTGAAGCCATATCAACCTACTTTGTAGGAAATTCATGTAAACATAGAAAAATAAACAAAGTTTAGAAATAAAGAGGCCCCCAAGAAAGATGGCCTTTAGCATTAATTAAAGGTGTTCTTGGAAAGGCATTATAAAAAATTACATCAAAGGGGAAACATCACCACAGGAGGCAAAAGATAAATAACAAAAAATAAAATTGTTATCCTAAAAGGGGAGCTGAGGTCTGAGTCACTCGTATTGGGCTTTAGCCGAGAAGATTTGACGTTTGATTTGGGAGATGGTTGAGTAATAAATTGAAAGCACACTATCAAGAACAAAAAGAGTATCCAGATATTGGAATGTTTTCTTGGTTTCCTCATCTAGTTGCGTTTGACTAGTCTTTCTCAGATCAGTCTTTTCAGCCTCAACATTTTGGATCTTCTGTTGCAGCTCCTTAATTTACTTTCTCCACCCAACAATCTTTTCATCCAAAGTTGTGACGATACTGTCCTCCAAACGAAGACTTCCTTCAAGAGCCTTAGCATGTTGATCAGATTCGTTCACTAGAGTCCATGCTTGGTTTCTCTCAGTCGCTTTAGGCGCCCTCTTTGTTTTAGCATCATGAAGACGTTGTTAGTCAGTGTGTTCTTGGTCGAAGAGAGGACTAAAAGTCACCAAGAAATAAACCACCTCAGTAGGAGCATTTGAAGTACAGTAGTAGTTGGGCTCAAAGTCGTTGGGGTTAAAGCGAGGTCTAATTTCACAATGAGGGGCGAGCCATTGCAGCCAATCGTCCTCAGAATATACAATGGTACTTAGGCAAAGCTCACTTTTCGTTTGTAAAAAGGATGGGGGATGGTTTTACAAATACCAAATTGGGTTGATAAGCAATGATCCTCACATGCTCTTTGACATATTCGAGGCGAACGAACAAAAGTCGAACTGTCAAGAAGGATGACCATATCCTTTTAGTTTCCCTCAAAGTTGTGTCAATGATCCTCACATGCTCTTTGACATATTGGTTAGGTAGGTTCTAAGTTGTGTCTCACTCAAAGCTGTTAAGCAAGAGTGTGTGTGTCCCTTGATCAAAGCTTTGAAGCAAGATCAAGGTGTGTATGAAGTGTTTCTTCATCTTTATTCTGTAACTGTAATTGGATATCACTGTGGTGTGATTGAGGGGGAGTGAGTGGGAATACTCAGGTCTAGAGTGTCTCTAGGTTGAAGTGTCACTGGGTAGGTCTTACGTGAGGAGTGCAAACTGGGATTGTTTGGCTCTAAATTAATTCTACTGATAGTGAATTTCCTCCCTGGCTTGGTAGCCCCCAGATGTAAGTGTTGTTAACACTGAACTAGGTGAACAATTGTTGTGTTATTTACTGCTTTTACTACAGTTTAATTAGTTAGTACAGTAGTCAATATCATAGTGGATGTTATAACTTTGGTAATAACATCCATCATGTGCTTGCCAGAATTTCAATTGGCATCAGAGCAGGCACCCTGCTTGTTAATTTCTGGGTGAGATCTAGGGAAGATAAATTCTGGTACTATGGATAAAGACATAGGATTCACAAATAGACCTCCAATTCTGGATGGCTCTAATTATGACTATTGGAAACCTAGGATGATTGCCTTCTTAAAGTCTTTAGACAACAAGACATGGAGAGCTGCAAACTCTGGCTGGGAACATCCTGTGAAGACTGACAAGGATGGAGTATCCGTGTTAATCACTGAAGAGGAATGGAACAAAGAGCAAGAGGCCTTAGCTCTTGGGAACTCTAAAGCATTGAATGCACTATTAAATGGAATAGACAAAAACATCTTCAGACTGGTACACCATTGTGAACTGGCTAAGGAGGTCTGAGACACTCTCAGAACAACTCATGAGGGAACCTCAAAAGTGAAGATGTCTAGACTTCAAATGCTGACCACAAAATTTGAAAGTCTAAGGATGAAAGAGGATGAGACCATTCATGAGTTTACATGAATGTTCTTGAACTTGCAAACACCTCAGGAGCCTTGGGAGAAAAGATGGTTGAAGAGAAGCTTGTAAGGAAGATTCTTAGGTCCTTACCTAAAAGGCTTGCCATGAAAGGAACATCCATTGAAGAAGCCCAAGACATATACAACATGAAAGTGGATGAACTCATAGGTTCTCTCCAAATATTTGAGATGGGCATGTGTGATCAAACTGTAAAGAAAAAGAGCAAAAGCATAGATCTTGTCTTAAACACTACTGAGGATTCAGAAGAAGAGGGTGGTGAAAAAGAGGAGAATTTGTTAGAGGCTATAGCTTTGCTTGGAAGATAATTTAATCAATTGATCAAAATGATAGATCACAAGTATAAACCTTATGCCAAGAACATGCCTTCTGACATCAGCAGAAGGGATAAGTCTAAAGAAACATCCATCCAAAGTAAAGGATTTCGATGCCATGAATGTGAGGGATATGGACACATTAGAAAGGAATGTCCCACTTACCTTAAAAAGAAGGGAAAAGGCCTAACTATCATCTGGTCTGATGGAGACTCTGAAAGTGGATCAGAAAAGAAGTATGCTAGGCATGTCACTGTTCTAAACAATATATGTTCATCTGATGATGACTCAAGTGAGGATGAACTGACTTTTGATGAGCTTGCAGCTTCATACAAACAACTGTGTTTCAGAAGTGCAGAGGTATGCGAACAAGGAGAAAATCATAAAGGGATCATTAAGAAGTTGGAGGCTGATAAGAAGGAACATCTTGCAACAATAGACTCACTCAACAGTGAGGTCAGCCTATTGAACTGTAAACTTGAGCAGATGACAAGATCAGTCAGGATGCTAAACCCTGGGACTGACACTCTTGAATATTTTTTACAGAGTGGTCAGATAGTAGGAGACATGTCTGGACTGGGGTTTGTTGATGAACAAAAACCCATCTTGGGGTTCAAGAGACCAAAGTCTGAAAATCAGAGGTCAAACCAGATGTCACGACCAATGTCACAACATCAGAGGAACAAGAACATGAAGCAGACAAGAAGAAAGTTCCAAAGGTGGAGGTGTCATTACTGTGGAAAATTTGGTCACCTAGAACCTTTTTGCTTCAAACTGCATGGATATCCTATTCACACTCATCAAAGGGCTCTTGCCAAGAAGCAAAAATGGGTGACAAAGGAGGTTAGTCTGATAGCTCACACCTCCCTAAGAGTGTCATCTAAAGAGGACTGGTACTTTGATAGTGGTTGTTCTAAACACATGGCTGGCATAAAGAATCTGTTGGTGGACATCAAACCTCATTCCACTAGTTATGTGACTTTTGGTGATGGAGTAAAAGGAGAGATCAAAGGGGTTGGGAAACTAGACTGCCCTGGAGTACCTAACCTGGACAATGTATTGCTAGTGAAAGGACTAACTGCCAACTTGATCAACATTAGTCAGCTCTGTGATCAAGGACTAAGTGTGAAATTCACTAAAGAAGAATGTGTGGTCACAAATGGTGATAATGAAGAAGTAATGAAGGGGTCTAGATCTAAATAAAACTCTTACTTATGGGAGCCTAAGGACTTAAATAGATCCACAACATGCTCTATGGCCAGAGAAGAAAAGGAGGTAAAGTCGTGGCATCAAAAACTTGGGCACCTTCATCTAAGAGGAATGAAGAAGATCATCTCCAAGGAGGCTGTGAGAGGAATTCCAAAACTGACTATTGATGAAGGAAAGGTATGTGGTGACTGTCAAGTAGGCAAGCAAACCAAGACATATCATCCAAGGGTTGGTCACCTGATTACCTCCAAAGTTCTAGAACTATTGCACATGGACTTGATGGGACCAATGCAAGTAGAAAGTCTTGGTGGTAAAAATTATGCCTATGTAGTTGTGGATGACTACTCTAGATACACCTGGATAAGCTTCATCATAGAAAAATCAGATGTATTTGAAGTCTTTAAGGAGCTGTGTATCAGACTCCAAAGAGAAAAGGAATATGGTGTGGTCAGGATCATAAGCGATCATGGCAAGGAGTTTGAAAACTCCAAGTTTGCTGAGTTCTGCTCATCTGAAGGGATCAGCCATGAGTTTTCCTCTCCTATTACTCCTTAGCAAAATGGAGTAGTGGAAAGGAAAAATAGGACTATCCAAGAATCTGCCAGAGCCATGATGCATGCAAAGAAATGACCTATGCATTTTTGGGCAGAGGCTATGAATACAACTTGCTATGTTCACAACAGAGTGGCCTTGAGAAAAGGAACATCATCTACTTTGTATGAAATGTGGAAAGGAAGGAAACCAATTGTGAAGTACTTCCACGTGTTTGGGAGCAAGTGTTACATCTTGACAGATCGTGAACAAAGGAGGAAAATGGATCCCAAGAGTGATGAAGGTATTTTTTTGGGATACTCTATCAACAATAGAGCTTATAGAGTGTACAACTCCAGAACAAAAGTCTTGATGGAATCCATTAATGTTATCATTAATGATCAGTATGAAGAAATCAATGTCATAGAGGATGTTGGAACATTTCTTGAGACACCAACTGATGGTATAGTGAATACTGAAGATACTCAAGCTGTAACTCCAGATTCAGAACCAGAAACTATCATCAGAGAACCTTCTATCAGAATCCTGAAAGATCATCCCAAAGATCTTATCATTGGAGACCTCAACAGTGGGGTAAGGACCAGAGCTAGAGACGTCGTCTCAAATTCATGTTTTGTGTCCAAGATTGAACCCAAAAATGTGAAGGAAGCCTTATCTGATGAATACTGGATCAAGGCCATGCAAGATGAATTAGAACAATTTAAAAGACATGAAGTATGGGAACTGGTGCCAAGACCTGAAGGAACAAACATCATTAACATCAAATGGATTTACAAGAACAAATCAGATGAACAGGGAATTATAGTCAGAAACAAGGCTAGACTGGTGGCACAGGGGTACACTCAAGTAGAAGGAATTGATTTTGGTGAAACCTTTGCACCAGTTGCAAAACTTGAGTCCATCAGGCTACTATTAGGAATTGCCTGCATTCTAAAATTTAAACTGTTCCAAATGGATGTGAAAAGTGCATTTCTGAATGGATATCTAAATGAGGAAGTATATGTAGCACAACCCAAGGGATTTGAGGATCCTAACTTGATAGACCATGTATACAAGTTAAGGAAGGCTCTCTATGGATTGAAGCAAGCTCCTAAGGCTTGGTATGAAAGATTGACTGAGTTTCTTACTACCCATGGATACAGGAAAGGAGGAATAGACAAGACCCTTTTTGTGAAAAATGAGGAGGGAAAACTCATGATTGCTCAAATCTATGTGGATGACATAGTCTTTGGTGGAATTTCTGAGAAATTGGTTAAAAAAATTTGTCAATTAGATGCAATCTAAGTTTGAGATGAGTTTGTGTGGAAATCTAACTTACTTTCTTGGGTTGCAAGTCAAGCAAATGGAGGAGTCTATATTTTTCTCCCAAAGTAAGTATACCAAAAGCATAGTCAAAAAGTTTGGCTTGGATAATGTTGGTCACAAAAGAACACCTACACCTACTCATCTGAAGTTATCAAAAGATGAAAGTGGTACTAGTATGGATCAAAGCATGTACAAAAGCATGATTGGAAGCTTGTTGTATCTAACAGCCAGCAGACCTGATATTGCATTTGCAGTTGGTGTATGTGTCAGATATCAAGAAAACCCTAAGGTAAGTCACATAAATCAAGTCAAAAGGATTCTCAAATATGTGAATGGAACCTATGATTATGGTATACTTTACACACATGGGTGTGATCCTATATTGTCTGGATATTATGATGTTGACTGGGCTGGCAGTGCTGATGATAGAAAGAGCACCTCTGGTGAATGTTTTTTCTTGGGGAATAATCTCATATCATGGTTTAGCAAAAAGAAAAACCGTGTCTCATTGTCCACTACAGAAGCTGAATACATAGCAGCTGGCAGTAGCTGCTCTCAGCTAGTCTGGATGAAGCAAATGCTGACAGAATACGATGTCGCGCAGGATGTCATGACACTATATTGTGACAATCTTAGTGCTATCAATATCTCCAAGAACCCAATTCAGCATCGCAGAACTAAGCACATTGATATAAGACATCACTACATAAGAGACCTTGTGGAAGATAAAGTGGTCTCCTTGGAACATGTGCCCACAGATGTACAACTAGCTGACATTTTCACAAAGGCCCTTGATGCTGCTCCGTTTGGGAATTTGAGAGGCAAATTGGGTATCTGCATAAATTAAGACTCATAGCAATTAATGGCACTTGAGAGTTTTAAAACTTCAATGCAGTCGCGGTCTTGACCACAAAAACTCTCCACTCCATGCAAATATGCTATATCTCTGCATATACAATTTTCTCCGCCTCCTCTACTCTTCATAATTCTCAATCTGCACTCCACAACAAGATGTCTTCCTATCATGATGCCTCCTTATCCAAGACCCCTCCCAAATCCTCAAAAGATGCCTCTCCTACTGTTGAAGAACCCAAGCGCAAGTACCCTTCTCCCACTGCTGAGGAACTTAGGCGAATCAGAAACAAGGAAGGCTCGACAGACATGGACAAATCCATTGGAAAAATTGTCGATGATATACTCAAGAAAGGACTGCCCTTTCGAGGCATCACCATTCCCCTGGCTCGCAGGGATCCACCTCACAATTCTGATATGCCAGAGGATGATCCTGATGACATGAATAAGAATATCTCACTGTCAGATTCACATGACAGTGATTCCAGCTCTTCTGAGGAAGATGATTAATGTGGGCTCATAGACTACTGTGGGGCTCAGTCTGCTGGTTGCTGAGCTAATGTCATGTGCTACTGGTTTGAGTATTTCATTGTTTTTGTTTTTGACAGCAAGAATTGTATTTGTGATGCTCTCTATGAGCAGTTTGTATAATTTGCCCCTAACAATTGTAATGTTACAATTTTTGATCTATGGTAAGTTCTTAGTTGGATCTTAATTTATGGCTAAAAAGGGGGAGAGAGTGGCAGATCATGACAGCATGTTGAAGAATAGGTTGAAGACTTGCTTGTGCTGCTAGAGCAAGTATGTGCTGATGCCATATGTGTGAGTTTCTAATGAGTATAGGAATGTATGTTAGATATATGTGAGTTCCTTGATGGAACCTAGTAGCTTAATAGCTGCTAGTGCTGTGTGTATCTGCAGAATGATTGCAGAATGTTGTGCATCTCTTCAGGGGGAGTAGCACAGGTTGTTCCACAACAGGTGTGCTTCAGGATGTCATCCTGAATGTCATAACATCCAGAGCAAGCTGGATGAATATGTGTGACTGCAGGACTGTTTGCAGGTTGTGTGCTCAGCTGAGAGGATATGCATAAAATGCATCAGTTGAGGGGGAGTAACCCAGTGTGTTACTCAACAAAGTGTGACATCTGTAGTGGTAACTAACAGATGGTTAACAAGGTGAGTTATAACTATGAGAGCTAACTGTGAGGATTCTGAGAGTGTGTTGAGCTAGTCACTTTTCTGCATGACAGGGCACATGATAAGTCTTCTGTTGCTTGTAAACACTGATATGTTAACAGGGTGTTTTAGCCAAAAATTTGCCAAAGGGGGAGTTTATAAGTGTTCTTGTTGGCTACATTTTATGGCAAAACATTAGAGTTTGCATGTATCTCATACTGAATGTTAAGACATACATAATGATGTGTGTGCAGGGTAAGTTGACTTAGCTAAATGTTAGTTAAGTTGAATGTCATACAGAATGTCATGACACTGACCGTATGACATCCAGCGAGCAGATTTGTTTTCTGGTAGCTGGAAATCAGGAAACTTATTATAAGCTCAAGCTGAAAGACATGAGACATTTTAGAAGCCCTAAAGTGAAACAAATGCTCCTGAATTAAATGGCAAGCGTGCAGATGATTGAAGAATAAGGTTTGGTATGTTAAACCTAATTTGTGCACCCCAGACCCAAGGACTGACTGCTGCTATAAAAACAGAAGGAGCAATCCTAGAAGAGTAGCTCTTGACAGAAGATCAGAGAGTGCATATAAAGGTCCTTGTGAGGGAAGAAGGTTGTTCTTCACATAAGTATTGTGAGTGAAGAAAGTGTGTTCTTCACGTGTGAATTGAGTCTTAGAAATACTTGTTTACCAAGCAACTGTCTGCTGCATTGGTTAGGTAGGTTCTAAGTTGTGTCTCACTCAAAGCTATTAAGCAAGAGTATGTGTGTCCCTTGCTCAAAGCTTTGAAGCAATATCAAGGTGTGTATGAAGTGTTTCTTCATCTTTATTTTGTAACTGTAATTGGATATCACTATGGTGTGATTGAAGGGGAGTGAGTGGGAATACTCAGGTCTAGAGTGTCTCTAGGTTGAAGTGTCATTGGGTAGGTCTTAAGTGAGGAGTGAAAACTGGGATTGTTTGGCTCTGAATTAATTCTACTGATAGTGAATTTCTTCCCTGGCTTGGTAGCCCCCAGATGTAAGTGTTGTTGACACTGAACTGGGTGAACAATTGTTGTGTTATTTACTACTTTTACTTATAGTTTAATTAGTTAGTACAATAGTCAATGTCACAGTGGATGTTATAACTTTGGTAATAACATCCATCGTGTGCTTTCCAGAATTTCAGTCGAGTAAACCACTTAGGACCATGAGTCCTCTTAGCAAAGGGAGAATTTTTGGGAGTAAAATTATGGCATTTTGAGAACATAAGCAGATATTGGGCAAAGACATCACGGTGTGCTTTGCTTTTGTCAATGGGAGTGAGAAGGCTCATTCAAACAACTTCACTTGTTCATCCTTTGATCTTCAGGTTGTTATCATTAGGACATTTCACCTTTAGGGAAGTCTCAAAGGTGGCATTAAGCCACATTTGGAGAAACCAAAATGGTCCAGAAAGTAAAAGCTTGTCATGAGGTTGGATGTTCCTCATAGTTTCAGTTGCTTCATCTAAAGTAGTGTATAAAGATCATAAAATCAACTAGCCAAGGTTAACTTTCTTCCTTTTGTGTAGTTGGTTAGCAAGAGTAAGGTACCTCTTTTATACCTTCAAGGATTTACAACAAAAGATGCATTTGGATAACCATAGGGCGAGGAAAGCTATGTGTTCTTCCATAGTTACTTCAGGGTTGTTGTTAACATGCTGATCAATAATGTACTTCATGAAGCCAACATGATTATCGTTAAAGTTGATAGTGTCCAAGTCAAGTTCATAATGGTCGAAATCCTCTCCATCTGAATGAAGGCCAGTTATGGCCGCCACGTCGAAGAGAGTGGGGGTTAACATTCTGCATGGGAGTTGGAAAGTATTGGTCGTACTCTCTGAGAAATAAAGTGAGACGACAAACATATTTTTGCAATATGTCGGCCCAGTCCTAGATAGTTGTATCAGGTCAAAGATTCTCATATCCTTCCATGTGTCACTCATCTTATTCTCTACTTTGTCTAACCAAGAAGTGTAGTCTTCATTGTTACATGGGGGTGCAGAGCGAAAGAGTCACAGGTCATTGGTTTGATAATCTAAATCTAAGGGTTTCTTAGTACTAACAACAGGTTTAGTCCTACGGTATAAAGGAAAGAATTCTTTGCACTTAAAAAGATCCTCTTTAGGGTCATGCATAAGACCTATAAGAGCATTGGGTTTACCAGCAAGGGTAAAGGGAATGAGTGTATGTGATTTGTAGATTATGGTCTTTTCTTTAGGATTAGGGGGCTCTGGTACATACTCCTTGTACCCAACTGCAGTGACGTGGTTTAGCATGTAAGCATCAGAAACAGTCTCTTTTAATGGAGATTTTTTGCTGGTAGATGCCATTTTCAAAAAGTTTGAAAATTCAAAGGATTTTGTCTGAGAAAACTTGTTCGCAAGAGTGAAAGAGATGATGGAAAAATGTTGAATTTTTTGAGATGGCTTATTTATAAATAATAAATAAGAGAGACTATTTAGTTTCTTTGCTGAGTTGTCCAAGTTAGTGGAGTGACTTATCACTAAAATGGAAGCGACAGTTGGTAGGTTTATTGTACCTAGTTGGCCCTACCTTATTTATCCAGAGTCGTAATAATGAGGGATATGGGAAGTGGGAAAAGGCATGGTCTCGAGGTGACCATTGAGAAGAAATTTCATGATGGGATGATGTCGAAAGATGCCTTTTGAGGGGGGAAATTTGTTACTTGGGATTTTTGACCAATAAGAAAAACCCAGCAAACAAGGAAAAGTCCTAAAGGAGCAGCAGTTTGACTGCGTTTTGGGGACTCATAGAAATTTTCAATTTTTGAATTGAGTGGTTCGACAACATCTACTTCGCCCGGGAAGATAGTGTCAAAATGAAGCTGGTCAAAGAAGCGGTTGTTTGGGCGCAGTTTTGCCATTTTAAAATATTAGTAACTGCTTTCGTTCTTATCTCAGAAAGGACACGTGGGGGAAATTAGGAAACACATTACATTCAGAAGTGCATGTGGCGAACCAACGGGAGAAGAAAGTTAGAGTAGTTATTTTAGATTTCCATATATAGTGGTTCATTTTATTGGATTAGTGTGTTCATTTCCATTACAAAAGTCTCATAAAGAAACTCAAAGTACCAGTGTAAGAGAAACGAGCAAATGGTTGAGAGAATGTAAGCATAGATGAAACATCATATTTACTATTCAATGCAAAGTTTATTAATTTATTTAGTTTACATTGTCTTCCTTATTTTCTTCTTTTGCCAGCCTTTATTCCTTCCTTTAACGCTTTCAGTGTCTTTTATTTTTACTTTATTCTTTCTGCAAGAAGTCTAGAAATTCCTTATTGCATTACCCTCTTCCACACTTCGACACAGTCGAAGTCCAAGATCCTAAGAACATAAATAAATTAACAATAAATATACCCTTAAGCACTTCGTCCTAAGGATTCATTGGTTGATCCTACTAGTAAACCAAACAATTGGAGACCAGCGACTGTTTACCAGTTTTAGGGTAAACATCACCCTTCTGCAAAACCAGTGGTGCAGATGTAGCGGAAATTTGGTGATCAAAAGAGGGTCGCCATCGACGAAGAGGTCGAAAAAATTTTTGACGCTGAGTTCATCACAGAAATAAAATATCTTATTTGGTTGGCTAATATGATTCTAGTACAGGAAGCTAATAACAGGTGGTGCATTTGCATAGATTTCACTGATCTAAACGCCATCCATCCTAAATATCCGTACCCACTACTAGATATCGATTTCCTCATTGACCTCTCCTTGAGTTATCGCATGTTGAGCTTCATGCATGCATATTTTGTTAGAACAAAATTTATTCATGACATATATCTCTTGGGTTTTGATGATAACAAAGTATTAAAAGAAAAATGGTGGTATCTAATGTGTGTTCTAAGTAAGCATGTTCTAAGGCTTGAAAAGAAGGCATTCATAATATGATATAAGGACACATTCGAGAGGAGCTGAGTTATTAGCTTCTGGTGGATCAGAACCTGAAGAACACACTATAAGTGATGTCTAGCGTAGACTCTGAAGCTGAAGGCCTCAACATCAGAAGAGCAACATATTCCCTCTACACTAAGTCAATGTATCATCTTGTGGTGAACATTCAGAGTTAGTAATAAAGCTTGAGTTACCTGTACTGCAGAAAGTAAGTTGCATTGTCAAATTAGCTTGTCAGCTAGAGTCTATATTCACAAGGCTACCTTACAATGAGACCTTTTATTTTTCATCTATCCCTTGTACTTTTTCATGTATCCCTCCCCCCATTTGTTGTACCTTCTTTATTTCTTGCTTTCCTTTGGTTTAGTTTGCTTGCTAGCTATCCTTAGGGACTAGAATCAATCTCACCATTTTCTTAATCAATAATAAACCCTTGATCCAAAGGCAAGCAACATTTTTCTCAATAAACTAAAAAAACACTTTTAAAATATGATTTGAGTTGCTCGCCATAAGCCTTAAGTGGTGGAGAAGGAGTGAGAATGGAGCTTTCCTATACTCACTCTGAATATTTTGAACACAAGACGATTGGCTTGGTTGTTTGAAATATTCGCCTCTACCCATTGTGTTTAGTGCAATTAGAATAAAAAATTATTTCTTTTCAAAACCCTAAAATCAAAATCAACTCATCAAACTCTTTTTTTGCGCCTTTGGGCATAATTCCGAAAACCCTTTTTCAAGGTAAAATCAACCAACACACAATTATTTTCTACTTCGAACTACGGAGCTCTGATTTCTCATTTCACTATAAGGATAAGTAGGCACGAGGGCCCTAATATTTGGAGAGCACACAAATAAAAAAAACCAACCCCTTTTCCTCCTTATAGAAAGTAGCCCTTAGATTAGGACACCCATTCGCGCCTAGACAACCTAGATGATTTCCGTTGAGTACAACGGATGTGAGGGGTGCTAATACCTTCGCCTTGCATAACCGACTTCCAAACCTGAATTTGGTTACAATACCATTTTCTTCACCTTTAGGGAGTTTTATCGATATTTTCCTTTTCATCGGAATAAATAAAGTTCGGTGGCGACTATGTGCATTTTTTGCGTAGCGACGACACCCATGATCATTACACCAAATTGGGAAGTACCTTTTGAATGTTGAATAAAATCCAGGTGAAAATTTTGTTTTGTGAATCCCTTGAACAAATACTTGTTTATGCGTAGTTCATGAAAGATCTCTTATCAGGAAAGCGCAAGTTATAAAATTATATGAACATCAGTCTTGCAGAAGAGTGCAGTGCCATAATCCAAAGGAAGCTACCACCCAAACTCGCGAATCCAGGAAGGTTCACTATTCCTTGTTCAACTGGTTAACTAACTATTATTTAATATTTGTGTGATTTATGAGCCACTATAAATCATATGTCATTATTCATGATGAAAAAAATAAAGTGTGGTGAACCTAAGCCAATGAAGATGACATTGACATTAGCTAATCATTTGATTACATACCTGTATGGGGGTGCTTGAACATGTCCATTGTGGTTGTATGATTTTTCTTTATGTTGAAAATGATAATGGTGAATGGTATTTTTTTTTAATGTTTTTTCTATTGCAAATACAAGTTAGAAAAGTTTGGAAAGTGTGGTTCTCTGTTTAAGAAGAACCCTATATGATTTTTCTGTTTGTCTCTTAAGCTTTACTCGCTTTACTTTGAATTTAATTTATATCTGAGTCTCCTCTTCAATTGCATATCTTTTAAGATCGAGTTTTGAATTTGTATTTTAGCATGCATAGTTTAAAGGGTTTGTATTTGAGTTTGAACATTATACTTTAGGTCAATTAGTCGAGTTTTATTGAACAAAAACCATAATTGAAATTGATTAAAGTCTTGTTTAAGGTAGAATCTCAAAAACATAGTTGAAAACTTAGATTTTTCGAGTTTTGGATGTGTGATTCAAATCACACATACCCATGAGTCGAGTCAAACAAGACAGAGAGGAACATGATTTGGGTAGAAGGTTCTGAGTCGAAAGCAACTAGCTTCTGATTCAAATCATACAGCTGTTAGTCGAGTCACAATCTATGCATGAGTCAAATTAAAAATCCTTGTCATAAGATATTATTACTAAACATTCAAAAATACCAAAAACAAGACATTTGAAAAGACATCAGAGAAAGCAGTTTTGAAAAACTAAATACATTTTTTAAAAACAACACACAATCTAATAAGGGGAGGTGAGTCAAGAGATTTTCTTTTTAACCAATAAAGATTATCCCAATGTTTCAAATCAAACGTTTATATGACTCTAACATAGGACATTAGTCTTACTTTACAGACATGCAAAAATGCCTGATTACACCATTGATATTTAAAGACTTGAAGTCCAGAAGACAGAAAATCCCAAAAAGGGTTTTGACTTTGGACCTTCTGACTAAGAAAACCTCATGGCTTCATAGGGCCAATTGGTTCAAAGTCATACTTTACTCTTCAGAGTCTACACAAGTTGAAAATATTTTATTTTACTCTGGACAAAGTTCCATTTTCAGATTTTTTTCAGAATAAAAATAGATTTATCTTTAGCAAGGGATTTTGTAAAGATGTCAGCCCATTGATGGTTTGTATTTATAAATTTTAAATTAATTACACCCTTTTGAATGTAACCTCTTATAAACTGATGTTTGATTTTAATGTGTTTAGCTTTGGAGTGCAAAATAGGATTCTCTGATAAGCAAATTACAGAAGTATTATCGTAAAGAATATGAATGTTACTCTCATATAGCTGATAATCTTCTAGCTAGCTTTTCATCCAGAGAATCTGAGTGCTGCAACCAGATGTTACAATGTATTCAACTTCTACAGATGATAATGCTATTGTTGATTGACTCTTGCTGGACCAAGAAATGAGATTGTCACCTAGAAATTATCATCTTCGGCTGGCGATCTTCCTTTCTAGTCTATCTCTAGCATAATCAGCATCACAATAACCTACTAACTTGTAATATTTGTATTTTCTATAAAACAAACCAAGATTAGTAATACCTTTTAGATATCTAAAGATCCTCTTAACAACAGTCAAGCAGGATTCTCTAGGATCTGATTGGAATCTAGCACAAAGACATACGCTGACTAAAAAATTAGGTCTAGAAGCAGTCAAGTATAAGAGAGGTTCAATCATACATATGTATACCTTTTGTTATACATGTTTGATTTCATATATCTCCAGAATCCATCTTGGATGCATTGGATTCTTGGTTGGTTTACATTCTGATAATTCAAACTTCTTCATAAGTTCCTTTGTAATTTGCTTTGATGGATATATGTTCCTTCTGAATTTTGATTGATTTGAATTCCCATAAAGAGCTTTAATTCTCCCATCAGACTCATCTGAAATTTTGTCAGCATAGACTTAGAGAATTCTTTGCAAATATTTGCATTAGTAGAACCAAAAATATTATCATCAACATAAATTTACATAACTAAGATATAATTTTTGAATGTTTTACAGAATACGTTTGTATCTACTTTTCCCCTTTTAAAATCATTTTTCAAAAGAAAATTTCCTAGTCTTTCATACCATGCTCTAAGAGCTTGTTTTAGACCATACAAATATTTCTTGAGTTTTTAAACAAAGTCTGGATTTTTGTGATTTTCAAACCCAAGAGGTCGATGTACATACATTTCTTTAGTAATGCAGCCACTCAAAAATGAACTCTTAACATCCATCTGATAAAGAATAATGTTATGGTTTACATAAAAGGAAATTAAGAGACGAATAGACTCTAACCCAGCCACTGGTGCAAAGGTCTCACTATAGTCAATTCCCACTTGTTGACTATAGCCTTGTGTAACTCCTTTGGCTTTGTTTCTTACCACTTCTTCTTGCTCATTCAACCTTTTTTTGAAGACCCATTTGGTTCCTATCACCTGGGTTCCTCTGGGTCTGGGCACAAGATCCCTACATCATTTTTAGAGATTTGATTCAGCTCTTCTTACATAGCCAGAATCTAGTTAGTGTCATGAAATGCTTCATCATTGGAGGTAGGTTATATTAAAGACACCAATCCCAAAAGCATTTCTTCAGAGCTTTAAACGAGGATCTAGTTTTGATGGGTTCAGATTTATCTCCCAGAATCAATTCCTCAAGATGTGAAGAAGTTTGCCTTTGTTTTCTCAAAGGTGTTTCAAAAGAAACATCTTCTGATTTAGGTTGAGTAGCTTTGTCTTCAAAGTCTTAAACATCAAATTCCTTTCCTTCAAAATCTGAGTAGTTGATTTCTAGATCTACAAACTTTTCAACTAGCTTTGACTTGTCAAGGTCAAGCTTATCAACAAACTTAATATGAATTGATTCCTCACAATTCTTGTTTTAGTGCTATATAATTTGTAGCCTTTTGAGAAGTCAGAGTATCCTAACATGATACACTTTTATTCTTTGGAATCAAACTTGTTTAAGTTCTCTTTCATGTTCATAATAACACAAGAACATCCAAAAGGATGAAAATAAGAAATGTTGGGTTTTCTGTTTTTCCATAATTCATAAGGAGTCTTATCCATTATAGGTCTTATAGAGATTCTGTTCTGAAGGTAATACACTGTATTAACGACTTCTACCCTAAGTACTTTGCAACATTACTTTCATTGATTATGGTTCTGGCTATTTATTGTAAAGTTCTATTCTTTTTCTCTTTCTACAATTCCATTCTACCAAGCAGTTCTTGGACAAGAAAAATCATGTGAAGTTCCATGTTCATCAAAAAGTTTTTTAAAATCTTTATTTTCAAATCTCCATTGTGATCATTTTTTACTTCATTAATCTTAAACTCTTTCTTATTTTGTACTTGGGAGTAGAAGGTAACAAACACAACATGTGATTCATCCTTGTGTTTAATAAATGTCACCCATGTCCACCTGCTCTAGTCGTTAACAATGACTTAGCCATACTTTTTTTTTTACCATTAACAGAGGTTGTTTTCATTGGCGCAAAGAAGTCAATATGTAAAAGATCCAAAGGCTTAGAGGTTGAGACAACATTTTTGGTTTTGAAAGATGTTTTTGAAAAATTTCCTTTGAGACATGCCTCACAAAGATCATATGAAAAAAACTTCAGATTTGGAAGGCCACTAACTAAGTTTAGCTTGTAAAGCATTGAGATCTTTCTCATGCTAACATGGTCTAATCGTCTATTCAAAGTCCATTTCTCTTCGTTTACAGACATGAGGTACTTAATATTTTTATTTTATAAATCATAGATTTTAATCTTACAAATATTGTTTTTCCTCATGCCATTAAAGAGTACAGAGCCATCCTTCTGACTAATAGCTTTGCAGGATTTTTGATTAAAGATAATGTCTTAATCATTGTCACTTAATTGAATTATGGATAGTAAGTTATGCATTAAACCTTTAATAAGTAAAGCATTATTTATATAAGGGACATAGCCATTACTAATAGTTCCAGAGCCAATAGTCATACCCTTTTGATCGCCTTTAAAACCTACAGTGCCTTCGGGCTTAAGTTCCAGACTTTGGAACATATGCCTTCTTTCCATAATGTGTCGCGAGAATCCATAGTTCAAGTACCATGACTGGTGTTTCAACTCTACTTTTAAGGATTTCTACAACATTAATCATTTTATCTTTGGGTACTCATATCTTTTTGGGTCCTTTTTTGTTAGTTTTCCTAGAGTTTTTCTTAACTTGGGGTTTTTGTGCAACATAATCATGCTTGTGCCCATAAGTGAAATGAGAGTATAGAGCTTTTGATTTTGTCCTTTTGTCTAGATTTAGGTTTGACTCTAGATTGTTTGGGTGGACCACAACCAAGACCTCTTTTCCCATTCCTGCTTACTCCATAGATCATGGAAGCCATTTTGCTTATGTCTATGTTTCGTGCAAGAAATTTTTAAAAATACATGTCATATTTATTTATGACATCATCAGATTCCATATGAGCTTCTGAAAGAATTTCCTTTTCAAGTTCATTACTCTTGATTTTTAGAGTAGAGTTATATGTTTCAAAAATAGAAAAATTTTCTTTCAGACTATAATTTTCTTTCTTCGGCTTACTAAGGGCTTTAGAGTCAGCTACATGGATTCTTTTCAGATCCTTGAATCTCTTTTTAAGATTTTGAAACTTTTCAAGAGTTTTAGTGAGACATGACTCAACTTCAGAACGAGTAATATTAGATAATAACTCATTTAGGTCTGAATATGATTCTCATCTAGAGTCAGATGCTTATGAGCTAGCCATCAGTGCCATGTATGCCTACTATTCTTCAAATTCATCCTCTGAAGTTTCTGAGCCATCCCATGTAGCCATAAGAAACTTCTTCTTTTCTCTAGAGAATTTCTTTTTTGGCGTGAGTTTGGGACACTCATTTGTTTAATGCTCAAGCTACTTGCACTCAAAACAAGTGACTTCTTTGTCAGCTCCAAACTTGTTAAGAATATTTCCTCAATCATTTCATCTTCTTCCATTTTGAAAGATTCACATTCTAGATTAAATCCAAGTCTTTAGTCTCTTTAACTTGCTTATTTTCTTCATGAGTCATTTTTAGAGAATGAAATATAGACTTAGTAGAGTCTCTATTTGTCATCTTTTCCTACTCAGAGTAGAAAATATCATTCATCAATATAGTTTTGGATCTATGATCATTCTTGTGATTCTTCTTTTATTGATAATTCATTTTTATTCTATCAAGCTTAGTTCCATATGTATCTAGAGGATGTGTATAACCATATGTTACAATATCTCATAGATCAATATCACAACCTATGAAGAAATTTTTGATTCTATCTTTCCAATAGTCAAAATTTTCTCCATCAAAGATTGGAGGTTATGAAGAATAATGATCTTATCATTGTTTGCATTTGCCATAATGTTTTTCTATATAAATGATCTTTCCAATAAGTGTTTGACACAAGGAGTCAAAAACCAAAACCAGAGCTCTGATATCAATTGAAGGTGTATGAAATAAAAGAAAGAGGGGTGGGGGGTGGGGGTGGGGGAGGGGTTGAATTGGAGATTTAAAACTTTTTTCCACCCAATATATCAAACACTAAAGATAAATAATAAAGCTAAGAACACAAATATTTGTATCTTGGTTCGTTGTTAACGAAGTTACGTCCAGTCCACTCACCATGGTGATTTAGCCTTTAAAAAGCTATTAATCCAATAATTAAACCGATTATACAAATTAAAGACCAAATTTCTAAGACTACTTGAGAAATACTAATCATACACTAGTCTCTCAACGAAAACAACTTAAAGAATAACCATCAATGACTTCTTGAGAGTTCTGACTAAATTTAGTGTCTCAAGGAAATTAACCAAAGTTAATATAATAGGTTTTGTGTTTACAAGATGCTTCGACAAGCAGATACACAAGTTTAAAACCAAATATTGCACTAAACAAAAGTATTCAAAGAATTTATATTCTAAGTGTATAAGTCTTAGAAACACTTCTTTTATATTGCATATTTTCTTTGAGTGTAAACATTCATGTTTGTTAAGTGCCTATTATTTATCCAATTAAGTGCCTATTATTTTTCCTAAAAAGTCTCAAAGATCCTTTTTATGAAATCCAATTAAATCTGCACTTTGTTCATAAACCAAAACACCTATGTCAAGAGATATAAAATAGTAGCGCCTGCTGTACCAGACAAAGATGTCATGACATCTGTCTTGACATCTTGTTTGAAACACGTGACAGTAGTACTGTCATAACATTTGATAAAGATGTTAGAACATCTTGCTTAAAATTAGTGTAGAATCATGTTTTACCAAAATTTAGCCAATCATAGAATCATGGAACTAACAATCTCCCCCTTTGGAAAATTTTGGCTAAAATAACCAAACCATGATAAATCAGCAACAACAGTAGTTTTATCCAATATATCCAGCCTCACAACCTATCATGCTCCCCCTTAATAGGTGCATTTAGCAAGTAATAACAACACACTACTCATCCCTTAGCAGTAGCAAAGTCCTATCACAATGCTGGTCAACATGTCAATATATCTGACATAACATCAAGACAACAGATAACATTAATACACTTTACTCCCCCTTTTTAGCCCAAAGTTGACAAAAATTGGAGTAAATGTACACACATATAAAATCAGATGCACACATAAACTCATAACACATTAATCAGAGCCAAACCCAAAAACTGAATCATAATCACCATGCTTCAAAGCAAGACTCAGCTGAAAAACTGCACATGGTGTTTGGATATCCTAGTCTGACATCTCATAAACTCCCAAGAAATACACAAATATTCTGTAGAGAAAAATAAATTCTCCCAGACAATAACCAATGTTGTTTCCTAGGTCATTCATCAGAAGCAAACACAGTCCTAGTTCAAACCAACAACCTCACAAAGCCAGCCCACAGTCATATTGTCAAGGTAAAAATTACACCAGACAACACAATGTTAGGACATCTTGTCTGACATTACGACCTCACCAGTGGTCCAAGAATACAAGCTTGCCTAAGAATCAGCAAACTTTGTACATGCTATAACAATGCAGCTACACATCAGATAGGTACACAGTTCTCCCTGTCATGCATAATCAGCACTCCCCCTAAAATAGAAAACCCAAACACATGAAGACTTACTTCCACATCTTCATATTCACACACTGGAAGCCCATGCAGCTCTACACCCTTTGTTTCACAAACCATGCTAGAACCAAACCTAATAGTAGAAGTAGTTGCAGTATAGGCATAACTATCTGCCAGATCACTCAGACTCAGCTTTGAAAGACTAGAGAAATCTCCAAGATGTCAGGGTGAATGTCCTAGAAATGTTTCCTTGACTTCCATATGCACAAAATTAGAGCTGATGGTGTCTTGGTCTTCATCTTCACCAGACATACAAATACAAGACAAAACACTTGCATAGAGGCCCACAAACCTGCTGACCAAAATTCCTTCAGTGAAAGCTAGATCATAATGCTCTAACCTTTATATTACTCCCAATAAGCTTGTACAAGTCTAATTTGATCCATTGACACCCAATGCCAGAACCAAAAAAATACACTGTCAAGTTCACCATGAGGTAGAACGGTAACACAATGTCACAACATCTTGTCTGACAGTCCATCCTCATACAATCACAAGCTGCTTGAAACCACAAACAATATTGAGAGATAATTGTACTATTACAGCAACAGATCCTAGATGGAAGCATAACTCCCCATATCAAGGATAACCAGTGCTCTCTTTCCAGAAGAACACCTTAACGTGAAGGGAAAACATAAGACTCATCTTCATGTCTTCAAGAGCTCACTCTTTGTTCAACACACCTGTTGAACGCATTCACTCACTGCTTGAACCATAAGCAACCTGTGTACCACAATAATACACCCATCAGACAAAAGCTCTCCCCCTATATTTTATAAAAGATGCTCCTTTCAGCAAGAAACACCCAAGATCACCATATTATATCTCATGACCAAATTCATGCTCATACAATGAGAAGGTACCAAATTGCTCCACTTCTTTCTAGAGTTACTTGCAGCAGAAGAAGCCACTTATCCACAAGTATTCTTACCTCAGCCTAAGTCAGAGAACAAGATAGATACCCCATAATCCAAGACAACATTTACCTCATTATTCTCCCATATGATAAGTTAAAACACTTCGGATTCAACTAATGAGTATCAGCTTCCACAATCTGAACCCCAATTTCAGCAAACAAAATGATGTTCTAACATCAGTTAGGACATTCTGATCACAAACATCATACATAATGGTTCTTGATACACTAACCACTTGGACTTACTATCTGAATAGTAATCCAATCATCAGAGAGCACAGTTCCACCAATGAGAAATCCAAATAACATAGAGAGAGTTTAAACTATCACACTTCTCCCAAAAGAAGGCACTCAACCTTAGGTCTTCTACCATAAGCTCTAAGACATGAACAAAACCAGACCCTCCTTTGGTCTTCAAACAACTACCCTTCTGCACAAGAGTAATTTTCTCCAAGCCCACTTCTTAAATAACCAAATGCCACTGTTTGGTTAACTCAGCTTCTTTCAGAGCTCTAGAAACTCTTCTAATTCACCAAGCAAACTTGATCTTCAAGTTACATATCCTACTTACTCCATAGCAAGGCATCTTAGATACATCAAGACTTGGACCTGCAACATCTACTCCTTCTCGAAGCTTCCACAAACTACATGAGATAGACCTTTTTGAAGCATTAATTCCATTCATACTCGAGAAGATCAACTTATCTTCAAATTATGTACCATTAATTCAACTAAGACCCTGAAGTTTAGCTTGATGTCAAAACCTATGATAAGACATCCCGTGATGAGTTCAATCTTTTATTATGCCACTTAGAAGAACCTTATCACTCTATCATAACAGGAGTTCCATGTTCACATAGACTACATTAATGATATCAAGTTTGACAAGACAACTTGTATTCTGCTTTACGTACCACAACAAATTCCTTGAAATGCATTTGCTTCAGAAACTCCTCTTTAGAGAACCCAAACATGCCAAAGCTTGATTCTTCAGAGAGGATTAGTCACAGAAGATCTTTACAAAAGGACTCCCTCTTTCCTTAAGTAGAGACTTATTTAGAAAGTCAAAGATAACTACCACTTATCCTTAACACCTACTGCACTCCATTACACCTAGATCAGAAATAAACTGATCCAAGGTCAATTCATCAAGATGATGAAATATTCAACTTTACTTCTTTAGATAAGTCTCTTGCCAAAAAACTTTCTAGACAAATTGTATGCCTCTGCAGGTCCAAGCTGAGGAAGAATGCAAACACACATGTAAAAGGTACCAAGATCATCAGCTATATCTCCTTTGCTTCAGAGAATCACTCTTTGAATCAACAAGATTTTGTATAATCTCTACTCAACATTTGGTTGAACATCAGATCTTTAAAGAGGGCCAAACAAATCAAGGGCCAGATACTTGAGCAACAACTGATGAGACACCTTGATCATTGACTAAGGATAATCCATTAAATATTTGTGAATAACAAAAATAGCAATAAATCTTAAATCCTTATAAGGAATCCTTCTTGGATCATCTACCTGATGAACCATCTGAACTTCGACAATGTTGAACATAATGGATAACCAATTAAATACTTGTGCATTCCATAAATAGAAATTAATCTTAAATACATACAACTTGTCGAGAAGGCCATCTGAACGATATTTACACTTCAGCAATACCAAAAGTATTCTTTAGTTAAAGGATCTTTAATGTTGAGGCATCAAGGCTGACATCCATGACTCAACCTACCTATTATCGCTACTGCGAAAATCGGCGCCGGCATGACAGGAGAGTCGCCACCGTGCGTTATTTATCCCAAAGGAGGGAAAGGAAACGCTCGAAGTAAACCTCGCAAAGACGGGAAAAGGTATGGTCATCGCAACCAAAACCTGGATTCGGGAGTTGGTTACGCAAGGGGAAGGTATTAGCACCCCTCACGTCCGTCGTACTCGACGGGATCCATGCTTGGTGTTTATAAGGAAAAGGGTGTGTTTATCTATCTACGCTAATGGTCAGTCTGAAAAGAAAAGAAAAGGACAAGACTCGACAGAACATACGGTGTTCTGGGCCTACGTACTCCCTCGTGCAATGGGAAAGTCAGAGTCAACGTAGTTCGACTACCTACGTCTAGACGGGGGGAAGGTTGCTCGCCAGGACATCGCGTCCTGTGCCTACGTACTTCCATACAGCATGGAAGATCAGAGCAAACGTAGTTCGACTAACTACGGCTAAATAGGGCATTCTCACACAGCAGTGAGAAAATAAACTGGTTTTAAGGGTACGGGAACCTACAACTACGGTCTGGTCTCAAATGCACTTGGGCAAGAGAAGAGGGATAACAATTAGCGGGAAAGTCTCGATCGCACAGCCGCGAGAGAACAAAAGGTTAGTTGTTAGTGTGCTCGCTAGGATATCGCATCCTATGCCTACATATTCTCGTCTGGTACGAGAAATCAGAGCAGCTGTAGTTCGGCTAACTACGACACAAGCTACTCAAGAGCTCCTATTGCTGAGAAAGGGAAAAGACACCCTAAAACTATGGTTGAAAAGGGGAATCTACCTATTGGTATCATGCCTGGTTGACCATCCTAATGTCTATCATAACTCCTCCGTAGCGGAGAAGTTAGAGCTCCTAAGGGATCATGGCAACAGGACTAAACAGCAAACAGGAATCAACTGCAAAGTAAAGAAATACTGGAAATATGCATGAATGCAACAACTAAACAAGCAAGGCACAAAGGCCGCAAACCACAGAGGTAAGGGAGCTTAGCTCTACCAAATACCAACAAGCAAAGCCACTCAATAACAAACAAGCAGAAGGAGGACCACCTCAACTTCTCATGCATACAAAGCCTACTTCTAAGATGCACCTACCTCAGAAATATCTAGATGAACCCATAAGTCTAATGCAGCACAACACCACACAAGTCAAACAACACAAAGAGAAGGCGAACCGGCCTGACAAGCCCCTATCTAAAACTTAAACAAAAACCCTGAGCAGGACCCCTAAACAAAACCCTAATCCAATCTCTAAGCAAAAACCCTAAGCAAAAATCCTACACAAGAGAAATCAATCCCAGTCTTAAAGCTTCAAAACAAGCTTACCAAAGAAAGGGAGCTAAGCAGACAAACTCATAGTGCTCTCCTCAGGAAAGTACTAGGAGGTTACCACTCAGGAATCATATCCTATGCAGCTCAACAACTGTGAACGGTTTACATTCCTCCTCAGGAGAAACTAAACTCACACGAAGGCTCCAGCGTCATTGGATACTTAAGAAATCCTACAAGAACTAGAGGAACTAAGTGAACAGACCCATAGGACCTTCCTCAGGAAAATACTAGGGGGCTTCCACTTAGGAATCATATCCCATGTGGCTCAACAACTGTGATCGGTTTACATTCCTCCTCAGGAGAAATTAAACTCACATGAAGGCTCCGACATCATTGGATACTTGAGAAATCCTACCTGAACTAAGGGAACTAAGTGAACAGACCCATAGTGCCTTCCTCGGGAAAGTACTAGGAGGCTTCCACTTAGGAATCGTATCCCATGTGGCTCAACAACTGTGATCAGTTTACATTCCTCCTCAGGAGAAATTAAACTCACATGAAGGCTCCGACATCATTGGATACTTGGGAAAGAGGTGAGAAGAAAGGATGAAAGCCATCTACAGTGTCTTCCTCAGGAAAGTACCATAAACTCCCTTCAAACTTCATGATCTCAAACCTCACAAACAGATAACAAGCTCCTAGACTAAGTCTTCAATCCATGCATCCCTGCAAGCTCCAACCTCTGGGTCTTGATCCTCAATCTTCAAGAAGAAACCACAGGCCCTCAACCCAAAGGAAACTAACTCTGAAGTTCAACCACAGTTGAACTTCAAAGTCAAAAGCCTATCAAGACTTCTCCTATTCTTAGGCTCAAACAAAAATAACAGAACACCCTACAAAAATCTACCAAAAATCTAGGGGAACCCTACATGCCTCTATGATCCCAAGATCAAATCTCAAAGCCTAAGTCAACTTCTAAGGCTACTAAACAATCCCTAACATATGAATGGTCAAGGGTTAACCAGCAAGTTATGAGGTCTCTACTCTCTAACCCTAAAACAATATCAATCAACCTCTAAAAAATACACTAAAATCCTATGGGGAACATGCATTAGTCTAGTATAACATACTAAAAAACTAAAACAAAATTCAATACCAGATGAGAGAACGAAAATCAACAAGGCAGACATATCCACAAAATACACTTCAAAATCAATAAACATGTAAAAAATGCAATTAAAATAAAAACGCATGATTAAGCTAATGTTTTTGTACTATAAGATTCTACATTGAATTGTGAACCTATAGAAAAAAGAATGGAATTAAACGGATTATCCTACTATTTTTAATGAATTAATCTCTAACATGAATAAAAATGAAAAATGAAAAGAAAATAAAAAAAGGGGGTGCAGCAAAAGCAATTCTCAAGTTGCTTATCCTCTGGGCTTGCGCTAGGGGGGGTGCGCATAGCGCTTAGGGCAAAGGCCCAACCCAAAATCTACCAGCGTTCTCACGCAGGGGGGGATGACGAGCAAACGGGGGGGGGGGGGGGGGGGGGTGATTCAGCAAAACCAATTTGGGCTTAACCCAGCCCAAACCTAACCCAACGTTACCAATTAACAAAACCTCCCTTCTTCCCCAAACACTCTGATCACTGGTCACCCAAAACCCTAATACGCCGCTCCCCAGCCTCCCTCCTCTCTGCAATTCCTCTCCCAACTCTCTCTGAGAAATTTTCTCAAAACAACCTCAAACATCTCTGAAACCCTCAAAACATAATCAAACAAGATCATCTCCGCCTAATAACGCTAAACCTCAAATCTTAAACAAGAAACCCTAAATTAACGAAGGAACATCAGTGGAGGTGATGAAAAAAAATAAAACGAACCTGAGACGATGGAGTTTCTGGGATTTCTTGAAGGTTCGCTTGAAGAAGTATGAAGAAATTCTGGGAAACTTGAGTGGATGAGTGTTCTTGAGGTGTATTGAAGACTTTGAAGACGTTCTGGAGAAGAAACGCCGTAGACGAAGATCTTCAAAGATCTTTACAGATCTTGAAGTTGTTGGGAGCTGATGAAGACCTATGAACAACGATGAAAATGCGCTGGGGATTCTCTGGAGAGTGATGAATCTTGATGAACGTTGAAGATGATGTTTGGGCGATTAATCTTGGGGTTATTGGATGAAGAACCTGATGAACTTCAGGTAAAAAATTCTGGAAAAACGAGAGTTGATGATAAAGATGGATCGGAGGAGAAGGAGGAAGATTGAAGAATTCTGGGGAAATGGATGAACTCGTATGAATTTTCCGGTCACGGTTGAGTTTTCCGGTGAGGAGGTTGATGGAGGTGGACAGAGGAGGAAGGGGCGATCGAATGTGTTTCTGGGAATTTTCTGCAAGCTTGCAGTTTCCGGCGACCTTACCGGTCTCCGGCGACTGTTACGGTGGAGGGGAGTGGTCCGGCCGGCGTTTGCATGGCCGGCGATGTAGTTCCCGGTGAGGAGGCGGTGAGGTGACAAGTGTCACAGGAGTTGATGTGTGTGGGACGCGTGGGCGCGTGCTAGCAGAGGGAGAGAGAGAGTGTGGGATGAGGTGTCAGTGTATGGGTGATTCAGAATTGTGAGGTGGTGGGGGCCCCTTTGGTGGACGCGTGGAACGTTTTATAGGTGACAAGTGTCATCTGCTGGACAAAAATGGACAAAAAACGACCCAACATGAATTTTGGGCCTCCACCTGCTATCCTGGCCCACGAAGCTGATTATCAATAAACCAAAAAAAAGTCTGAAATAAAATGATAAAATCCACTTAAAAACTAATCAAAGCTTTAAACTACCTAACTAATGATTAAACCTAATTAATGAAAATGATTAAACTACAATTAAATCTAAGCGACACTTAAACTAATCCTAATTAATTCTAACACACTCAATTAACCTAACTAATATTAAACTCTAATTAAAAGATTAAAATCCTAATTAAATCTAAAAGATGATTAATATCTACTTAAACCTATATTAAACTAAAACTAATAAAATCCTAAGAATCTCTATTTAATCTCTAATATTATTTAAAAGAAAAATCTATTAAAAGATTAAAGCTATATTAAAACAAACTCTATTTATTTCTATTTAAAAAACTATTAAAATCCCATTAAATCTCTAAACCATTTATTAAAATTCTATTTAATTTCTATTAAAAATCTATACTATTATTTAAAACTATTAAAATCTATTAGTAATAAAAGAAAAAACTACATTCTTTCTATATTATTCTAAAAACCATTTAAAATCTATTTAAAATCTATTATATTCTAAAAATGATTAAAAAAAACTATTAAATCTATTAAAAATTCTATAAAGCTCTAAAAAAAGATTTAAACTATTAAAAAATGGTTAAAAAATCTATTTAAATCCTAAAAAATCTAAAAAGCCTATTAAAAATATACAGAAGGCTATTAAACCCTAAAAGAATGCAGACAAATGCAAATGACCACCATAAAAGAGCGCGCGAGACCAAATCGAATCAAACAGTAAACCCCCGGGCATCAGAATATCCCGAAAACCACCCTGCAAGCTGAAAATACCGAGAAGCGCACAATTTCCCGAAAATAAAACCCTGATTATCTAGACTGGATCTGACATATCTGGTAAATGAAACCCAAACTGTAACCCTGATATCCTCTGTCTGTGCACACATGTCATGCATCTGATATGCGAATACGAGTTGAACCATGAACCAGATAGGAGGATCGGTTGGTCAAATTTTAGGGTGCAACAGCTGCCCCTATTCAAGCGACTGGGACCTGAAGGGTTGAAGAGTGCTCAGCCTTCAAACATTCGGAGGTACGAGACGGTTGAATACCAATAAAACCCGAAAATTTGCTAACCGCGAGAATATACTATAAAACTGCTTGGGGAATAAACTCCAGAACCGAGTCCAGCCGTCACGGCAACAAACTGATCAATCATCTGATAAAGAACTCCTGATTTTAACGCCAATTACCTGTGACATCCCATATAACAAACCCGAGGGTTGCAACAACACCTGATCCTTTCACATTGTTTACTGGTAGACAGGAAGAGAAATATACTCACATCGTCTAAAGATAGACGGCAAGACACCCAAAATCCATACTCACATCGTCTAAGGGTAGACGGGAAGACGCCCAAAATCCATCAATACTCACATCGTCTAAGGATAGACGGGAAGACACCCATAATCCATCAATACTCACATCGTCTAAGGATAGACGGAAAGACACCCAAAATTCCTACTCACATCGCCTAATGATAGACGGAAAGACACCCAATATTCCTACTCACATCGTCTAAGGATAGACGGAAAGACACCCATAATCCCGAAGGAAAAAATCAATACTCACCTCGTCTAATGATAGACGGGAAGACACCCAATATTCCTACTCACATCGCCTAAGGATAAACGGAAAGACACCCAATATTCCTACTCACATCGTCTAAGGATAGACAGAAAGACACCCATAATCCCGAAGGAAAAAATCAATACTCACCTCGTCTAATGATAGACGGGAAGACACCCAAAATCACATACTCACATTGTCTAAGGATAGACGGAAAGACACCCAAAATCACATACTCACATCGTCTAAGGATAGACGGAAAGACACCCTTAATCCAATCTCGAGACCATCCATCAAATTTCAGAATCCTTTCGTCTACGGGACTTGATGGAAAGAACAATATCCTTAAAGGGGCCACATCATCAGTAAGGACCGACGGGAAGAAAACCACCTTCAAATAACCATGACGTCAATGAGAATCGACGATCAGGAAAAACCCTCTTGAAATGTCATCTCATCCGATACACAGAAAGAAAACCACTGTCCGAAAGATCGCTGTGAAACCCCTCAACATCTAAAGATAGCCGAAGAAGACTCGCTGGGGAAACACATCATCCGTATGATCTGACGATAAGAAACCCGCTGAAAAATCACCTGAAGCTTCACATCGTCTACTGATAGACGGGAAGAAAACCACTTGGAGAAAACCCATCTTGAAACCCTGAAACTTCACATCGTCTACTGATAGACGGAAAGAAAACTATTATTCGAACTCAAGACGTCTAATGATAGACGGAGAAATCCACTTATTGGAGGAACACATCGTCAATATGAATTGACGGGAAGAAAAGCCTGTCGATACCAGATGGCTGATTGATCAAAGCATAACTGTTGTATGATCTGAAATACGAATAACCCGCTGAATTGTCTGAACACTGCTGCTGGATAAATGCCCCTGAACTGATCACAACGTAATTCACGCGCCATATGAGGCTGATAGAAAACCTGGCTTATGCCTCGTATGCATATGCATATGTTTGACTCTTTCTATGACGTAATGCTCCATTCAGGATGGAAATGCTATGCATTTTGAAAATGAAATGCAAGTATGATGCAAGTATGATGATATGCAACATGCTAATGCAGGCTCGAGCTGCTGGAGAAAGTCGGGTACAGAAAACCACTTCAGCAAAATAAATGCTGAAGACGAAGCCAACTCCACTGGGGATAATCCGGGTATCACAGAATTATTCCAGCAAAATAAATGCTGGAAGAGTGAAATCAACTCCGCTGGGGAATTTGGGGAACTTAACCGAGCACCTCGTTGAAGTAACACCCTGCTTGGGAATATAACTCTGCTGGAGAATAGCAGATGTGCCAAGTATGATTGGACTTCTCTGGGGATAGCTTACCCGCGCCAATGAAAAATTGTACTTTGCTGGAGAAAATAGACGGAGTCTTCCTGCGTACTGGTGAAGACTGGATTTGAAAACTGATGCGCCAACACGGATGGGCCTCACAGTGATCGCCAACATAGATTTGAACTTTTAGGCTATCTGTGATGGGTCAGGTACAACTGACGCTGGAAAACATTCTGCCTGAATACACAGCCTTTTGGTTGAAGAGTCAAAGGATAGTGACACGACTTCCCGACATTCGTCTCACACTTGAAAATTGGCTGAATCTGCTCGAATAACTCTGAATAACTCTGCTGATACGGAGAAGAACAAACCCTTTCGCTTCTGATATGCCCCAGCTTGCGGGACCTCTGTGGGGATAGTCCTCGAAAGGAAGTCTGAAAACCTGCATCCTGATGGTCTGATATGAAATGCCCCGGCGTTCTGAACTTCGGAGAGATACTTTACATCAAATGCTTCTCGAATAACCTCTGCGCGCTTAAGATGGCCTGCCCCTGGCTGCAATGACTTTGCCCCTGATTATCTGATTCAGAGTAGTACACCTGACTACGAGATATTTACCGAATCTCAACCTGATTACCCCGGGATAACTGACTTTGAAAGGCTGACCTGACTGGGGATCATGATAATAGCTTGCCCCTGCTCTCGGAACATTTGGGCGTTCTGTATTCTACCCTGACCATACCTTCCATTGTAGAAAACTTTTCTGCTGTCAAGCGTTTACTCGCAAGTAAAACAAGTTGTTCTGCGTAAAAGACATACTAATGCAACACATATGACAGCTTTGACATCCAATCTGTTCACTGGGAAAAGGAAAAAACAGTTTATGGCATAAAATGCACAAAACATTTATCAACATCAGTATCAACATGGTAAGAGGAACCCTTTCAGGAGTCAGAATCGACGCGACCTTCACCGAAGTATGCTTTCAAAATAACCTGCTTCAATTAGGACTTTTGAAGGTTATAACGTGGTCAGGTTTATGGTTTTGAAGGAAAGGATAAAGGCTCAAAGTTTATTTTAACCCACCCATTCTCCTTGATGTTCTCCCATCCTACGTTTAGCTAATTCGACCTTAGCGCTCACCTCTCAGAGGCTGAAAGATAGGAGTGATAGTTCGAGAAACCATGAGTTCTTTGAGTGACAGCCACTCGCTCTTCGTCTTTGACACTTGAGGTCACATGACTCGTATTTGAGGATTTTTCTTTTGTCATCCTTTCATCTTTTCTTTTCATATCCCTAACTTTTGCCTGGACTGACTCCTTTTGAGTTTCTTTTGATTCTTTAAGTCCAGCGGGATGCCCTCATTTTTGCCTAAGTCAATTGTTTTCTTTTCTTGACTTAGCGGGCTTTTGATTCTTTTTGCTTCCTTCTTTTTCTGAACAAGTCGTGTGACACTGGTTGCCTGACTCATTGGGGAATAATGTGACTGTCTCACTCTTGATTTAACCATTGTGGTTTTTTAGGCACGACCTCTAGAGGTATGATTGATCCTCGAGCGGACACTCCTTTTGCAACTTGGACGCTCGGTCAAATTAGCTAACACCTACCCTGCCCCAGGTTAAGATCGAGGGTTTTTCGTTTTCAGAAAGAACTCCTACTACTAGGCTTAAAGGGGTTGACAAGGGATTATCTTCCTTATAACTCCGGTGTTTAGGGATTTGAAACAATGCCTGTACATCATCAGCAGGTTTTATTTCGAAAGCATACAATCAGAAGCTGCATGTCGTTCATTTTCGTCATCCTCCCCAGATTCCTCTTAACCAGGTGTTGGACATTTGCAAAAACGATTGATGAACACGACTGGATTTAATCAAAACATGCATTTTCATTATCATCAATTGAATGAAAACAACAAGTTTTACGAACAAGCTTGTAATTTAAACAGGAAAGAAACTACAAACGTAAAGAAATGACAAGATAAAACACAGAAAAATGCCAGCTTCCTAGAACCGGGCTTTCACATCTGTCCTGCTGCTGAACCAGCTATCTTCACAATCAGTTATTAGAGGCAACCTGATGCTGTTATCCTGATCTGCTTTCAACGACCCCACCAAATTATAGATCCCTTCTCTCATTCAGATGATTTTGGGCCCTTCCTGCCCGAAGTTGATTGCTGCACTGTCAAGTAGGTCCTGTACTTTATGCTTGAAGGCCAGACAATCTTCAATGTTGTGCCCCTGTGCTCCTGAATGGAAATCACAGCGCTCTTTGATATCATAACCTGCTGGAGGCGTACTTGTCAGCGGGGCTAAATTCCTCTTCTCAACCAACTGCAATCGTAGCAACACCTGAAGAAGTTCGGCATACGGCATCGGAGGCACACTAAATACCCTCACCGGCCTCTGATGTTGAGCTTTTCGCTGATTGGGATGTTGCTGCTTCTGCCACTGTTGAGATTGTTGCTGGCGTCGCTGGTATCGAGTTGACTGTTGAACAACCTTCGTAGCCAATACAACCTCGGTTTCTTGACTTTCACCGTACTGATTAAGGCACTCCTTATGCTTAGCCATTTTCTTTCTCAGATCTGCCCCAGGAATAGGCAACAGTTGTGGGCATGGAGATTCTGACACCATGGAATCTAGGATACGTTTCTGACCTACTACAGCTTTAGAAACATCCATCATCTTAGTATCAACCGGGATAGGAGCAGTACGTACAGCTACACTGTTTGGCGAGAATTCAATATCTTTTGAGTCAATCAGGTCTTGAACATTGTGCTTAAAAGCATGACAACTTTCGATGTCGTCTGAGTGCCCCAGAATGAAATTCACATTGCTTACTGGCATCGTACCCATAAGGGAGCGCTCCTGTGGGTGGTTCCATCGTTCTCTTTTCAACCTTTTTGAACCTCAATAAAGTCTGCAAGAGCTCAGCATACGTCGTAGGCGGCGCCTCAAATATCCTCTTTGGCTTCCCCTCCTGAATCCTCCGTTGAGCCGGGTGCATCTTTTGTTGCTGCTCAGGTTCCACAGGCACGAGCTTCTTCACCGCGGCTTCAAGTAGCTGATCATCCTTTTTCCTAAGCACATTCTTGACTACTTTCATGATCAAGCTCATTCGGGTCTTCAGCTGACTATTTTCCTCTTTGAGGATCTTCTGCTCCAGACGCATCTCTTGCATGTCTCTCATCATCTGCCCCAGCTGGCTTCGGACTTCAACCAATTCAACCTGATTCTGTTCCATTTCTCTGAAGGAATTCCTGCAACAAACTGGAGAGAGGAAATAAGACCTACGGTTCTGATGTACCTGTTAAATGATAATGCAATGCAAAAAGCAAACACATATTCATGGCGAGACAAAGAGAATACTCAAACTATAAGCACTCAGACGAACATCTCCCACACATGTACAGTCAGCAAAAGCAGCACGTAAGCACAAACGAGTACGAATACAATGACCCCAGCCAACAATCCTGGTGGTGGTCAGCAACACTAATGCACAAAAGCTAAGCGGATTAGGCAGAGAAATAGATGCAACACCCGACACAGAAACCTCTAGAAACTTCTCCCATATTCAACTGAACTCTCCGTTCGACAATCTTCAAAACACACACTTCCCGTGGAGTCTTCCATGACATTAACTGACGAACCCGCACAACTGGATGACGGAGAATCGCTGATCTGGACAAAACCCTGGGGCGCGATGAAAATCCGGTTAGAGTCTAACAGATCCTGAACCTGGCTTCTAAGTACCTTACAATCGTTTGTTGAATGCCCCTGTGCCCCAATATGGTACTCACAGCGGGCACTGGCATCAAACCCTGGAGGATATGGTGGAATCATGGGATTAGTCTCTTTCGGCACTATCAATCCACTTCTGACCAGATCTGGCAACAACTGACTGTACGACACCGGTAGCTGAGTAAACTGCCTTTCAGGTTTCCTTGGTCTTCGTTGGGCGTGCTGACGCGATCGACGACAGGATGACCGTTGACTTGAAGTGTCTGAAAACCGATCCTGAGATGCTAGAGATTCTGAGACGACGTTATTTCCTTCCCACTCTTCTTGAGAACTGACAAATGATTCAGTCTTATCAACTGGGATATAAGGAGCATCTCGAAGCTTTCCACTCTTGAGTCCTCTCTCAACAAGCTCACCCATTCTCATCAGGCCCACAAAGCTTGTGCAACCGAACAATTTGTGATAATAATGGCCTTTCAGAGTGCCCAAGAATATGTCAACCATTTCTCTTTCCTGAAGCGGTGGTTGAACACTGGCAGCTAATTCTTTCCATCTTTGCACATAACCTCTGAATGATTCGTTCTCCGCCCGAGATAATTCTTGCAGATGTACGAGACTAGGAGCCATATCCAGGTTGTAATCGTACTGCTTCATGAAAGCTCTGGCTAAATCCACCCATGATCGAATCTGATTACTCTCTAACTGCACATACCACCTCGAGGATGCCCCAGTCAGACTATACTGAAAGCAATGGATCATCAACTTGTCATCTCGCACAAACGAAGTCATTCTACTACAGAACATCATCAAATGCAGCTTCGGACAGCTATCTCCCGTGTACTTTTCGAATTCCGGCACTCTGAACTTATAAGGCAACACCAGGTCAGGGACCAAACACATGTCTGCAGCATTCAGGTTAACAGTATCTTTCACCTCCAAAGCTTTAACTCTTTCTTCCAATGCTCGAAACCTTCTAGCACCTTCAAGAGCTCTTGAGTTTACAGTCCTGGCTACCGGGATATATCTGCGTGGATTCCTCTCAGGGAAAACCGCACCTTGATTGCTAACAGGAGGAGGACGTTCGCTTCGGGCAACAAACTGCTCATGTCGATCTTGGTTCTCAATAGTAGGCTGTACAACTTGGTCTGCAGTAACGTTGTTCGCTTGCGGGAAGTCTTCCATAGAATCATACCAATGGCTGGACGTCATGGTAAACCTTGTCAAGGTGTTAGGAGACTGGAGATTGCCTTCGGACATAGCTACCAATTACCTGTAACTGACTCCCCTGCTTGATTCTGCTCAAATCTGTTTCAGCCTCTTGGTCGTCTTCAACACTCCATTCTTGCCTCGAACAATCCCCCGAGAATCACCCTCTAGTGAAAACAAAGGCTGGATAAGTGCTCTGGCCAGCTAGAGAAATGCTATGCAATATGATTTATGCAGACAGAATATAAAAAATGCTAACGTGCATGTGTGCATTAGGGATATTTCCCCTCCAATTCCAGTGTCAAGGTAGCAAGGCAAGATAAACCATAAAGACAATATTTAGAAAAACCCTCATATATTTATTGGAATAACAGTCTCGTCAGGACGTTACACAACTATGTTCCATACAACTGAGGTGATAAAGGAGGATCCCGACCAACATGCCTGGTGGTGATCTCAACATACAGAATACAAGAGAGAAATCAAGTGCGGGTACGGTCGCAGAAATCCTCAATCAGCTTCTTCGTCTCTGGGTGATCTGGTCGATAAATCAATCCTTCTATCAACTGATCCCTTTTTCTGACCGTTCCCTGGATATCTCTGACAAAGTCTTCCCAAGCCTTATCCTGGGCACCATCCCCAGGTTTGGGCCTTTTGATGTCTGCTCTGCGCTGACAATCTTCCAGATTCTTCATGGCATCAATCAGTTTGCGCTCGGCCTCGTATCGACGACATGCTTCTTCTTCAAGCTCTTCAGTCTTCACTTTAACCTGTTCTCCCAACTGAGCAACCTGTGTCTTTAGCTCTTCTTCCCGTTCTTTGCGTTTGGCCATAGTGAGATCCCAGTGCTCTCTGAACTTAGCTAACTTCGTGTAGGCCCTTTCCAGCTCTTGTTTCTTTGTAGCCAATACACTGCTAACTGAGTCAACATCTAACTCCAGACGCTTCTTGGTTTCAGTCAACTCCAATAACGTAGTCTTCAGATGTTTCAAAGTTTCGGCCTGTTGCTTGGAAAAATATCCTGTTTCAATCTTTTCATGACGAAGCTGGGCATTCTCTTTCTCTAAAGCTTCTTTAGCCTTTGCTAACTCTTCTTTCTCCGCCATCAGCTGCTTGTATACCTGCATGTCTATAGTGGTGGGCTCCTCCACCGGAGAAGGATACAATGGCTGAACTGCAGGATAAGGCATAAGGAATTTCGTAGCTCGTTCACGAATCCATTCCACATACGGACCAAGAACTCGAGTACCCCCTCTGCTACCTGAAGGCTTCCCTCTCTTATGCAGGTTCTTCCATGCTTTCTCAAGCTTGATCAACATCTCTTCCTTTATTGCCCCAGTGAGATACAGAGATTCCTATATCTCCTCGGGCTTCGGCGCTTCCTGAGGCGCATACCCAAACTGCCTGATTAATAAGGAAGGGTTGTAATTGACACACCCTTTCCTTCCTATCAAAGGAACATTAGGGAATCCTTCGCATCTGTATATGACCTCAACTCCGAACACCTCCTCGTTAACCCACACCACATCCTCAGAAGTCAACCCCATCAAGCGCTCAGGCCATCCTAAAGAATCAATAGAAGTGACAAAAGGCCCTGACTTCGGCATATGACTAGTGAACCACCTGCACAGAAGAGGTACACAGCAAGATACATTCCTTCCTCGCCGCTTTTCATTTTGGTAGTGAGTGGAATGGTGGATATCTCCCAGTAAGGTAGGAACTGGGTTCTTTGCAGCCAGAATATAGAAAGCATCTGCATCAACAAAATCCGAGATGTTTGGGAACAATACAATGCCATAAACACACACAGCAAGGATGGCGTCAAAAACAACCCAGCCACCCTTCTTGGCATACTCTCGAGCCTTCTCCACCAAAACATCCAACGGGAATCCCCACACATCTCCTCTTCTGATCATCTTCCCTGTCAGCTCAAACTCTTTTAAGCGCAGAATATCAGAAAGCTCAGCCATATTAGGCTTAGCGTCCGTGTGATAGAAAGGTATTTGCTCGCGAATCGGTATATCCAAGAGTGCAGAATACTCCTCCAGGGTAGGAGCCAAAACAAAGTCAGGAAATACGAAACACCTGAGCTCCGCATCATAAAACTGCAGCAGGGTGTAAATGTCGCTGATCTCATAAGCCGAGGGCTGGTAAACATAAGTCAGGATCCTCCCATATGTCTTCCTGAAATCTCCCATCACCCTCTTCTTAGCAATAATAATCAACTCTGACAACAGACTAATATCTGGAGACGGGAATTTGTAGGGTAACACTCTCTTCATGGCTTCCATGTCTTGCTAGGAAACAAACACCGGAACTGGGAGGGAAAATATGTACCTGCAATACACACACGTTAGTTGGATGCAAATGGTAATGCAATAATGCAATATGATAAATGATGCAATTAGTGAACACAGGGGCTATGCTGTAGCCTGAAGAGGAACATCTCTGTGATATCAAGAATAGAAAACCACCACAGTCACCAGAACTTCATGACACTAACTATCATCTGGTACTCAAAATACCAATATCCTGGTATGAAATCCCTCTGAACCTCTGTATCTGACGAGAAAACCATCTGATAATAGTATCAACCTCAGATAAGAAACCCATCTGATCCAAACAACACACCTGGAGATGAATCAAGAACACCGTCTGATAAATACTGAATCATGGTTTCTGAAGGCCAGTTTTCCTGCAATAACTCAATCCCCCTCACATGTATGATGGACCTAATCCACGGACAAAGGTACGGCATCCTATGCGGTCATCAGTGTCACAGACTTTCATGAGTGACGATACGATTCCCAGAAGGAGGGGCATCATCAAGTCATGAAGAGGCCTCACTTAGCTGACTTCCAAATGATCGGTCCCCAGAGTCGACAATCCTCACGTCTGGACTCCCCTCAGATCCTCAGGACCGGAAAGGAGCACCTCTACGAGAACCTCGTCTGAGCGCAGATTTCGTAGGGAACTGTGCCTGCTCAGCAGACAGGTTCGTCTACTACTCTCCGCAACTATGTCTAGGTGCATACTACAGCCCAGGTCCGGCTTCTCACTCATAGTAACCTCCCGTTCCCACAGCAATAATCATAATAATATAGTGCTGAAAGTAAATGCGGAAAGGTAAAGGTGCGGAAAAGTAAAGTAAGAAAAGATAAAACACATATGCACAACACCCAACAGATAAACACCCAAGCGCTAGGATTGACTCGCGTAGGGGATGGGAAACGGTCCCATCATAAGGGATGGGAAAAGTCCCTAGATGCTATAAATCCCCAGCAGAGTCGCCAGCTATCGCTACTGCGAAAATCGGCGCCGGCATGACAGGAGAGTCGCCACCGTGCGTTATTTATCCCAAAGGAGGGAAAGGAAACGCTCGAAGTAAACCTCGCAAAGACGGGAAAAGGTATGGTCATCGCAACCAAAACCTGGATTCGGGAGTCGGTTACGCAAGGGGAAGGTATTACCACCCCTCACGTCCGTCGTACTCGACGGGATCCACGCTTGGTGTTTATAAGGAAAAGGGTGTGTTTATCTATCTACGCTAATGGTCAGTCTGAAAAGAAAAGAAAAGGACAAGACTCAACAGAATATACGGTGTTCTGGGCCTACGTACTCCCTCGTGCAATGGGAAAGTCAGAGTCAACGTAGTTCGACTACCTACGTTTAGACGGGGGGAAGGTTGCTCGCCAGTACATCGCGTCCTGTGCCTACGTACTTCCACACAGCATGGAAGATCAGAGCAAACATAGTTCGACTAACTACGGCTAAACAGGGCGTTCTCACACAGCAGTGAGAAAATAAACTGGTTTTAAGGGTACGGGAACCTACAACTACGGTCTGGTCTCAAATGCACTTGGGCAAGAGAAGAGGGATAACAATTAGAGGGAAAGTCTCGATCGCACAGCCGCGAGAGAACAAAAGGTTAGTTGTTAGTGTGCTCGCTAGGATATCGCATCCTATGCCTACATATTCTCGTCTGGTACGAGAAATCAGAGCAGCTGTAGTTCGGCTAACTACGACACAAGCTACTCAAGAGCTCCTATTGCTGAGAAAGGGAAAAGACACCCTAAAACTATGGTTGAAAAGGGGAATCTACCTATTGGTATCATGCCTGGTTGACCATCCTAATGTCTATCATAACTCCTCCGCAGCGGAGAAGTTAGAGCTCCTAAGGGATCATGGCAACAGGACTAAATAGCAAACAAGAATCAACTGCAAAGTAAAGAAATACTGGAAATATGCATGAATGCAACAACTAAACAAGCAAGGCACAAAGGCCGCAAACCACAGAGGTAAGGGAGCTTAGCTCTACCAAATACCAACAAGCAAAGCCACTCAATAAAAAACAAGCAGAAGGAGGACCACCTCAACTTCTCATGCATACAAAGCCTACTTCTAAGATGCACCTACCTCAGAAATATCTAGATGAACCCATAAGTCTAATGCAGCACAACACCACACAAGTCAAACAACACAAAGAGAAGGCGAACCGGCCTGACAAGCTCCTATCTAAAACTTAAACAAAAACCCTGAGCAGGACCCCTAAACAAAACCCTAATCCAATCTCTAAGCAAAAACCCTAAGCAAAAACCCTACACAAGAGAAATCAATCCCAGTCTTCAAGCTTCAAAACAAGCTTACCAAAGAAAGGGAGCTAAGCAGACAAACTCATAGTGCTCTCCTCAGGAAAGTACTAGGAGGTTACCACTCAGGAATCATATCCTATGCGGCTCAACAACTGTGAACGGTTTACATTCCTCCTCAGGAGAAACTAAATTCACACGAAGGCTCCAGCGTTATTGGATACTTAAGAAATCCTACAAGAACTAGAGGAACTAAGTGAACAGACCCATAGGACCTTCCTCAGGAAAATACTAGGGGGCTTCCACTTAGGAATCATATCCCATGTGGCTCAACAACTGTGATCGGTTTACATTCCTCCTCAGGAGAAATTAAACTCACATGAAGGCTCTGACATCATTGGATACTTGAGAAATCCTACCTGAACTAAGGGAACTAAGTGAACAGGCCCATAGTGCCTTCCTCGGGAAAGTACTAGGAGGCTTCCACTTAGGAATCGTATCCCATGTGGCTCAACAACTGTGATCAGTTTACATTCCTCCTCAGGAGAAATTAAACTCACATGAAGGCTCCGACATCATTGGATACTTGGGAAAGAGGTGAGAAGAAAGGATGAAAGCCATCTACAGTGCCTTCCTCAGGAAAGTACCATAAACTCCCTTCAAACTTCATGATCTCAAACCTCACAAACAGAGAACAAGCTCCTAGACTAAGTCTTCAATCCATGCATCCCTGCAAGCTCCAACCTCTGGGTCTTGATCCTCAATCTTCAAGAAGAAACCACAGGCCCTCAACCCAAAGGAAACTAACTCTGAAGTTCAACCACAGTTGAACTTCAAAGTCAGAAGCCTATCAAGACTTCTCCTATTCTCAGGCTCAAACAAAAATAACAGAACACCCTACAAAAATCTACCAAAAATCTAGGAGAACCCTACATGCCTCTATGATCCCAAGATCAAATATCAAAGCCTAAGTCAACTTCTAAGGCTACTAAACAATCCCTAACATATGAATGGTCAAGGGTTAACCAGCAAGTTATGAGGTCTCTACTCTCTAACCCTAAAACAATATCAATCAACCTCTAAAAAATCCACTAAAATCCTATGGGGAACATGCATTAGTCTAGTATAACATACTAAAAAACTAAAACAAAATTCAATACGAGATGAGAGAACGAAAATCAACAAGGCAGACATATCCACAAAATACACTTAAAAATCAATAAACATGTAAAAAATGCAATTAAAATGAAAACGCATGATTAAGCTAATGTTTTTGTACTATAAGATTCTACATTGAATTGTGAACCTATAGAAAAAAGAATGGAATTAAACGGATTATCCTACTATTTTTAATGAATTAATCTCTAACATGAATAAAAATGAAAAATGAAAAGAAAATAAAAAAAGGGGGTGTAGCAAAAGCAATTCTCAAGTTGCTTATCCTCTGGGCTTGCGCTAGGGGGGTGCGCATAGCGCTTAGGGCAAAGGCCCAACCCAAAATCTACAAGCGTTCTCACGCAGGGGGGGATGACGAGCAAACAGGGGGGGGGGGTGATTCAGCAAAACCAATTTGGGCTTAACCCAGCCCAAACCTAACCCAACGTTACCAATTAACAAAACCTCCCTTCTTCCCCAAACACTCTGATCACTGTTCACGCAAAACCCTAATACGCTGCTCCCCATCCTCCCTCCTCTCTGCAATTCCTCTCCCAACTCTCTCTGAGAAATTTTCTCAAAACAACCTCAAACATCTCTGAAACCCTCAAAACATAATCAAACAAGATCATCTCCGCCTAATAACGCTAAACCTCAAATCTTAAACAAGAAACCCTAAATTAACGAAGGAACATCAGTGGAGGTGATGAAAAAAAAGAAAACGAACCTGAGACGATGGAGTTTCTGGGATTTCTTGAAGGTTCGCTTGAAGAAGTATGAAGAAATTCTGGGAAACTTGAGTGGATGAGTGTTCTTGAGGTGTATTGAAGACTTTGAAGACGTTCTGGAGAAGAAACGTCGTAGACGAAGATCTTCAAAGATCTTTACAGATCTTGAAGTTGTTGGGAGATGATGAAGACCTATGAACAACGATGAAAATGCGCTGGGGATTCTCTGGAGAGTGATGAATCTTGATGAACGTTGAAGATGATGTTTGGGCGATTAATCTTGGGGTTATTGGATGAAGAACCTGATGAACTTCAGGTAAAAAATTCTGGAAAAACGAGAGTTGATGATAAAGATGGATCGGAGGAGAAGGAGGAAGATTGAAGAATTCTGGGGAAATGGATGAACTCGTATGAATTTTCCGGTCACGGTTGAGTTTTCCGGTGAAGAGGTTGATGGAAGTGGACGGAGGAGGAAGGGGCGATCGGATGTGTTTCTGGGAATTTTCTGCAAGCTTGCAGTTTCCGGCGACCTTACCGGTCTCCGGCGACTGTTACGGTGGAGGGGAGTGGTCCGGCCGGCGTTTGCATGGCCGGCAATGTAGTTCCCGGTGAGGAGGCGGTGAGGTGACAAGTGTCACAGGAGTTGATGTGTGTGGGACGCGTGGGCGCGTGCTAGCAGAGGGAGAGAGAGAGTGTGGGATGAGGTGTCAGTGTATGGGTGATTCAGAATTGTGAGGTGGTGGAGGCCCCTTTGGTGGACGCGTGGAACGTTTTATAGGTGACAAGTGTCATCTGCTGGACAAAAATGGACAAAAAACAACCCAACATGAATTTTGGGCCTCCACCTGCTATCCTGGCCCACGAAGCTGATTATCAATAAACCAAAAAAAAGTCTGAATTAAAATGATAAAATCCACTTAAAAACTAATCAAAGCTTTAAACTACCTAACTAATGATTAAACCTAATTAATGAAAATGATTAAACTACAATTAAATCTAAGCGACACTTAAACTAATCCTAATTAATTCTAACACACTCAATTAACCTAACTAATATTAAACTCTAATTAAAAGATTAAAATCCTAATTAAATCTAAAAGATGATTAATATCTACTTAAACCTATATTAAACTAAAACTAATAAAATCCTAAGAATCTCTATTTAATCTCTAATATTATTTAAAAGAAAAATCTATTAAAAGATTAAAGCTATATTAAAACAAACTCTATTTATTTCTATTTAAAAAACTATTAAAATCCCATTAAATCTCTAAACCATTTATTAAAATTCTATTTAATTTCTATTAAAAATCTATACTATTATTTAAAACTATTAAAATCTATTAGTAATAAAAGAAAAAACTACATTCTTTCTATATTATTCTAAAAACCATTTAAAATCTATTTAAAATCTATTATATTCTAAAAATGATTAAAAAAAACTATTAAATCTATTAAAAATTCTATAAAGCTCTAAAAAAAGATTTAAACTATTAAAAAATGGTTAAAAAATCTATTTAAATCCTAAAAAATCTAAAAAGCCTATTAAAAATATACAGAAGGCTATTAAACCCTAAAAGAATGCAGACAAATGCAAATGACCACCATAAAAGAGCGCGCGAGACCAAATCGAATCAAATAGTAAACCCCCGGGCATCAGAATATCCCGAAAACCACCCTGCAAGCTGAAAATACCGAGAAGCGCACAATTTCCCGAAAATAAAACCCTGATTATCTAGACTGGATCTGACATATCTGGTAAATGAAACTCAAACTGTAACCCTGATATCCTCTGTCTGTGCACACATGTCATGCATCTGATATGCGAATACGAGTTGAACCATGAACCAGATAGGAGGATCGGTTGGTCAAATTTTAGGGTGCAACACCTATGACTTCCTCTGCTGATAGAACCCTTGCAAGTCATGAGTGGTGAAAATAAATCACCTCCCACTATCTTCTCTAAAACAACCTTCAACAACCTGTAATACACAACAGAACTGTCCAAGCACACAAACAACACAGCTACAACATTCAGCAATCTATAGAACAAAAATCAGAGCAGCAGCAGACACTATCTTCCAACCATCTACACACCTGCTACAACCATATATCAAACTGTATACATATACAGAACAATTTTCTCCCAGGACTACCAGAGTTCTTCCATCAGAAAAGTATGCAACGGAACCTCCAAAAGAACATTTTCAACATGCTCTAAGCAAGATGCCAAAACATCTTTTAGGACACTATACAGAAGAAACATCCACTCCTCCTGCAGTTGTTGTAGAAACTCCTATATCAGAGAGCAAAACAGCAGATACACAGAATCCTTCAAAAGCAGGAGTAAACACAAACTCCCCCTTAACTTCATAAGCAACCCAAACATAAGATCAGCAAATCAGCTACAACTTCTCCTTGTTTAAAACACCATAAAGTATGTCCCAAGATCTCATCCAGAACAGACAGGACGCCTGCTCTGATACCAATTGAAATTCTTGTATGCAGATCTCAGATGTCATAAGAGATGTTAAGAACATAGATCTCTGCTAAAACAGAACAAGGGCAGAACACGAGCATTTTGAATAACTTTAAAAATTACCAGTGTCATGACATCTGTTGTAACATCTACAGACTGACAGAACAATTTATCTAACCATTTAAATTGAGCAGAATATTAAATGCAGAAAGATGAACAACACAACGAATTGTTAACCCAGTTCGGTGCAACATCACCTACATCTGGGGGTTACCAAGCCAGGAAGGAAATCAACTATCAGTAGTATCAATTCAGAGCTAAACTCCCAGTTTACCACCCCTCACTTAATCCCTACCCAGTACAACTTCTACCTAGGACACTCCTAGATATGAGACCCCTCTCACTCCCCTCAATCACAGCAGTGATAACAACAAATGAATAAGCTTTAGAAGACACTCTTAAAAGATAATACTTGATCTTGCATAACAGCTTCAATCAAGGACAATACACTATTGCTTACAAGCTTTGAGTGGACAAATTACAATTAACAACCTAGTCTCAATTCACACATTAATCAATGAGTGAATGGCTCACAAAACTAACACATAAATATGTCTACCACAATGCATCAAAAGATACAAAGGGTGACTTACAAAGTCATTCACACAAGACACTCTCAAAATCCTAAACCCTTATTTTGCACCCAAGATATTCTTGTTGTGAATGCTTGTCTTCTTCTAGGGTTTTCGGATCCTTAAATAGCAATGAGGATGGGTCTGGGTTGTGCCAAAAGTAACAGCAGGAAGAGAAGATTTCAATCTTCATAAACTGCAACAGATTTGATTTGATCAATCAAATCTAATCATATCATTCTTCCAATCTTCAATCAATCTTTTGATAATAACTCTATATCAAATCAAATCAGATCCATAATAAGTGTATCAGACATGCCTTTAGAAAACCACAAAAACATGCAGGTTTTACACCAGAATAGTGCAACAAGCTTGCACAAAAAGATATGGAAGCAACCTGCTGATCCTGACAGACAGATGTCACGACATCTTGTAGGACATCTTGTGATTACACCTAGTTTTACCAAAATTCCTGCCAATCAAATCAAATTCCAAATCTTCTCATCGAAAATCTTTTGCAGAATCTTCTTCATAAAAATAGAAACAAGTATTTTATAGTTTCCTAAAAAGTCTCAAAGATCCTTTTTATGAAATCCAATTAAATCTGCATTTTGTTCCTAATAAATCTCTTTGACCTGCGCATACTGATGAGGTATATCCATGAGGATCTCATCAAACCAAAACACCTCTATTAAGAGATGTAAAATAGCAGTGCCTACTGTACCAGACAAAGGTGTCATGACATCTATCTTGACATCTTGTTTGAAACACATGACAGTAGTACTGTCATAACATTTGATGAAGATGCTAGAACATCTTGCTTAACATCAGTGTAGAATCATGTTTTACCAAAATTTAGCCAATCATAAAATCATGGAACTGACATAGAGAGTTGGTGAGGATGATAGAACGTGAGAAGCTTATTTGTTACAACATACAATACTTTACATAGAAAGTATATTTGCTTTTGTAGTTTAGTCACATCAATTAGAATTGATCTTTAATACAAATCTTTTAGTTCAAATGCTTCTTATGCCAGTGGACTGAAGCTTGAGTAGAGATCATAGTCTGGCTTCAGAACTTGGTGAGACTTCAGAGTCTTTGGAGTAATGGGTTTTGAGACTTTCAGAAGCTGGTACCCATAACCATTGTCAAATTATGTCTGAATGGTTTCTATTCAGAAACATTGACTTGATACTTCAAAGTTGACTTGTTTTTAAACACACTTTTATCATTTGGTTCATAGTCAAGAAATATTCATAGTCAGAGTCTGTTTCAAAATTTTTGCACACTTAGCAAAATAGTTGGCTTAAAAAATTGTTCTCTACACTTTGTTATCATAAAAACTCAAGGATAGTTGAAGACCCAATCTTGTTTGAACACTCACTTGCAACATTAACTCATGCTTAGTTTCACTTTAAATGTCCTCTAAAATTGCATCTCTTTATATCAAAAGTATCCAGCTTAATGAATATCTCTACCCGACTATTTTCAATCACTTTTATCATGAAATCCACTTGTTGTTAGATTTATTACAATAACAAGCTTGTATCTTTTCCTAAGTTAATCATACAAAGAAACAAATTTATGAAAATTTAATGCATGATAATATAAAGCACTAATAACACATCATTTAACACAAACGACTATTTCATATTAACTTCACATTTATCAACATAAAGGGGTTTAGCTTATGATGAGCTTAGTACATACATCAGTAATGCATACTAAGCTAAACATTCTTAAATACATAATAAAAAAGAAATGAAAACCTAATAGTAACTTCTTCGTCTTCTTGCAATTTTTAATCTGCAAGAGACAAACTCTGTCAGTCAGATATTAATAGCGTACACTTGAGATAGTGAAATAAAGAAACTATCCTCTATTTTTCAACATAATCTAATCACTGAATTTCACTAAGTTTTTCTATCTCTGAATTGATAAACCTCCTTGTGTTTCCTCAAAGAGGTCCGTTTTAGTCACTTCCATTTGAGGTTTTTGGGGTGTCTTAAATTATGGACTTTTGGATATTTTTGAATTATGGCTCATAGGAATCGATTGGTTTCCCTATAATTATTCATTTTTGTACCATTGCAAAGCCAGGTACAATCTGAATGTCAGAGTCAAAGTATCTTGTGGCAGGCTTAGAAGCGCAAGTATATAAAAAGACGTGGCTTGCAGCAGGAAGAAAAGCTGGGCATTGTAGTGGATGTACCATTGTGCAAACTTTTTTTCAATTGATTAAAAAACACTTCGTTATGTAGATTTATGCTATGTAGGCCCTAAAACTGTGGATACCTTTCTTTTTAATTTCTATTGCATCCTCTGTAAAACCCCAAATTTTAATGGAATATTTATTTAATTTATTTAAATAAGAATATTCGCATTTCAGTGATTTTCGGTGGTTTTGTGGAATATTGGGAATTAATGGAATTTGGGTTATTTATTTTGAATAATAATATATAATATGAATATATTAATATTATTATAAATTAAAATAAATATAAGTGAAATAAGGGCAAATTGGACAAGTATGAAGAGGTATGAGGGTATTACGGGAAAAGACCAAATTGTGAGGCTCAAGTGTAGGTTTAACAAAAAGAAAATTGTGAAGGGATTAGGATTCATTTGTTAGACCGTGAATAGAATTGAGGCCAGAGCTCTGAGGAGGAAGATTGGAGGCAAAAGCTTCGAAAGGCTCCCTGAAAGATTTGAGAAGGCTTTGAGTCGACAACTAAGGTATGGGGAGTATTACCTTCATGATTTTCAATGTGTGAATTCAAGTATTTAAGGTCGATTTAAGGTTTAAGGGATTTTGGGGTTGATTGCGAGAAAAAGGGGATTTTGGCCTTTGTGGCCTAAATCTAGTATTGAGATGTTAACCATGGGAATTCATTGGAGTAAAAGGGAACTAGGCCTTCGTGCCAAAACTCTGATTTGACATTGGTATAACCCTGTAGGGAAATTTGATGGTGAGAACTCTGTTGATTGTGGTGTAGTGGTAAGCATTCCTGAGAGTTTGAGGGTAGATATGAGAAATAGTGATCTTTGGTCTTTGTGACCTAAATATATTATAGGTAAATCTAACTGTGGAATTCATTGGGGAAAAGGAAGGTTAGGCCCTCGTGGCCACAACCTTGAATTGTTATTTGTCTAACCCTGAAGGGATAGGAATATTAGATAGTGAATAACTCTGATGTACTTTGGGGAAAACCCGTTGTTTACGGAGCCTTGACCTATTTTGTGGATTTGGGAAATGTACGCCCTTTTGTGGTGGCTTTTATTGAATTTAATAATTTACTCTGATATCTGTGTTATTTTGCCATAATAGTTGTGGAGTAGAAAAAGGGTGTTACATTAGTGGTATCAGAGTAGGTCGGTCCGTCCGACCAAGTTGTCTAATGTTATTTGTTCCCTTGTATGCGACATGTGTGTGAAAACACTGTCGATACATGTTTTGTTTCTAACCTTTGTCTACAGAAGTGGGAAAGAAACAAGTGGGGGAGAAACTTGTGCTTCTCAGGATGCTGCAAATGTGGAGTGGCGGCTCAGTGTGTTGTTGAACGCTCTTATGGTTTGGTAAAGATGGTTTATGCCCTATCATGATTTTCGACTGTCTATTGGCAAGTTGAGGAACTGATCACCCTTAATCTCTTGTTGATAGTAGACAGAGTCATGTTGGATGGGATAGACGTGTCTTGCAAGCTTAGATGGTGTGTGCAGTGAATTGTTTTGAGTTAAGCTAAGTGCTTACAGATTGTTTTGGTGAGCCAATACAGGATGGTGCTGAGATGTTTATTTTGATGGAAACTTTGAGTTTTAATAAAGTGGAGAAGTTGGTGGTGTGCCAATTATTTGTGATTGTCTGGAGGTTTTTCCTGATGAGATAAGTGATTTACCGCCGGAACGTGAAGTGGAGTTTGTGATCGACTTAGTTCTTGGAACTAGTCCGATATTGATGGCTCCATATCGTATGTCTGCATTAGGATTGAAAGAGTTGAAGAGTCAACTTGAAGATTTGCTTGAGAAGAGATTCATTTGTCTGAGTGTGTCACTGTGAGATGCACCAATTTTGTTAGTTAAGAAGAAAGAAGGTTTTGTGAGGCTGTGTGTGGATTATAGACAATTGAATAAGGTGACTATCAAGAATAAGTATCCAATTCCAAGGATTGACGATTTGATGGATCAATTTGTTATTGCAAGTGTGTTCAGTAAGATAGACTTGAGATCTGGGTATCATCAGATTCATGTGAAGGCTGAAGATATTCAGGAGACTGCTTTTAAAACAAGGTATGAACATTGTGAGTATTTCGTGATGCCAATTAGTGTGACTAATGCACCATGTGTATTTATGGAGTATATGAACATGATTTTCCATTCTTATTTGGACAAGTTTGTGGTTGTGTTCATTGATGATATTTTGATATATTCAAAGAGTAAAGAAGATCATGTTAAGCATCTGAAAACTGTGTTATCAGCATTGAAAAAGAATCAGTTGTATGCATAAATAACAAAGTGTGAGTTTTGGTTGGAGGAAGTGAGTTCCTTAGTCATGTGATCTCGAGTAGGGTTATTGTGGTTGATATGTCGAAGGTTGAAGCTGTATCACAATGGGAAGTCCCAAAACCTGTTTTTGAGCTTAGAAGTATTCTTGGGCTGGCAGATTATTATCGCAAATTCATTGAAGGATTTTTCCAAGTTATGCTCGCCATTGACGCAATGGACTAGGAAGGTTCAAGCTTTTGTTTTGGATGCAAAGTGTGAAGAAAGTTTCGAGAGCTTTTGAGGAGGCTGACAGTAGCTCATGTTTTACTTTTGCCAAATCTGGCGGAACCACTTTTTGTATAGTGTGATGCTTCGTTGATGAGATTGGTAGGTGTGTTGAGGCAACATCAACAAGTTTTAGCTTATGCTTCAAGGAAACTTAAATTGCATAAGAGGGATTATCTAACGCATGATTTAGAGCTGGTTGTTGTTGTGTTTGTGTCGAAGCTTTGGAGGCATAATTTGTTTGATTCGAGATTTGAGGTGTTTAAAGATCATAAGAGTTTGAAGTATTTCTTTGATAAAAAATAATTGAATGCAAAGCAGAGGAGATGATTGGGACTTCTGAAGGATTATGATTTTGGTTTTGAATTACCATTCAGATAAAGCAAACATGGTAGCTGATGCATCAATTTGGAAATGTTTGCATATACTGATGATGATGGTAAAAGAGTTAGAACTGATTGAGCAATTTCGTGATATGAGTTTGGTTTGTGAAGAGACTTCTTATATAGTTAAGCTTTGTATGTTGAGGCTTACTAGTGGTATTCTTGATGAGATTCGAGGAGGTCAGAAATCTGATTTGAGTTGGTAGATCGGCTGAATTTGATGAATCAAAGTCGAAGAGCTGATTTTCGGATTAATGAAAATGGCATCACGAGATGTCGTGGTAGAGCCGGTGTTCCAGAAAAAGAGTATTCTTGAAGAAGGACATCGAAGTAGATTGAATATCCTTACCGGTGCTATGAAGAGGTACTTGTAGCACCCAAAAATTTCCCCTTCTGTTTTAACCTGGATTGGCTTTTGTTTCTTTGCATTTTCGCATTTTTTCATATCATAACATCTGTTCTTGAAGCATGGGATCAAGGTTTTTCTGTGGCTCAGGGCTCTTTTAGTGCAAGAGACTGAACGACGAGCATCAGAGGTTTTGACATTTATTTTTCCCAACAGTCGAGCGGCCGATTTTATTTTATTTTTGCAGGTTATTTTCAGCTCAGGAAGCAACATTCAAGCTATCTCAAGCGTTCTCACGGTTATAGTATTCAACAGCAAGTTTCTGAGGCTTAACCGGGCTCAGAACGGGTGAAAACGGACAAATATGCAGCTTTCCCTCCAAAAGGCGCCAAAATTCAAATTTTTTAAGGTGTTAACTGATTAACCAAGTCAAAATCTGGTCAAATTTGAATTTTTTAAGGTGTTAATCGATTAACCCATATGGTTAACCGATTAACTAAGGCAAATTTTGCCTCTGCACGTGAATTTTCAAAGGCAGCCACTTTGGGGTACATTTTGATCACTTGAGGAATTGATTTTACACCAAAGGAAGGATCTAGAACCACTTTGAATTTGGATTAGTTTTCAAATTAACTCAAATTCCCTCCAATTTCCCATTCCTAATCCCAAACCAATTTTCACAAACCACACTCCAAACCACATTTGGATTCTAACCAAGAGCATATTTAAATGATTTGCTCCAAACCTCACACACATAATACCCATAATTCCATTTCATTTTCAGAATTCACTCCAATTCTCTCAATTTTCTCTCAACTTTTTCCATCTCCAAACTCCATTAGAGCTCTCACCTTGAATTCTTTGATTCTCCATTGGAATCATTGAATTCTAGAGCTAAAACCTTCATCCTTCATCTATATCATCTCTAATTCTCCATTCAATTTTCGTGCTATTGTGGATCTGAATTTTGAAGTTGATCTAGAGGAGCTTATTTGGATAATTCTTGCTTAATTTTGGCGGATCTTCATTTCTACTACATGAAATCACTTGGATCTTGGAGGATTTCCAGATTTCTTGCTTGGAGCTGCTCAATTGAGGTTGGATCAACAATTACCAAAGCAAATCTCTGCTTTGTAGGTTGGAAATCTAGATCCGTTGTTATTTTGCATATTCAATGTGGATCTTCATTTTTGACTGACCTTTGGTTGATTTGATCCATGTGATTTGTGATCTTGCTGTTTAATGTGTTTACATGTTGATTAGATCACTTTTTTCTGATTTAAATTCGTCCATAATTGATTATACAATCATCTGGATTTTTGGAGAAATGACTAATTGCTGAAAAGTGCTTTTGAGTTGCTGTTTTCTGCTTCTGGTACAGTGTTAATCGATTAACCAGATGCAGTGCAAACTGGTAAATCGATTAACCAGTGCAATTTTTCAAATTTTCAAACATTTTCAACTGGTAAATCGGTTAACCATATGTGTTAACCGATTAACATTCTGCCAACACGCCTGTTTTACTATTTTAAAGGTTGTTTTGGTGCACTCTCACTTTAAATCTTCATGCATCGATATGATGCATTAGGAGTGAGATGTTTTGGATATTATGTTGTTGTTCTTGATTGTTTAATCATGATTTCTTCGTTCGAATTCCACTTGAGTGCATGCTTATGGATGTGGTTCAAAGTGATGATCATTTGCATTGTTTCCTTTGCTTGCATTGCTTGGTTGAGATGTGCTTGTGTTGGCTGCTGCCCCACACTTTTTCCTCCCACTTTCCTTTTGTGTTTGCATTTCATGTTTGCATCTCTTTCATTTCTTTCTACTTGTGATTGATTTACCTTATGTTTTCTTGGTTTTCTTTGCCATGATCACTTAGGATTCCTAGTCCCTTTGGGAGTAGGAGAGATATTAGGTGTTCAATCCAAGCCTGCTAACATTAGGTAGATGTTCCCCTTTCTATCCCAACCTTAGGTCCACTTTACATGACAACGTTAGGGCCGAGTTTCCCTTAGACCTTCTGTGCATCTCTCTTCTCATCTCAAACCACATTCTATCTCATTTAATAAATACGATGAACATTGTATGCTACGAGCTTTAAACACATGGGGAATGATGAGTGAGGGTTCTCCTCTCGCTTGTCTAGAGTGTTTAGTGTACGTCCCGTTTGGGGGTGATATGTGATGCATTCGTTCCTATGTCATAGTCTTTAGTGTAACATGAATCACAAATCAAACTAATTCACTTCTTGTCTAAAAAATACAAACAAAACATCAAACCTTTTTATCCTTCGGGATTATTTGAAAACCGTTCTCAAAAAGAGTGTTGTTAACCCTTGGTTCTACCGCAAATAGGCATCGTCCCTAACTGCTGGAATGAAGGTTTAACTCTACTCGATTAAAACACTTAATCAACCTGTGGTTTCGTGTCATCCCAAACTACGTTTGCTATGATTTCTCGTACCAGATGAGGATACGTAGGCACAAGACGACGATGTCTTGGCGAGCAACCTTCCCACCTTCACCCGTAGTTTTCCGAACTACGTTTACTCTGACTTTCCCATTGCACGAGGGAATACGTAGGCATAGAGAGGCGATGCTCTATCGAGTCTCTTTTATTTTCTTTTGTCCTGTGAGCCTGTAGCTTAGAAATATAAACACACCCTTTGATTAGACAACAAGCGTGGATCCCGTTGAGTATAACGGACGCGAGGGGGTAGTAATACCTTCCCCTTGTGTAACCGACTCCCGAACCCAAGATTTGGTTGCGATGACCTAGTCTTTTCCTTTTTTCGTAGGTTTTCTCTGATCGTTTCCTTTCCCTCTCTTTGGGATGAATAACGAACGGTGGCAACTCTTCTGTTTTTCCGCTGGGTGTTTTCGCAGTTGTGACTTTACCAGGATTTAAGGAAATTGTTTTGGTGGACAGGGATGAAGAAAGAAGTGGTTGAGTTTGTATATGATGGTTAGACTTGTCAGGAGTCGAAGATTGAACATCAGAGACCGTTTAATCTAATGCAACCGTTGAATATTCCAGAGTGGAAATAGGATAGTATTTCCATGGATTTTGTGTCGGGTTTGCCGAAGACTGTGAGATTGATATGATTTGATTTGGGTAATTGTGGATAGATTTATTAGAGCAGCTCATTTCTTACCAATAAGGATTAATCGTTCTATGCTGAAGCTGGCTGTGATGTATATTGAGGAAGTTGCAAAGTTGTATAAGATACCGTCGAGTATTGTGTCTGATAGAGATCTGGGATCTTCATCGAGGTTTTGGGAGAGTTTGCAGACGCTTTGGGTACCATGTTGAGATTGAGTTCTTCTTATCATCCGCAGACGGATGGACAGACAGATAGGACTATCCATTCTTTAGAGGATTTGCTGAGAGCTTGTGTGTTGGATCAAGGTGGATCGTGGGATAGTCATTTTCCATTGATTGAGTTTACCTATAATAACAGTGATCATTCTAGTATCAGAATCGCACCGTATAAGGCTTTGTATGGTAGAAGGTGTAGGACTCCTTTGTGTTGGTATGAATCAGGCGAGAGTGTTGTACTCGGACATGAGATTGTGCAAGAGACGACTGAAAAGATCAAGATGATCCAGAAAAAGATGAGTGTCGCAGAGTCGTCAGAAGAGTTATCATATAAGAAGGGGAAACACTTGAATTTGAAGAGGGGGATCTCGTGTTTCGAGAGGTACGCTGGTAACTGGTGTTGGTCGAGCTTTGAAGTCTCGAAAGTTCACACCGCATTTTATTGATCTGTATTAGAGTGGAGCAGCGGAAACGTGGGAGGAGTAGCATGTCGGATTGCTTTACTGTTGTCGCTTGTGAATTTTCATGATGTGGTTCATGTTATTCAGATGGATGATGTACAAGTGAGAGATAATTTGACAGTAGAGGCATTGCCAGTTCGGATTGATGAATGAGAAGCAACTTCGAGGTAATGAGATTTCCTTGGAAAAGGTAGTTTTGGGAGGACCAGGTGGAGAAGGTTGGACTTAGGACCGTGTGAATCAGATGAAGGAGTCGTATCCGACTCTATTTCCTTGAGGTAATTTTCGAGGGCGAAAATTCTTTTAAGTGGGGGATAGTTGTAACACCCCAAATTTTAATGAAATATTTATTTAATTTATTTAAATAAGAATATTCGCATTTCGGTGATTTTCGGTGGTTTTGTGGAATATTGGGAATTAATAGAATTTGGGTTATTTATTTTGAATAATAATATATAATATGACTATATTAATATTATTATTAATTAAAATAAATATAAGTGAAATAAAGGCAAATTGGACAAGTATGAGGAGTTATGAGGGTATTACGGGAAAAGCCCAAATTGTGAGGCCCAAGTCTATGTTTACCAAAAATAAAATTGTGAAGGGATTATGATTCATTTGTTAGATGGTGAAGAGAATTAAGGTCAGAGCTGTGAGGAGGAAGATTGGAGGCAAAAGCTTCGAAAGGTTCCCTGAAAGATTTTAGAAGGCTTTGAGTCGAAAACTAAGGTATGGGGAGTATTACCTTCACGATTTTTAATGTGTAAAATTAATGTATTTAAGGTCGATTTTGATCACTTGAGGAATTGATTTTACACCAAAGGAAGGATCTAGAACCACATTAAATTTTGATTAGCTTTCAAATTAACTCAAATTCCCTCCAATTTCCCATTCCTAATCCCAAACCAATTTTCACAAACCAAACTCCAAACCACATTTGGATCCTAACCAAGAGCATATTTAAATGATTTGCTCCAAACCTCACACACAGAATCCCCATAATTCCATTTTATTTTCAGAATTCACTCCAATTCTCTCAATTTTCTCTCAACTTTTTCATCTCCAAACTCCATTAGAGCTCTCACCTTGAATTCTTTGATTCTCTATTGGAATCATTAAATTCTAGAGCTAAAACCTTCATCCTTCATCCGTATCATCTCTAATTCTCCATTTAATTTTTGTGCTATTGTGGATCTGAATTTTGAAGTTGATCTAGAGGAGCTTATTTGGATAATTCTTGCTTAATTTTGACGGATCTTCATTTCAACTACAAGAACTCACTTGGATCTTGGAGGATTTCCGAATTTCTTGCTTGGATCTGCTCAATTGAGGTTGGATCAACAATTACCAAAGCAAATATCCGCTTTGTAGGTTGGAATTCTAGATCCGTTGTTATTTTGAGCTTATTTTGCATATTCAATGTGGATCTTCATTTTTGATTGACTTTTGGTTGATTTGATCCATGTGATTTGTGATCTTGCTGTTTAATGTGTTTACATGTTGATTGGATCACTGTTTTCTGTTTTAAATTCGTGCATAATTGATTATACAATCATCTCGAATATTGGAGAAGTGACTAATTACTGAAAAGTGCTTTTGAGTTGTTGTTTTCTGCTTCCGGTACAGTGTTAATCGATTAACCAGATGCAGTGCAAACTGATTAATCTATTAACCAGTGTGAATTTTCAAATTTTCAAACATTTTCAACTAGTAAATCGGTTAACCATATGTGTTAACCGATTAACACTGTGCCAACAGGCCTGTTTTGCTGTTTTCAAGGTTGTTTTGGCGCACTCTCACTTTGAATCTTCATGGATCGATATGATGCATTAGGAGTGAGATGTTTTTGATATTGTGTTGTTGTTCTTGATTGTTTAATCATGATTTCTTCGACATGTGTGTTCGAATTCCACTTGAGTGCATGCTTATGGATGTGGTTCAAAGTGATGATCATTTGCATTGTTTCCTTTGCTTGCATTGCTTGGTTGAGATGTGCTTGTGGTGGCTGCTGCCCCACACTTTTTCCTCCCACTTTCCTTTGTGTTTGCATTTCATGTTTGCATCTCTTTCATTTCTTTCTACTTGTGATTGATTTACCTAATGTTTTCTTGATTTTCTTTGCCATGATCCCTTAGGATTCCTAGTCCCTTTGGGAGTAGGAGAGACATTATGTGTTCAATCCAAGCATGCTAACATTAGGGTAGATGTTTCCCTTTCAATCCCAACCTTAGGTCCACTTTGCATGACAACGTTAGGGTCGAGTTTCCCTTAGACCTTCCGTGCGTCTCTCTTCTCATCTCAAAACACATTCTAACTCATTTAATAAATACGATGAACATTGTACGCTACGAGCTTTAAGCACATGGGGAATGATGAGTGAGGGGTCTCCACTCGCTTGTCTAGAGTATTTAGTGTACGTCCCGTTTGGGGACGATATGCAACGCATTCGTTCCTATGTCATAGTCTTTAGTGCAATGTGAATCACAAATCAAACTAATTCACTTGTTGTCTAAAAAATACAAACAAAATATCAAACCTTTTTATCCTTCAGGATTAATTGAAAACCATTCTCAGAAAGAGTGTTGTTTACTCTTGGTTCTACCGCAAATAGGCATCGTCCCTAACTGCTGGAATGAAGGTTTAACTCTACTCGATTAAAACACTTAATCAACATGTGGTTTCGTGTCAGCCCAAACTACGTTTGCTCTGATTTCTCATACCAGACGAGGATACGTAGGTACAAGACGGCAATGTCTTGGCGAGCAACCTTCCCACCTTCACCCGTAGTTTTCCGAACTACGTTGACTCTGACTTTCCCATTGCACAAGAGAATACGTAGGCATAGAGCAGCGATGCTCTATCGAGTCTCTTTTCTTTTCTTTTGTCCTGTGAGCCTGTAGCTTAGATAGATAAACACACCCTTTGATTAGACAACAAGCGTGGATCCCGTTGAGTACAACGGACGTGAGGGGTACTAATACCTTCCCCTTGCGTAACCGACTCTCGAACCCAAGATTTGGTTGCAATGACCTAAACTTTTCCTTTTTTTTCCGTAGGTTTTCTCTAATCGTTTCCTTTCCTTCTTTTTGGGATAAATAACGAACGATAGCGACTCTTCTGTTTTTTCGCCGGGTGTTTTCGCAGTTGTGACATTACCAGGATTTGAGGAAATTGTTTTGGTGGCCAGGGATGAAGAAAGAAGTGGTTGAGTTTGTATATGATGGTTAGACTTGTCAGGAATTGAAGATTGAACATTAGAGAACGTTGGGTTTGATGCAACCGTTGAATATTCCAGAGTGAAAATGGGATAGTATTTCCATGGATTTTGTGTCGGTTTTGCCGAAGACTGTGAGATGGATATGATTCGATTTGGGTGATTGTGTATAGATTGACTAGATCAGCTTATTTCTTACCAATGAGGATTAATCGTTCTATGCTGAAGCTGGTTGTGATGTATAATGAAGAAGTTGCGAAGTTGTATAAGATACCATCAAGTATTATGTCTGATAGAGATCTGGGATCTTTATGGAGGTTTTTGGAGAGTTTGCAGACGCTTTGGGTGCCATGTTGAGATTGAGTTCTGCTTATCATCCGCAGACGAATGGACATACAGAGAGGACTATCCAGTCTTTAGAGGATTTGCTGAGAGCTTGTGTGTTGGATCAAGGTGGATCGTGGGATAGTCATTTTCTGTTGATTGAGTTTACCTACAATAACAGTTACCATTCTAGTTTCATAATGGCACCGTATGAGGCTTTGTATGGTAGGAGGTGTAGGACTCCTTTGTGTTGGTATGAATCAGGCAAGAGTGTTGTACTCGGACATGAGATTGTGCAAGAGACGACAGAAAAGATCAAGATGATCCAGAAAAAGATGAGGGAATCGCAGAGTCGTCAGAAGAGTTTTCATGATAAGAGGGGGGAAAAGACTTGAATTTCAAGAGGGGGATCTAGTGTTTTGAGAGGTACGCCGGTAACTGGTGTTGGTCGAGCTTTGAAATCTCAAAAGTTCACACCGTATTTTGTTGATCCGTATCAGAGTGGCGCAGCGGAAACGTGGGAGGAGTAACATGTCGGATTGCTTTACTGTCGTCGCTTATGAATTTTCATGATGTGGTTCATGTGATTCGGATGGATGATGTACAAGTGAGAGATAATTTGACTGTTGAGGCATTGCCAATTTGGATTGATGAACGAGAAGCAACTTCGAGGTAAAGAGATTTCCTTGGAAAAGGTAGTTTTGGGAGGACCAGTTGGAGAAGGTTGGACTTAGGAGCGTGTGAATCAGATGAAGGAGTCGTATCCGACTCTATTTCCCTGAGGTAATTTTCGAGGGCGAAAATTCTTTTAAGTGGGGGAGAGTTGTAACACCCCAAATTTTAATGAAATATTTATTTAATTTATTTAAATAAGAATATTCGCATTTCGATGATTTTCAGTGGTTTTGTGGAATATTGGGAATTAATGGAATTTGGGTTATTTATTTTGAATAATAATATATAATATGAATATATTAATATTATTATTAATTAAAATAAATATAAGTGAAATAAAGGCTAATTGGACAAGTATGAGGAGTTATGAGGGTATTACGGGAAAAGCCCAAATTGTGAGGCCCAAGTCTAGGTTTACCAAAAAGAAAATTGTGAAGGGATTAGGATTCATTTGTTAGACCGTGAAGAGAATTGAGACCAGAGCTCTGAGGAGGAATATTAGCGGCAAAAGCTTCGAAAGGTTCCCTGAAAGATTTGAGAAGGATTTGAGTCAACAACTAAGGTATGGGGAGTATTACCTTTATGATTTTCAATGTGTAAATTTAATGTATTTAAGGTTTAAGGGATTTTGGGGTTGATTGTGAGAAAAAGGGATTTTGGCCTTCGTGGCCTAAATCTAGTATTGAGATGTTAACCATGGCAATCCATTGAAGTAAAAGGGAACTAGGCCTTCGTGCCAAAACTCTGATTTGACATTGGTCTAACCCTGTAGGGAAATTTGATGGTGAGAACTCTGATGATTATGATGTAGTGGTAAGCATTCCTGAGAGTTTGAGGGTAGATATGAGAAATAGTGATCTTTAGCCTTTGTGGCCTAAATCTATTATAGGTAAATCTAACCGTGGAATTCATTGGGGAAAAGGAAGGTTAGGCCCTCGTGGCCACAACCTTGAATTGTTATTTGTCTAACCCTGAAGGGATAGGAATATTAGACAGTGAATAACTCTGATGCCTTTGGGGAAATTGTAGGGAAATTTGTGATTTAGGGTGTGAACAAATTTGTGATTTAGGGTGTGAACAAATTTCTGGTGCATTGGCGTCGTAAGACCTTAGGGATGATTTAGGGATGTTTTAGGGGCATTAGGAAAGTGAATCGGGTAGACTTTTGGGTTGGATCAAGTTCTGGTGCGTAGCAGAATTTGTTGTCATCGCACTGTTCTCCTCGCCCCAGACTCTCCTAGCGAACATGCCAGCGAACGTAGCAGAGTTTCACGAATGTTGATTGTGTGCAGCGATGCTTTGATGTTTGATTATGTGATTTCTTTGACGAATTAACATGAGTAGGACTGTGGAGTTTATGTGATTAATAGGCGATAGTATGACGATTACTGCGAGTATAATTATGAATTAATATGTGATAATATGATGAATTAATATGAGTATGACTATGAGCGCTACGTGATTTGTACATGATTATATGATGATTTCTATGATGTTTGATAATGATTATTGTGATGAGCTATGATGACATGATGTATGATGATGAGCTATGATGACATGATGTATGATGATGATTATTATGATGAGCTATGATGACATGATGTATGATGATGATTATTGTGATGAGCTATGATGACATGATGTATGATGATGATTATGATGATGAGCTATGACGTTTGATGATGATGAATATGATGAAGGATGATGCACCTATGATGTTATTACGAGGATAATTTATGACGTGTGCATCATGCATTCATGTGCATCCGGACTTCGGTTCAGGACCTCGATTACTTTGGCTTCAATTCCATTGTGTGGATGTGAAATGTTTTGATGTGCTCCGGTGTCCATCACGATGTGATGATTGGTACCACATGCATTGAATCTTGTTGCATTTGCATTTATGTGATGATTTTGAGTAAATTATGATGTTGTGGCCTTTGATGTCCTTTGAGGAATATGAATGTGTTGAATATGAAAATGACGCCATTTATATGTTGATTTTCTACATTGATTATTATGAGTCGTTTTACCTACCCTGCCTGTTCGAATGTTACCTCCACGTGGGTAATATGCAGATGACTAGGTTTAGTCGTGGACGCCGTCGAGGATTATTTTTGAAGTTTTGAGTTGTCAGCCTTTTTGGTTAATTTAGAGGATCTTGCTCTGATATGTAACATCGGGTTGAGTTCTTTTGAGTTAAACTATGTTTTATTTGAGTTTATTTTTATTATCTTCCCATATGAGAAAAACATTGATTTATGCCTTTTGAGTTCCGCTGCTTTGTGAAAAATTTGATGTGCTTTGGGGAAACCCGTTGTTTACGGAGCCTTGACCTATTTTGAGGATTTGGGAAGTGTACGCCCTTTTGTGGTGGCTTTTATTGAATTTAATAATTTACTCTGATATCTGTGTTATTTTGCCATAATAGTTGTGGGGTAGAAAACGGGTGTTACATCCTCTATCTCGCCCTGCTCACTTATCAAATTCGGGGTTAATGTGCTATTCCAATATTGTCATGTCAGACTCGTTAGAAGTCATCTATACACAAGCAACAAACACATAAAAATTCACAAAAGACAACATGTATTATGCTCTATATAATCTACTCAAAAATAGAAAAAATGGATTAAATTAAACTAGTAAATCATTAATTTGAAGAATTAAATTCAAGTGTTAAGATCTATAATAACTCACAAAAAAAGTGATTATCCCACCCCCAAACTTGAATCACTACTCGTCCTCTAGTGATGCGGCAGATAATATCAAAAAAGAAAATTGACTTCCCTCCATCTTCTACTCTAGAAGCTCATTTCTTAAACAACTCATGATCTATCTAAGGGGACCACATCTAAAATTTAGCATAAGTCAGTATTTTTAAATTAGTCCTGTTAGTGCGTGTGATAGTTCCCGATGCTGCCTATTATGCCAAAATTCTTCAGTTAAGATAATCATCCTATATGCTAGTTTTATTATTTTATCCTATGGTCCAAGTATTCATTTTTTCAGTTTCAAAATGGGGGATTAACTATCTTGCTTTTGGCTTTTTGCTCATTTTGAACTTAATGCTTCCACTTGCATTATTATTATTATTATTATTATTATTATTATTATTATTATTATTATTATTATTATTATTATTATTATTATTATTATTATTATTATTATTATTATTATTATTATTATTATTATTATTATTATTATTATTATTATTATTATTGATAAGTATTGCTAGATGCTCCACCTTTTCACCTGATGGTATTTCAGTTGTAATGAATCTAACATGTTACTAATAGTGCAAACATCCAACGTTCCTCCAGTTTCTAGCACATGAACTTGTTCCTCTAGTTTCAGGCATAGGAAGTTTATTTATAATGCTCATTGACATTTTCCTTCTTTTGCACACTTTTATGTGTTTATTTATAATTGCAATGTATCCTTATGCTAGCCTTAAACAATAATATTTTCCTCCCTAAACTATATCCTACAATGAACCTTATTCCATATTTTAAAACAATTCAAACTTCTTAGGAGTCTAACTACTTTCCTGACTGCTTCTAGCGCGATAATGGTTATCAAAAAGTCATAATCAAGTTCATTAATTTTTTATCAAGACCTTGTTTCAACATGTCTGCAGTCCAAATAGAAGTATCCTAAGTTCTTAGAAGTTCTTCTATTTTAGGGATGAAGTTAGTTTATTCTCTTTCTTTATAAATATAAGTGAGTCTAATAACAATAAAACACAATAGTAGAACAAAACAACAACATAGGTATTTCATTTAATTGAACCGACAAAATTGAAAATGACAAAAACCTAAATTATATTGAAAGATAGATGATAATGGATAATTAGATGAAATGTAAATTAGAGTCATGACTATAGTTTCACACCCCCGAAAATAGAGTAGTGACAAGGTTCTCACTGTCATTTGGTGAGTGATGGCACACCATGACTCATCAACCTAAAAGATAATGACAAAGAAGAAAAACTAGCTAGGCCTTAAGTTTGCTGCTCTTCCTAGTGGCCAATTATTTTTCTTCCCATTTTCTTTTCTTATTCTCGTTTTTTCTTCTTGGCTCTTCTCTCTTTATCTTCTGCCTTGCCTTGTAACTTTGGTGCACCAGAAATGAGTTTCTTAGCTTTTCGCTTCTTATGTGTCTCAATGACCTTCTCTGGCACGTCAGTAGTAGTGTTTTCCTTAGCTTTCTTTAGGATTCTCTTTTTCTCTGGGCTTTTTGTGTTTGTTGGATTGGAGAATTTGTAGTGCTAACAATCTTGGTTCGGCTCTTGACTTTAGCAGGGCTGTGATGACTTGCCCAAATACAAATCACATCCTTCAAAAATGAAATCAGCCTTGAAAATACTTTGACCATAACAAATCCCTCGTACTTGTGGGACTATCTAATGTTATATTTGTGAGAATTCTAAACAAAAGCGTCCTCACCTAAGAGTCGTGTTACCTAGGCGATATCCTCAAAGAGTATAAGGGCTCGAACCTGGTAGTGATGAGGTGTGTAATGCCAATGGTCATAGGAGAGTAAGTCCACCATAATTACCTGAACGTTAGGTGTTTAGCAACTTACCCTGGTCATGAGGGAGTGGTTGTCGCCCTTAAGTGTTTCTTAAACCCTAGGCCCAAAATGCCTCTTCAAATAACTTTCCCCCATAGGGTGAGGGGACAAATCTTAAGCCATATAGATCTTAATTGATACAGTCATACACAAGTAACCAACACGTATATAAAGGCTCTCAGCTCACATGAGCAGGTCCTCTAAACAACCACAAAACACCATCGTACAGAGCTTGCCACTGCCATGAGCAAGCCTTAACAACCATTCAACTTAATATACATACTAAGTCCTCTAAATGCCACTTCGTTTGCATGGGTAACACGCTGTTGTACCCCAAAATTTGACCAACCATTTCTTGTACTTGGCTTATGTTTTCTTTGCATTTTTTCATTTTTTCATAGCATAGTATTTGCTCTTGAGACAGGGGATCAAAGGTTTTCCTGTGGCTCACGTCTCTTTTTTAGTGCAAGAGACTGAACAACGAGCATCAGGAGCTTTGGCATTTATTTTGCCCGGCGATCGAGCGGCCGATTTTATTTTTATTTTGCAGGATAATTTGTAGCTCAAGAGGCAACATTCAAGCTATCTCAGGCATTATCATAGTTTTGATATTCGAAAGCAAGTTTCAAAGGCTTAACAGAGCTCAGAACAGAAGAAAACGGACCAATGTGTAGATTTCTCTCCATAAGGCGCCAAAATTCAAAATTTTAAGGCGTTAATTGAATAACCAATATGGTTAACCGGTTAACCATAGCAAAATCAGATCAAATTTGAATTTTCAAAGGGTGTTAATCGATTAACCAAAATGGTTAACCGATTAACCAAGGCAAATTTTGCCTCTGCACATGAGTTTTTCAAGTATGCCACTTTGGGGTCCATTTTGATCACTTGTGAATTTGATTTTACACCAGAAGAAGGATCTAGAACCACTTTGAATTTTGATTAGTTTTCAAATTAATTCAAATTCCCTCCAATTTCCCACTCGTAATCCCATTCCAATTTTCATAACCACACTCCAAACCACCATTCTACTCCTAACCTAGAGTATATTTAAATGATTTGCTCCAAACCTCACACAATCAACACTCATAATTCCATTTCATTTTCAGAATTCAATCTCACTCTTTGAATTTTGCTCTCTTTTTTTCTCACTCCCAAAACCTTCATTAAAGCTCTTTTCACTTGATCTCTTTGATTCTCCATTGGAATCATTGAACTCTATAGCTAAACCTTCATCCTTCATCCATATTATCTCCAATTCTCCATTTAATTTTCGTGCTAGTGTGGATCTGAACTTGGAAGTGGATCTAGAAAAGCTTATTTGGATCGGTTTCGCTTAACTTTGTTGGATATTCATTTCTACTACAAGAAATCACTTGGATCTTGAAGAACCTCTAGATTTCTTGCTTGGATATACTCATTTCAATTGAATCAACACTCACCAAAGCAAATCTCCGCTTTGTAGGTTGGAAATTCTAGATCTGGTTCTGTTTTTGAGCTTATTTGCATAATCAGCTTGTAGATCTTCATACTTTGTTTGATTTGGTTGATTTTGATCTATGTGAACTGTGATTTCCATGTTTGAATGTGTTTACATGTTGATTGGATCACTGATTTCTAGTTTAAAATTCGTGCACAATTGATTACATGATCATTTGGATGATTGCACATTGGATTAAATGCTATAAGTGCTTTTGAGCTGCTGTTTTTCTGCTTCTGGTACAGTGTTAATCGATTAACTAGTTGCAGTACAAACTGGTTAACCGATTAACCAGTGCGAATTTTCAAAAATCTTTAATGGTTAATCAGTTAACCAATAGTGTTAACCGATTAACACTGAACCAGAATGCCACTTTTGGTTGTTTTCAAGCATGTTTTGGTTGCTTCTCACTTTGAATCTTCATGGATCAATATGATGCATTTGAGTGGGTTGTTTTGGATATGTGTTGTTGTTCTTAATTGTTTAATCTTGATTATTCGACACACGTGGTTGGATTTCCATTTGAATGCATACTTTTGTAGATGTTGTTCAAGTGATGATCATTTGCTTGAGTTTGAAGAATTGTTTGGTTGAGATGTGCTTGTGGTGGCTGCTTTCCCACACGTTTTTCCTCCCACTTTTCTTGGATGATTGATGGTAATGGTCGTAGGAGCTCGCTTCTCCCATTTCCTCTTATCCTCGCATCTTTTGAGCTTGCATTTCATGTTTGCATTTCATCTTTCATTTCTTTCTATTTGTGATTGAATTATCTTGTGTTTTCTTGGTCCTTTGCCATGATCCCTTAGGCTTCCTAGTCCCTCCGTTTAGGATGGGAGTAGGAGAGACATTAAGAGTTCAATCCAAGCTTGCTAACATTAGGATAGATTTCCCTCTTAATCCCAATCTTAGGAGCACATTGCATGATTACATTAGGGTTGTTTAGTTTCCCTTAGAGTTTGCGTCTTCTCTTCTCATCTCATAACCTCTTAAGACACCTAATAAAGGATAATAAATGTTGTACGCTACGAGCCTTAAGTACTTGAGAAATGATAGTTGGGGGCCTCCTCTCACCTGTCTAGAGTGTTTAGCATATGTACTTTGGGCGATATGCGACGCATTCGCTCTCAAGTCATAGTCTTTAGTTCAACATGAGTTACAAACTTAACTTAATTCACTTCTTGTTTAAAAAACACAAAACAAAACATCAAACCTTTTTATCCTTCGGGATTGTTTTGAAAATCATTTTCAGAAAGAGTGTGTTAACTCTTGGTTCTTTCGCAAACAGGTAACGCCTATTGTTGCGGTGAGAATCGTGATACCAAGCTATTGATTAACTTGAATCTTTAATTCTTAAATTCACAACCGGACTTTAATTTATCCAAAGGAAAGGTCTAAAGAAAGAAAGAACCCTTTTCGCGATGTAATAACAACTCTAAGAGATTCGGGGATCGGGGGTTGGTTATGCATAGGGTAGGTATTTCACAACCTAAACATCTGTAGTACTCTACAGGAACCTTTTGTTTGTTTGCATGCTAATTTGGTAAATGTTTGCTAAGGTTTGGGATTGGGTAAAAGATATAGGTTAAGACCTAAATATAGTTTCTAGGTTTGCTCGCAAAGACATCGCGTCCTCTGCCTACGTACCCTAACTAGGATAGAATCAGAGCAATCGTAGTTCACCTCACAAGGGTTGAGGAACACTTGATTATGATCAAGGTTCAAAGGGGAACAAACATAACAATGTTTGTATAGAGTTTAACAAAACTCTCTAGATCTATGTTATAACACTCAAGAGGGGAGTAAGTAATCATTACTATGATTCTTACATAGAGTTAACCAAACTCTATCCTAGGGTTCTAATTGAAGAACACTCCTAGTGTAGGTGAGTTTTCTAGACTTAAAGCAAAGTCTAATGGTTTAAATGTTCTAACTTAACTAAGTTAGGGTTGAAGATGACTTCACAAAGTCAAGAGGGGTAAATGAGTTATCTAGTGACACAAGGGTCAAGGGAGATACTTTTCCTTTGGAAGGAGATAGAGAGGGGCAACTTGGATGAGAACTAGAAAGTTCCATCACTTGGGGAAAGAAGTATTTAATAAAGCAAGATGAAATAAGATTTAAGACAAGTAAGCATGCATATTACAATAAGCAGATACTTTAAATGATACCAAGGGTTACAACCAATAAATCATCTTAACAAAGATTGAGGGCTCATTTTAACAAAGATTGGAACATGATGAAGGTTATTACTACATAAACAAATCACAATTTGAAGATGGGTAAGTCATAAGTTCAAAGCATAGTAAATGTGACAACAATGTGCATAGATGACAATCAAGCATAATTAAATCAGTTTAAACCTCATAATTTAGGAGGGAATCATGGAGATGAAATCACTTAACCAAGTAAATGTGATGAAACTATAAAGGTAACAACCAACAAAAGAATGTCATAAGTGAAAATGTATGGATGATACTCAAAGAGAATAATCAAGCAAGAATCGCATCCACGGATCGCGATTTTAAAGTAAACATAGGTAAAAGGGATATTTTATGGTAACAATCAAGTGAGAATATCCTAACATGTTTAATAACATGCAAGATATGAGAATGGATAAATATCTCAACACAAATGATCATGGTGAAAAAGAAATTCATCTGCATATGGGAGATAACGATCTCGATACAAAGGCAAATTACAAGCACCCAAAAGGCATGAAAATTTGAACAAACATGGAATTAAAAAATATCACATGAAAATAGGCATCAAAACAAACACAATGCAAAAAGAATGGGTTAAAAATGATTAAAAATGAGTGAGTTATGAATTTTCAAAGATTGGATGAAAAATTACAAAAATAAATAAAAGGGTTGCCCTCCTCAGGGGTCGAACCCAGGTCATGCAGGTACAAGGCGCGCTTAAGGCATATGGTCTTACCACTGGGGTGGCTATACATCCGTTTATTGATGCCACCCCTTTAGTTAATAAGGGTAACTTTCTTGTTGGCTGGGCAAAAATAACATACAAACAATGGATTTACGTTTTGGTGCGTAACTTTTCCGTCGCTCAACCAAATGAAGCAAACTTTATATGCATCTCAACCAGAAAAACATGAGGAACATGATGGTGGTGTTAATTTTCTGAAATTCCTTTGCATTTGAAAAACTCGATAGCAGCTGTATGTTGATGTCATGTGATGCATTTTGATGTGTGCAACTTGTTTCAATCCATTTTAATCCAAACCAAACATACACACAGACCACATGAGTGATGATGAATGATTCTAACACTTAAAATATGTTCAATGCCAACAGTTTGTGAAAGTGGTATGTTAAATGCACAGTTTTGAAAGAAAATGCATTTTGAGATGGAGAATGATTCATACAGCTCATGTAGGTGATGTAGAATGATTCTAAGTCAAAAATCCAAACCAATCATTCATACAGCTCATGTAGGTGATGTAGAATGATTCTAAGTCAAAAAAATAGCTCAATGCAACAGTTGGTGAATTTGGTATGTCAAGAGCAAAGTTTTCACAAATGTGCATTTTGGAATGAGATGCTTATGATAGTCTGTTTCTAAGCTAGAGATTTGTGCCAACAGTTTTCAAATAACCAATATGAAGCATTCCAATGTGAATTTGATGCAAAATGAGTTTGTGTGAAAAAATGACATTTGACTTGATAGATTATATTGAAGGATGCTTTGAAAATGTGTGAATCTTGTGACAGTTTGTTGATCAGGTTCAAGGCAGGTAGACAAGCACATACACATCACATATACACATCATTAAGTGAATTTGAACATAAATCAAGGTCTCATGTTGACTGTTTGTGAACTGTGGCATTTAATGTGCAAATGTCATGAGTTTGGTGCATGATAAGTGCAAGTCCAAGTTGTAGACAGTTTCAGTCCAATACAAACATGCAGACATTTTAAAAATGTACTTTTGATTGTGTGTGTGCACCTCATAGATTTGAAAACAAGCTGTCACAAAAAGTGTCATGTGAGTTGTAAGCTGTATGTGAAGTGAACATGAAAAATGTGTGGATCAAGTTTTGTGCACCAACAAGCCAAGGTAAATACATACACACTTTTCAAATAGGCAATCAAGCATGTCCAAGTAAAAAGAATCAGCTTTCCACAGCCTGTACTAAAAATGACCCTCAATGCCTTTGATCCCTCTTTTGACAGCAATGTTATAGTAGATTAATTAGGGCAATGCAGCTGGAATTGTCTTGCTAAAATGATGATGATGTCTTAAGGCTATGACAGTTGCAAGACAGGTTTTTTGATGCCAAATAATTATGCAAACATTTCATAAATGATCAAGGTAAGGTGTTTCACAAGTGATTTTGATGCAAAACAGGTTTGTATGAAAAAATGGCATTTGAACTGATTGATGAGTTTTGATGTGAACATGAAAAATATGAAACTCATCTCTTATGCAAAATTGGCAAAGTAGATCCCTCATACAACTTTCAATCATGAGAACACATGTGTTCAAGTGTTATGACAGATTTCAATGCTTATACTCAATGATTTTTCAACATGTTTTGATTTTTGATAGCAATATTGAAACAACAATAGACTGCAACTACCCTAGTGTTTTGAAGATGGTTTTCGTTTATCCAAGTATGATGGTGCTAGAGTTTTATCATGCTCAAGGCAGGACTGACATTATTCATACATTCAAGACATTATTGATACCTCTTGACAACCTCAGTTTAAACATTTGGTGATCAAGGCCAGGTGAAAGTGTGCTCATAAACCATAGAATTCAGATCCAAGTTTCATGTTAGGATAGCTTAAACACAACTGGTGTGTGGTCTGTAACTTGGTCCACAGCTTGAGATGTGGCTTTCTTTGAAAATGAAGACAACCATATGCTTTAAAAGTTACAGCTCTATGAGCAACATCCTAACATGAAAACCTAGTGCTGGCAGTCAAAATGATCCTTATGTAACAGTGTTAGCATTAAACATAATTGGCCCTAATGCATACTGCCCTCTGCTAGCAAATTCAAAACATGTTTAGGACCAAGTTTAGACACAAAGTTGGCTCAAAAATTCATTATGGTTGAAAATTACATATGAGTTGAAAATAGCCAAAGTGAGAAAAAAATAAACCAAGCCAGGATCAAGAAATAAACCAATCATATATGGATTTCAAAAGCAAAGATGCTACCAAAGAAGTCATAATGTATGGATACTATTGTAGCAGAAATGGATCAACATCATTTATAAACAGAATTAGAGATAAGATAGCATCAAATCTTTATAACAGCTGCAAACAAAATTTCCTAGGTTCACACATGGGCTGTATGTACATGGTCTTTCAAAAAATCTCAAAATTTGAAAAGTATGTAAATGTGATGCAAAATGAAGGGTGAAACATCACATACCTCTTGTAGATAGTTTTGAAGAAACAAAATAAGCTGAGAAACCCAGAGATCTTTAATCAACTCCTTGCTTTGAAGTTTTCTCCTTTTTGAAGCAAAATGCACACTTTGAGATAGTTGAAGAAATATGTTATTCCAACGGTCTCCAACACTTTAGACAGTTGGGAAATGATGTAGGTGAGGTGTATGAATGATCAAAACCTCAAGGAAGTGCTTAGAACAAGACTTGGTGAAATTTGTAGCTTTTGGTCAAAGTAACTTGGTGAACAAGTTGACTTTTTGATTTGTGAAGTTTTTGGATGGTTTAATGGTTTAGACACCTTCTATACCATATTTGGAGAGTGTGTGGATGGTTGTTGGGGTGTTGGAATGTAGGGAAATGGTTTTGGCAGCCCTTGCACCAAGACAAATTTTTGGTGATTTTGGTGACTTTTCTTCACTTACAAGCAAGAAAGGAAAGAAAGAGAACTATATGATTATGATGCTTGGGATAGTTATGGTGTGTTTGAGCTCATAGAGGAGGCCTCTATTTATAGCCAAAACAAGAGTGAGGGTAGCTTTGTATTTTACCACTTTTGGAGGGAGTTTCATGAGGTTTTTCAAATGAATCTTGCAAAATCTCTTCCCATCAGCTCCATGGTTCAAGGAAGATCAGAAAAATCAAGTGGAGATGGAAATGAAGTGACTGAGGTGAGCTTAGAGTGCAGGGTGAGCCAGCTGCACATCCCTTGAGTGAAAAGTTTCTCTCTCCTACTTACACATTTCAATATTTTATTACACAAGTTGCAACTTGCCTCTCTCTCTCTCTCTCCTCAAACAACTCATTTTTCTGCATTTTCCTTCCTCTACACATTTGAATATCATATTGAGTCATGATCCAAGGGTTGAGGATGTCTCAAGTGATGAAAATCTGAATTTTGAGAAGTGTTGGATTGTAGTTCCAAGTGTTGACAGCCCTAACTTCCATGTACCATAAATCTTAGCTCACAAATCCTCTTGAGGACTTCTTATACTTTTTAGAAATCCCTCATGTAGCTCTACAACTTTCATGTTTTGGGAATTTCCAAATTCTTGCTGGAACTAGGTTGAAAAACCCTTCAAAGTTCTGAAAATGTGGTTTGTATGGACAGAATTTGTGAAATTTTACTAAGTCCTTTACCTTTGAAAAATGATTTTTGCTATAACTCCAATTCCATGCATTTTTTGAATATGGACCATTGTGGGACTTTTGTAGGGTTTGCCAAGACCTTTCAAACAAGCTTAGAACCACTTCAATTGGATGTGTGGTTGAGGAGTTATGGTTTTGCCCCTTTCGAAACCCTAATTCCCGATTTTTGCAATTACTTCCTAACCCTTGATCCAATGGTTATGGGGAGGCGTAATATGATATAAGGAACATTTTTCATTCACACCTTGAAGTCAAATTCTTTATTGTTGGAGAGTTGACTTTTTGGTCAACTTTTCGATCGATCGGTGTCTACCGAGTCGCCCGTTGGTGATCCGGACATCCTGAGGACTTGAAACTCTTTGGATGGACTTTACTAAGCCATAGGAGCTTAATGAACCTTGATCCCATCATTGAAATATTATTTAAATCAAAAGTCAAAATACAGTTGACTTTTTCTAGTTAAAAACCCTAATCGGGTGTCTCAAATTGCACTGTTCTCGAACCCCGGGTTACCACCTCAAATTGCACTCATTCTTGGTCCAATGTATCATACTTGATCTTGTTTGAAGTTGGATCAATCCAAAACATTGATTGATCAAACCCTCGAAAGTTCGGTTTTGACGGTATGGAACCCTGATTCATCTGCATCTTGACAAAGATAAACTTGAAATGGGTTAAGGTTAGTTAATCAAATGAATATGATCCTAAAATGATGATGAGGATATAAGGGGTCAAAATTTATGGTGCAACACCTATGTCTCCAATGGTCGAGCAACAATACACCTAACTGCTAGAACGAAGGTTTAACCCTACTCAGTTAAAACACTTGAACCAACCTGTGGTCGTGTCAGCCCGAACAACGTTTGCTCTAATTTCTCATACCAGATAAGGATAAGTAGGCACAAGATGGCGATGTCTGGGTGAGCAATCTTCCCCACCTTCACCCGTAGTTTTCCGAACAACGTTGACTCTGACTTTCCCGTTGCACGAGGGAGTACGTAGGCATAGAGCGGCGATGCTCTATCGAGTCTCTTTTCTTTTCTTTTGTCCCTGTGAACTAGCCTTTGATAGATTAACACTCTTTTATATAGACAACAAGCATGGATACCGTTGAGTACAACGGACGTGAGGGGTGCTCATACCTTCCCCTTGCGTAACCGACTCCCAAACCCAAGATTTGGTTGCGATGACTTGTCTTTTCCATTTTTCGTAGGTTTTCTCTGATCGTTTTCTTTCCCTCTCTTTGGAATAAATAACGAACGGTGGAGACTCTTCTATCTTTTCCGGGCCCTCTTCACAGCGATGCGACACACGCATACCTATACTTTTTGGCCATTACATATCCCAATAACAACTTTTTGCATGGACATAGCATTAAAACTGCCATTTTGAAGGACACAATTTTATTTGTGAGTCAACATTTAGCATCAAGAAAATTCAATAATGAACATTTACCCATCGACCTTGAATACTCATAAGTGATCATATTAGGGTAAAACACTTCAAGATTCAATAGATTGGGGCAAACTAGTTCAAGACTCAATAGATTGGGGAAAATTGCTTCAAGAATCAATTGGTTAGGACAAACAGCTTTAAGACTTAATAGATTGGGGATAATAAGTTACATAAATGATAGAGAATTTTTATTTTCATTCCTCAAGGTGTTTTGGCTAGTCCCATTGCATATAAACAACCATTAAGTTTTATGAGTTCATAGCAAGCACTTTGTGTTTGAGCTAACACAATATCTAGACGGGTACATTCACTCTTGATGACAAATTTTTTCACAATTTTTTTATTTGTTTTGGTTTTATCTATACATTGTATGAAATATGTGTGATTCTTGAAGTCTTCAAGTTATTGTATAAAAGAAAGACATTTGAATCATAATTTGTTGAACATATGACTCCACACACAATGGGGGGCGACTAATTTGTTGGTTATAGAAAAACTTAAGTTTAAAAAACTTCGGAATCTTACTAAAATTTTAAAAACATTTAACAAAGATTTTTAAAAATAAGCAGAAAATATTTGTAAGTATAGATTGTAATCTAAGAGGGGGATGAATTAGATTATCCGATTGTAAGTATAGATTGTAATCTTAGACTGGGGGATAAATTAGCTTGTAATCTAAGGCTGGGGAAAAATTTGTAAGTATAGATTGTAAGTATATATTTTTTGGGACTGTTATGAATGTTAAAGTGCTTAAAATAAAAGTAAGCAAGGGGGAGACCCATTCAAAGCTCAGTGGTAACACTCGACTTCTGTGCTAGGCCTGATAGAAGTGTAAGAGGGAGCACAATACGCACTGATGAACAACCCGACTTAGACGACCAATGTCTTCCCCCAACCTCGGTTTTAATGTTGAGCACAACAAAAATCAACTCCTTGAGCGCTAGGAGAGGGACCGCCAGGTTGAGGATGAGGAGCGAGGTCATTTTTCAAGCACGAATAGAACGATAAATAAATAAATATTTATATATATATATATATATATATATATAGAGAGAGAGAGAGAGAGACACATACACACACACATCCACGCACACACACACACACACATCCACGCACACACGCACGCGCGCACGCACACACACACATATATATATATATATAAAGACACATATATCCACACACACACATACACAGACACACACAAAGATATATATATATATAAATATATATATATATATATATATATATATATATATATATATATATATATATATATATATATATATATATATATATATATATATATATATATATATATATATATATATATATATATATATATATATATATATATATATATATATATATATATATATATATATATATATATATATATATATATATATATATATATATATATATATATATATATATATATAAATGTATGTGTGTGTGTGTATGGATATATGTGTGTCTATATACATGTGTGTGTGTGTGTGTGTATATATATATATATATATATATATATATATATATATATATATATATATATATATATATATATATATATATATATATATATATATATATATATATATATATATATATATATACACACAAACACACACACACACATATACACACACACACACACACACACACACACACACACACACACACACACACATATATATATATATATACATATATATATATATATATATATATATATATATATATATATATATATCTTTTTTGAAGAATCTCGAGAGTAATAAGTCGTCAGCTTAAACATTCAGCGTGTATCTATATAACTTGTTTCAACATGACGAAATCGAGATAACATTGTTAAATTAGGGCATGCACTTTGAAACGCAAAAAAGAAATCCACACTATGTTCCGTCAGAAAGCAATCCCTATCTTCTATTCTTATCATTTGTTCACTTATTTCACTTACTTTCAAAAAGCGGTACTGACACTAGTCAATCATCGTTCCTTTAGCCATTGATGAATTTACAATCACCATGGTTTTTCGGAGAATACCACTTTAGCAACGACTAAAACTAAAGCATATGACCTTGTGGAGGTCTATAAGGATCGTTAATCCCAATGGACAAACCTTGGATCCCATTAGCGCAGGCGCTGTGATACTCTATCTTAGAGCTCATAAAGGTGTTGGGTGCATTTTAGTAAAGTGCGTTCAAATAGCATGAGCTTTTGATACTTATGAGATCAATGATATGTTGAAATTCGTCTTTTATTGTTGTTCTTTTGACGATGTAATAATGCAACGCACCTCCTTATATTTATATGGGACTTTCGATCTACCATGGCGAACTGTCGTCGAGAAAGGACAACACGGACTTTTCCCTATATTACGTTTTGTCAACATATATTATTTTAACGGGCGGTGCCACAATTACTAGCGACTCCCCATGCTAGAGCGCGCCTACTCCAATAGGTACTCAATTCTATTTTAAGGCAATAAATAACTTAGAGCAAGATAATTATATCTTTGATATGTACCTTCCTTCCATCTAAGAGTACCCATTTATCAGTGATATTTTGGAAACCAACATAGTCCAATGTACCAAATAGTGGTCGAATCCTAGATTTTAAAGAGTCATTCTCCCTGATCGGGGAGGAGTAAGAAGAAGAAGAAGCACTTTCATCTTCACTTTTGGGCTTACAAGATGAGACCTAGATGGTACGTTATAGGATATTCTAAAAAAGGAAGTAGGACAAAATGACTGAGGTAAAATGACACGCGGTAGCCATTCAAACAAAAGACGTTGAGGAACCTCCATCGAGCCACGTGATCTGTTACAACTCACACAAAGACTAGATTCGGCTTCTCAAAATAAAAGGAGGGAGAAAAGAGGACATGGGCGCTCCCCGCTAACCGAAGTCTTGGATTTTTATTTCTCGGAACCTTCCCTTACCTTTTCTTCTCTTTAAATATTTTGTATTAGTGCAAGGGGGCATTGTTTCTTGAAGTTGTAATGGTATAAGAGGATGTTTCTAGGCTTCAAATAAGCAAACAAACTTGTGCTCCCTTTTTCCATTTGTAGCAACTCAAGTCTATAAGCGAGTTCAACTAAAAATCCAAGTTTTTCTCGAACTAATAAAAAGATAATAATAAGGTAAAATCTTTCTATTCCATCTTTCACTACTAGTTAGTGGTCTAATGGTATTGAAATTAAAAATTTGTCTTGGCTCCCACCGAACCTTTTAGAGCCTTTCTTTGCCCAAGCAAGGGCTATGCTATAAAAAGAGAAGAAAAGGCTTGGTTTAGGGAATCGCCACCCCCTAGTCACTAAAGTAGTTCATCGTTTAGAGCCACCCAATATTAGTTCTACAGCCCCCAGTTAAAGACCGAGAAAGCCTTCACTAAAGTATAACTAAACCCAAACTTGGATGACATTATCTTTTTGGGCTTCTTCTAAAAAAAGGAATTTATTTCCTGGACAAACCATCTAATAAAGGAAACTGCAACGACGAAACCCCTTCCTTTAGCTTATCTAAAAGCTTGAGGCGTGTAGCTCTTCGTACAAGTAAGAAATTTAGTGTCGTGTAGCCTTAGGCGGAAAAAAAAAATAAAGAATAAGGAGTGAGAACCAAGGAACTCCAGAGAGGTTGGTTACGAAGCTGGTCAAAAAGCAAGTACATCATCTCCAGCTGGAATTGGAAGGCGCTAAATAACTCTTTTATTAGAGGCAACTATAACTTTATCTGCTTACTTAGTGAGGAGGGCAACATCTACCTTAGAATGGAATCTAGCTAGGGCAAAAGGCATACCTCGATCTGGGGTGGGGGCAGAACAAAGAAAACCATAAAGTAGGGACAATCTATCTGAGTTACAGATTTCACAGGCTTTCTTGAATGAATTGCTTTCTGCGGATCTATTCGCAAAGCTTTATATCTTTGCTTCAGGCTTATAGAGCCTAACGGGAGAACTTTGGTATTGGGTAGGTGGATTGGAAGAAGAGAAAGGTCATTGGCTTGATAAATTGAAATGGATATGGTTCTGATGGGTTCAAATCCCCGCCTTTGAATTGGCTCGATCTGTATTAGCCACATCCTCCATTGGTAAGCATCACTAACTAAGAGTTGCATCTTTGCTTCTCTTTCTTTCCTAGTCTTTTTGAAGGGTAAAGGTGAACTCAGATGGGTACACCAAGGGGTGAGGTCAGATAAAATAATTAGAGATGATTTTGGGATTATGACTTGGGAATATGTAGTCGTCTTAGGCGCTCCGGTACCTTTGTGGTACTAATATGGTCTATAAAACCTAGGTGAGTTTGCATCCAATCATGGATGGATGAAAATCATACAGCTCACACCTTAGGTCATACCAAAGTGCCTTATCTATATAGGGTTCCCACACAATGATGGGTTGGTCTCAAAAGCCAATCTTGTGAAGGACGCGGAGGGCTAATTCCTTCTCGTCGCTCAATCTGGAGTAAGAAATTAGCTACCAACACGAGTGTACACATCTTCGAATGGTACATCTTGTGACTGCCAGCATTGTAGGGCACTGGATGATAGTTTTTATTCTCTATCCTGAAGCCGGTTCACACCCTAACGGGCTTATGGGTACTGGTGGGAAGAGGGCGTAAGCAAAGTGATTATGAATCGTTTTTCCTCCTTCCCTGATTCGTCTTTCGCCATTACAACATTTCTTCGAAGACTTCTCTCGACTCCTAATCTAAAGCTAGTGGAAGTAGTCCTTTTTAAGTTGTTTATGGCCAATATTCTGAGAGTCCTCTGAACTTAGCTCCATTTCTAGCTACTCACAAATTTAGTGGAGATTTGGCTGAAGAAATTTATAAGTTGCATGAGCGATAAAATTTCCTACTAAGAAAAATGAGAAGTATCAAGCTCAAGCTAACAAGATTCGCAAATTTTCTGAGTTCAAAGAAGGTGATATCGTGTAGGTTCATCTTTCAAAGGAGCGTTTCTCACGAGGACAATTTGCTAAGCTCAAGCCTAGAGCTGATGAACCATTCAAAGTTCTCAAACAAATTGGTGTAAATTTCTACAAGATTGAACTACCAGCTTAGACCTGAGATGATTGTCACGCGATACTACACTCGAATGAGTTTCTCTTGAGAATATTATTGGTTGGCGAGTAGTCGTCAATACTGGTAATATCCGAAAGATGGAATTATGACTCTGGGAACTTTTTAGAACCTTGTTCTATAGGTGTTTATACCCTTAGTACATACCTTTGTAGGTTTGTTCTTACCCTTGGCCCCATGCTCATGACTCGGAACCTTTGAACTCGTGTGCCTTGTGTGATATTGTTTGTGGTTGCTCCATACATGCACTCATGCATTCATGATTATTTTTCTCAAATATTTTAAGGAGCTTAGAGGTGATTTTTACAGATATTCTAGATGTCAGTGGTTATGGATATTGGAAGAGGAATACGCAAAAGTACAGTTTCAAGAGTCCCGATCTACGAGAGTTGAGAAAGCTTGGATCTTTGGTATCTAGTCCCGTGGATTTCAAAGGATTTTATGGGATACTTTTATCCATTCTGAAGACTGATATGGAAGATGGGGTTCTCTACACCTTGATTCAGTTCTATGACCTGTTGCACCATTGCTTCACTTTTCTTAACTATCAGCTTGTGTCAATGTTAGAAGAGTACTCTTATTGGATGGGTTTGCCTATTTCAGACAAGGTCCCTTTCAGTGGTTTGGAGGAAGTTCCTACACTCAAAGTCGTTACCAAAGCTATTCATCTTAGAGAGTCTTATCTTAAGAGAAAGTTTGTCACCAGAGGTGGAACTCTCGGAATTAGTGCCAATTTTTTGATAGAGAAAGCTTCTACGTTTGCTACCATGGGGAGTATGGATTCTTTTGAGGTTATTATTGCCTTACTTATCTATGGTCTTGCATTGCTTCTTAACATGGATGGTGTTATTGATGTTCATGCCATTCATACCTTTTTAATTGGGAACCATGTGCCCACTTTGCTAGGAAACACTTATCATTTCATCCATTATAGGACTTCCAAGGGTGGAGGAGAGATTACTTGCTATGCATCTCTATTGTACATGTGGTTTATTTCCCACCTGCCGCAGTCCCAACTCTTCAAAGATAACAAGGATAAACTCAAATAATCTCAAAGACTTATGTCCCTCACTCATGCAGACATGACTTGATATTATTTAGCGTATAATACTTGAGTGGTTATTAATAGTTATAAAGAGTTCCCCAATGTGCCTTTCTTTGGTACATAAGGGGAATTAGCTATAACCCTATTCTCGCTAGGCGCCAGTTTGGATATTGCTTGAAGGATAAACCTAGTAGTCTTTCAATATTGAGTTTCTTTTCCTTGATGGAGGGGAGAGCTTGGAGTTGAAGAAAAGGATTGTGCATTCTTGGCACAAGGTCCATAGGAAAGAAAAGGGTCAGTTAGTAAGGTAACATTGTGTTGTTTCTGAGTGTTACATTTAGTGGATTCGCGATAGAGCTTGTCAACTCAAGATGCCTTATCCTCTTGAGAAGTCATTATGTTCTATTGTTACACCACCATCTTCTCTTGTTCCTATTGATGATAGAGGAAGTCTTCAAAAAGCTTTGGCTAATATGAAGGAAGAGAAAGAGACGTGGGAGAACAAGTTTTGTGCTTCAGACTCAGAAATGGAGGAGTTGCAGAAACAACTAAAGGAAAAGGATGACTTGATTAAGTTGCTCGTGTGACGTGTTATGAAGAGATCTAGGGAGCCAGAGGATTTATTTTCCTATAGCACTTCATCATCTGCTCATCTTTCTACTTCTGAAGCATGGAAGGGTATTATGGATCGACTCGTAATGGAGAAGGGTACCATGGAGAGCTACTACGAGAGAGAGAGAGAGAGAGAGAGAGAGAGAGAGAGAGAGAGAGAGAGAGAGAGAGAGAGAGAGAGAGAGAGAGAGAGAGAGAGAGAGAGAGAGAGAGAGAGAGAGAGAGATCAAGAGGCTTCGTGATATGTATCAGTCTAGAGTTGGATCATCTTCTGACATGATTCCATAGATCTAGATTTATTCCTCTTATGTATTAAAACTCTTTGAGATTGTATTTAATACTTTATAACCTTTTTCCAATAACAATAAAATTATATTTTTAGTATTTTGAAATGTGTTATTTTAAAAATATTTGCAATTCACTTTAAAGTTCCTTGAAAACTTTGCATTTACATTTTGCATGTCATGCATCATTGTGCATTTTGTTTTGCCTTTGCCAAGTGTATTATTTGTTTCCCTTGGTCTTCATTTAGACTAGTTGTCGCATCACTACAATACTCAAGCTAATCAAAGAAAGAAGATGGACTAGTTGCAACAAGAAAATCGTGAAATTCTTGAAAAGGTAACCACTCTGAAGGAAAATTTAGAGAGACTTTCTACAATGATGGAAACTCTGGTGACCACTCAGAATTAGCCACCACTGCCTCCTTCTTCTACTATACAGAGGACCGTGATTTCAGAGATCGTATCAACGCCCATTGCTATGGCTCCAGTCAATACTTCTTAACACCCCATGCCTCCTGACTTTCGCTGGGCATGTCTTAGAACTTTATTCCTGAAGGGTATGTACCTGCTGCTGAAGTTACCACTGCTCAACCGGTGATGTCCATTCCTCCTTATGTGGTACATGTTGTTCCATAGACTGATGAACCAATATTTCATGTTGAACCAAGTGGCAATTTGTGTGTTCTTGATTATATGGATGATTTTCAAGATCGGTTTGCATAAATGAAGAAAGAAATCAGGGCTTTAAGAGGGAAAGAGTTGTTTGGAAAGAATGTTCATGAGCTATGTCCTGTCCCAAATGTGAAGGTTCCCCAAATTTTAAGGTTCTAGATTTCAAAAAATATAAAGGTAACATTTGTCCACAAATCCATTTGGTAATGTATGCTAGAATGATGTCTACCCATACTGACAACCATCAGTTGCTCATTCATTATTTCCAAGATAGTCTTACTGGTGCTGCACTGAAATGGTACATGGGACTTGACAGTTCCCAAATTAAGATGTTCAATGACCTTGGTGAAGCTTTTATTCGTCAGTATAAGTACAACTTATATATGGCGCCAAACCGTGATCAACTTTGCACTATCTCTCAAAAGGAAAAGGAATACGCCTAGAGGTGGCATGAGATTGCTGCACAGATCAGTCCTCGGCTCAAAGCAAAAGGAGATGACTAAAACTTTTCTGAAGACATTGAGCTCATTTTATTATGAGAAAATGGTTATAGTGTGCCTAATGACTTCCCTGAAATGGTGAATATGGGCATGCGCTTAGAAGAGGGAGCCCATGAGGGACGTCAGGCAAAGGAAGCTAGTTTTGGAAGTACAAAGAAGCATGGTGCTGGTTTTTCTAAAAAGAAGGACAGAGAAACCAATGCCAGGTTTCAAGAGAGATCTAGAAGATACAAGGGAAGAATTGTGTTGCAGTGAGAATCAGATATCAAGCTATTGGATTAACTTGAATAAAAAATCTTTAAATATTCACCATTGAGCTTTGATTTATCCAAAGGAAAGAGTAAAGATCAAAGAAAACCCTAAGTATGCTATGTAACAAAAAAGCTAAAATATCTAAGGTTCGGGGGTTAGTTATACCTAGGGAAAGTATTAACATCCTAAGCATCTGTAGTATTCTACATGAACCTCTTGTTAGTATTTATGTTATGTTATTGTTTGCTTGCTAAGGAAAAGGTTCTAAGGTAAAAACCTAGGAGTTTATTTCTAAATATGCTCGTCAAGACATCATATCTCGTACCTACGTATCCTAACAAGGATGGAATCAGAACATTTGTAGTTCACCTGACTACGAGTGAGGAACTTTTGATAGTGATCACCGAAAGGGGAGGTAAGTGTCCATGGAAATACGCCTACATAGATTTAATAAACTCTAAACCTAAGGCTAGTTTGAGAAGGGAAGGTAAGTGTCCATGGCAAGACACCTACATAGAGTTAGGCAATCTTAATCCTAAGACTAGGATAAAAGGTAAGGTAAGTGTCCATAGCAATGACACTCACATAGACTTGAGAAACTCTAAACCTAAGGCTAGGTTAAGAAAAAAAGAAGTTTTCATAACCATGACACTCACATATAGTTAGGAAACTATAATCCTAAGACTAGGATGAAAAGGGTAGAAGGGAAAAAGCTAGGCTAGCTATCCTAAACATGACATAGAGTCAACAAAGGGAAACCTTTCCTTTGGAATTAGGCATAGGTAGGCAACAAAGGAGAAAGAGAGGAAAATCAAGTATCTAGTGTAAGATGAATAACAACTGTTATAATGAAAATGCTCAAGAAAATCAAAGCTCAAAAGATATTACATCATCATTCAAATCATGTTTGAAAGATATTAAACAAAGTGTAGCAAACATTAGTAACTTAAAGCAACAATCAAAATTTAAACTCAAAGACTAAATGAATAAAATGAGATAAGAATTCATGCGAATCAGTAGCTACAACCAATCATGTTTAACACACTCAAATAATCAATAAAATGCCACAAGAAGATCAATCATGTATCAAAATAATGGTCACATGCTTGTCATAACTAGTTCATAAGAAAAGAATCAAAGATAGTTCAAACGTGGAAGTCAAAGCATGAAATCAAGATAGGTAAGTAGAAAAACCATACATTTCAAACTCATAAACAATATCATGATGTCAAAGAAACTTAACAAGAATCATACCCAAACCAAGAGCAAAGAATCAAGTATGCACCAATCCGAAGCAACCACAAAAGGTCTCAAGCATTCAAATAAAAGTGAAAGCATCAAATGGGAAATCAATACACATTGAAACCAAGGAAATCAAAAGCTTAAACATAGCTTTTCAAGTCAATTAAGATAAATAAGCATCAAAGGAATCCATACAAGAAACAAAATTAAAAAACTAGGTCAAAGTAAAACATGATCATATTCAAAACTAACCCTAACTTGTGGCATCAAAGAAAATGAGAAAATATCGAAATAAAATCAAATAAAAGGCTCTACCTCATGGCCATATACTCAAGTATGTGTGTGTAAAAGGTATCTAAAAGCAAAGCACAAGAGCATACACAAAATCCATCAATAAGCTTAGGGTATCCTACTAGTCGAGCATAAATCAAGGGTCACAAAATTCAAATGAAAATCAAACCAAATAACATCACCAAAGGTCAGAAAGCACACTTAAACATCATTATATCATGTGTCAAAAGGTTGCAAAACTTTGTCTCAAGAAAAGGTGTCTGCGGCATCAAGAAGCAAAACCGTGATCTAGGGGTATTTTAGGTAAACACCTTTTACAAATAAATAAAAATAAAATAGGAAATTAATTTTAAAAATAAAAATAAAAAAATAACAATTTTAGAGACATCAAATGACTAAGAAAATATTTTTGTGGATTTTTCAATATAAAGAAATAACTAAAAATAAAATAAAAGTAAAAGTAGAAAAATAAAAAAAGAAATTGAAGTAAAGTGGGGAAGGGGAGGTGTAGCAGCAACTTTGAAAGAAAAAGTAAATATACTATCATGTGTTTGCGCCTAAAAAATGGGGATGTGCACAGAAAAGAGAAAATTCCACGACCTTACAAATTCCAGGCTGGGGGGTCCACTGTAGACCCTAAAGTCAAACAAAACAATATGAACCGCTAATTTATGGAGAGTCAAAGGTTTGACTTAGATCTGAGGGTCACCGGTGTGTGTGCATGTTATAGGCACTCACCATGTTCAAATGGTGATGCTGATGATCAGAACATGATGATGACAAGTGTCATCATCAACCTTCCATTAGTTAAACCAGAACGTGACATGTAGGCAAGAGGATTACTCAAAAAACACACAAAAGGATCAAAGCAGACATTCCTAATTTCTCAGCAACCTAACGTTGCTCTCCATCTCTTACCTCAATGCTTTATCCCTCTTTTATCAACACATTCGCCGGAGACAAAAAAAACTCACCAGAGAAGAAGGTGGTTGGCGGCGGCGCCGCGCCTCCTCTTCGGTCACAATCTCCAACACACCCTAAACCCACTAAATCGGCCACTTTGAGTTCAAATCTAAACTCAGATTTCACATATCCTCACTCTGACACTCAAACAGGCACTCTAAATAAAACCCTAGATCCACAAATTCAAGGCATAATCCAATAAATGATGAAGTATTTCAACTCAACAACATATGGTGAACACAGATCAATGCTTAAAAGCAAATAAAGAGAATAAATATACCCAAATCGAAGCAATTATGTATTCAAGTGTAGATAATTTTTAGGGTTTTTTTCTTTACTTAGCTTGTGTTTCATTGCATTCATTTTAGCATTATCATCTGCATTGCATTGACCTGTGTGCAGGAGATCAAGAGGTATGACTACCCACAAGGCTACCAAAGTTATGAAGCTATCTGAGAGTCTTCATTCAAGTATCCAAGGGTTGATATCCTTATCAAAGAAGTCAAAGTTCCTCAGAGAGAGGGTTGGACACAAGGATGCATATCTCCTAACTTGAGGGTTGTGGGAGGCCGTCAGATGATTATAAATCCATGGAGTTGGACTTGGAGCCTTGAGAGAGCTCATGAAAAGTATTGAAAGTCATTTTGAAGTCTAGACAGGTTATCAGGTGAAGAATAAGAGGCTACAACCAAGATTGGTGCAATTAGGGTTTCATCTGGTCAACCCTAGGTCAACAGATGATTTGAAGAAGGTTGAGACCTAATTTCAAGGCCATGTGATCATGGATTGGTGTATTAAGATGCCCAAGGGATGATTCCAAGACTATATCATCATGAATCAAGAGTGTGAGGAGTTCTTATGCTAGGGTTTCTAAGCTTGATAGTGTAAAATCCCCTGGTTTAGTGCCTAACTTCAAGACCACATAACTCAAGATGTGATTTTCATCTCACCTTGACCCCAACATGATTGTTGTAGAGAATGATCATATCTTTAATTTGATTACTAGAAGTCCTTGATAGGGTTTATAGAACTCAAGTTATGAATCACACAAGTTATAGGTCATTAGAGGAATGTGAATTTGGAGCTTGAAAGTCAACCAACTTGCATGACACTTTTTCGCTAGAAGGAAGTTTCACATGAACTTTTGGCCAACATGAATGTTGTTCCTTATCTCCTTACCATTCCAAAAAGTATTAGAAGTCCATGATTGGATTTGTAGAACTCAAGATATGAGCTTTGCAAGACAAGGGTATTTTGGGAAGTTGAGATTATAGGCCATTTTTTATAATGGGTCAATTTCACCATCTTACACACCTCAAATGGAATTTTGTTCAACTTTAAAGTTGTTCAAAATGGGGTTATTTACTTCACCAAGCATCAAGAGTTCATTGATATGGACTAGAATGAGAGTTGGTTGAGGAAACTTTCATGAAGGAAGCTTGAAAGGAAGCTTGAAAAGAGCTAATTCAAATCAATTCATTTTGGAACCAATTCATGTCATATTTGGGCTTGTTTTGAGTCTAATTGATGTTTTAAGAACATTGGAAAAATCAGAAATCAAGTTTGAATTCATTTGCTATGCCAAATCCAAGATTTCTTCATCCTTAAGCAACACAATGCAAATCAACCATCCATTCATTTCCAAGGCCTCAATCCTATCCCCACATCTTCCTTACATCATAAGTAACCAGAATGGATCAGTTAGCAAGCTTGACAGCTCTGTTTTGATGAGTTTCACAAAGCTCCATAATCAAAAACTTGGATTTTGAATTTGGCTGCCATGGGCTTCAATTGGGCTTCTAATCACTCTAGGTCCATTGCATATAACATCCTGGATTATTTCCAACTGCCATAACTAACCTTTGAAGGAAAATCACAGAAATTGAGTTAAGAAAAAGTGGAGAAACTTGGAAATTCGATTTTGAAGATAGAGCCATTTTCAGTCCAAATTACCATTGTAAAAAGCTTCAGTGAGGATCATTGATGGATTCTGGATGATTCTCTTGAAGTTTCATCCACAATTCAAGCCTCCATCGAAGCTTATTAACAGGTTCCTATCTTTCATCCATACTCTCTGTTCTTGGTGAATTGCTATGCTATTTCCACATAATTATGATCCTTAGAGTGTGTAGAAGCTTTTAGGATTAGTTTGGTTAGGATTCATGACAATTCTTGAAATGAGACCTTAGGTTGTAGTTTGAATTTCTCCCTAAATATTGGATGAAAATGGAAAAGAAACATGGAATATTGATGTAGGAAGTGAGAAGAGGAGATTAGTGTCTATAATTTTGGCTTTTGTGAAAGTTGAGAATTCTTGAGAGATTCTTGGATAATCACGGCTTCTGAGTTTTAATGGAGGAAAGTGAAAATAAATTACATATTTGGATTCTACACGAAAAATCACATAGGTTTGGTTCAAGAAAATCTCGTTTTGGTCAAGGAATGAGGAAGTTAGGATTTTGGTGAGAGGTTGAAGATGACCGGCGTAACGCCGGCCACTGTCTGCGCGTGGCAGCTCCACCGCGGGGATCCTTCCCTCCGTTTCCATTTTAAAATGCCCAGACTTCATGTTAGCCGTTAGATCATTAACTTAGCTTGACGTTGTATCCCGCGCGCACGGCCAGGATTCATTCGCGAATTGGCCTTTCCCAAGTCAAAACGCTGAGTTTCACTTAAGAAACTCAGCTGGGCTTAAGGCCCGTTTCGCTAACCGCACCCCTCCCCATTAGAGAATACACACGCGTAGAAAATACTTCCTGCACCCCTTTTAGTTTCCTTTTAATTTCATTTTCTTTTATTTTCTATTTGATTGCTTGTTCCATTTTAATTCAAGAAAAATATTAAATAATGTCAATAAATCTTGAGAAAAATATTGGATATACTTGAATATGTGTAGAATTTTGTCATGATTATTATTTTTTTTTCCATTTTTTTTTCAATTAATTGCGTATTTCCTCTCTTAATATGCTTTTAGTGGTTGCAAAATGGCATGCCTATCTTTGTGATTTTCTTTCTCTTTCAATAATCCATAGAAATGTTTGATTTTTTGTATGACGAATGATGATACATTGTAGGATATTGTAGCATTTTTCTTTAATTTTTTAGATTCTTTTAGGTATAGGTTTGAGATAGATTTCTAGGACCTTTCCCTTGTGGTTTCCCTTAAGCATACCTTTAAGTGTAGAAATAGTTTAGACCCTTTAGACTAAGGTATTGGCTCTGGATTTTGTACCATGATTCCTTAACACACTTAGGAAGCCTTAGAATTTTTCCTAGCCTTTTAGCATTGATTTTAGTATTTTTCCTAGATTTTACAAGTTGATTGTATTTAGGGTGATCCTAACTTATCTTACCTCATAGATTAGTCTCTAAAGTGAACTTTAGCTAACTTTAGCCTTCTAATTTCTTCTCGATAGAATAGAGCATAGGTTGATACCTATCTAGAACAATTGTTAAGCCTTGATAGAGCCTCCAACTTCATTTGGTTAGGTGGTACTTGTAACTAACCATTAAGGTTTCCAGTTAAAACCTTTAGGAGGATGATTCCCCTTCTAGCTTTGCTTTTCATTGCTCATAATCATCCTTGATTGGTTGAGTGTCATGGTGGATACCTTAGGTATACACCATGCTTCCCATCATTTATTAATCAGTTGAATTTGGTTGAGTGCCTTGGTGAATTCCTTAGGTTTTCACCCTGCCTCCCATCATCTAAAATCTTTCTCTGTCCTATTGACATAGGATCCCTCTTAGGAGAGCCTGGCCTTCCTTAGGAAGTGCTCTGTGCATTCCTCAAGAGGTGGAGCCTGTGATGGACTCCTGTGCTGATGCACATTAAGTTTGAAACCTTAGATTCACATCTAGGTTCTTTACCCATCTATCTTTGTCCTATTGACATAGGATCCCTCTTGGGGGAGCATGGCCTTCCTTAGGAAGTGCTTTGTGCATTCCTCAAGAGGTGGAGCCTGTGATGGACTCCTGTATTGATGCACATTAATCAAGTGTTTTAGAATAACATCTAGGTTCATTCCATAATCTTTCTTTGTCCTATTGACATAGGATCCCTCTTGGGAGAGCCTGGCCTTCCTTAGGAAGTGCTATGTGCATTCCTCAAGAGGTGGAGCCTCTGATGGACTCCTGTGCTGATGCACATTGAGCTAACACCTTAGATTGATATCTAGGATCTACCCCAATTCCTTTATCTGTCCTATTGACATAGGATCCCTCTTGGGAGAGCCTGGCCTTCCTTAGGAAGTGCTCTGTGCATTCCTCAAGAGGTTGAGCCTCTGATGGACTCATGTGTTGACACATATCAACTGGATGTAGCCTTGGGATGACTTCCTTGTTGCTCTTCCAGTTCACCTCTTCTTTCCTGAGGGATTGTGGTGTGGTTGTTTGTTTGCCTGTTGCTTGATGCATTAGGATAGTCTCATGTGTAGAGTATTCTAGGCTTAAGTGCATGATTGCATTGAAAGGTTGAGGTGCCCCTCCCTTTGCTTGATTGTTGTCCTCTTAGCTTGTTTGCATTAGAAGTTGAGGCTTCCTCCTTCTGCTTGTGCTGATGCATAGCATATTTACAGGTCTTTATCTCAGTAGCTTGATAGCTTTGTACTCATCTGCTTTATTGATTTTTGCAGTTTATTTGTGTTTCCCATTGACATGATCCCGTAGGGTTCTCATTTCCTTTGATAAGGAAAGTGATGATAGAATTTTAGGTTGAAACCTTTACATGATAACATCTAGGAGTTCCCTGTTTCAAACCCAACAATAGGATAAGTCCATTGCACGACAACAGTAGGATGCTTGATAGTCTCCCCTGTAGATTTATTTCTCCTTCTCATCTCCAAAACAATAGTAAAACACGTAATAAAGGCAAGTTTGTACCCTATGTTACCAGCCTTAAGCAACTTAGGAAATGATTGTTGAAGGGTCACTCTTCAACAATCAGGATGTTTAGCCTGGCACCCTTAGGGTGGCATGCGACACATTCACTCCTAAGTCATAGTCTCTAGTGCAGTACGAACTACAAACATCCATAAAAAACACTTCTTTCGTAAAAGAATCAAAAACAAATTTCAAACCTCTTTTTGCCCCGTGGGCCCGTAATTCAAGGAAAACGTTTTCAGAAAAAGAATGTTGTTAACTCACAGTTCTACCGCGAACGGTAACGCACGAGCCTCCAACGAGTGAGCTGCATACACCAAACTTCTGGAACTGTTTGTTAACCTTACTCGGAAAAACAGATGAATCAATCGGTGTTTTGTTATCTCGAACTATGTTTGCTCTGATTTCTCTAACGAGAATACGTAGGCACAAGACGCGATGTCTTGGCGAGCAACCTTCCCTTTATCCGTAGTTAGCCGAACTACGTTGACTCTGATTTCTCGTTCTATGACGAGAATACGTAGGCACGAAGCGCGATGCTTTGCCGAGTCAATTTTCTTTTCTTTTGAACCAGCCTTGATAGGTAGATAGTTAAACCAACCCGTCAGATAAACACAACAAGCATGGATCCCGTTGAGTACAACGGACGTGAGGGGTGCTAATACCTTCCCCTTACGTAACCGACTTTCGAACCCAGACTTGGTTGCGATGACCTTGTCTTATATCTTTTCATCAGGTTTTTCCGATCGCTTCCTTTCCCTTCCTGTGGGATAAATAATAAAAGGTGGAGACTCTTCTGTTTTGCCGGTACCTTATTTTCGCAGTAGCGACAGCTGGCGACTCTGCTGGGGATCCAACGTCCCCTATGCGAGTCAATCCTAGAGCTTGTGTGTTTAGGGTTTAGGGTTGCATTTATTTATCGCACTTTACTTTCCTGCACTTTACTTTCAGTACAATATGATTATTTAATGTGCTGTTTGGGAGGGAGATTCTGATGAGTGATAAGCCAGACCCAGGCTTGAGCATATACCTAGCATTAGTTGTGGAAATTAGTGGTGGACCTGTATACTTAGCATGCACAAGTCCCCATGAAATCCATACTCAGACGAGATTCTCTTTGATGACTTCTCTTCTGGCCCTTAGGGATCGACGGGAGGTTGGATCTGAGGGTTGTCGACTCTGGGGACCGATCATTTGTGACTCAGATAAGTGAGGCCTCTTAAGGGAGTGATGATGCTAAACCAGAAATGGTGAACGTATCATCATTTCGTGAAAGTCTGTGACGCTGGGAAATGCATAGGATGCCGAACCTTGTCTGTGATTAGGTCCATACCTGTGAGCAGGGTTGGGTTATGCAGGAAACTTTGACCTTCAGACAACCTGGTTTTCTTGACAATGAATCAGTATTGTTTGTATCAGAGGGTTCTTATCATCAGAGATGTGTTTGTTCTTGACAGAGCAGAGTTTTGGTCTTCCTCAATCAACAGGATACTCTTGATCTCCTACAGCATCCTAGCATTCTTGCATCTTGCATCTTGCATTTTTGCATCTCCATATGCATATCATTAACATGTGTCTGTGTTGCAGGTGCATACTCCATCCCTGATTCTAGTGATCTCGCTTCCCTTGCCATTATGGAGACTCTGAAGAGAACTATTGCATACAAATTTCCTACACCAGATGTTAGTGCCATCCTGAGTATGAAGACCCTGGCTGATGGGACAGTTTTGGCAGATTTCAGGCAGACATATGGGAGGTTGTTGAAGTATGTTTGCAAGCCCTCCGCCCACGAGATCAGTGGTTTGTACACGTTGCTACAATTTTATGAGGCTCCGCTGAGATGCTTCCTGTTCCCCGACTTTGTTTTGGCCCCTACTCCGGAGGAGTATGCTGACTTTGTAGGCATTCCTGTTAAGGATCAAATGCCTTTTCACCATGTTCACACCGAGCCTAAGTTAGCTGACCTTGCAGCTATCTTGCATTTGGAGGAGACTGAATTGAGAAGAGAGTTCACTCAGAGGAACAAGATGTATGGCTTCCCTCTATCTTTTATGGTGGAAAAAGCTCAGAAGTTTGCTAAGAAAGGTCGTTGGGACGTGTTCAACGCTATTCTGGTTTTGTGCATATACGTGATTGTGTTGTTTCCGAATCTTCCTGACTTTGTAGATGTAGATGCTTTCTACTTGCTTGCCTCGGGGAATCCGGTTCCCACTTTGCTTAGTGATCTGTATCATTCTGTCCACTACAAGAATGAGAACAGGAGAGGGAAAATAGTGTCTTGCTGCACTCCTTTGTTATACAGGTGGTTTGATAGCCACATGCCCAAGAGGGGTCCTTTCGTTTCTTCTGCCAACACAACCGAGTGGTCTGAACGCCTGATGGCTTTATCAGCCGAAGACATCACCTGGTTTGACTGGGATACGCTTGGGGCAGAGATTGCTTATAGTTGCAGTGGATTCCCTAATGTTCCGTTGATTGGACGTAAGGGATGTATTAACTATAACCTGACCTTGCTAATCAGACAGTTCGGGTACGCCTTGAGAGGTCCACCGAAGGATGAGGAGGTGCAGGAATCTCTGTACCTCAACGGGTTGCTTGGTAGTGACATGTTGACCAAGCTGGAGCATGCTCGGACTAACATCCACAGACGAGGAAAGACACTGTTGGGTAAGAGCAATAGCCAGGCTTATGAGCCTTATCAGGGTTGGGTTCAGGCTAGAGCAAAACATTCTTTGATGCCATTTCCTCCAGTGGCTCCTCCGGTTCCCCTCGTGAATAAGGAACCAACCACAGTGGACATCCAGAAGTATGAATAGGTAGTGGCTGAAAAGGAAGAGTTGAAGAAGGCCAACGAGGAGTTGGAAAAAGAACTTGTTCAACTTAGAAGCGAGAGGAACGAAGTCGTCTATTCCTTCAAAAAACAGACCGGGTTGGTGAACTGGCTAGGCACATACTTGACCAAACAGAGGGCTGAGCGTGAACGCTTAGGGTTGGATTTCAAAGCTGTTAACAGTGTCCTCGCCACTAAAAAGCAAGAATTGGATAAGGCATATCTGAAGATATCCAAATTCGAGACATGGTGGAACAACGCTCTGACCAACCACAAAGAGCGAGAGGAGAAGCTGAAGCAACAAATAGCCAAGCTAGAGGTCCAGATTGAGATCAAGGACAAGAAGATTGAGGCTGAAGCATCACTTTGACGAGATGTTCAGTACAGATTGGTTGAAACCAAGGCAAACCTGCAGGATTGTCAACTCAGAGCTGATGCTAAGAGGTGTAGAGTGGAGGACTGCTCTGGAGAAGGTGCTTATGGGGACTTTGCCAAAGATCTCCAGGATACCATCAAGCAGAGGGATCTGTTGATCCGGGGTCTGCTCACCCAACCTGAACATCCCACTACAAAGAAGTTATTGGAAGATTTTCGTGTCCGTAGCCGCACTTGACTTCCTTGTATTTCTTTGTATCTTTTATGCATTGATATGCTGACCACCACCAGGCTTGTTGGTTGGGGTTACACTTGTTGCGTCAGTTGTATTCAATTACAGTTGTACGCTGCCCGCGTGGGTTTTTCAGATATATATGAGGTTTTCTTTCCATGATTGGATGTCAGACTTTATTTGTCTTGGAAACTAGAATCGGGGGATTTCCCCAAGGCACGGACACACGTTTGCACTTGCATAATCATTTTGTACAGCATCTGCCTATGGCTTATTTACCTAACCCTTTGTGTTTACAGGTTGTTTCAGGATTGATCGCAGGTTGACTCGAGCAATGGAACAGGTACAAGCGGAACTGAAGGACGTTTAGAGCCAGCTAGAGCAGTTCATGAAGGACATGCAAGCGTTGCCCTGGAATCAAGAGGCGCTCAAAGAGGAGAACAACCTACTGAAGAGTCAGGTGGGTTTGATGGCAGAAGTGTTAAGGAACATACTCAGAAGAGAATGTGAGCAAATGCCCGAAGCTGCAGCCGGCATACTTGCTCCACAAGTGTCTGAAGAACCTGCACCAAGGCATGATAGGCCTAAAAAACCCTCTGCACAACTTGAAGCTCAAAACGTTTCCCGTCAGCGACCATGTCCGGTTCCTCAAGAAAACCCCAGAAGACATGGTCAAAAGATGAAATTATCTGATAGAATCTACGATGAAATCCCTTTGGATTATGCCCAATTGATGCAACTCTTGCTCCAACTTCAGTTGGTTAAACCACGGCTTATGGCTCCATTGACTGGGGAACTACCACCTGGTTGGGACGTAAACGCCCGTTGCGAATTCCACTCTGGAGCACCATGTTGCACCCTAAAATTTGCTCAACCTTATTCACTTGGTTTATGTTTCAATATCATTAGCATTTGCATATAGAGCATGTACATAGTCTAACCATCTGCATAGCATAAGCATAGTAAGTCATCAAACAGGGGACCAATCATTATTATCATCTCTAGAGACCTATCAAGAGGTTATTATCCAAATTCAATATCATTCAACTCATCAGAAAGAATTTGAAAGCTGGGAAGTCAATGGATCAAGCATTGCATCCATCTCCTATCTGAGGGTCTCTGAGGATCAACAAGAAATTGGGAGCTGTGGGCTGAGCATGGAGAGTATGTGGGCATCATGGGAGACTTATAAAGTCATATGGAGAATGAGACAAGTCATTGAGGTGATCACAAGTATTGCAGTTGAAGACAGTCAACTAGGGTTTCATCTAGGTCAACCCTGGGTCAACTCTAGGTCAATTGACTGATTGAAAGGCATTAAGGGCTATTGGAGAGGTGTGGGGTTCATCATTTGACATGAAGAATAAGGATATGATGATATGCTAAGAAGAAATCAAGAGAAATCAAGGAGAAGAGGAGTTTCTAAATTAGGGTTTCTGTGTAAAATCCCCTAGTTTAGGTCAAATTTCCAAGCAAGATAAGTCAAAATACAAGCTTCAAATGGATCCTTGGACAACATGGAACTTGTAGAGGATCTCAATACCTTTAATTTGAGTGGTGGAAGACATCAAGGAGATTTATAGAACTCAAGTTATGGTCCTTGCAAGTTACAGGTCATCTGAGGTATCTGAAATTTTGTCTGTGAAAGTGACTTGACTTACAAGCTATTTTTACCCCTCAAGGAGATTTAAAATGAATTTCTGGTCAACATAATAGTTGTTCCTCATTGTCTTATCTTTCTAGAATGGTATAGTATGCCTTCATATGATTTGTGGAACTCTACTTATGGTCTTGGCAAGAAAAGGGTATTTTGGTCATTTGAGAATTACAGGTCATTTCAACCTATGCCCAAAACTCATACAAGGAAGCTTCAAATGGAAACATTTACAACATAAAACTTGTTCCAAATGACATTTTGAGTCTAGAAAAGTGACCATGAGAGATTGGAAAGATTCATAGTACAAGGTTTCAAAATTGTTGGATTTAATGAATAAAAATGGACTTAAAAATGAGATTTTTCATATTTTGGCCAAATGAAGCAAAATTATAGGTCATTTTGAATGGAAAGATCATTTTAAGAACATTGGCTAAAGTGGAATTTTTAGGTTAGTTCAAATTTTAAGATTTATTCATGGTTACTTGTAATGGAAGATACATAAACCAAATCCAAGGGAAATCATACAATGGAAGTTTCTCCAAGCTTCTAGGAGTTTCTAACCTCACCTATATATTGATATGAGAAGGTTCATGCCGGGGTTGGTGATTCATATTGCTCAAAACCACAAGTTAAACACACTTTCTCCAATTTGCAAAAGCATCACAAACTCTCTCAAATCTCCATCAATTCTCACATTTCTTGATTTGATCATCATCTAGATCATTCATAGATCAGAATTCCATCAAAAAAATTGGTTGAATTGAGCAAGAATTGTGCTATCCATCTTCATCATCCAAGTTGCAAGAAGGTTTCAAGTACAAGATTCAAGGAGTTTGCACAAGATCCATTGCATACAGAACTCCTAATCAAGGTCACTGATCAATTTCCAATCACTGCAAGCATCAGATTCAAGGGTTTCCATAGCTGTTTTCACCATTTTGCACCAGGTTTGTTTCCTCTTCGTATTGCATGATTTAGTTAGAATCATAGAGAATTGTTAGTATAGAACTGTTAGGATAGGTTAGAGGATTGATTTTGGTGAGTTTGGAGAGGTTTCATGAATGTTGAGCATGATGTACCAATTCTGTTAGGGTTTGTATCTCATGGAATATGGCACGATAATTCTCATTATATAGCTTAAAATGACCAACATAAAGTGTAGATTAGGTTAGGATAAGGTTTGGCAAGAATTGGAAGATTTGATCACAGGTGATAATGATGGATTCAAAATGTTCTAGCTATCGGGTTCGAGTTTTGATGGAGTTTTAGAGGAAGATTTTGTTATGGTTGTGTAGAGGGGAAAGAATAGAGCAACTTTGCTCTTTGCAGATGTCGTTTTCATGGAGAATTGAGGTTGCATGATGAGGTGGAATTCTGGTTGAGGCAAGCTTCACGCAGGGCTCTAATGGCTGAAACCCTAATATCATTGGGGACGATGACCAATAACCGTTGGATTGACTTTTATTTTTGACCTTTTAAGCTCATCGTATGGCCCAGATTTGAAGTTGAAAACGAAGGGAGAGACTCAATGTGAAACGATGCGTTTCACTTAAAACGCAGCCATGGGCCTTGGACTCAGATTTATATTCCCACCCCCAGCGAAGCCCAGTTGAAAAATGAACTGTAAACCCTTGCTATTTGCACCGTGGATCCAATTATTTTCTTTTGATTTTAATTCTTTTTTTCTGATGCGCATTGGGCCTAGTACAATTATTATTCGCGCCCCCCACTTCTCAAGCCCATCAGGATTATAACTGGGCACCATTGCTTGCTGCACCCCTTTCCAATTTTAATTCATTTTATTTCTTCAAAAAATATTAATTCTTTCAAAAATCATAATAAATCATAAAATGCATATTTTCAATTGGTTCTTTTTGCATTATTTTCATAATTTTGTCAAGAAAATTCTCATATAAAAAAATTAATAATTCATTTCATTTTCTTATTTTTGGCATATTTTCTTTTAATTAGGTGTAAATAATATTTTGTTTAGTACATGATTTTGTTAATTTTTGTTCTAATAGTTGCTTTAATATTTTTCACCCATTCTTTTTAGGTTGATTAGTAGACATTGTTAGCTTGTATGTACAATTTAGTTCATATTTTTTTTAGGAATTAATTTTAGGTGTTTAGTTTAGGTGAGAACAACATGAATAAAATTAGGGTTTAAGTGATGACTTAGGAGAATTAATTCATTTCCCTTAGGACTTAGAGATTGAATATTTTAGATATGGGACTATAGGGACTATGGGTAGTTATTAGATCCCTTAGAGATCACTAGGATTCCCCTACTGCTATTAGTATTGTCTGTATTTGACTGATTGGTGTGGTGTGCCCTCGGGGGATTATTGTTTGTCTGTGTGGGTATTGGGATTGTCTAGGGATTGGGGGAACTGAAGACTGATGATGATGAAGCCATTGGAGATCCAGAGACTGAAGACCAACTTCTAGAGTTGAAGAGGAGATTCCTGCTAGCAGCTGTTGAGGAGATTAGGGTTTAGGAGCTAGGCAGAGCTCTAGATTAGAAAGCTTGTTTCTCAAACATGGAATGCTTTGTCTGCATCCATCCTTTCCTTATGATTCAAAGTCTCTATTAAATACCCACCTCCTTCCTTTGGAAGGATCAGTGAATGTATTTGAAAGATAGAACTTTTGAGGGAAAATTATCTGTATAATGTTAACAGTTGATGAACCACCCTTGGTAGGTAATTGACTGTCTAACATTCATTCACTTCATCTTGTTGATTGATGTGCATCCTGGAGATGGAGACTTGAAGGAAAGCCATTGCAGATGGAAGATTAAGGATCAAGACTTTGCTTGAAGGCTGTGGAGATGGTGAGTGATGCTTGCTGAAGCTTGTAGCTGATTGGAGATGGCTTGAAGATAGGTGTTGATGCAGAGCTGCTGTGGCTGTTTATTTTTCTGCTGTATTTCATTTCTGATGTATTGATTGGTTTTCTGGACTGTATTGTTTGTTGTTTACCCTGTTGGGTTGAAAGTGAATCCTGTTCACTTTTGCCTATTGTTTTCTAGGTTCGAGGTTGAGTGGGACTCCCTTGCCTCGCTTGTATTGCTGCATCCATGCATTTTACCGCTTTACTGTATATATCTGATATTGTTTTTGTTTCCGTCTATTCCCTTAGGATCTCTGTTTCTCTCTGCGCAAGAGAGGAGCATGATAGACATTAGGTGTTAACCCATGCATGATAACATTAGGGTAGATTTTTATCCCCTTTTCAACCCTAGGATTTGTAGAGTGTCATCTCTTCTTTCTTCAAAACAACAGAAAAACATTAATAAAGGTTATAACAGAAATCAATTCATTTCTTCCGTCAAAAGATTTGAACAAACATCAACCTTTTTTGCAATTAGAAAACCCTTGTTTAAGGTGAGATTTTTCATAAAAGACACTTGAACAGCTTGTGTCGTACGTAGCCCGAACTACGTTTGCTCTGATCCTTCATGCTGTTTGAAAGTACGTAGGCATAGGATGCGATATCCTAGCGAGCAACCTTCCCCTCCTTTCCAGTAGGTAGGCGAACTACGTTAACTCTGATTTCTCGTTCCAGACGGGAATACGTAGGCATAAAGTGCGATACTTTGCCGAGTCATTTTCTTTTCTTTTAACCCCTGACCTGTAGAATAGATAGAATAACAATCCATACCCGAAAGCAAGCGTGGATCCCATCGAGTACGACGGACGTGAGGGGTGCTAATACCTTCCCCTTGCGTAACCGACTCCCGAACCCAGGTTTTGGTTGCGATGACCATACCTTTTCCCGTTTTTTGCGAGGTTTACTTCGAGCGTTTCCTTTCCCTCCGTTGGGATAAATAACGCACGGTGGCGACTCTTCTGTCAGCCGGCGCCGATTTTCGCAGTAGCGACAGCTGGCGACTCTGCTGGGGACCCAACGTCCCCTGGCTGCTAAGGACTGCGATAGTTCTTATGCATTCGGGATCCAACGTCCCTTAAGAGAGTCAATCCTAACGCTTGTTTTCCCGTCGAGGATTTTGTATGGATTTATATTTCTGACCTTTATTTTCAGCATTATATATATTGATTATTATTGGGGTGTGATGGGTGGTTCTATGATTGAGAGATAAGCCGGACCTGGGCTTGAGTGCACCTAGAATTAGAGTAGAAAGTAGTGGGCGCGTGCCGGCTTTGCTTGCATTAGTGTCTCATGAAATCTACACTCGGACGAGGTTCTTCTGGTTGGCTTCTTTTTCTACCCTTTGGGTCGAAGGGGTTGTTGGTCAGCTGAATTGTCGACTCCGGGAACCGATCATTTGGAAGTTGGCTAAGTGAGGCCTCTTCAGGATTTGATGATGCCACTCCTTCTGGGAATCGTATCATCAACCCTGAAAGTCTGTGACGCCGACGACCGCATAGGATGCCGTACCTTTGTCAGTTACTAGGACATCCACCTGTGAGAGGGTTTGGGGTTATGCAGGTAACTAGACCTTCAGACTACCGGTTTGTTCCTTGATCAGAGATCCCGGGGTATTTATGGAGGTTTCTGAGGTCTGTCAGAGACCAGTTGGAGAGTTCTGAGGTCTGTCAGAGACCAGTTGGAGATGTGATTTGAGGTCTACCAGAGACCAGTTAGAGTTATTGGTTTGAGGTCTGTCAGAGACCATTGTTGGAGCTTTGATTTAGGTCTATCTGAGACCAGGGTTCGAGGACTTCTATAGAGTCTATCTGAGACTTCTTGATATGGTTCAGGCTCTTCAGCTACGGCAGTTGGTCCCTGTTGCATGTTACTTGCATGGCATTGTTTGCATTCTCATTATCATTGCATCCCATTAACGTGTGTCTGTGCTGCAGGTGCATTTGCATATTCTCCGATTCTAGTGCCCAGACTTCTGAGCTTTGATTATGGCTGGTTTGAGGAAAACAGTTGCGTATAAGCTGCCTACACCTGATATTACTTCTTTGCTTGGTCTGATATCTCTTGCTGATGAAGAGGTTAGGAGAAGCTTCAGAATGAGTCATGGGAGATTACTGAGATTAGTCTGCAAGCCCACTACTGATGAGATGAACGGGCTGTACACCTTGATGCAGTTCTATGACCCCGCATTGAGATGTTTTACGTTTGCCGACTTCATTCTAGGGCCCACCATTGAGGAGTATGTGGAGTTTACTGAGCTACCGGTGCAGAACAAGGTTCCCTTTATTCACTCTGCTGCTGAACCCAAGTTGGAGGACTTAGCCAAAGCCTTGCATATGGACGCTGCAGAACTGTTAATGACTTCTTGGCTTGGGGTTTCAGGTTTCTCTCTTGATTTCCTGGTTGGCAAAGCTCAGGAGTATGCCAAGAGCGGATGTTGGGTGGTTTTCAACGCTATCTTGGCTCTATGCATTTATGGGATTGTGCTGTTCCCTAACTTGCCCAATTTCGTAGACTTGGACGCTTTCCATCTATTTGCTGCCGGCAATCCAGTGCCAACGTTGATCGGAGACTTCTACCACTCATTGCACTACAAGAATGAAAACAGAAGGGGAAAGGTTATTTACTGCTATGCTCCTCTATTGAATATGTGGTTCAAAAGTCATCTTCCCATGAAGGGGTCTTTTGTGGAAAGTGCAACCACCGCTAGCTGGTCAGAGCGCCTGATGAGGCTATCTTCCGAAGACGTTGAATGGTTTGATCGAGACCTGTTAGGGGATGAGCTTATATTCAGTTGTTCGGGGTATCCCAATGTCCCGCTGATAGGAAGAAAATGGTGTATCAACTACAACCCATCTTTGTTGGTCCGTCAGTTCGGATATGCGCTGAAGAACCCGCCAAAGGAGGAAGAAGTACAAGAATCTTTGTACTTCATCGGAGAGTTGAAGGGGGAGTTACTAGCCAAGCTACAGCATGCCTGGACGCGCATTAACCGAAGAGGGAAGCCGTTGTTAGGGAAGAACGACTGTCAGGCCTATGCACCTTACAGGGTTTGGATCCAGGAGAGAGCAGGTCAGTTGCGGATGCCATTTCCAGAGGCACCAATTCTTGTTCCTATTTCGGTAGCTGAGCCCACTACTGTTTCTAAGGAGGCCTACGAGCAAGTTGTGAAAGAAAAAGAAGCCTTGATGAAGATCAACGAAGGGTTAGAGCAGGAGCTAGCCCAGATACGCAGTGAGAAAAACAAGGCCATCCAGGCTTTCCAACAGCAGATTGAGCTAATGAACAGATTAGGGGCTGAGTTGACTGAGGAGAGGAAGAAGCGCGAACGTCTGGGGCAAGAGTTCAGAAGCTCCCATGACATGCTTGAATCCAAGAAGAAAGCACTTGACATCGCTCACCGAGAGATCTCTTCTTGCAATAAGACTTGGAATGCTACGCTCACCAACAATAAGAAGAGGGGGGATAAGTTGAAGCAGCAAATTTCCGACCTCGAAGAGCAGTTGAAGTCCAGCATCAAGAAGTGTGAAGAAGAAGTGATGACCCGGTATAGTCTACAGAATGCACTGAACAAGGCCATCAAAGGCAGAGATGAAGCTGTGTCTCAGAAGCGTAAACTAGAGGATCGCTTCGGAGAAGGGGCATGGGAAGAAACTGCTGAAGACGTGCGACGCGTTCTCAAGAAAAGAAACCAACTTGTTGAAGGGCTGCTTGCTCGACCAAGTCATCCGGAGACCAAGAAGTTGCAAGAAGAATACCAGACTTATGGGAGTGTTTGATCTTTTCATGTAGTGACTTGTATGCTTTATTTGCATAGTGCTGACCATCACCAGGATTGTTGGTCGAGGTCATGCCTTCTTTTATTGTACTCTCAGTGACATTGTATTCCTGGCTTATTGGTTTCTCTGCAATATATGAGGTTTTCTATGATTCAACTCCGATCTTTATATTGCTTGCACCGGCACCTTCACACTAGAATCGGGGAATGAATTTCCCTAATGCACAGACACACACATTGCATTGCATTCATATTCATATTGCATTACAGGTAATCTTTGGATGGTGTCTTATTTCCTGCTCTGTACCAGGTACTTTCCAGGATTGCAGATCAGCACCCGCACCGCTATTCCACTCGCACCAACTGTCGAAGAATCATGGATCAAATGCAGAACGAGATGCAAGATGTGCGCGAGAAGCTAGCTCTCTTTATGCAGACCATGGAAGCTATTTCAAAAGGTCAGGAGAATTTGCAAGCCATGGTCCAACCTCTGTTGGCCCGAAATGCTGGTCACGGTAATGAGGATCATCAGTCTGTGCGAGTCGATACTGTTCATGGGGATGGCACCCCCACGCCAGTGGCTCCACCTGTAGTCAATATACCTGCTGCTAATGTCAACAACGCTACCACCGCTGGGAACGGTAACGTCGGAGTTGGGAACGAGACTGTTGTCCATAACGTTGGGCTTGGTGATATCAACTTGGGTGATAATATAGGAGGCAACGGCTTCGGCAATGCTGGATTCGGGTTCAACGATCAGGGATTCGATAGCGCTGGGAAATATGGTTTCAATGCTCAAGGCTTTGGGCAAGATGGTTATGGTGTGGCCAATCAGGGTTACGGAGGTTTCGGAAATGGAAACGGCGCTGGGTTAATGGCTTTTGGGCCTGCTGGAGGTGTTCAGGGATACGGCAACAGAGGCCGAGGTCCGGTGATGAATCAGATTAGAGCTGGCCGCAATAATGGATATGATGGGTATGGAGCTGGGGATGGTATGTGGCAAGAAGATCAACAGGAGGACGCTTTCTCCGGCGGAGGCTTTGAAGGGCCGATGGATAACTCCCAGAAGATCAGAATGCTAGAAGAGCAGATGAGGGGGGTCCTGAACCAAAGTGCTGTGGGCTTGGACATGGCAACAATGGGCCTGGTACCTGGCTTGAGGGTGCCAATCAAATTCAAAGCTCCTACGTTTGATAAGTATAAAGGGGACACCTGTCCGAAAGTGCACGTGCGAGCCTATTACAGAAAGATGTCTGCATACTCAACTGATGAGAGAATGCTAATGCATTTCTTTCAAGATAGTTTGTCAGGCCCGTCCCTAGAGTGGTACATGGGGTTGGAGCCAACTAATATAAAGACATGGAAGCAATTGGCAGAGGCATTCGTAGCTCACTACAAGTATAACAGCGACTTGGCGCCCAATCGGGTCCAATTGACATGGCTGTCTCAGAAGAATGGTGAGAGCTTTAAAGAGTACGCGCAAAGGTGGCGCGATATGGCTGCCAGGGTCCGTCCTCCTTTAGAAGACAAGGAAATGAATGACATGTTTATCGGAACCTTCACAGGCATGTTTTATGACAAGTTGTTTCACACATCTTTGGCCAGCTTCTCCGACTTAATTCTGATGGGAGAAAAGATTGAAAACAACATTAAGCAAGGCAGGTTCCAGGCTGAGGAATCAACTGCATCTGGCAGTAATAGGAAGGCTTTTGGTGGGCGCCGTTAGGGCGAGGCCAGTGCAGTATTTGGAGGCCGAGGCCGAGGCCGAGGCAGGGGACGAAACCAATATCATCAGCCGCAGCAGGTGGCGAGTGTTACTATTCCATATCAACAACAACCGTTTCAGCAGCAGCCAATGCAACAACAACAGCAACAGCAGTAGCAGCAGCAGCCACAGCAGGGGGCACAGCAGGCTCAATGAAGATTCCAGGGTGGTAAACCAAGAAGAGTGTTTGAGAAGCCTCCCTCAACATATGCTGATTTGTTGCAGACATTGTTGGGTTTGAACTTGGTAGAGAAGAGAACTCTGGCACCGATAACGGGAACTCCTCCGTATGGTTATGATGCAAGCAGGCACTGTGAGTTTCATTCTGGGGCTCCGGGCCACGATATAGAAGGTTGCCATGCCTTTAAGCATGTTGTGCAGGATCTTTTGGACAACAAGACTATCAATTTCGGAACGGCAGGTCCGAATATAGTGCAGAAACCCATGCCTAATCATGGAGCAAACGCCATCCTGACGGAGGAAGGGTTGAATCTGATTATGAATGTCGACGATTTAAAGACGCCGTTGAGCGAGATAAAAAGCAGATTGTTGCAAGGGGGTGTTTTTCCAGGATGTGACGAGTATTGCTTAGAATGCTGGACCCTAGCTGGGGGGTGTGATGATTTGAAGAAAGGTATTCAAGCTTTAATTGATGGAGGCACATTGCAGTTTGACCGAGCAACAATTGAGGAGCCTGCAGGGGCAGTAGCAGATGATCAGAGTGATGTGGCCACTGTAACGATTCCTCGGAAGACAATCACTATTGCAGCACCGGTCCAGCGACCACCGATCACCATAACTAAGGTCGGACCGATCCCGTACGAGAGCACGAAAGCAGTCCCCTGGTCATATGGGTTGGAGGTGTATTGTGACGGGATAAAGATTGATGTTGATAAGCAGCCAGCCGAGACTGTGGACAACGTTGTTGGTTCAGGAGGTATGACAAAGAGTGGTAGGATCTTTATGTCACCTGAAGTGGAGGCCGAAAGACTAGCAAAAGGAAAAGGGAAGATGGTTGAGAATGTCCCAATGCAAGCAGGCGAAAAAGAAGCGGCATCAAAGGATGTAGAAGAGTTCATGCGTTTGATTCGAAAAAGTGATTATAAGATTGTGGAGCATCTGCAACAGACACCATCCAAGATATCTATACTGTCGTTGCTACTGTGTTCTGAAGCTCACAGAAATGCTTTGTTGAAAGTCCTGGATACTTCCTTCGTACCCCAAGACGTCTCTGTAAATCAGCTGGAAGGGGTGCTGGCACATGTGAATGTCGGCCACAGCTTAGGCTTTACCGACTTTGATTTGACCCCAAAAGGGAGAGATCATAATATGGCGCTGCACATATCTGTCGAATGTAGAGGATTGGTAATGTTGCATGTATTGGTCGACACCGGATCATCTTTGAATGTGTTGCCCAAGAAGGCGATGATGAAACTAGATGTCAGAGGAATCCTGTGCACGCCCAGTGACTTGGTAGTCAGAGCATTTGATGGCACGCGAAGAACAGTCTTTGGATCGATAACATTGCCTCTACAGGTGGGGCCGGAGGTGTTTGCCACTGAGTTTTATATCATGGATATACAACCCGCATATAGCTGCCTGCTCGGAAGACCCTGGATTCATGGGGCTGGGGCAGTCACGTCTACCCTGCATCAGAAGTTGAAATATATGGTCGGAGACAGCGTAGTCACCGTGTGCGGAGAAGAAGACATCCTGGTCAGCCATCTGTCGTCATTTAAATATGTGGAGGTCAACGGAGAGATCCACGAAACGCCCTGCCAAGCATTTGAAGGTTTGCGTATCAAGGACAAAGGTCCCGGGCCGGGCAAAGCGTCAGAGGTAGCTGTCTCGTCGTATAAAGAAGCTCAAGCTCTGGTGGAGGCAGGAGAAGCAAAAGGCTGGGGCAAAGTGCTGGATATTCCTGTGAAGATGGATCGATTTGGGCTGGGATACCAACCGTCGTCGTCAACACCTGCTGTGGGAGCACCCCGTTTCAGAGGGCCAATAACCATCTCTGCCAGTGGAGTATGTCATGAAACCATCAATGCTGCTTCGGAGTCTGACGAAGGGGACAGCGACTGTGATATGGATGCCTGGATTCAGCCAAGCACGCCAGGACAGGGACTGTGCAACTGGTCTATTCAGGAGCTTGTTCCTGTGACTCTTAAACAGTAATGCTTTGCTTTATTAATTGTTGAATAATCTGATGTCTTGCCCGGGGCATCGTGACTTGCTTAGGGCTGTGTTGTTATGAACATTGCGTGTTAATCCTTAAATAAATGGCGTTTTTTCATGTGCAAATACTGTAATCTCTGTCTTTCTTGTTTTTGTATTTTTCAATAAAATGGCAACGCGGTTATTCGCTTTATACGCATTTTGAAGCACTTAACCATTCCTTTTGCAGGATAACATTTTCAGATGACATCCTTGAACCACCTATGACTCGTCCCGACTTTGAGCACCCGGTATTTCAGGCCGAAGAAGAGGTTGTCGAAGATAGTGACGTTCCTGAAGAACTGTCTTGGTTGGTGAAGCAAGAGGAAAGAATCATTCTGCCTCACGAAGAGGTCATCGAAATTATCAACTTGGGGTCGGAAGGGGTTGAGAAGAATATTCGTATCGGAGCCGCACTGCAGGGCGATATCAAGCGAAGACTGGTTGAAATGCTCCGAGAGTATAGTGATGTATTCGCTTGGTCGTATGAAGATATGCCAGGGCTCGATACAGATATGGTTGTGCACCGTCTGCCACTGAAAAAAGAATGCTCGCCGGTCAAACAAAAGCTTCGCAGAACTCGACCAGATATGGCAGTGAAGATCAAAGAGGAAGTTCAAAAACAGTGGGACGCTGGTTTCCTGGCTGTGACAAAATATCCCTCATGGGTTGCTAACATCGTACCAGTGCCAAAGAAAGACGGCAAGGTTCGAATGTGCGTGGATTATAGAGATTTAAATAAAGCAAGCCCAAAAGACGATTTTCCGCTTCCTCATATTGACGTGCTAGTTGATAATACTGCTCAATACTCCGTATTCTCCTTCATGGATGGCTTTTCAGGCTATAATCAGATTAAAATGGCGCCAGAGGATATGGAGAAGACCACTTTCATAACGCCTTGGGGAACATTTTGCTACAAAGTGATGCCCTTTGGTTTGAAGAATGCTGGGGTAACATATCAGTGTGCGATGACGACTCTTTTTCATGATATGATGCATAAAGAGATCGAAGTTTATGTTGACGATATGATCGCCAAATCCCAGACGGAGGAAGAGCATCTGGTAAATCTGCTGAAGTTATTTAAAAGGCTTAGGAAGTTCAGGTTGAGACTGAACCCTAATAAATGCACCTTCGGGGTGAGATCGGGTAAACTGCTGGGGTTTATCGTAAGCGAAAGAGGAATAGAGGTTGATCCTGCTAAAATGAAAGCGATTCAAGAAATGCCGACGCCTAAAACGGAGAAAGAGGTGCGCGGGTTTTTAGGGAGGTTGAACTACATCGCCCGGTTCATATCTCACCTAACTGCCACGTGTGAACCATTATTCAAGCTGTTAAAGAAAGATCAAGCTGTAACGTGGAACGAAAATTGTCAAAAGGCGTTCGATAAAATAAAGCAGTATTTGCAGGAGCCTCCTATATTGGTAACCCCAGTGGCGGGCAGACCCTTGATCATGTATTTGACGGTTCTTGAGGGAAGCATGGGTTGTGTTCTCGGTCAACACGACGAGACAGGAAGAAAAGAGCATGCGATCTACTACTTGAGTAAGAAATTTACAGATTGTGAATCTCGATACTCAATGCTTGAGAAAACTTGTTGCGCGCTAGCCTGGGCCGCCAAGCGTTTGAGGCAATACATGCTGAATCATACAACCATGCTCATCTCGAAGATGGATCCTATCAAATATGTATTCGAAAAGCAGGCGTTGTCAGGAAGAATTGCCCGTTGGCAGATGGTCTTGACTGAATATGACATTCAATACGTCTCGCGAAAGGCTATAAAGGGGAGTGTGCTGTCTGAGTATCTGACGGAGCAGCCTATTGAAGATTACCAATCGATGAGGTTTGATTTTCCTGACGAGGATATCATGTACCTAAAGATGAAAGATTGTGAAGAGTCGTTGTCAGACGAAGGGCCAGAATTGGGTTCCAAATGGAAGATGATATTTGACGGAGCTGTGAACGCTTACGGTAGCGGAATAGGGGCAATTATCACTACGCCGCACGGATCGCACATCCCGTTTACTGCCCGATTGACCTTTGCTGTTACCAACAATGAGGCCGAATACGAAGCTTGTATAATGGGGCTTGAAGAAGCCATTGATTTGCGAATCAAGAATTTAGACGTATACGGAGACTCAGCTCTGGTGGTGAATCAAATCAAAGGGGAATGGGAGACACGTCAGCCCAATTTGATACATTACATGAACTATGCAAGGAGATTGTTTCCTTTCTTTGACAAGGTTGAGTTGCATCATGTACCGCGGGCAGAGAATCAAATGGATGACGCCCTAGCCACTTTGTCTTCCATGTACAAAGTCAACTTCTGGAACGAGGCTCCCAGAATCATTATCTCTCGGTTGGACAGACCAGCTTTCGTATTTGCTATTGACAAGGCATCCGATGACAAACCGTGGTATTTTGATATCCTTAATTTTCTGAAGAATAAAGAGTATCCGGCTGGGGCATCCAGTCAAGATCAGAAGACTCTCAGGAGATTAGCGGGTAATTTCTATTTGAATCCGGATGGCGTCTTATACAGAAGAAACCACGACTTGGTGCTGTTGCGTTGTGTAGACGAGAAAGTGGCGAAACTGCTCATGGAGGAAATACACGAAGGTACCTTTGGTACGCATGCCGGTGGGCATGCTATGACGAGAAAGCTGCTGCGGGCAGGTTACTTTTGGCTGACTATGGAGACTGATTGCTTCAAGTTTGCGAGAAAGTGCCACAAGTGTCAAATCTATGCTGATAAGATCCATGTGCCTCCGAGTCCTCTGAATGTGATGTCATCGCCATGGCCATTCTCGATGTGGGGAATCGATATGATTGGAAAGATCGAGCCGACAGCTTCTAACGGGCATCGGTTCATCCTAGTAGCAATCGATTATTTCACCAAGTGGGTAGAAGCGGCGTCTTACGCAAATGTAACTAAGTAAGTGGTGGCCAGATTCATCAAGAGAGATATCATTTGCAGATATGGGATTCCCGAGCGGATAATCACGGACAACGGTTCAAACCTGAACAACAAAATGATGAAGGAGCTCTGTCAGAATTTCAAGATTGAGCATCACAACTCCTCCCCTTACAGACCCAAGATGAATGGCGCTGTCGAAGCGGCCAATAAGAATATCAAGAAGATCGTTCAGAAAATGGTGGTGACCTATAAGGATTGGCATGAGATGCTACCTTTTGCTTTGCACGGTTATCGTACGACGGTACGCACATCAACCGGGGCAACCCCGTTCTCGTTAGTATACAGAATGGAAGCGGTATTACCATTGGAGGTTGAGATCCCTTCTCTGAGGGTATTGCGAGACGTTCAGCTAGACGAGGCAGAATGGGTGAAAGACAGGTTGAACCAATTGAGTTTGATGGACGAGAAGAGGCTAGATTCTCTAGCATACGGTCGTTTGTACCAGAGCCGAATGAAGAAAGCATATGATAAGAAGATACATCCGCGAAGCTTTCAGACGGGCGACCTTGTGCTGAAAAGGATTCTCCCGCCGCAGGCAGATCACAGGGGCAAGTGGACCCCCAACTACGAAGGGCCATACGTTGTCAGGAAAGTCTTTTCAGGAGGAGCTTTATTGTTGTCCACCATGGACGGTGAAGACTTCACGTCGCCTGTGAATTCGGACGCAGTTAAAAAATACTTTGCTTAAAATTGACCCGCTGGACAGAAAAAAGAGAGTCCAGGCAAAAATGGGGCATCCTGGCGAACCAAAAACAGAATGAAAGGTTCGGGCAAAAGTTAGGGATAAAATTGAAAAAAAAATGTACACCCGCGAAGTTGAAAACCTACACTGGGCGGCTTCGGCAAAAAGGGGTATCCCGGTGAACTGAAAACCCGTAAAGGGCGGTTCACGCAAAAGTTAGGGATTTAAGAAGCAAATGACTGCGGTCCGAATTTGATATTGCAGTGAGCATCAATACGGGAGAATACCTGAGGGGTCGATTATCAGATACAACCTCTTCGGAAGAGTGAATACTGGGAAAGCATTAGGGTCGGGCGAGTCATGGGAAGATCAGTTCGTGGTGTTCGTCTGCATCCCGTTGCCGACATGTGTACAAATTTAATTTGTCAGTATATTTATGCTTCCTGTGCATACTTGTATGTCTGCTTTACGTAGCTTCCTCTTTTCAGGAGTTACATCCCGTGTACAAAACTCTGCCCATTCAGGGGCCCAATCAATAAAATGTGTTATTCAGTACTTGATGCTGGTTCTTTACTGTTTTGTGCATGATAAAACGCCCAAGTTTATTGAAACTAGCATGTGTATAACATCACTGGCCCTTGCCAACAATTGCTAAAGCTTTGAATTAACTGAAAATAACGTCACTAACCTGAATTGATTTGGTTGCATAGGCTTGTCCTGTCTTATTTGCGTTGTTGCAGGTTTCATAGCCGTACGAGGAAGATGAGCAAAAGATTGCGATAACGAAAGACTCGACCTCCACGCAGATCATGCAGGTGCCTCTTGAAGAAGGATCGGATTCCCTAGCTAGCCGTAGCTTATCCAAAGGACATGCTCCAGCAAAGTCATTCATCCTCAACAGAGTTTGGCGATTCCAAGATTATAAGGTTGTATTCAGACAGATTAATGTTTGTGAGCTGTATTCAGACAGTTCACTTTCCCCGCAGGGTCATTTACTCTCCCCCAGCGGAGTCAGTCGATCTCCCCCAAGAGAATCATCCCATCCCCAGCGGAGTTCTCTTTCCAACCAGGGTCTTCATTCCTCCCAGTGGAATTCGAAGATTGAGACTCTCCCCGGCAGAGTTGGTGTGGCGCATTGGCATTATTTTGTCAGACTACCGTGTGATATCCGTTCACTTTCCAGCAGAAGTTCGATCCTACCAGGTGCATCTGTTATTCTCCAGCAGAGTTATATTCCCCAGTAGGGTATTACTTCAACAAGGTGTTTGGTTTAAGTTCCTAATTTCCCAGCCGAGTCGACTCCACCCTTCCAGCATTTATTTTGCTGGAATAATTCTGTAGCACCTGGCTATCCCCAGCGGAGTTGGCATTGTTTTCAGCATTTATTTTGCTGAAGCAGTTCCTGTATCTCAGCAGTTCGAGTCTGCATTTGCATTGGCATATAGTGTCATATTCGCATCTACCAAATAAAACGTGTAGCATTCCCATGTCGATTGGAGCATTGCGTCATTATCAAACACATGCATTTGAAACATGAACCAGGTTGGCTAACCGTTTGTTTCAAGTATTGCTCTCTTGCAGGTGGAAGGAGTTCTTGCTCCAATGAATTACCAAACGTTCAAAGTCTCGGCAGGAGACATTCAACGAAGTGTCAGCTTTGGCACTACTCCCCACAGAGTCAGCAGGATAAGTTTCTCTTTGTCCCCAAGCAGGGTCACTTACTTCCCCGCCAGGGTTTCTTGTTGAAGTTTCTCTAGTCCGACCAGCGGATTGTTTCCTTCAAAGTTGTTGTTACGTCAGCATTAAAAGGTTTCATGAACCAGAATTTCAGAGGCTACCGCCAGTTATCAGAACAGGCATCCAGTGGTTTGGTTTCCAAATATCCCCAGTAGAGTCAGCCTCAAAGCTGCTGTAACGTCAGTGCTAAGAAGTTTGTGGGTGGGGATCAATGAAGAAATGAGTCCTGACGTGGACATTCTTATTGACGGGATTTCTTTGTGCTAGAGAAGTGGGGGTCCTAACGTGGACAGATTTATTTCCCCGGGCTAATAAGAGGTGTTAGTCCTAACGTGGACAGGGTCGATTTCTCAGAATTGATGGAACGTGGAGTCCTGACGTGGACATCTCCCAAATTGGCGATATGTGCTAGTCCTAACGTGGACCGATTTGATTCCTCCGTATTGATTGAAGGTACAGTCCTGACGTGGACAAGATTGGTTATTCTTCGTGTTGACGTCCTGACAGGGACAATTTATTTTCAGCAAGTGTCTTCCTTCTTAATGGTGAACTGTGTGTCCTGACGTGGGCAAAGTTATAGTTTTTCGTGATGACAAGATGCGAGAGTCCTGATGTGGACAAATTTATCCTTCTTCGTGTTGTTGGCAGAGTGTGTGTCCTGACGTGGACGAGTTTTATTTCCCCAGCAAGTCGAAGACGCGCGAGTCCTGACGTGGACAGGTTCTATTACTTCAGCAGGTTGAGATGTGAGTCCTGACGTGGACAAGTCTCACTTCCCAAGTAGGTCAAAGAAGTTATTCCTAACGTGGAAAAAGAAGATAGATTCCTCACGTGGAAAGTTTAGTCCTGGCGTGGACGGATCCAGAAGAAATGGTATTCCTTACGTGGAAAGGTTGATTCCTAGCGTGGAAAGATTGAGTCCTTACGTGGACATATCAAATTGCATTCCTTATGTGGAAAGAAAGTTATTCCTTACGTGGAAAAGAAGTTGATTCCTTACGTGGAAAGTTGTATTCCTAACGCGGAAAAAGAGGTGTTCCTTACGTGGAAAGACAGATTGAGATTGTATTCCTTACGTGGAAAGAGTTGGAGATTCCTTACGTGGAAAGATGGAGATTCCTTACGTGGAAAGATGGAGATTCCTTATGGGGAAAGACGAGTTTATTCCTTACGTGGAAAGATTAAGATTCCTTACGTGGAAAGATTGATTCCTTACGTGGAAAAGAAGAGTTGATTCCTAACGTGGAAAGAAGGTATATTCCTCACGTGGAAAGAAGCGTATTCCTTACGTGGAAGAAAAAGACGGTTGTTCCTTACGTGGACGGTGTTACTCCTTACGTGGACGGTGTGATTCCTGACGTGGAACGGTTATTCCTTACGTGGAAAGGTGAGTCCTAACGTGGACAATGTTACTCCTTACGTGGACGGTGTTATTCCTTACGTGGAAGAAAAAGACGGTTGTTCCTTACGTGGACGGTGTTATTCCTAACGTGGAACGGTTATTCCTTACGTGGAAGGGTGAGTCCTAACGTGGACAATGTTATTCCTAACGTGGACAAGAGTTTACTCCTGGCATTGACGGTTTATTCCTTACGTGGAAAGACGAGCCATCCCCAGCACGGTCGCTAATGGAGCAGCTGATTGCCGTAACAGTCAGATTCAGTTGATGAAAATAATTCCCAAGCAATGGCGCAGTTTATTTCTGCGGTTGGCAAATTTCTGGGTTCTTAGTATTCAACCATCTCGTACCTCGAATGTTTGAAGGCCGTTCGCTCTTCACCCAATCGGGTCCAAGTCGCTTGAATAGGGGCAGCTGTTGCACCCTAAAATTTGCTCAACCTTATTCACTTGGTTTATGTTTCAATATCATTAGCATTTGCATATAGAGCATGTACATAGTCTAACCATCTGCATAGCATAAGCATAGTAAGTCATCCAACAGGGGACCAATCATTATTCTCATCTCTAGAGACCTATCAAGAAGTTATTATCCAAATTCAATATCATTCAAGTCATCAGAAAGAATTTGAAAGCTGGGAAGTCAATGGATCAAGCATTGCATCCATCTCCTATCTGAGGGTCTCTGAGGATCAACAAGAAATTGGGAGCTGTGGGCTGAGCATGGAGAGTATTTGGGCATCATGGGAGACTTAGAAAGTCATGTGGAGAAGGAGACAAGTCATTGAGGGGATCACAAGTATTGCAGTTGAAGACAGTCAACTAGGGTTTCATCTAGGTCAACCCTGGGTCAACTCTAGGTCAATTGACTGATTGAAAGGCATTAAGGGCTATTGGAGAGGTTTGGGGTTCATAATTTGACATGAAGAATAAGGATATGATGATATGCTAAGAAGAAATCAAGAGAAATCAAGGAGAAGAGGAGTTTCTAAATTAGGGTTTCTGTGTAAAATCCCCTAGTTTAGGTCAAATTTCCAAGCAAGATAAGTCAAAATACAAGCTTCAAATGGATCCTTGGCCAACATGGAACTTGTAGAGGATCTTAAGACCTTTAATTTGAGTGGTGGAAGACATCAAGGAGATTTATAGAACTCAAGTTATGGTCCTTGCAAGTTACAGGTCATTTGAGGTATCTGAAATTTTGTCTGTGAAAGTGACTTGACTTCCAAGCTATTTTTACCCCTCAAGGAGATTTAAAATGAATTTCTGGTCAACATAAGAGTTGTTCCTCATTGTCTTAGCTTTCTAGAATGGTATAGTATGCCTTCATATGATTTGTGGAACTCTACTTATGGTCTTGGCAAGCAAAGGGTATTTTGGTCATTTGAGAATTACAGGTCATTTCAACCTATGCCCAAAACTCATACAAGGAAGCTTCAAATGGAAAACTTTACAACATAAAACTTGTTCCAAATGACATTTTAAGTCTAGTAAAGTGACCATGAGAGATTGGAAAGATTCATAGTACAAGGTTTCAAAATTGTTGGATTTAATGAATAAAAATGGACTTAAAAATGAGATTTTTCATATTTTGGCCAAATGAAGCAAAATTATAGGTCATTTTGAATGGAAAGATCATTTTAAGAACATTGGCTAAAGTGGAATTTTGAGGTTAGTTCAAATTTTAAGAGTTATTCATGGTTACTTGTAATGGAAGATACAAAAACCAAATCCAAGGGAAATCATACAAGGGAAGTTTCTCCAAGCTTCTAGGAGTTTCTAACCTCACCTATATATTGATATGAGAAGGTTCATGCCGGGGTTGGTGATTCATATTGCTCAAAACCACAAGTTAAACACACTTTCTCCAATTTGCAAAAGCATCACAAACTCTCTCAAATCTCCATCAATTCTCACATTTCTTGATTTGATCATCATCTAGATCATTCATAGATCAGAATTCCATCAAAAAAATTGGTTGAATTGAGCAAGAATTGTGCTATCCATCTTCATCATCCAAGTTGCAAGAAGGTTTCAAGTACAAGATTCAAGGAGTTTGCACAAGATCCATTGGATACAGAACTCCTAATCAAGGTCACTGATCAATTTCCAATCACTGCAAGCATCAGATTCAAGGGTTTCCATAGCTGTTTTCACCATTTTGCACCAGGTTTGTTTCCTCTTTGTATTGCATGATTTAGTTAGAATAATAGAGAATTGTTAGTATAGAACTGTTAGGATAGGTTAGAGGATTGATTTTGGTGAGTTTGGAGAGGTTTCATGAATGTTGAGCATGATGTACCAATTCTGTTAGGGTTTGTATCTCATGGAATATGGCACGATAATTCTCATTATATAGCTTAAAATGACCAACATAAAGTGTAGATTAGGTTAGGATAAGGTTTAGCAAGAATTGGAAGATTTGATCACAGGTGATAATGATGGATTCAAAATGTTCTAGCTATCGGGTTCGAGTTTTGATGGAGTTTTAGAGGAAGATTTTGTTATGGTTGTGTAGAGGGGAAAGAATAGAGCAACTTTGGTCTTTGCAGATGTCGTTTTCATGGAGAATTGAGGTTGCATGATGAGGTGGAATTCTGGTTGAGGCAAGCTTCACGCAGGGCTCTAATGGCTGAAACCCTAATATCATTGGGGACGATGACCAATAACCGTTGGCTTGACTTTTATTTTTGACCTTTTAAGCTCATCGTATGGCCCAGATTTGAAGTTGAAAACGGAGGGAGAGACTCAATGTGAAACGATGCGTTTCACTTAAAACGCAGCCATGAGCCTTGGACTCAGATTTATATTCCCACCCCCCAGCGAAGCCCAGTTGAAAAATGAACTGTAAACCCTTGCTATTTGCACCGTGGATCCAATTATTTTCTTTTGATTTTAATTCTTTTTTTCTGATGCGCATTGGGCCTAATACAATTATTATTCGCGCCCCCCACTTCTCAAGCCCATCAGGATTATAACTGGGCACCATTGCTTGCTGCACCCCTTTCCAATTTTAATTCATTTTATTTCTTCAAAAAATATTAATTCTTTCAAAAATCATAATAAATCATAAAATGCATATTTTCAATTGGTTCTTTTTGCATTATTTTCATAATTTTGTCAAGAAAATTCTCATATAAAAAAATTAATAATTCATTTCATTTTCTTATTTTTGGCATATTTTCTTTTAATTAGGTGTAAATAATATTTTGTTTAGTACATGATTTTGTTAATTTTTGTTCTAATAGTTGCTTTAATATTTTTCACCCATTCTTTTTAGGTTGATTAGTAGACATTGTTAGCTTGTATGTACAATTTAGTTCATATTTTTTTTAGGAATTAATTTTAGGTGTTTAGTTTAGGTGAGAACAACATGAATAAAATTAGGGTTTAAGTGATGACTTAGGAGAATTAATTCATTTCCCTTAGGACTTAGAGATTGAATATTTTAGATATGGGACTATAGGGACTATGAGTAGTTATTAGATCCCTTAGAAATCACTAGGATTCCCCTACTGCTATTAGTACTGTCTGTATTTGACTGATTGGTGTGGTGTGCCCTCGGGGGATTATTGTTTGTCTGTGTGGGTATTGGGATTGTCTGGGGATTGGGGGAACTAAAGACTGATGATGATGAAGCCATTGGAGATCCAGAGACTGAAGACCAACTTCTAGAGTTGAAGAGGAGATTCCTTCTAGCAGCTGTTGAGGAGATTAGGGTTTAGGAGCTAGGCAGAGCTCTAGATTAGAAAGCTTGTTTCTCAAACATGGAATGCTTTGTCTGCATCCATCCTTTCCTTATGATTCAAAGTCTCTATCAAATACCCACCTCCTTCCTTTGGAAGGATCAGTGAATGTATTTGAAAGATAGAACTTTTGAGGGAAAATTATCTGTATAATGTTAACAGTTGATGAACCACCCTTGGTAGTTAATTGACTGTCTAACATTCATTCACTTCATCTTGTTGATTGATGTGCATCCTGGAGATGGAGACTTGAAGGAAAGCCATTGCAGATGGAAGATTAAGGATCAAGACTTTGCTTGAAGGCTGTGGAGATGGTGAGTGATGCTTGCTGAAGCTTGTAGCTGATTGGAGATGGCTTGAAGATAGGTGTTGATGCAGAGCTGCTGTGGCTGTTTATTTTTCTGCTGTATTTCATTTCTGATGTATTGATTGGTTTTCTGGACTGTATTGTTTGTTGTTTACCCTGTTGGGTTGAAAGTGAATCCTGTTCACTTTTGCCTATTGTTTTCTAGGTTCGAGGTTGAGTGGGACTCCCTTGCCTCGCTTGTATTGCTGTATCCATGCATTTTACCGCTTTACTGTATATATCTGATATTGTTTTTGTTTCCGTCTATTCCCTTAGGATCTCTGTTTCTCTCTGCGCAAGAGAGGAGCATGATAGACATTAGGTGTTAACCCGTGCATGATAACATTAGGGTAGATTTTTATCCCCTTTTCAACCCTAGGATTTGTAGAGTGTCATCTCTTCTTTCTTCAAAACAACAGAAAAACATTAATAAAGGTTATAACAGAAATCAATTCATTTCTTCCGTCAGAAGATTTGAACAAACATCAACCTTTTTTGCAATAAGAAAACCCTTGTTTAAGGTGAGATTTTTCATAAAAGACACTTGAACAGCTTGTGTCGTACGTAGCCCGAACTACGTTTGCTCTGATCCTTCATGCTGTATGAAAGTACGTAGGCATAGGATGCAATATCCTAGCGAGCAACCTTCCCCTCCTTTCCAGTAGGTAGGCGAACTACGTTGACTCTGATTTCTCGTTCCAGACGGGAATACGTAGGCATAAAGTGTGATACTTTGCCGAGTCATTTTCTTTTCTTTTAACCCCTGACCTGTAGAATAGATAGAATAACAATCCATACCCGAAAGCAAGCGTGGATCCCATCGAGTACGACGGACGTGAGGGGTGCTAATACCTTTCCCTTGCGTAACCGACTCCCGAACCCAGGTTTTGGTTGCGATGACCATACCTTTTCCCGTTTTTTGCGAGGTTTACTTCGAGCGTTTCCTTTCCCTCCGTTGGGATAAATAACGCACGGTGGCGACTCTTCTGTCAGTCGGCGCCGATTTTCGCAGTAGCGACACACCAGGGCACGATGTAACAAACTTTAAAGCTTTTAAGCATAAGGTTCATGACTTGATTGATTCGAGAGCAATTGAATTCATGTCGGGCGGCATGAAAGCATCAAGAAAATTCATCCCTTATCATGCAAAAGAGATGGATGTTCCCATTACCTCACCTGAAGTTGAGAAAGATCAGGAGTATATCCTGCGGTCTTTGAAGTCTGATTCGCCTTGCCCGCAATCTTTTCCTGTTCTCGGATCAAGCTTAAGGATGAAAGCCCCTGAACAGAGAGAATCCTCACTAGTTCAGACCTCGTCTCCAGATGTTTCTGCCGTTCAGAATCAACAACCTCTTACTCCATTGCAGCAAAACTATCGGAGCCCGAATCAGAGTCGACCTCATAACAACTGCTCTTCTGATTGAGTCTGAAGATTTCAAAGGGTCGCTCCCCTCAGCAGCAAATTAGTGTGAAAAGCCCAGTTCCTAGAAGCTGTCAATCTGCATTTTATCATGGCATTTCTTTACATTTGTAGTTTCTTTCCTGTTAGAATGCAAATTTCGTTTGTAAAGCATGTTGTTTTTCAATTGATATTGATAATGAAATAAATATGCATGTTTTGAACTAATCTGTTCGTGTTCACTCTGTTGCTTTCTTTTATTTCAAACGCTTGTTTAAGCGGAATCCGGGGAGGATGACGAAATCCAACGATGCGTAAGCTTCCGATGCTATGCTTTTGAATAAAAACCTGTTGATGATGTACAGGCATTGTTTCAATCCACATACAGTGAAGATATAAGGAAGATAATCCCTTGTTAACCCCTTTGAGCCTAGTAGTAGGAGTTTCTTTCTGAAGATGGAAAACCCTTAATCTTAACCCGGGGCAGGGTAGGTGTCAGTTAAGTTGACCAAGCGTTCAAATTGCAAAAGGAGTGTTTGTTCGAGGATCAATCACACCGCTATAGGTCGTACCTAAAAAACCATGATGGTTAAACCTAGCCGATCAGGAGTGAAACAGTCACCATCTCTTTTCAAACAAGTCATAAGAGCCGTTGTCACGCGATTTGTTCAAAATAAAAAAGAAAGAAAAGAATCGAAAGGAAAAGCCCGCTAAGTCGAATCTTGCAAACAAGCGAATTAGGCAAAAATTAGGGTACCCCGCTGGACTTCAAAATTGAAGAAACTCTGAAGAGTTAGTCCAGGCAAAAGTTAGGGGAAAATGAAAAACGAAAAGCGAAAAGGATTACGGAAGAAAAATCCCCGAGAAAGAACAAAATCGTGTGGCTCTGGACGCCAAAAGACGAAAAGCGAGTGACTGTCACTTCGAAAAAAGTGTGATTCCTTGAACTGTCACTCAACCTTTGAAAGGTGAACGCTAAGGTCGAATTAGCTGAACGTAGGATCGGAGAACATCAAGGAGAATGGGTGGGTTAAAATGAATCTTGAGCCTATATCCTTTCTTTCTTAAACCATGAACCTGACCACGTTACAACCTTTAAAAAGTCCTAATTGAAATAGGTTTGTTTCGAAAGCATACTTCGGTGAAGATCTATCGGAACTGACTCCTAGAAAGGATTCCACTTACAGTGTTGTATTAATGTTGACATGTTGATGAATGATTCATACGCTTTATGTTACAAAAATTTTCCAGTGAACAGGAATGGTTTTTCAAAACTGCCATATGCATTGCATTTGATATGTCTTTTATGCAGAACAGTTTGTTTTACCAGCGAGTACGCGCTTGACAACGGGAAAGTTTCCACGATGGAAGGATTTGATCAGGAAAGAATGCAGAACGCCAAAATATTCCGGTGAACTATGGAAAGCTATATTAAATGATCACAACATGGGAGTCAGCTCTCCAAGAGTCAGTAATCAGGGGCAATCAGGTCTTGATTTGATGAATATCTCGCAGCCAAGGGTACTGCTCCCCACAAATCAGCCCGTGAAGGGAAACGTCATGACAAGGCTGGGACAGGCCACCCCGAGAGCACCGAAGCTATCCTTATCCTAAAGGCAAATAACTTGAAGCACCTTTGCGAGGTTCAAAGTGCTGAAGCCATTCATATCAAAACGCTAGAGTACAGCGATCTCAGGTTTCCTTTCGAGAGGATGTCACGAAGATCCTACAGGCTGGGGCAAAAGCGGAAGGCGAAGGAACCGTTCCTCTCCATATCTGCAGAATTTATCAAAAGTCGTTATAGATTATGGGGAAAGCCATCTCGAGTTCGTTTCATGGCATGCGTTTCCAAGAAGGATGATTCTTTCTTCCTCAGCAGTTTCAGTTGTGTTTCCCCACAGAGTCTGAACATGAGGCTGTGAGCATTGATGTGTCTCCCCAAACGGATATAGATTCTCCCCGACCAGATGCATCCTAGGAAGGATCATCATATCCCCATCTGAGTCATGCACAGAGGTGTGTACTCGTTCCCAGCAGTGGGTCAACATGCAGTTTTCTGGTAGAAGACTATCCGTAAGTATTCAGCTCTCGATAGTCCAGACTGAAGTCTCCAACAGAGTTGAAACTCCCCACGGAGTTGTCTCCCTGGTAGATAGGATTTATTCCAGCGTCTGATTGCATATCCCCAGCCGAGTTTGCAATCCTCCAAGAGAGCCGAGTCCTTGGAAGCCGTTCAGGGCATTGTTTGTTTTCTCTAGCAAGAGAGAATGTTGAATAGCTGATGTTGTATTTCCCCATCGGAGTCCGCATCTCCAGGGAGATTCTATCTGTGAAGGCCGTGCAGTTTATTTTTTCGATTGACATCGTTTCCTCAACAGTTTGTGGTTCGTATACCCAGTTGAGCAAGTACAAGTTCTGGTAGAACTTTGTTTCCCAGTAGAAAGTCGTCTGAGGTTTGTTCCCCCAGGTTAAGTCTAATTGAGATTGGTGTGATTTCTTCTCCTCGGCAGGATGATTCCTTCGTCCCATCAGAATGGTTCTTTCTCCTTGATAGGAGGGTTTTCTTTTTAGCATTTATTTTGCTGATTTGGTTCTGTAGCATTTTGCATGATTGCATAGCATCTACCCTAAACGCGTAGCATGTCCACCGTGTGGAGCATTACGCCATTGCCAAACATATGCATGTGAAACATGAGCTAGGTCGTTACCGTTCTTGTGTGCAGGTGTTCCTCAGCGAAGTTGTTTGTTCAGGATGATTCTTGAATTCCTCAACAGAGTTTAGCCGCCCAGGATGATTCCTGAATCCCCAAAGCAGAGTTACTTGATAGTTCTCCAGAATCCCCAACGGAGATGTGTCATCCCCATTAGGTTTCAAGCAGAGAAGTTGAAATTTCCTTGAAGACTTGGTGATTGAAGTCCGGAAATAGTGCCAAACCCCCCTAATTTACTGACGAAGTCCAACTGTGATGTCGAAGGGTTCCTCTAGCTGACGCGGAGTGCCTGACGTTAAGATTAGGTATCCTTATTGGTTCATGATTGATTAAGGGTTCTATTTCCTGACTTACTGACGAAGTCCGGCTGACGCCCGAGAATTTCCTTGAATGCTCGACGGCATAATTGACTTGATTGTCAAACGTCCAGTGACCTGACGAGTCCAGAGGTGACGTTAAGGAGTTCTTCTGCTGTGACGCAGAATGCTCGAAGGCATAATCGACGATCCTTCACTAGTTACCGTGTAACCAGTGATCCCTTATTGACTTACTGACGAAGTCCGACAGAGATTGTCAAACGTTCCTAGTGACCTGACGAGTCCAGAGGAATTCTGCTGTCGTGCCGCAGAATGCCTGACGGCAATATCAGCTATCCTTCACCAGTTACCGTGTAACCAGTGATCTCTCGTGGGTTTGATATCGAGCTTCTACGGTGAAATCAGACGATCATCCTGACAGATATTTGAGATTAATCATTCACCAACAAGTTGTCGCGCAACTGTCATTTCAGACTTCGAAGATTGTCCTACCAATCAGAGCATCGTTTATTTGTGCGATTGGCAAATCACCAGTTACCGTATAACCGGTGATCCCTTGATGACTTGAGGACGAAGTTTTACGGTGAAATCAGACGATCATCCTGGCGGAGATTTGAGATTAATCGTTCACCAACAAGTTGTCCTGCAACTGTCATTTCAGACTTCGAAGATTGTCCTACCAATCAGAGTATCGTTTACTTGTGCGGTTGGAAAATCACCAGTTACCGTGTAACCGGTGATCCCTTGATGACTTGAGGATGAATTTCTACGGTGAAATCAGATGATCATCCTGACAGAGATTTGAGATTAATCGTTCACCAGCCAGTTGTCGTGCAACTGTCATTTCAGACTTCAAAGATCTTCCTACCAATCAGAGTATCGTTTACTTGTGCAATTGGAAAATCACCAGTTACCGTGTAACTGGTGATCCCTTGATGACTTGAGGACGAAGTTCTACAGCAAAATCAAATGATCATCCTGATGGAGATTTGAGATTAATCATTCACCAGCAAGTTGTCGTGTAACTGCTATTTCAGTTTCTAAAGATTTTCCTACCAATCAGAGCATCGTTTGCTTGTGCGGTTGGCAAATTTCCGGGTTTATTGGTATTTAACCGTCTTCTACCTTGATTGTTTGAGAGTCGTTCGCTTCTCACCCAGTCAGGTCCAAGCCGTTTGAATAGGGGCAGCTGTTGCACCCCAAAATTTGCCTAACCTTTTTCTTTACTTAGCTTGTGTTTCATTGCATTCATTTTAGCATTATCATCTGCATTGCATTGACATGTGTGCAGGAGATCAAGAGGTATGACTACCCACAAGGCTACCAAAGTTATGAAGCTATCTGAGAGTCTTCATTCAAGTATCCAAGGGTTGATATCCTTATCAAAGAAGTTAAAGTTCCTCAGAGAGAGGGTTGGACACAAGGATGCATATCTCCTAACTTGAGGGTTGTGGGAGGCCATCAGATGATTCTAAATCCATGGAGTTGGACTTGGAGCCTTGAGAGAGCTCATGAGAAGTATTGAAAGTCATTTTGAAGCCTAGACAGGTTATCAGGTGAAGAATAAGAGGCTACAACCAAGATTGGTGCAATTAGGGTTTCATCTGGTCAACCCTAGGTCAACAGATGATTTGAAGAAGGTTGAGACCTAATTTCAAGGCCATGTGATCATGGATTGATGTATTAAGATGCCCAAGGGATCATTCCAAGACTATCTCATCATGAATCAAGAGTGTGAGGAGTTCCTATGCTAGGGTTTCTAAGCTTGACAGTGTAAAATCCCCTAGTTTAGTGCCTAACTTCAAGACCACATAACTCAAGATGTGATTTTCATCTCACCTTGACCCCAACATGATTGTTGTAGAGCATGATCATAGCTTTAATTTGAGTACTAGAAGTCCTTGATAGGGTTTATAAAACTCAAGTTATGAATCAGACAACTTATAGGTCATTAGAGGAATGTGAATTTGGAGCTTGAAAGTCAACCAACTTGCATAACACTTTTTCCCTAGAAGGAACTTTCACATGAACTATTGGCCAACATGAATGTTGTTCCTTATCTCCTTAGCTTTCCAAAAATTAGTAGAAGTCCATGATTGGATTTGTAGAGCTCAAGATATGAGCTTTGCAAGACAAGGGTATTTTGGGAAGTTGAGATTATAGGCCATTTTTTATTATGGGTCAATTTCACCATCTTACACACCCCAAATTGAATTTTGTTCAACTTGAAAGTTGTTCAAAATGGGGTTATTTACTTCACCAAGCATCAAAGTTCATTGATATGGACTAGAATGAGAGTTGGTTGAAGAAACTTTCATGAAGGAAGCTTGAAAAGAGCTAATTCAAATCAATTCATTTTGGAACCAATTCATGTCATATTTGTGCTTGTCTTGAGTCTAATTGATGTTTTAAGAACATTGGAAAAATCAGAAATCAAGTTTGAATTCATTTGTTTTGCCAAATCCAAGATTTCTTCATCCTTAAGCAACACAATGCAAATCAACCATCCATTCATTTCCAAGGACTCAATCCTATCCGCACATCTTCCTTACATCATAAGTAACCAGAATGGATCAGTTAGCAAGCTTGACAGCGCTGTTTTGATGAGTTTCACAAAGCTCCATAATCAAAAACTTGGATTTTGAATTGGGCTGCCATGGGCTTCAATTGGGCTTCTAATCACTCTAGGTCCATTGCATATAACTTCCTGGATGATTTCCAACGGCCATAACTAACTTTTGGTGGAAAATCAGAGAAATTGAGTTAAGAAAAAGTGGAGAAACTTGGAAATTCAATTTTGAAGATAGAGCCATTTTCAGTCCAAATTACCATTGCAAAAAGCTTCAGTGAGGATCATTAATGGATTCTGGATGATTTTCTTGAAGTTTCATCCATAATTCAAGCCTCTGTCGAAGCTTATTAACAGGTTCCTATCTTCCATCCATACTCTATGTTCTAGGTGAATTGCTATGCTATTTCCACATAATTATGATCCTTAGAGTGTGTAGAAGCTTTTAGGATTAGTTTGGTTAGGATTCATGACAATTCTTGAAATGACACCTTAGGTTGTAGTTTGAATTTCTCCCTATATATTGGATGAAAATGGAAAAGAAACATGGAATATTAATGTAGGAAGTGAGAGGAGGAGATTAGTGTCTTCAATTTTGGTTTTTGTGAAAGTTGAGAATTCTTGAGAGATTCTTGGATAATCACGGTTTCTGAGCTTTAATGGAGGAAACTGAAAATAAATTACATATTTGGATTCTACACGAAAAATCACATAGGTTTGGTTCAAGAAAATCTCGTTTTGGTCAAGGAATGAGGAAGTTAGGATTTTGGTGAGAGGTTGAAGATGACCGGCGCAACACCGGCCACCGTCTGCGCGTGGCAGCTCCACCGCGGGGCTTCTTCCTTCTGTTTCCATTTTAAAATGCCCAGACTTCATGTCAGCCGTTAGATCATTAACTTAGCTTGAATTTGTATCCCACGCGCACGGCCAGGATTCATTCGCGAATTGGCCTTTCCCTAGTCAAAACGCTGAGTTTCACTTAAGAAACTCAGGTGGGCTTAAGGCCCGTTTTGCTAACCGCACCCCTCCCATCCAGGGCCCATTATAAAATACACACGCGTAGAAAATACTTCCGGCACCTCTTTTAGTTTCCTTTTAATTTCATTTTCTTTTATTTTCTATTTGATTGCTTGTTCCATTTTAATTCAAGAAAAATATTAAATGATGTCAATAAATATTGAGAAAAATATTAGAGATACTTGAATATGTGTATAATTTTGTCATGATTTTTATTTTGATATTCCATTTCGTTTTCAATTAATTGCGTAGTTCCTCTTTTAATATGTTTTTAATGGTTGCAAAATGGCATGCATGTCTTTGTGATTTTCTTTTTCTTTCAATAATCCATAGAAATGTCTGATTTTTTGTATGATGACTGTTGATACATTGTAGGATATTGTAGAATTTTTCTTGCATTTTTTAGATGCTTTTAGATATAGGTTTGAGATAGATTTCTAGGACCTTTCCCTTGTGGTTTCCCTTAAGCATACCTTTAAGTGTAGAAATAGTTTAGACCCTTTAGACTTAGGTCTTGGCTCTGGGTTTTGTACCATGATTCCTTAACACAATTAGGAAGCCTTATGATTTTTCCTAGATTTTTAAGATTGATTTTAGTATTTTTCCTAGATTTTACAAGTTGATTGTGTTTAGGGTGATCCTAACTTAGCTTACCTCATAGATTAGTCTCTAAAGTGAACTTTAGCTAACTTTAGCCTTCTAATTTCTTCTTGATAGAATAGAGCATAGGTTGATACCTATCTAGAACAATTGTTAAGCCTTGATAGAGGCTCCAACTCCATTTGGTTAGGTGGTACTTGTAACTAATCATTAAGGTTTCCAGTTAAAACCTTTAGGAGGATGATTCCCCTTCTAGCTTTGCTTTGCATTGCTCATAATCATCCATGATTGGTTGAGTGTCATGGTGGATACCTTAGGTATACACCATGCTTTCCATCATTTCTTAATCAGTTGAATTTGGTTGAGTGCCTTGGTGAATTCCTTAGGTTTTCGCGCTGCTTCCCATCATCTAAAATATTTCTCTGTCCTATTGACATAGGATCCCTCTTGGGAAAGCCTGGCCTTCCTTAGGAAGTGCTCTGTGCATTCCTCAAGAGGTGTAGCCTATGATGGACTCCTGTGCTGATGCACATTAAGTTTGAAACCTTAGATTGACATCTAGGTTCTTTACCCATCTATCTTTGTCCTATTGACATAGGATCCCTCTTGGGGGAGCCTGGCCTTCCTTAGGAAGTGCTATGTGCATTCCTCAAGAGGTGGAGCCTGTGATGGACTACTGTGTTAATGCACATTAACAAGTGTTTTAGAATGACATCTAGGTTCATTCCATAAATCTTTCTTTGTCCTATTGACATAGGATCCCTCTTGGGAGAGCCTGGCCTTCCTTAGGAAGTGCTCTGTGCATTCCTCGAGAGGTGGAGCCTCTGATGGACTCCTGTGATGATGCATATTGAGCTAACACCTTAGATTGACGTCTAGGATCCCTCTTGGGAGAGCCTGGCCTTCCTTAGGAAGTGCTCTGTGCATTCCTCAAGAGGTTGAGCCTCTGATGGACTCATGTGTTGACACACATCAACTGAATGTAGCCTTGGGATGACTTCCTTGTTGCTCTTCCAGTTCACCTCTTCTTTCCTGAGGGATTGTGGTGTGGTTGTTTGTTTTCCTGTTGCTTGATGCATTAGGATAGTCTCATGTGTAGAGTATTCTAGGCTTAAGTGCATGATTGCATTGAAAGGTTGAGGTGCCCCTCCCTTTGCTTGATTGTTGTCCTCTTAGCTTGTTTGCATTAGAAGTTGAGGCTTCCTCCTTCTGCTTGTGCTGATGCATAGCATATTTACATGTCTTTATCTCAGTAGCTTGATAGCTTTGTACTCATCTGCTTTATTGATTTTTGCAGTTTATTTGTGTTTCCCATTGACATGATCCCGTAGGGTTCTCATTTCCTTTGATAAGGAAAGTGATGATAGAATTTTAGGTTGAAACCTTTGCATGATAACATCTAGGAGTTCCCTGTTTCAAACCCAACAATAGGATAAATCCATTGCACGACAACAGTAGGATGCTTGATAGTCTCCCCTGTAGAGTTATTTCTCCTTCTCATCTCCAAAACAATAGTAAAACACGTAATAAAGGCAAGTTTGTACCGTATGTTACCAGCCTTAAGCAACTTAGGAAATGATTGTTGAAGGGTCACTCTTCAACAATCAGGATTTTTAGCCTGGCACCCTTAGGGTGGCATGCGACGCATTCACTCCTAAGTCATAGTCTCTAGTGCAGTACGAACTACAAACAACCATAAAAAACACTTCTTTCGTAAAAGACTCAAAAACAAATTTCAAACCTATTTTTGCCCCGTGGGCCCGTAATTCAAGGAAAACGTTTTCAGAAAAAGAATGTTGTTAACTCTCAGTTCTACCATGAACGGTAACGCCAAACTTCTGGAACTATTTGTTAACCTTACTCGGAAAAACAGATGAATCAATCGGTGTTTCGTTATCCCGAACTATGTTTGCTCTGATTTCTTTGACGAGAATATGTAGGCACAAGACGCGATGTCTTGGCGAGCAACCTTCCCTTTATCCGTAGTTAGCCGAACTACGTTGACTCTGATTTCTCGTTCTCTGACGAGAATACGTAGGCACGAAGCGCGATGCTTTGCCGAGTCAATTTTCTTTTCTTTTGAACCAGCCTTGATAGGTAGATAGTTAAACCAACCCGTCAGATAAACACAACAAGCATGGATCCCGTTGAGTACAACGGACATGAGGGGTGCTAATACCTTCCCCTTACGTAACCGACTTTCGAACCCAGACTTGGTTGCGATGACCTTGTCTTATACCTTTTCGTCAGGTTTTTCCGATCGCTTCCTTTCCCTTCCTGTGGGATAAATAACAAAAGGTGGCGACTCTTCTGTTTTGTCGGCACCTAATTTTCGCAGTAGCGACAGGTGGCGACTCTGCTGGGGATCCAACGTCCCCTATGCGAGTCAATCCTAGCGCTTGCGTGTTTATCTGTTGGGTTTACATTTATTTATTGCACTTTACTTTCCCGCACTTTACTTTCAGTACAATATGATTATTTGATGTGCTGTTGTGGGAGGGATATTTTAATGAGTGATAAGCCAGACCCAGGCTTGAGCATATACCTATCATTTGTTGTGGAAATTAGTGGTAGACCTGTATGCTTAGCATGCACAAGTCCCCATGAAATCCACACTCAGACGAGATTCTCTTTGATGACTTCTCTTCTGGCCCTTAGGGCTCGACGGGAGGTTGGATCTGAGGGTTGTCGACTCTAAGTACCGATCATTTGTGTATCAGATAAGTGAGGCCTCTTCAGGGAGTGATGATGCCAAACCAGAAATGGTGAACGTATCATCATTTCGTGAAAGTCTGTGACGCTGGGAAACGCATAGGATGTCGAACCTTGTCCGTGATTAGTTCCATCATGGATTTGGTGTATATGAATGTGTGAGTATCATTGTAATTTGAATGGATTGATATTATGATGGCGCTTGAAATGATTTTGAGACTTGGAATTAGATAGCTTGGATTATGAATCTTTAAATTTGAAAGTTGAAATTTGATTTGAAACCTTCTTGACAGGTTTGTGAGTGGTAATGGTTTGATACTTATCAATTGACCTTTGCCTCCTGTCCTCATTTTCTTTGCTGCAGGTCTCACATTTGGAAAGTTAGTGCAATTTGGTGGTAGTAGGATTGATACAAGGCATTCATGGGTTGATATAGTGAAAATTATTTAGCTTAGTGAATCACCTAAGCATGTTGCGGCCTTTTGAAGTTATAGCTTTTGGTTGACATTTACTTTTTATTCTTTTGACAATGAATGATTTTTGTATTGTATGGGCCAAGAGCTCCTTTATAGAGTTTTATTTTTGGAAAGAATTTTCTACGAAATTGAACTTTGAATAGGAAAGAAAAATTGCTTGGAACCTGAAACTTTCCAAGCAAAATTGCTTGGAACATTGAAACTTGAAATTGATCTTTTGAAAAAAAATTGAATATGGTGACTTAAAGGAATTGAAAAGAAATAAAAAACTTTGAAATGAATAGAACCTGACAACATAACCTAGAATTTGAATTGCAATGCACTTGAATGAATTTGGATGACAAATGTGGATTTTGAATTGTGAATTGAAATTGAAAGTAAACTTGAATTTTATTAAACTTGTGACTTAAAATTTAGTCATGACCAAAGATCTTAGGATGCTCTTGGAATGTATTGGAATGAATACGATATGGTTTAAAATAAGGTTGACAAAAAAGAGTTGAAATTTGGATTGGATGAAATTCATAAAACTTAATTGGTTTTAGACATGAATTAAGGATGGTTTTGAATACTGCACTCTGGCATGAAACTTGAAATTGTGAATTCAAGAACTTATCCTTATAACCTTGAATTTCTATCAAGTTAAAAGGAAAACCAATGCTCTAATGTTCAATGTCCTCATACTGATTAAGAAAGATTTTGCGCCAGGCATATATGATTTAAAACTCCTTGAAGTTTTTATTGCCCCAAATAATCAAGATTAAGCCAAGATAGTTCTTGTTTCTTGCTTCCTAAGACTTGCAATACCTCAGACTCCAATCCACGAATGATGCTATTTGAATAACTTGTGATGAGACCATGTTACACTTGATTACTGATGGAGGGAGCTCTCTTGAAAGAATGAGAACTTGCTTGGTTGATGATCCATCCAAAACCTTAAATGATCAATCCATTGAACCTTCTGAAGCAAACCCTAATTCACAAGAAACAAAACAAAATAAAACCTGAAAAAATGGTTAACTATGCATGAATGATAGACCCTAAATGATATGCAAAAGATCAGAGAATCTAAGGGTAAAATTTGGGGTATGACTATTTCCCCTATTTAAATATCTTTATTGGATGACGTGAGTGATGAAAATCATCATGAAATCATGGTTAAAGGTATTTAAATATAGATAATCAAAAATTTTGCCTTTAGATACATTGACATGCTATGAGCTCTAATATGATGAAAATAATGGGATGATAAGTGCAAAATGCAGACGAAGAAAGATAACAAATAGGGATAAAGTCAACACATTGGGTAACCACTCACTAGGGATGACCAAACACTAGGGAAAGAAACAACTAGGGGAATCAAAAGTGATGGGTCAAGAGGTTCAGGCATGACCGACTAACACTTTAGAAAGAAAAGATCCTCATTGGAGGTGGAACCGCAAAAACAACCTCCACTGGGAATATCCAGAGTAGTTGACCAACAGGTTCAGGCATGACCGGCTGACACTCTAGGACAAAAGATAAAGCAAAACCCTCATAGAAATAGGATCATGCAAACACATGTTGAAGTTTTCAACTAAGAATAAACATCCAAGCCTCTGGAAATTCCTTAAACGAAGAGATCAAGCGGGATCTTCAGGAAACATCAGGAAAGATACAGGGTACTTAAAGTCTTCTGTATGCCAAAATCATCGGACTTCACGGGGAAACTCCCTTTGGATAAGCTTCTTAAAAGAGACTGCCACTTATCGTCGTAAGGGACTTACGCACCACCAGGAATTGATAAGCTTCTCAAAGGAGACTGCCACTTATCGTTGAAAAAGGATAAGCTTCTCAAAAGAGACTGCCACTTATCGTTGAATAAGCAAAACAAGCTTCTTAAAAAGACTACCACTTGTTGTAAAAGGATAAGCTTCTCGAAGGAGACTGCCACATATCATTGGAAAAGGATAAGCTTCTCAAAGAAGAATGCCAGTTATCGTAAGGCAAAACAAGCTTCTTAAAGAGACTGTCACTTGTTGTAAAAGGATAAGCTTATCGAAGGAGACTGCCACTTATCGTTGGAAAAGGATAAGCTTCTCAAAGGAGACTACCACTTATCGTAAGGCAAAACAAGCTTCTCAAAGAGACTGCAACTTGTAAGGTAAAACTAAAGGTGTGAGAAAACACAAGAAACAGGGGTTTGAATTGGGTTTTCAAAAATGAAAGCTTTTTGTTAAACTTAAACAAAGATCATAAATAAACTAACAAGAGAGAAATGTTAGAACACAGATTGGTTCTTAGTTATATCTCTATGTTTTGATGATAACACTAATGAAATTTTGTATTAAGAAATTATATACTCTAAATTTGTTCAAGTATTTTTGTTACAGATATTAAATTTAATATTCTTCTAAAAGCAAAAATGAATCTGAACCATGAACTACGTAAGGCTCTGAGCGTCAGAAGCATCTCATTAGAAGACTCTGAGCGCTGCCTATAGAAGAATCTGAAGCAGAAGCTACAGAAGCATCTGAAGCGTAAACTGAAGACTTTGTATGAAGAGTTTCAAGCACTGTTTTTCAGAAGACTCTGATAGTACTGTTCGCTGAAAGTACTAAGGATCTGATTTCCAAACTCTACCCTGATTGTTACTCACGCTGAAGCACTCTTGCTGCAACGCTCTGATACAGCAAACTCTGATGACATCAAGACTCTGATCACTTAAGGTTATGATATTGATTGCTCTAAAATAGAAACTTGTTGAAGAAGATTATTCAAAGTTATATCCGTTGGCATATTCCAAACGACTCTTTCCAAACGGCTCTGATCATAAGTTCTTAATCTTAAGTGTATAAATCACAATTGTGATATAGCTTTCTTAGAAGCATTTTAAACACTTGTTTAGTTTACATTTGATTGTAGAAGTTCCTTAAGAAGACCAAGTTGTGGGCAGTAGTTCTTGAGAAGACTAAGATAATTGTTCTTAGTGGTTGACATTGTAATCTGTTTGATTATAGTGGATTAAGTCGTTGTGGAGAAAGGCAAATCACTCTTGATAGGGTGGACTGGATTAGTTGAGTTCAACGAACCAGGATAAAAATCTGTGTGTTTTTATTGCCATATTATTTTGAAAACCCTTATTCAACCCCCCCCCCCCCCCTTCTAAGTATTTTCTCACCTTCAGTTGGCATCAGAGCTCTGGTTCTGTGAGTGTTATCACTTCACCGTGAACAGAAAAGATCCAGTTAAGAAAACTCTTGATATATTTTGGTTGATACATTATGGCTGAAGCTTCAACATCCAACAACAACAGATATGAAGACAGAGATAGAATCAGCACTAAACCCCCTATGTTTGATGGGGAAAAGTTTGACTACTGGAAAGACAGGATTGAAAGTTTCTTTCTAGGATATGATGCTGACCTTTGGGATTTAGTTATTGATGGCTATGTTCACCCCACTGATGGGGATGGCAAAAAGATAAACAGAAAATCCATGACTAAAGCTCAGAAGAAAGAATTCAGGAATCATCATAAATCTAGAACCATACTTATAAATGCTATATCTCATACTGAGTATGAGAAGATTACTAATAGAGAAACAACATTTGGTATGTTTGAATCTTTGAAGATGACTCATGAAGGGAATTTTCAAGTTAAGGAGACTAAGGCTCTGGCGCTGATCCAGAAATATGAAGCCTTCAAAATGGAGGAATCAGAATTTGTAGAAGTTATGTTCTCTAGATTCCAGATTCTCACAGCTGGCTTAAAGGTTCTGGACAAGGGTTACTCCACTGCAGATCATGTTTAGAAGATCATCAGAAGTTTTCCCATCAGATGGAGACCAATGGTCACTGCTCTTAAGCTAGCTAAGGATCTGAACAAGATCACATTAGAGGAACTAATCAGCTATCTGAGGAGTCATGAGATTGAATTAGAGGAAGACAAACCCCAGAAAAAAGGTAAGTCTATTGCTTTAAAGTCTAACAAATCTGTCAAAGCTTTGCAGGTTGTAGAAGAAAGCTCTAAAGAATCTTCTTCTGAAGAAGAAGATGAATTGTCCATGATGTCCAGAAGAATCAACAAACTCTGGAAGCATAAAGGAAAGAAGTTCAGAAACTTCAAGAAGCCAGATTAATGCAAAGAGTCCTCTGGACACAAAAGATCTAGAAAGAAAGAGGTTGTCTGCTATGAATGCAAGGAACCTGGTCACTACAAGAATGAATGTCCAAAGCTTCTGAAAGAAAAGCCAAAGAGGAAGTTTGACAAAAAGAAGAAGGTTCTAATGGAAACCTGGGATGATTCAGATGAATTTGAATCTTCATCAAAATCAGATGAAGAATGTGCCAATATGGCAATGATGGCAGGCGTGGAAGATCAGGATAAAGGAACATCTGGATCTAAATCTGATTCTGAATCTGACTCAGAAGAGGTACTTTCTGATCTCTCTAGGGAAGAACTTATTGAGGTTTTATGAGAAGTTCTGAACAACTATAACCAAATTAAACTCAAGTGCAAGAAGCTTAAATGCAATCTTGAATCTGAGAATAGTCTGTTAAAGTCAGAAGTTGCTGAGCTCAAAGAAAACAATTTGAAAATGAAAAACAATTTTGAAAAAGCTCAACAAGACTCTGAATCTAAAACTAAGTCAAAATGTAAAAATATTTTAGAAGAATATGACTATAGTTTTCAGAAGTTTCTAGCTAGAAGTGTAGATAGAAGCAAGATGGCTTCAATGATCTATGGAGTTAGCAGAAACAACAGGAAGGGAATTGGATATGAATCTTCCTCTAGAAAGGATTTAAATCCAATACCTGTTGATAAACTTATCATTAAGAAGACTCCCTTATATTCTGATTTTAAGTTTGGTCATCTGAATAATATTAAACACACACGTTCTGCTCAGAATATTCCTGTGTTTAAACCGAAAGTTAGTCAGAACAAACCTGGTGTAAAAAGACAGAAGTTCAGACAAACTTTTAAGGTAACTAACCCAAAAGGATCCAAAAAGATCTGGGTACCTAAGGATAAGATAATATCTATTGCAGATGTATTTAGCAGCAAAGTCAAGACGCCAATCATGGTACCTGGATTCTGGATGCTCACGTCACATGACGGGAGAAAGGTTTATGTTCCAAAGCCTGAAGCTTAAATCTGGAGGAGACATCAAGTTTGGAGGGAATCAGAAGGGAAAGATAATTGACTCTGGTACTATTGGCAATGGTAACCTTCCCTCTATATCTAACGTTTTACTTGTAGAAGGATTAAAACATAATTTATTGTCTATAAGTCAATTAAGTCACAATGGTTATGACATAATCTTTAATCAAAAATGTTGCAAAGTTGTCAGTCAAAAGGATGACTCAATCCTATTTAATGGAAAGAGGAAAAACAACATTTACAAAATCAATCTTTCAGAACTTAAGGTTCAAAATGTAAAATGCCTTATGTCTGTTAATGATGAGCAATGGGTCTGGCACAGAAGATTGGGGCATATTAATATGAGACGTATATCTCAGATTAATAAACTCAATCTGGTCAGAGGACTTCCTAAGTTGAAGTTCAACTCATATGCTTTTTGTGAATAATGTCAAAAAGGAAAATTGTCAAAATCTTCTTTTAAAACTAAAAATTTTGTTTCAACCTCAAGACCATTAGAATTACTTCATATTGATCTTTTTGGACCAGTGAAAACTGCATCCATCAGAGGCAAGAAGTATGGATTAGTCATTGTTGATGACTACAGCAGATGGACGTGGGTGAAATTCCTAAAGCACAAGGATGAGTCACATTCTGTGTTCTTTGACTTCTGCAAACAAGTCCAGAATGAAAAAGATTTTAAAATTGTTAAAGTCAGAAGTGATTATGGAGGCGAATTTGAAAATAAATATTTTGAAAAATATTTTAATAAAAATGGCATTGCTCATGATTTCTCCTGCCCTAGAACTCCACAACAGAATGGAGTTGTAGAGAGGAAAAATAGAACATTGCAAGAAATGGCCAGAACCATGATCAACGAGACTAATCTGGCAAAGAATTTTTGGGCAGAAGCAATAAACACAACTTGTTATATTCAGAACAGAGTGTCTGTAAGACCTCTTATGGAGAAGACTCCCTATGAATTGTGGAGGAACAGAAAGCCCAACATTTCTTAATTCTATCCTTTTGGATGTGTATGTTATATGTTGAACACTAAAGAGAATCTAAACAAGTTTGGTTCTAAAGCACAAAAGTGTTTCATGCTTGGCTATTCTGAACGCTCTAAAGGCTACAGAGTATACAAAACTGAGACACAGATTGTGGAGAAATCTATACATGTTAGATTTGATGATAAGCTTGGCAATCAAAAGCCAAAGCAGGTTGATATTTCTGCAGATAGAGAAGTAATTCTCACAGACTCTGAAGACTCAGAGGCAGATAAGGTTCAAGTGAAGGAATCAGAAGCAACACCAGATGCAACTCCATTGGCTGCTCAGATGAATAATTTGAATATTTCTGAAGAACCTAATATTAAAAGATCATCTTCCAGAATCAAGGCCTCTCACCCAGAGGATGTGATAATTGGGAAGAAGGATGACCCTATCAGAACTAGATCTTTTATCAGATCATCTGGAACATCCTTATTTGGTCTAGTATCAGTGATTGAACCAACTTCTGTGGAAGAAGCTCTAAAAGACAATGATTGGATTCTTGTAATGCAAGAGGCGCTAAATCAATTCACAAGGAATGAAGTTTGGGATCTGGTTCCAAGACCAAAAGGATTCAATATAATTGGAACTAAATGGGTCTTCAGAAAAAAAACTTAATGAGCAAGGAGAAGTTGTAAGAAACAAGGCAAGACTAGTTGCTCAAGGGTATAGTCAGCAAGAAGGAATTGACTATACAGAGACTTATGCTCCTATGGCCAGGTTAGAATTTATACGCCTACTCATTTCTTTTGCTGCACAAAATAACATCACTCTATATCAGATGGATGTTAAGAGTGCCTTCTTAAATGGGATTATAGAAGAGGAAGTCTATGTTCATCAACCTCCTGGTTTTGAAAGTGATAAATTTCCAAAACATGTTTTTAAACTTAAGAAATCTCTTTATGGTTTAAAACAAGCTCCTAGAGCTTGGTATGAGAGATTAAGTAATTTTCTTCTGGAGAAAAATTTTATCAGAGGAAAAGTGGACACAACTCTCTTCTATAAAACATTTAAGAAAGATCTATTAATTTGTCAAATATATGTAGATGATATTATATTTGGATCTACAAATATTATGCTTGGAAAGGAGTTTGCTCAATGTATGCAGGCTGAATTTGAGATGAGCGTGATGGGAGAATTAAGATTCTTTTTGGGAATTCAAGTCAACCAAACTCCAGATTGCACTTAGATTCATCAGACTAAATATGTAAAAGAGTTTCTGAAGAAGTTCAACATGACTGATAGTAAGTTAGCAAAGACTCCAATGCATCCAACAAGCACTCTTGGTAAGGAAGAGGTAAGTAAGAAAGTAGATCACAAACTCTACAGAGGTATGATTAGATCTCCTTTATACTTAACTGCTTCTAGACCTGACATTTTATTCAGTGTATGCTTGTGTGCTAGATTCCAATCAGATCCTAGAGAATCACACTTAACAGTTGTTAAGAGGATTCTAAGGTATCTGAAAGGTACTACTAATGTGGGTTTGTGTTACATAAAATCTAATGAATTTAAACTAGTTGGATTCTGTGATGCTGATTACACTAGAGACAGAGTTGAAAGAAAAAGAACTTCTGGAAGTTGCCAATTTCTGGGAAGAAATTTAATCTCCTGGTACAGCAAGAAACAACCTACAATTGCTCTATCAACTACAGAAGTAGAATATATTGTTGTTGCTTGATGTAGCACACAGATGCTCTGGATGAAAAGTCAGCTAGAAGATTATCAGATCTTTGAGAGTAATATTTCTATATTCTGTGATAATACTTCTGCTATATGCTTGTCTAAAAATCCAATTTTACACTCTAAAGCTAAGCATATAGAAATTAAACATCACTTCATTAGAGACTATGTTCAGAAGGGTATTATAAACTTAGACTTTGTTGATACAGATCATCAATGGGCTGATATTTTCACAAAACCCCTTGCTGAAGATAGGTTTAAGTTTATTCTGAAAAATATTGGTATGGAATTCTGTCCAGAATAATATTTATCAGAAGCAAATTTCTCAGATGCAAAATGTTTAAAACTCTTAAGTATTACCTTTGTCATTTATTTAAACTCTTGAATTATTATTTCTGTGTGTATCTAAACTGACAAGTCTCAGAGGATCTAAACGTTGGCTAACGTTTCATTTCTCAAAGAGTTTTCAGAAGCACATGCAAGCAAACACGTGTAACTCAGAATCTGAAAAGATGGAGTGCACAATACTAAAAAGACGTTTGAGGTACTGTTTGAATATTTGGTTTCTCGTTTTCCCCCCAAATTGTAAGAATAATTAATGCTTGAAATGATTATTTTCTTTTTTATTAAATGCTATTAAATGCTAAATGAAAACGTGTTGAACGTGTGACCTTTTGTGTGCCCTAATTTGTCTCTATAAATTCCACAACTCACAACATCTCACACTTTTCACTCTCACAAACACTTATATGCATTTTTGCTTGTTCTGTTGCTTTCATCTAAACCCAAAACCCAAAACTGTTTGTAACCCTAAACCTTCAACAATGGCTACATCATCTTCAACCTCAGCTCAGTTCCAATCAACAATGGCAGCTGTATCATATTCTAATCTGGGTGTTGTTCCTTTCAAGGAACCTGTTAGAACAAATCTCACACCTGTTGAGAAACTGGAAGTTTTGTGTGAATCCTTGGTGGATTTTGCTTCATTGGCTGAAAATGGATTTAATCTGAGTTCCATCATTGATGCTCAAGGATGGACAAAGTACTTTGATAGACTGTTTGGGCCAGTTTATCCAGTTTTGGTAAAAGAGTTCTAGATTCATGCTCATGCTTATCCCAAGTTCATTGTGTCATCTGTTCTGGGAAAAGAAATTGTGATTACTGAGGATCTTATAAGGAAACTCATTGGAAATGAGGAAACTGATGGAGTTTCTCATCTGACTAGGCGTGTCAATATGAAAGCTGTTTATGAAGAGATGATTGCTTCTGGAGAACCCTCTAAAAAGTTCAAAGATTTGAAGCCAAATTACAAGATCTGGGCTAAAATCTTCATGGGTTGCATCCATCACAGAAAGTCTACCAAATCTCCTGACTATGTGAATAATGATTAACTATACTTCATGTTCTGACTTAGTAAGAGCACAAAGGTAGATCTGTCTCATCTGCTCTTCTCTCATCTTTGGAATCATGTTAAGGCATCCAGAGAAGACATGAAGGAAAAACAAGCAAAGGGTAGAAATTGGATCCCTTGTGGAAGGTTGATTTCAGACATTCTGACAGAGAATGGTCTGGTGGAGCATCTGCATGTGGCTGGACTGAAAGAAGAACTTACATCCATTCTTGGAAAATTTCTGAATGCTAAAAGTTTACAGAGGCTGAAAGTAATAGATGAACTTACTTTTGTTCCTGACAAACTCAATACAGAAGAAATCTCTATGCAGAACATAAGAGGCAGATAAAACAGGAGTTAGAAGAAGAAGAAGATGCAGGCGCACAGCAGAAAAAGCAGAAAACTTCTGAAGAACCTCAGAAGAAGAAGAAAAGAAAAGCTTCTGGTGAAGCTCCTTCTGCTCCTATCAAACGCATTAAGAAAAAAGGTACTAAATCATCCTTACCTATTATTTCTGAAATTGCAATAGAACCATCAACAATTAACTCTGTTCCTGAACCCCCATCTTCTCAAACTCAAACCATTCTTGTACCATCTAAATCATCTGTACAACCACCTCCATCTTCTAAACAAACTGCATCTGATACCACACCATTACAATCATCTGAACCTATAACTTCTGAAAAATCTGAACAACCAAAAACCTCTGAATCAAAACAATTTGAACCTCAAGTTCAAACACCACCAGAAGAACCAACTCCACAACAACCAGAACCTCAACCAGAAATTCCTCAATCTGAAATTCCTATACCAGAACCTATCCAACCCTCTGAACCTTTCATATCTGATTCAGAAATTCTGGATATCCAACCCCTCAAAACTCTCTTTGACGTTTCTTCCACATTCTGTCATTTAACTGAATCATCTGATTCTTATGAATCTGATGTACACCCTGATGTAAACTCACCCCCATCTCTTCGTGGCTATAAACCAAGATCATCTGATTTTGTTTCATTTGCATCCTTGAAACCTTTACCATCTGATCCCCTTCCCTCTGATTTAAAACTCAAACACTTTGTGATAAAACCAAGGAAATCTGCCTTCATTCCATATTCTTTTAATCCTAGAACTATCATTTCATCCATACGCATAATAAAACCATTATTTCACCTCATGCCTTCTCAATCAACACCACCATATCCTCGCCCTCTGTTTATTATCCCAACCTTTACCATACCACCCCCACCAGTTCATCCCAAACCATCAACTCTGCAAGCCTTTCTTAAACCTAAACCTAGGCTAAATGTTAATGTTTTATTTTCTACTTTCAAGAAAGAAATAAGGATGAGTTTAGACTCTGTGGAGAGGATATGCCTCTCTAGCATGAATTCAGATGAATCTGATGCTATTTGGAATAGCTTCATCTCCAGATTCAACACTATTGCTTCAAATCTGAAGAGTGTTTGCTCTGATGATGCAAAGATCAGATTTGCTGAGACTGCCAGAACCATGCTATGGAATGTGAAAAGATCTCCAACATTGCTTCTTGAGGAAGCACCCTCAACTTCTGGAGTATCTGCCACTTCTGAGACTATTGAAGGATCTGCTTCTGAAGTCATTATGAAGAAAATCCTCTAGCTCTGACGATTATGGACAAACCATCTGTATATGTGGCTCCAGAATCTGCAACTGCAATGGATATTGACTCTGCTCCTACTCCTGCTTCTGAATCTGTTCCCTCTACTTCTTCTGAAATTAAGAAAGAGAATCCAGACTTAGAAGACAAAATTGTTATGCTGGAAGCTGGTCAATCTGAGATAAAATCCTGGATGGCAAGGCAAGATTAGAAGACTGATAACATTGAGAAATGAATGTCCAAGCAAGAAAAATTTTCATTTGAAATTACCAACCTTCTGAAGATGCTTCTCTCCAAACAATCTTAGCTTTATGTTTTTTATCTGATGTTTAAGCACTTGTTTTGCATTTCTCATCTGATGTTGTTTCTATCTGAATATTTTAATGAATGAATCTATGAATGTTTTCTCTATATGATTATATCTTTTCTCTCTGTTTCCTTTTATTTGTCTTTAAAAAGTTTCTTTTTGATTATGACAAAAAGGGGGAGAAAATGAAATTCTGACTGTTTAAATAAACTTTACCTGAATGGAATTCAGACATATCAAATCATAACTAACATGAATTTTTAGTCTTTCAGAACTATAATGATAAATCTAACAAAATTCATTAAAGTAACTCTAAGATCCCCAAGTCAAGTTTTAACCAATCAGGCTCTGATTTTGAAACGTTCATCCAAATCAAGCTCTGATTCTAAAAAGAATACTCATGCAAAAAGGGAAGTTTCTATTCTTTCTTAGTATTCAATTCAGGGGGAGATTCATAATCTCAGGGGGAGTTATATTTATCTCTTTATTGAAAAAAATTTCCTATGTTTTTGTCATCATCAAAAAGGGGGAGATTGTTAGAACACAGATTGGTTCTTAGTTATATCTCTATGTTTTGATGATAACACTAATGAAATTTTGTATTAAGAAATTATATACTCTAAATTTGTTCAAGTATTTTTGTTGCAGATATTAAATTTAATATTCTTCTAAAAGCAAAAAATGAATCTGAACCATGAACTACACAAGGCTCTGAGCGTCAGAAGCATCTCATTAGAAGACTCTGAGCGCTGCCTACAGAAGAATCTGAAGCAGAAGCTACAGAAGCATCTGAAGCGTAAACTGAAGACTTTGTATGAAGAGTTTCAAGCACTGTTTTTCAGAAGACTCTGATAGTACTATTCGCTGCAAGTACTTAGGATCTGATTTCCAAACTCTGCTCTGATTGTTACTCACGCTGAAGCACTCTTGCTGCAACACTCTGATGCAGCAAACTCTGATGACATCAAGACTCTGATCACTCAAGGCTCTGATGTTGATTGCTGTGAAATAGAAACTTGTTGAAGAAGATTATTTAAAGTTATATCCATTGGCATATTCCAAACGACTCTTTCCTCTTTTATGCTAGACACAAGAACTCGGACAAAAAGGATTTTTCTGAACGTTGTACTTCTAGGAAAGGTCAAGTCATGTGAAGACAAAAGGCTACAGCTACTTTGTGGTACACGGTCTTCAAGCTTGCAACGTCTTGGACTTCTTTGTCTATAAAAGCAAGCCTTCAACAACTTTCTATAGTTGACGTATTTTGATGAATTCATTGAAAACTCTCTCAAAGCTCTCATACAAATTATATTTCTTTGTTGAATAGTTTCATACGTTCTTAATCTTAAGTTTATAAATCACAATTGTGATATATCTTTCTTAGAAGCATTTTAAACACTTGTTTAGTTTACATTTGATTGTAAAAGTTCCTTAAGAAGACCAAGTTGTGGTCAGTAGTTCTTGAGAAGACTAAGACAGTTGTTCTTAGTGGTTGACATTGTAATCTGTTTGATTATAGTAGATTAAGTCCTTGTGGAGAAATACAAATCACTCTTGATAGGGTGGACTGGATTAGTTGAGTTCAACGAACCAGGATAAAAATCTGTGTGTTTTTATTGCCATATTATTTTGAAAACCCTTATTCAACAACCCCCCTCTATGTATTTTCTCACCTTCAAGAAAGACACACGATATATCATGGTTCACTTGAAAACTATCAAGCTAATCCAGTCCACCTGCCAAGGTGATTTCGCCTTATACACAAGGACTTAATCCACTATAATCAACTGATTACACTGCACAAGCAACCGCTGGTGACTAACAACCAAAAGACTAACCGTATCTTCTTAAGAATTCTGACCTAACTGGTCCCTTAAGGAATCACAAACAATTGTTTGAACAAAAATGTTTACAATAAATTGCTTCTACACAAACAGATATAAACATTATTAATAACTTAAATGACTTAAAGAAAACTTATACAGTATGAACACTGTTCTTTCTTTGTATTGTGGTGCTTCAATATTGTTGCTTCAGTTCTTCATAGTTCATCTTCATTCGTCATTCATTTTTTCTTCAAGTAATCAAGTCTTTATATAGCCAGAAAAAGATCTGTGGAGGGCAGATCAGGAATATCCTTTTGTTACGCATGGATGAAAATCGTACACAAAAGTTGTCATTTGTATCACCAAATCAGGGTAGTGGAATGGTAGTGGAATAAAATGTTTTTTATATGTACTATGTACTATTTCCATCGTAAGCGTTTAATATTATCTTTTGTACATCAGAGGCTTCTGAATATAGATGATTGAAATATGAGTAGAAGAGTTGATCACTGAGTCTTCAGAGTCTTGAGTCTTTACAGTCTTCAGAGCTTGTTCACCAGAACCTTGTCTTCAGAGTCTTAAGCACTCAGTCTTTAGAACCATTGGTCTTTAGTAACTTAAGTTTACAGAATCTTCAGAGCATTGTTCAACAAAACTTTGTCTTTAGAGTCTTCAGCATTTAATCTTCAGAAACTCAAGTCTTCAGAGTCTTTAGAACTTTTTTCAGTAGAACCTTGTCTTCAGAGTCTTAAGCACTCAGTCTTTAGAAACCTTGGTCTTTAGTAACTTAAGTCTTCAAAGCGTTGTTCAATAGAACTTTGTCTTCAGATTCTTCAGCACTTAATCTTCAGAAACTCAAGTCTTCAGAACTTTGTTCAGCAGAATCTTGTCTTCAACACTTAGTCTTCAGAAGATAATGACTTCAGAAGCTAGACAACCTTCAAAAGTAAGACATCATAGTCACACTCACAAACAGAATCCAAGAGAGTATTGCAGCATCAACATATTGTCTTCTTAGAATCTTTCTGAATGTGAGTAGATCATAAGCAGACTTGCTTCTATGACGCAGAAGTGACTTTGGTCAAATCATAGTGACGTTGCACATAGTCTTTATCAGAGTCATAACTTTCTCTATCAGAGTTAGAACCTGCTTATTAATTCTTCAGAAAAACAAATGTTAGAGTACCAAAATTATTCTCACACAAATACTACTTTGTTATTATCAAAACTTAGAGATATCTGGAAGAACCAAATCTTGTTCTAACAAAAACAAGCTTTTCAAAGAGACTGCCACTTGTTGTAAGGAAAAGCAAGCTTCTCAAAGAACCTGCCACTTGTTGTAAGGAAAAAACAAGCTTCTCAAAGAAACTGCCACTTGTTGTAAGGCAAAACAAGCTTCTCAAAGAGATTGCCACTTGTTGTTGAAATAGCAAAAGGAACAAGTTTTTCAAGGGAGAATGCCACTTGTTGTTGGAAAATAAGATTTTATCTTCAATGAAGATTTGTAAATAGATTCTTCTTGGGAGGCAAAGTGCAAAATAAATGCACGCTCAAAATAGGTTCAACAACCTAATTTCCAGGGACCAAAAATTAATCTAGGAACAATCTAGAAAGAAACGGTCAAACAAGACTCTACCCATTGAGGAATGAACTCAAATGGGGATTTATCTTATCCAAACATGGAACAGATAACTAAAAGAACCCATCTTCCACGAGGATCAAACTCGGTGGTGAATTAGAAAGGATGAGCACTTTCTTCTTAAGGCCGACGACTCTACTGAAGATAGGAGACAAACCAGGTTACTTGGTAATAAACACAGCCAAAGTAAATGAACAAAAGACATCAAGGTTGCAGACATGCTCATATGCCATGTATACGTATGAATGAATGTATGTCATGCTTATGCTTATGCTGACAAAACAAGCAAGGAGAAGTAAACTGGAGATGAAATAAACATCTCGACGAGGATACTCAGCCAACCTCTACAAGAAGGAGACATCTATTAAGATATGAATAGAAGGTCACATGCAGAACCACAATCCTGTTTCAAGGTTTCAACCTTCTCTAGGGAAAAGGGATTCCACTCAGGTATATAACATCATGACTTCCCCTGAGGGATTGCCATCATGAATCTGATTTCCTTGTTAGAAGAGAAATTTCCACTGGGAAAGGATCACGCATGATTAGAGACTTCATAGGGGATAAAATAAATATCCACCTCATTGGGGAAGCTCAGACCAAAGTCATGGCTGTAGTTGTCTAGTTGAAACTCCATAGGGGATAGATAAGCATATCCAGTTCGCTGGGGACGAAAGGAGTCAGAAGAAATCACTGGGGAATAGAGGAGTCTAATGATTCACTGAGGGATAGTAGAGTCCAAAGATTCATTAGGAGACATACATCCATTTCACTTGGGGAAGTATGAAGCTAAGGTAGCTTACTGGGGAAAATATGATAACTTTAGTGGGGATCAAAAGATGACTCCATCGAGGAGAAAATCCTCAACAACAATAAGCATGTATCACATTGTAGATACTGAGGAGATTCTCTATAGTCTTGAAAATCACATACGATCAAAGGATCAGTCAAAGAGTGTGGTCAATTTAGGCTTCGCTTCAGACTTTTGCTGAATTCGTCTAACAGTGCTTCTACAACCTCAAAACTTCTTGGGGAACAAAATATTTCCTTAACCAGGCGCTAGTGACAAATGGACTTTCATTAAAGGACTGGTGACGACCAGATTTCCAATACCAATAACAATTGGATTTTTACATAAGAATGCCAAGTACAACTGGACTTTCAGCCAAGGACTAGAATTTCACTAGTGATTCATGACTTCAGTGGGTGGCCACAACTTTAATATAGATTAGAGATGCTTCATTAGGGATCTTATAAAGATATGTAAGTCGGTTGATTTGTAAATGCATCTTCTCAAATAAAGAGAAAGATCATCAGGATCTTCACCAAACTTCTCGGAGAGATGCCATTTTGATAGAAGAAAATGAAGAAGTGGACTCTCTAGGGAAAATCATTACACATTGTAATAAAATACTTGTGAAGGGATATCTCAAATAAAGAAAAACCACTTGTAAAGTCTTCGAAACAACTTCTCTAACTGACTTCTAGGGGAATGCCACTTGTAATTAGGTTGGAAAACCATCAAGAACAGATAAGCTTCTCAAAAGAGACAACCACTTATCATTGGGGTAAAGATTAAGGAACCACCAAGAACAGATAAGCTTCTCAAAAGAGACTGCCACTTACCGTTGGGGGTATGAACTTCAAGAAGATGTTACAACACTGCTGGAGAATAGGGGAGTTATAAGGAATTCACTGATGGATGAAATAAACATCCACTTCACTAAGGAAGCATGAAGTTAAGGAGATTCATTAGGAATTCTTAGGCCACCAACTAGGGAGTCTTGCATGAAACCTATCACAAATGCTTAAAGTGGATACTCATCGGGGAGTTTCCATAACCACTTGGTGTAGATACTCACGGGGAATCACCCAAACACGTATTGAATGGAGATGTAGATGTTACTTTTGTCAACATGCACAATCAACACGCCGACATCTTCACCAAACCTTTGGCGAAAGAACCATTCTACAAAATTCGGCGAGAACTTGGGATTCTTGATAAAGGTGACATCTGACCTTTTCTCTAATATGGGTATGCATTATTTGTGTTATGTTTTCATGTGTATGCATTCTGTTTTTAAGTATTTTTCAAAAATTCGAGTGTGTTAATCGATTAACCGTATAGGTTAACCGATTAACATTGTTAAATTTTCAATTCTGACTCAATTTTTTAATGTGTTAACCGATTAACCTATATGGTTAACCGATTAACACTGTTAAATTTTCTAAAAATCAGAAACGAAAATTAATTAAAATTTTGAAAATATTATACATGATAAATGCATTTTTATGTGGTCCATATTCTCTTAAGAATCCAAATCCATATCCAAAATCATATCCCCTCTTAAAGAGTTTTGTGGAAATTCCCTCTTCAAACCCTAACTTCTCTCTCCCACTCTCTAAAGTTGGATAACTCCTCATAACCATCCCCACAACTTCTCAAACCCTAACTTCCTCAGAACCCACAACTTCAGTTCTCTCAAAATTTCATCCATGGCATCCTCACGCAAAGGAAAGGGAAAGCTTCCTGAGTATGCATCAGAATCTGATGACGACAATATTCCAATGGAAACCACCAAAAAGAGGCGGATGGATTTCAAAGTTCGTGTTCGTCAACTTCTGCCGGTAAAGTACGTAAATCTTCGAGCTTTTCCTGCAATTTCTTTTGACTTTCCTACTCTATTAGAATATCAGCGCATCGACAAGTTCGTCACCGACTCTGGTATTATTTATCCTGATCTTGTTAAAGCTTTTATGAGTAAGATGGTTGTATATCTGGACATGGATGAGAACCACATGATCCGTTACACCATTAGAGACCATGAGTTTGTTGAGAAATTATCCACCCTTGCTAGACACCTTAAGATTCCATCAAAAGGCTGCTTCTTGAGGAAAGGTGTAAACCATGTAGATGGACCTTGGGCAAATTATGATAAAATGGTGTATTACTATCAGATTTGCAGGTTCCCAAAAGAAACATTTATTGCAAACTCTCGCACCGCTCGTATGCTGTGTTATGCCAAGAATCTGACGGTATCTGATCGAATGCTTCATTACATTATCTGCTATGTCCTCATCCCAAAGGATTCCAACCACTCTCAGATTAATGACTTAGAGATGCAGCTTTTGTATGCAATCAAGAATCGCATAAGGGTCAATTGGATTCTGACCATCATGTATCATCTGCAGCAGCAACTTCAGTGCATCACATGGTTACCGTATGCTCGGTTGATTTCTAGAATCCTGGAATTAACTGAACTAGACCTCAACAAGGAACCGTCCTCCAAGATGAAACCTACAACTAATGAGATCAAGGAGATTAATATTGTCAAAAATACTGGAATCATCAAAGCGGATGACGGCACCTACAGGTATACCGATGACGGTCCTGTCCATCATGCATATCCAATGCCTGAATGGGGTCTTACAAGTGAGTTTCTCTATACAACCATGATGGACCAGCATCGAGAGTCAATGAATATGCATAGAGAGACCTCCCGAGCCATTGCCTCCCTCAGAAACCTCATTCTTAACCCTCCACATTCCAACACCCGAGTTGTGGACGAAGAGATTGAAGAAGAGGATGATAGTGAAGAAGAAGAAGAAGATGATGTGGATATGCCTGATGAGGATCTTTAGAGAATATGTTGCTGTTGATGTCTTTTATTGCATTGTTTTCTAGTTTTTGATGTTTTATGTTTTCATTTATGTTTGAACTTTGTTTTAATTTGGCATTGTAACTCGTACAATATTCGCAATATTGCTATCTTTTAATTTCAGTATGCTTTACTTCCATTTTATTGTGATTGCTTGCATTATTGGTCTATCTAGTTTTCTTTCTTGAAAGCTCCTTCCTTTTTTCTTATGACAAATGGGGAGAAGAGCTTTGGCTTTCTTATGTCTATGTGTGCAGAATTTTTGCCTATGTATTCGATAGGGGGAGTTCATGTACATAGGGGGAGAAAACAAGATTATTGCTAATCATCGTCAAAAATTGCACAAGATCATTTTGGTTGTCATCATCAAAAAGGGGGAGACTGTAGAAGCAAGCTTCATCTCAAAGTTTTGATGACGTCAACATCAAGATCAAGAATAATTCATCTGTCAAAAAGGCAAACGCTTTCAAAAGACCAAGATCAAGTGGAATGGAAGTGATCAACATTCAAAGCTTCATGAACATTTGACTGATCAACTTTCAAGTTTTGGACACAAGCTATGGTATATCAAAATCCATTAATTTAATTGATATACAAGTGTTCAACATCTTTATCATTTGATCACATTGCATTAGCATACTTTTTAAACTATTAGAATTGGTATAACACTATTTTTATAAGTATTTTTCTGAAAAATAGCAGTGTTAACCGATTAACCATATAGGTTAACCGGTTAACCATTTCAAATTTTGAATATTTTGGTATAACATTCAAGTGTTAACCGATTAACCATATAGGTTAACCGATTAACACTGAACGTATTTTGAAAAATGGCTTTGTTTCAAGTTCAAAAATGGTTTAAAAATTATACCAGTTCATATTTTGAATTATACTCAAATATACCTGTTGGAAAAGGTGTGTTTACACATATAAATTCTGAGTTTTTCAATTTTGAAAAACACCTCCAATATTCATTTTCAAATATTCTTAGAATCAAATTCACCATTTTCAAAATCCTTTCTAAGTGTTCATAATTGCATAAAAATTTCATATTCATCTGTTGAACACTTGTGTTGAAAATTATAAGAGTGAATTTTGATCATTTGGAGAAGATCAATTTTGACATTGATATTATTATTCACAAAACAAAATCATTACAAGTATTTGTATTCTGACTTGTGATCCAGGATTGTTGGACACAAGGGTGAGTGTTTACAAGAGAATTGTTCTTGTACACTTGTTATTTTTATTGTTTGATAGTAGGCCTCACCGGTTGATGGTGTGATAGGTTGTACTTTATTAAACAATAGTGAAAACTCTCTTTCATGTTGAAAGGGGAGTGGAGTACTCTCGGACTGTGAGGGGAACCACTATAAATCTTGGTGTCCACTGTCCTTTTACTTTCTACTGCTTTCATAACCAAGAACACAAACCAGTAAAATTTCAAGAAACCATAAAAACCGGAAAAAGTTCTAAAGTCCTAATTCACCCCCCCCCCTCTTAGGCATACTCTGTACTTACATTAGTGTTTTCAAATTCTTGGAGAGATTCATCGAATCTCGACGCAACTGCCCTAGATTGGCTATATTCTACACAACAGAGTCGTTGAACTTGTCTATTAGGGATATTCAGACTGCAAGAGCGACAACTGGGAAGCAACTTAAACAAGGGAGTCAGTGACGAATGGACTTTGCATACCAATAACACTTGGATTTTGACAAACAACACCATTAACAAATGGGAAACAACTTGCCCCTGCTTAGCAAAGTTTCCAAGTAAACGTGCCCCACATGGTTTATAAGAAGAAAACATCTCAAGAGGATTTTACAGAAAACAGGCCATAATAATGCCTTAATATGTTCAAACTCTTGGAGAGATTTATCAAATCTCGATATAACTGCCCCAAATCGGCTATATTTTTGCATAATAGAATCTTCAAACCAAGCACGCCAATGACAACTGGTCTTCATGAAAGGAATGATAACGATCAAATTATCAATACCAATAATAATTGGGCTTCAAAGCAAGAACGCCAGTAACAACTGGGAAATAAATTTTTCCCTGCTCAACAAAGTCTTTAGGCCACATGCCCCTTGGTATGGTCAGCTTTTAAAATGGTTAGCCACTTACTCAATAGAGTCTCAAAAGATTAAGTTCATCACTGATGTTCACATGCAAGCTTCTATTTCATGAAGCAAATGTTAGCAAGCAGAAAATTTTAATTCTGAAACTGCTACTGCAACACACATGTTTGTCTTGAAGTTTTTTTTAAAGGATATCATGATAACTTATGACCGGATCACGAGTTAGATATGTCATTGATCTTCTTTTGCAAAGCCAACACAAATCTGAGCGTAGCTCAATAGGAGTCAGAAAATATTACCTCATTGAGTATAATTTCGAAATAAACCCTACTTCAATTAGGTCTTTTGAGTGTTGTAACATGGCTTGGTTCACGGTTTATGAAACAAAGGATATAAGGTCCAAAGTTTATTTGTACCCACCCCTTCTTCGTGATGTTCTCTAATCCTACATTCAGTTTAAGTTGATGCGAGCGCTCATCTCTCAAGAAGAGTTTTGACGTGGTTGAGGAAACACAGAGGCTTTGGACATGGCAGTCACTTACCTTTTTTCTTTTGGTGTTTGGTCACACGACATTGCTATTTATTGATGATTTTTCTTTGTAATCCTTTGTTTTCTCTTTTCGCATTTTTGCTCATTCTCTAACTTTTTCCTAGACTGAGTCTTTTGGATTTGATCTTGAATTCCAGCAGAATGCCCCAATTTTACCTAAATCTCCTTTAAAGGTTTTGATTTAGCGGGCTTTTTCTCTTTTCATTTTTTTATTTACGAACAAATCGTCCGACCCTTAGTCATTTTGACACGTTGAAAGGATTGTGTCTGCCCCATTCCTTAGCTAGTAGAAAACGGGCTTAGATACCAATGACAATTGAGTCAGACTCCTACCCTTTTAATGTGTGAGGGTAAGGCGAAGGGGATCCAAAGATGTTCACTCTTTCTTATGAATGTTTGGGTACTCTATCAGCTTAACTAGAAACTACGCCGCCCCTTGTTAAATTGAGGGTTTTTTGATTTGGAAAAGAAAGAAAACTCCTACTTCAAGGCTCTAAGGGGTTAAAGAGGGATTATCTTCCTTATATCTCCAATGTTTGGGAGTTTGAAATAATACCTTACACCATCAGCAGGTTTTACTTAACAACATACAAGAATAGATCTTGCGTTTTCATTTTCATCATCCTCCCTCCAATTCTTTGCCTAGACAAAAGATTGGGTGGTGTTGGCATTATATAGCAGAAAAAGTATATTAAATGAGTGACAATGAATGGACTTCTTCAAGTCAAACATAGTCATAGCATTAATCTTTCAAAATTCCTTTCACTCTGCCCAAGGTGAAGTTGAATTTATGAGGGCTCTATTTCAAATATTATCATCATCAATAAAATGTTATTTTGTTTATCCATTATGTTTTTCCTTTCTTATTTTTTTCTAAAAAATGGTAACATAAAAAACCAAAAAAATAATGTGATAATCACTTTTATCTGCATAATACTTGCACTTTTGTTCATATTCTAAAATCAAACATAAATTATTGTGCAGATTGACTGTTAAAACCATTGAAAACAATGTCCATATGCCCTCTCCCAATTTTGAATTCCCTATGTTTGAAGTGAAAGAAGAGGATGTTAAAGAGATTCCTGATGAAATTTCTTGGTTGCTTGAGCACGAGGAAAAAAATCATTTAGCCTCATGAAGAGCCGGTAGAATTAGTCAATTTGGGTTCAAAGGAGAATAGAAAAGAAGTCAAGGCAGGGTCACTGCTTGGTCCAAATGTTATGAAGAGGATGGTAGAGCTTCTTATAAAATATGTTGACGTATTTTCTTGGTACTATCAGGATATGCCAGATCTTAATACTGATATTATGGAGCATAGATTCTCATTGAAGCCTGAATGTACACCTGTGAAACAGAAATTGAGAAAAACATATTCTGACATGGTTGTTAAGATTAAAGAGGAGGTTCAGAAGCAGATTGATACTGGTTTTCTTATGACTAATAAATATCCTCAATTGGTGGCCAACATTGTGCCAGTTCCAAAGAAAGACAGAAAAGTTTGAATGTGCGTTGATTATAGAGATTTGAATAAAGCACGTCCGAAAGATGATTTTCCGCTACCACACATTGATATGTTGGTAGATAATACTGCTAAGTTCAATATCTTTTCCTTTATGGATGGATTTTCTGGTTATAATCAAATAAAGATGGCACCCGAGGATATGAAGAAAAAAAACAACATTCATTACACCCTGGGGAACATTCTGTTACAGGGTGATTCCCTTCGGTTTGAAAATGTTGGTGCAACATACCAGAGAGATATGACCACTCTGTTCCATGATATGATGCATAAAGAAATAGAGGTCTATGTGGATGATATGATTTGTTAGTCGAGGTCTGAAGAAGATCATATTGATTATTTGTTGAAGCTGCTTCAGAGATTGGGGAAGTTTAAGCTCCATTTGAATCCAAATAAATGCACATTTGAATCATACTACTTGGTTGATATATAAAATGGATCTAATCAAGTATATTTTTGAAAAGCATATTTTGCCTGGGAGGATTGCTCGTTGGCAAATGTTTCTGTCAGAATATGATATCTAGTACGGAACTCAAAAAGCGATAAAAGGAAGTGTTTTGGCTGACCATTTGGCACACCAACCAATTCATGATTATCAACCTATTAGATTTAATTTTCCTGATGAGGATGTGATGTACCTAAAGGATAAATATTGTGAGGAACCATTACCTGAAGAAGGGTCATAGCCTGGATCCCAATGGGGTTTGATTTTTGATGGAGCTGTTAATGCTTATAGCAATGGTATTGGGGCAATAATTGTTTCTCCTCATAGTTCTCATATTCCTTTCACTGCAAGGTTGATGTTCACTTGCACAAATAATGTGGCAGAGTATGAAGCGTGCATCATCAGCTTGAAAGAAGCTATTGATTTAAGAATCAAGATTCTTGATGTATACAGAGATTCAGCCCTTGTGATTAATCAGATTAAAGGGGAATGGGAGACACGTCAACTTGATTTGATTCCTTATTGAGATTATGCAAGAAGGTTGTAAACTTTCTTCAATAAGGTTGAGTTTCACCATATACCCAGAGAAGAAAATCGAATGGCAGATGCTTTGGAAACTTTATCCTCCACGATTATGGTGAATCAGTGGAATGATGTACCTAGAATCAACGTCATGCGTCTTAATAGACCGACTCATGTGTTTACGGTAGAAGAGGTCGTTGATGATAAACCGTGGTATTATGATATTAATTGCTTTCATCAAAATCAAGAGTACATACTTGGGGAATCCAAGAAGGATAAGAAGACTTTGAGGAGATTAGCTGGAAATTTCTTCTTAAATGATGATGTGATATATAAAAGAAATTATGACATGATCTTCCTCAGATGCGTGGATAGATACGAAGCGGACATTTTGATGAAAGAAATTCATGAAGGATCCTTTGGTACCCATGTCTATAGACATGCAATGGCTAAGAAGATGTTAAGAGTAGGTTACTATTGGCTAACAATGGAATCTGATTGTTGCAAATATGTGAAGAAGTTCCATAAGTGCCAGATTTTTCCTGACAAAGTTCATGTACCTCCAACTCATCTCAATGTTATCTCTTCTCCATTACCTTTCTCTAGGTGGGCATTGATATGATTTGAATGATTAAGCCTAAAGCTTCAAACGGACATTATTTCATATTCGTGGCTATCGACTGTTTTACCAAGTGGGTTAAAGCGGCGGTCATATGCTAATGTAACCAAGAAAGTAGTGGTCTGGTTTATCAAGAACCAAATCATCTATCGGCATGGTGTTCTGAGCAAGATAATCATTGATAATGGGTCAAATATGAATAACAAGATTATGAAGGAATTACGTGATGAGTTTAAGATTGAACATCAAAATTATTCTCCTTACAGACCTAAGTTGAATGCGGTTGTTGAAGCTTCTAATAAGAATATCAAGAAGATCATTCAAAAGATGGTTGTTACATACAAGGACTAGCATGAGATGCTCCCTTTTGCTCTTTATGGGTATTGTACATCCGTCTGCACTTCAACAGGGGAAACCCTTTTTTTGCTTGTTTATGGTATTAAAGAAGTGCTCCCGATAGAGGTTGAAATCCCTTCTGTGAGAGTTTTGATGGAAGCTGAATTGTCTAAGGTTGAATGTTGTAAGAGCAGACACGACCAGTTGAATCTTCTTGATGAGAAGAGAATGAAAACCTTGTGTCATGGCCAATTATATCAAAAGAGAATGAAGAAAGATTTTGACAAGAAGGTTTGACCTCGTGTGTTTAGAGAAGGCGACCTCGTACTCAAAAAGATCTCGACTTTTACCACTGATTCTAGGGGCAAGTGGACTCCTAATTACGAAGACTCGTATGTTGTTAAGAAAACCTTCTCTGGAGGTGCATTAATTCTTATAACTATGGATGGTGAAGAGTTCACTCGTCCTGTGAAAGTCGATGCAATCAATAAATACTTCGCCTAAAAAATAAAAGAACAGCTCGCTAAGTTGAAAACCCGAAAGGGCGACTTAGGCAAAAATGAGCATCTCGATAGACTGAAAACCTGAAAAGGCGGTCCAGCCAAAAAGTAGAGGCATACATAGAAAATAATCATCTCGGTAGATTGAAAACCCGAGAGGGAAATCTAGGAAAAAGTTAGAGATTATGGCAAGTAACTACATGCGGACACTCTTGATCACTTGAAGCAACATTTCCTGTCAACGATTCTCATTCAATCATTCTCAACAGAAGTTTTGAGCATAGTGGAATTCAAAGTTGTTAGGGAGAATATTGGTCATTGTATTTCAATATAGCCCTTTCCATTGTATTTACCATTTTTCAAACTTTTTAATGATCCATGGTGTTACGCCATTTGCGAACTACCATTCCATCAATAAAATTTAGGCCTTTGTCCCTTTTGCTTGCAATTCTTATATTGTTTCTATTCACAAAATTTTATATACTTTTTATGTTAACTTTTGAAACAAATAGATAAATGAATAATCATGTTTTCGTTGAAAATTATGTAAACATTTTCCTTTGATTTATGAATACAAAAAGTAATGTCAACAGTTATTCCAAGAGTGGTAAAATTGCAAAGCACAAAGCTTACTGTTTTCCTCAGCAAGGTTCATTCTTAATCTCCCAGGTAGAGTCTGTTGTTAATTCCTCAGCAGAATTTGTTCTTGTGGATGTAACTAGGTTTCCCCTTAAGTTGTCAACCAAATGGTAAGTTTTCTCAAGGTTTGTTACGGTGTGTTGGACTCATGAAAACCAATATTCCTCAGTTGAATGTCAGTTTAGGTTTTCTCCAGAAGAGTACTATTTGGTTTTTCCCCAGCTAAGTCTTAATTCAAATCTTCTCCTGTTCAGTATGTTTCTTTACTTCAGCCGGTCTGTGATCATGCAGCTGAGCAGTTTTTGAATTTCCACTCCTCCTTGATGTGGAACTCTCACCTACAAATTTATCATTGTTGATCCCCAGTGTTACTTTGTTTCCCAAGCATAGAGCAATGTTGTTGCTTTCTAAGAAGTGTTGATATAGCGGTCACCTGTCGAGTTTTCTCTCACCTGTGTTGGGTATTAATTTAAATTCCCCTGCAACTTGACTTTTTGGTATGATGTTAACTTCTTATTTTCCCCGGCAAGTCCATGATGCTTTTCTCAAAGGTGGCTAGTTGTTGTCTATTTTCTACGTGTTTACTTTATGATGTTTATTTTAAAGCAAATGTGTCACATGCAAGTATACATGTATGTTTGATTGCAGCAAGTAATGAAAAGAGATCATACCCACAGGGAGTGAAATTAATGTAGCTTTGAACTTTAAAGTATTCAACTCTTATTTAAAACAAGTATGAGCAAGGTAACAAAATAATAATAATAGCAGCAAGAATTTCACACAACAAACTAAAATACTAAATAAGAGAGGATAAGATATCAGAGAGAATGATTGATGAGCTAAGATCCATTAATATATTATTGCTAAAATGTCTCCATGATGTGAAGTGTTGTGCCTCAAAAGGTCAGAACATGATCTAGTGGTGTATCTCTACAACATCAAAACATGCGTAACTAGAACAAGGGAACAAATCTCTAAGCCACACTTATAACCCTAAAATGCATCTTGTTTTAATTTTGAAAATCTTTATGGTCTCAACTTCTTATCTCTAAGCAAGTTGAATTAAGTGAATATCTCTATCCTACTTTATTAACCACTTTTGTTATGAAATCTAAACGTTGTTGGATCTCTCTCAACAACAAGCTTGTACCTTTTTCTAAGTTGATCATTCTAAGAAGCAGGTGTATAGAGTTAAAACACATAACAAAACAAGACACTATTCAACACATCATTTCAACATAAAAACAACTTTATATTAACTTCTCTTTAATCATCAAATACGAGTTTAGCTCATAATAATCTGAGTACAAACTACTAGAATGAAGCTACATGATGACATATTATTAGCAAAATTATGTAAAAATAATAACAATCTAGTAATACTTTGAAGATCTCTTGTGTTAAGTAAACAGCAATAGACCTCGTCAGTCACGACAACTCAAAGCAGTAAATACAAGATTAGATGAGAAGAAGAAAAACTCTATACTTCTTCCTAACCCTCCAAATGAAAATAAACTAATATTGAAAATAATTCTTAGTGTGTGTGATTTCTAGCTTGTGGTCTCTCTCTTGCTCTGATGGTCAAGGCTTTCTTTTATAGACTTTGAGTATGAGTGTGGAAGTTGATGGGTCTTGGATCATGGGATTTTGGTAAGAATAAGGTTCAGCCCATTTCACATCACTAAAAAATCCATCATGGGATTTTAATAAGGTTATGCCCTAGTGAGCATCATCCTCTCAAGCTCTTAGTGAAATTGTAGCTAACAAGACTTAACATCTTCCTTCCATTTATCTTCATTCTACTCCAAACTGTGTCTTGAGGTGTCATGCCTCAGCTTGCCTTTATGAGATTCTCATTAAAACAAAAACACACGAAAAACCATAAAAGGTGCACCTAGTGCACTTAGGGTAAAAACATGTTATAAAAAGCAAATATAGCTAAATCATAATTAAACCTAACTGAAATCATAAGAGAAAATGGGTCATCATGACACACCAAAATAGCGTTATCACTCCCCCAAACTTGAACTCTCACATGTCCTCAGATGATGCGATAGTGATCGACAAAAGATATGTTCAAGAACAAGGTTGGATCATATTAGTGAAGGGGCTCAGTCATTTACTGGATGAATAGCCTGGGTAAGGAAATAGTTGGTGCAACTCAACTTGTTTTTAACCCAAAGATGTTATTACCAAAGTGATTAGACACCTACCGTCATTACTCTTCAGAAGAATGGGCTAATTTTTCTTTATGATTCCAATTTGAGTACTCTTGTGACTTAAATTTTCTTCCTCTTGGGTTTTGAGGTGGAATTATGTTTTGAATCTTCTATTGACTTTTGACTTTCACACTCTAGATCATACATTTCCAATTTATTTTCTTTTCTTTTCTTCTCTTTTTTTTAGCTCAACACTTCACCTTTTCACTCAACGGGATCTCACTTGTAATGAGTCCAACTAGTTATTGTGATGAAGATGTTGGTTGTTCCTCCAATTTCGTGCACAGGAACTTCTCATCAAGAGTGGCCTTTGCCACCTTTTTGCACACTTTTGTGTGTTTTTATTAGAAACAATTGGGTGCTCTCTTTTTTTATGTGAAGAGTCTAAATCTTTATCAAAATCAAGTCTTCCTTCCAGAGCAATTCCCTAAGGTTTCTACTTGTTTCACAATTTCCAACAATTAAGTTTCTAAAATTATTTTTACTAATTCAGCAGACTAGTGGAGGCGAGACAAAGGTTATCAGATTTATTTTTTAACAACACCCTAGGTAACAACTTGGCTTTGTTTCCACAGTTTTATAGGCAGACTCATCATCCAATTCTAAGCGCAAAAAGAATATTTTTCTAATCCTTGGTTGTTCTTTACTTAACTCTCAACTATCCTAAAAACTACTCATGCAAACTGAAATTGAATATCAACAAAAATAAACTACGCAAACACAATTTTGGGCATAAACCAGACGAGTAATTATCCAGACATCAAACTTTGGCCAAAAACACAACCTCTAAAATATCCAAGCAAAATAAAACAACAAACATCCCAACAACAAAAGTAGAAACATATTGAAATAGAAGATATAGGAAACAAAGAGAGAAGATCAAGCTTTTGTCTGCCTCTCCCCCAAACTTAAAGTAAGGACAGTGTCCTCACTGTCAAGTGACAAGGGAAGTCAAGATTGGACTTTCCTCTGAATGATACCCATTAGGCCATAAGCCTGGTGCTTTTATGAGCAGGCTGGATGTCTCATTTCTTCTTCTTCTTAGATTCCTTCTTCGCTACCTTTGGTTTCTCAGGCTCTTTGGCTTGTTCCTGGAAGACTTCAGGCGTGACAGCTTCTTCCGGCACAGGTTCTTCCACAACAATCTTTTCTTCAGTTTTTGCAGTTGTCTTCTTGACTGGGGTCACGACGGGAGTGGTCACAATAGTGACTATCACTGCTTCGCCCTTGCTTGACTCACTATCAGCTTCCTCGCCTTCAGATTTTTCTTTAACCTTTTGCTCTTCTGCCTTCAAGGATCCAGTGGAGGATTCCTTAATGGTTGAATAATACTTGGGTAAACTATCATCCACAGCTGATATTCTTCTTCCATCAATTCTTCCTCTTCCTTGTTGTCATCAACTTTTTTGCCTTGATTTTGATTCATCTCATCGCTATCCTTGTCAGCTTCTTCAATCAATTCTTCTAGAATATCATCCTTCACAACTGGGCTCAGTTATGGGTCAGCTTGATTTAAATTAAAGTCCGTTAGAGGACTATTTTCTAGGGTCTTGACATTAGGAGTCTCTTTCTTCTTCCACTCTTGCCTCAACTTTTTATTTCTTGGAGAGTTGTGAGTGTCCCTTGGGGGCTTAACTCCAACTTTCTTAGCTTTCCCAATCTATTTCTTTTTGGGCTAAGTTGGACTGTCCTGAACAGGTATGTCTCCACTTTCCTCAACAACCACCTCTTTAATTTTCTTTTTCAAACTCTTTTCTCTTTTCTCCTTTTTCTTTTTCTTTGATTTCTCCTTGTTCTTCACCTACTTATCTTCAGAGACTGGTTTCTTCTTCTCCTTCTTTTCTTCTAGTTCTCCCAAGATGTGATTAGGGAAAACTGGTGGATCCAACATAACATACGGGATTTGCAAAGCAACAACCTTTTCCTGCCACTTGAACTTGTCTTTTTGAAACTTGAAATAGTCCTTTTGGTCTTTCTGCATTTTCAGAATGACATTCCATAACATTCCCTCTTTCTCATGCTCTTCAGCAGCTTCTGTCGACGCCTGTTGTACCTCAGTTGGCCTCTTTCTTGTTCTCGGCTTCATAAGTGTTTGGATAAAAGCTTTATGCAACACAGCTTAAGCCTGCCCAATTTCATCAATGTCAAGTTCTGGTACTCCATACCTTCTAAAAAACATAGTGATCACACATGGGAAGTACATCATTCCTTCTTTCTTTCTTTCTTGAACAAGCCTGGATCTCCTACGTAATTACCTTTCCTACGTTGATCTTGCTCATTGTTGTGATACAGTGAAGCAAAACAAGTCTTGTTCTGCTCACCGTTTCATTGTGAGTAGTGGGCTTTAATGAATGTTGTAAGAACACAGATTGTTTCTTAGTAATATCTCTATGTTTTGATGATAACTCTTATGAAATTTTGTATTAAAGAATTATATACTCTAAAATTTGTTCATGAATATTTGCTGCAGATAATTAAAGTATATATACTTCCAAGAGCAAATTAATCTGAACATAGAACTATGGAAGGCTCTGAAGAGTTAGAATCATCTTATAGAAGAACCTGAGCGCTGTTTGCAGAAGAATCTGAAGCAGAAGCTACAGAAGAATCTAAAGCAGAAGCTGCAGAAGAATCTGAAGCAGAAGACTCTAATAAGATCTGAAGACTCTGAAGCATTGAAGAACTTTGTATGAGAGTTAAGAAGCACAATTTTTCAGAAGACTCTGAGAGTACTACACGCTGCATGTACTGAGGATCTGATTCATAAAACTCTGCTCTGATAGAACTACACGCTAAAGCACACTTGCTGCCTTACTCTGATTCAACAAAATCTGATGGGTATCCAAGACTCTGATCATGCAAAATCTGATGATTAACTTTGCTGAAAAGAAATACTTGTTGAAGAAGAATTCAAAGTAATATCCTTTGATTTAGCTCAACGACTCTTTCCTCTTTCATGCTTGACACTAGAACACAGACCCAAAGCATTTCTCTGTGCATTCTACTTCCAGGAAAAGTCATGTGATGTAAAGACAAAAAAAGGTTCAGGCCTTTTCAGTACACAGCCTCCAATGTCAAGACTTTGTGGACTGCTGTGCATATAAAAGCAAGTCTTCATCATCTTCTTCAAAGTGATCTACCACCAACGAATCTCAAAAAGAAACTCTTACAAGCTCTCATAAAATATTCTTATTGTTGAGTTTATTCTTTTGTTCTTAACATTAAGTGAAATATCACTGTTGTGATAAAGCTTGTTAGAAGCACTCATACACTTGTATTGATCTTACATTTTATTGTAATAGTTCCTTAAGAAGATCCAGTTGGGATCAGAAGTTCTTGAGAAGACTTTGAACAGTTGTTCTTAGTGTTTACTATTGTAATCAGTTGATTAAATAGTGGATTAAGTCCTTGTTTGAGAAAGGAAAATCACTCTGGATAGGGTGGACTGGAGTAGTTGAGTTCAACGAACCAGGATAAAAATACTTGAGTTTTTATCTTCATACTTATTCAACCCCCCTTCTAAGTATTTTCTCACCTTCAGTTGGCATCAGAGCTACGGTTCTGTGTGTGCTACCACTTCACAGTGACAGAAAAGATCCAGTGAGAAAAACTTTGATATTTATATTTGGTTGTTTATAATGGCTGATGTGTCAACATCTAACAAGTATGAAGAAAGAGACAGAATCAGTAATAAACCCCCTATGTTTGATGGGGAGAAATTTGATTATTGGAAAGACAGGATTGAATGTTTTTTCCTTGGTTATGATGCTGATTTATGGGATTTGGTCATAGATGGATATGTTCATCCCATTGATGGGAATGGCAAGAAAGTAGATAGAAAATCTATGACAGAAGCCCAAAAGAAGGAATTTAGAAATCACCACAAGGCTAGAACAATATTGTTAAATGCAATATCTCACACTGAGTATGAATAGATCACAAATAGAGAAACTGCATTTGACATGTTTGAGTCCTTGAAAATGACTCATGAGGGAAACTCTCAAGTCAAGGAAACAAAGGCTCTGGCTTTAATTCAGAAGTATGAAACTTTCAAGATGGAAGAAGCTGAATCTGTTGAAGCCATGTTCTCCAGATTTCAAATACTTACAGCTGGACTAAAGGTTCTGGATAAAGGTTACTCTACTGCTGATCACGTGAAGAAGAACATCAGAAGCTTACCTACCAGATGGAGACCTATGGTGACTGCACTGAAAATGGCTAAAGATCTGAACCAAATTTCCTTGGAGGAACTAATCAGCTCACTAAGGAGCCATGAAATTGAACTTGAGGAAGATGAGCCTCAAAAGAAAGGTAAGTCAATTGCCTTAAAATCTAATAAATCTGCTAAAGCGTTGCAGGTAATAGAGGAAAGCTCTGAAGAATCCTCATATGAAGATGAAGATGAATTATCCATGCTGTCCAGAAGAATAAACAAACTCTTGAAGCATAAAGGAAAGAAGTTTAGAAACTTCAAGAAGCCTGACCAAAGAAAGGAATCTTCTGGACACAGAAGATCTGGCAAAAAGGAGGTTGTCTACTACGAATGTAAAGAACCTGGGCATTACAAAAATGATTGTCCAAAGCTTCTGAAAGAAAAGCCTAAAAGAAAATTTGATAAGAAGAAGAAGGTTCTAATGGAAACCTGGGATGATTCAGATACATCTAAATCTGAATCTGAGGTAGAAGAAGAATGTGCCAATGTAGCATTGATGGCAGACATAGAAGATCAGGAGGAAGGAATTTCGGGATCTGAATCTGACTCTGAATCTGACTCTGACACTGAAGAGGTAATGGCTAAACTCACTAAAGATGAACTTATCAAAGTGTTATCATAAGTTCTGAAGAGCTATAACAATATTAAGCTCAAATACAAGGAGCGTCAAAGCAATCTTGTATCTAAGAATAATATTCTCAAATCAGAAGTGGCTGAGCTAAATGAAAAGAACTTAAAAATGAAAAATGATTTTGAATTAGCTTAACAAAACTCTGATTCTGAAACTGAGTCTGAATGCAAAAATATTTTGGAAAAGTATGACTACAACTTTCAGAAGTTTCTTGCTAAAAGCATAGACAGAAGCAAAATGGCTTCTATGATCTATGGAGTTAGCAGAAATAACAGAAAAGGAATTGGATATAAATCTTCATCTGATTTTAATCCAAAACCTGTTGATAAAATTATCATCAAGAAGACTCCTTTATATTCCAATTTTAAATTTGGTCACTTGAATGATATTGAACACACTCGTTCTGAAAAGAACATTCATGTGTTTAAGTCTAAGGCTAGTCAGAATAAACCTTATGTTGAAAAACAGAAGTTTAGACGAACCTTCAGATCAACTAACCCAAAAGGACCCAAGAAGATCTGGGTACCTAAGAGTAAAATAATTCTTGTTACAGATGTTCTTAGCAGCAAGGTCAGGACGCCAGTCATGGTACCTGGACTCTGGATGCTCGCGACATATGACGGGAGAAAGGTCTATGTTCCAAAGTCTGGAGCTTAGATCTGGAGGTGACATGAAATTTGGAGGGAATCAGAAGGGCAAGATCATTGGATCTGGCACTATTGGAAATGGTAACCTTCCCTCTATCACTAATGTTTTACTTGTAGAAGGACTAAAGCATAATCTATTGTCCATAAGTCAATTAAGTGACAATGGTTATGACATAGTCTTTAATCAAAAATGTTGTAAAGCTATTAGTCAAAAGGATGGCTCAATCCTATTTAGTGGAAAGAGGAAGAACAACATTTATAAAATAAATCTTTCAGAACTTAAGGTTCAGAATGTTAAATGCCTCTTGTCTGTTAATAAGGAGCAATGGGTCTGGCACAGAAGATTAGGGCATATAATATGAGACGTATATCTCAGATTAATAAACTTAATCTTGTCAGAGGACTTCCTAAGTTGAAGTTCACCTCAGATGCTCTTTGTGAAGCATGTCAAAAAGGGAAGTTTTCAAAATCATCTTTTAAATCAAAAAATGTTGTTTCTACTTCCAGACCATTAGAATTACTTCATATTGATCTGTTTGGACCAGTGAAAACTGCATCCATCAGAGGCAAGAAGTATGGATTAGTCATTGTTGATGACTATAGTAGATGGACATGGGTAAAGTTCCTAAAACACAAGGATGAGTCACACTCTGTGTTCTTTGACTTCTGCAAACAAGTCCAGAATCAAAAAGATTTCAAAATTATAAAAGTCAGAAGTGATCATGGTGGTGAATTTGAAAACAAATATTTTGAAAAATATTTTAATGAAAATGGCATTGCTCATGATTTTTCCTGTCCTAGAACTCCACAACAGAATGGAGTTGTAGAGAGGAAAAATAGAACTCTGCAAGAAATGGCCAGAACCATGATCAATGAGACTAATCTGGCAAAGCACTTTTGGGCAGAAGCAATCAACACAGCATGTTACATTCAAAATAGAGTGTCTGTAAGACCTCTTCTAGAAAAGACTCCCTATGAATTGTGGAGGAACAGAAAGCCCAACATTGCTTATTTTCATCCTTTTGGATGTATTTGTTATATGTTGAATACTAAAGAGAATCTTAGCAAGTTTGATTCTAAAGCACAGAAGTGTTTCATGCTTGGGTATTCTGAACGCTCTAAAGGCTACAGAGTATACAATACTGAAACACAGATTGTGGAAGAATCTATTTATGATAGATTTGATGATAAGCTTGGCATGGAAAAGCCAAAGCAGTTTGAAAGTTCTGCAGATAGAGAAGTAGTCTTCACAGACTCTGAAGGATCAGAGGCAGACAAAGCTCAAGTGGAGGAACTAGAAGCAACGCCAGATACAATTCCTTTGACTTCTCAGATGAACAACTTAAATATTTCTGAAGAATCAACTGTTAGAGGATCATCTTCTAGAATCAAAGCTTCTCATCCAGAGAATGTGATCATTGGAAAGAAGGATGACCCTATCAGAACAAGATTCTTCCTCAGATCCTCTGAAGCATCATTATTTAGATTGGTGTTAGTAATTGAACCAACCACTGTGGATGAAGCTCTGCAAGACAATGACTGGATTATTGCTATGCAAGAAGAGCTAAATCAGTTCACTAGAAATGATGTGTGGGACTTAGTTCCAAGACCAAAAGGATTCAACATAATTGGAACTAAGTGGGTCTTCAAAAATAAGCTTAATGAGAAAGGAGAAGTTGAAAGAAATAAGGCAAGGCTTGTTGCTCAAGGGTACAACCAACAAGAAGGTATTGATTACACTGAAACTTATGCTCCAGTGGCCAGGTTAGAATCTATACGCCTTCTTATTTCATTTGCTGCACAATATAACATCACTCTATATCAGATGGATGTTAAAAGTGCCTTCTAAATGGTATTATAGAAGAAGAAGTCTATGTTCACCAGCCTCCTGGTTTTGAGAGTGAAAAATTTCCAGAACATGTTTTCAAACTAAAGAAATCTCTGTATGGTTTAAAACAAGCTCCCAGAGCTTGGTATGAGAGGTTAAGCAATTTTCTTCTGGAGAAAAATTTCATCAGAGGCAAAGTGGACACAACACTCTTTTGTAGAACATTTAAGAAAGATTTTCTAATATGTCAAATATATGTGGATGATATTATATTTGGATCCACCAATACTATGCTGGGAAAGGAGTTTGTTCAATGTATGCAGGCAGAATTTGAAATGAGCATGATGGGAGAATTGAAATTCTTTCTGGGAATTCAAGTTAACCAAACTCCAGAGTGCACTTACATTCATCAGACCAAATATGTTAAAGAACTTCTGAAGAAATTTAACATGACTGATAGTAAGATGGCAAAGACTCCTATGCATCCAACTAGTACACTAGGCAAGGAAGAGGTAAGTAAGAAAGTAGATCAGAAACTCTACAGAGGTATGATAGGATCTCTTCTCTACTTAACTGCTTCTAGACCTGACATTCTGTTTAGTGTATGTTTATGTGCAAGATTCCAATCAGATCCTAGAGAATCTCACTTAACTGTTGTTAAGAGGATTCTAAGGTATCTGAAAGGTACTACTAACGTGGGTCTGTGTTACAGAAGATCTGATAAATATACATTAGTTGGATTCTGTGATGCTGACTATGCTGGAGACAGAATAGAACGTAAAAGTACTTCTAGAAGTTGTCAGTTCCTTGGAAGTCATCTGATCTCATGGTACAACAAGAAGCAACCCACAATTGCACTTTCTACAACAGAGGCAGAATACATTGTTGCTGCTGGATGTAGCACGCAGATGCTCCGGATGAAGAGTCAATTAGAGGACTATCATATCTTTGAGAGTAATGTATCTATCTTCTGTGATAATACTTCTGCTATATGTTTGTCTAAAAATCCAATTTTACACTCTAAGGCAAAACATATAGAAATTAAACATCATTTTATCAGAGACTATGTTCAAAAGGGTATTATAAACTTAGCCTTTGTTGATACAGATCATCAATGGGCTGATATTTTTACAAAACCCCTTCCAGAAGATAGGTTCAAGTTTATTCTGAAAAATATTGGTATGGATTTTTGTCCAGAACAATATTTATCAGAGGCAAACTTCTCAGATGAAAAATGTTTAATGCTCTGAAGTATTTCATCTGTTAATTTATTTTCTTGAATTATTTTACTTGTGTAAATCTGAACTAACAATGCTCAGAGGATCTGAACGTTGTCTAACGTTTCATTTCTCAAAAGATTTCAAAGGAACAAGCAATCAAACACGTGTAGCTCAGAACTAAAAAGGTAGAGTGCACTTTACTGAATTAACGTTTGAAGTACTGCTTTGAAAATCTGATCTTTCTTGATTTTCCCCCGATCTGTCAGAATCATAATTGTTGTGCAATGATGTTTTTACTTTTTCATTAAATGTTATGTGAAGTGTGCCTATGTGACTGTTTGTGTGTCTGATTTTATCTATAAATATCACAAATCACACCATTTCACACTTTTCACCTCACGAACCTTTTATGCATTTTTGTCGTCTCTTTGCTCTCCATTTAAACCCTAAACCTAAAACCTCTCACTGAAGAACATCAATGGCATCTTCTTCATCAACATCTGCTCAGATGCAATCAACCATTGCTGGTTCTGTTCCTAATGCTGAAGCTTACAAAGAACCTGTAAGAACTCTTCTCACTCCAACCATAGAACTGGAAGTTCTGAGTGAATGCTTCATAGACCTTGAGTCCATTGAAGAAAATGGGTTTAATCTTTCCTCAACCATCCAAACTTAGAGTTGGACAAAATATTTTGACAGGCTCATGGGTCCTATTTATCCAACCTTAGTGAAAGAATTCTGGATACATGCTCAGGTGTGCCCTAAATTCATCCATTCTTCTGTCCTTGGAAAGGAGATTGTGATTACTGATAAGCTGATCAGACAACTAATTGGATACTCTGAAACTGATGGTGAAACCAGTCTACAATCTGCTCGTGTGGATCTTGCTGATGTGTTTCAAGAAGTTACTATTTCTGGGACACCAACTAGCAAAGTAAGGGAACTGAAGCCAGTCTACAGGATCTGGGCCAAGATTTTCATGAGTTCCATCTTTCACAGAAAATCATCAAATTCCCCAGATTATGTCAGTGCTGAACAACTATACTTCATGTTCTATATGAGCAAGGGAAAGAAGATGGACTTGCCTTATCTTCTGTTCAGTCACCTTTTGAATCATGTAAAGGAAACAAGAGAAGATGTAAGAGTCAAAGCTGGAAAAGTTAGGAATTGGATTCCTATGGGTAGGTTGATATCAGACATTCTAACAGAGAATGGTCTTATGAAATATCTGTATGATACTTGATTGACAGAGGATCTGTCTTATGTCATAGGTTCTGTCATCAATGGCAATACTCTGAAGAGGATGAAGGTCATCACAGAGCTTGCCAGCAAACCTAAGAAAATTGCTACTAAGGATGTAAGCAACAGAAGGATTCCTGTTAAAGATTTTCCAATGTTCACTGCTGAAGAACCAAGGGGGATCATCTTATCCTACATAGCTGATTGTCTATTAAATGGTGTTCCTCTGCCTGTGAACATCGTCCAGAAGGAAGGAGAAGTTCTGCCCAATCCTGTTAGAGAAAGACGCTCAAAGAAGATTGCTGAAGAAGGATCTGAGGCTCAGCCAAAGAGAAAAGCCTCTGAAGCTGCTGCTAAGCCTCAGAAGGTAAAGAAAGTGAAACCCACTCCTCCAGAAGCAAGTTTGGAAGACATAAGAAAAACTATCAAGCACGTATTAACATCTGATCCAACTCCAACCATTCACTCTCCTCCATCACCTTCTAGACCACAATCATCTGTACCACCATCATCTGGAATTCATACATCTGAACTCCCTTCATCTCAAACTACACTTTCACAACCATCTTCTGTACAAACTCCATCTGAACCACCTCAAACAAAAATCCAACCAGAACATCAACAACAAGAACCATCTCAGCCAGAACCTCAACAAAAACAACAACCAGGACCTCAACAACAACAACAACAAACACAACCAGAACAACAACAACAATCACCAGAACATCAATCTCAACCTATTTCATCTGAACCTCCCCAAACAACATCACCTGAACCTCCCCAAACAACACCATCTGAACATCCCTCAATAATTGAACAACCGTTACCTGCTCCAGAATCCTCAAATGACATTCTTGATCTGGAACCACTTGCAACCATGGTTGTCTTGTCATCCACCTCATGTCACTCCACTGAATCATCTGATTCTGAATCAGAAGTTCCCTCACCCTCTTGTTTACACATTCCTGGTCCACTCAAACCTGCATTTTCTGATCTATCAGCACTTGACCAAATAAATCGTAGACTTGCACTTCGTTCAAATTTCAACCTCTTAGATTTTCAAAATTCATCCTCTGAAGCTGAAATTTCACCAACCCCTACACCTCAACTCACAATCCCACAACCATCTGAACCTCAACAGTCTGAACCTCAACCATCTGTATTTCAACCATCTGACCAACCACCATCTGATCCAACACCTCCTAATATCACTTGTGAACAACCTCAGCCAAACACTGAATCTGCTGAGAAAGTGACCTCTGAGGAATTTCTTTACACCAACCCTAGATCAGATGTTGATAAACTGTTTGATAATTTCAAAAAGGAAGTTCGTATGGGGATTGCACGTGTGGAAGAAGAGTGTCTGTTCAGTATAGATCCTGTTAAGTCTGAAGCTGCTTGGGATAGATTTATCTCTAAGATCAACGTGGTGGCCTCTCATCTCAAGACAGTCTGTGCTGAAGATGTTAAGGCAAAGTTTGCTGAGTTGGTAAGACAAACTCTGATGAGCATTCCCAAACCACCAGTGCTGCTTCTGGAAGCTGCTCCTGCTGAAGATTCTCCATCTGAAGATGGTGCATCTGATATGGACATTGATGCATCTGCACCTGAAGTAAAGGCTGACAATTCAGAACTTGTAAAAGAGGTTAAGGAAATCAAGTCCTTGATGATCAAACAAGAACAAGCCACTGAAGAGATTAAGACTTGGATGGCCAAGCAAGAAGAGTCTACTACAAAGATCACAGATCTTCTGACCCTGATTGCATCTCGTCAACCCTAGTTTCTTTTCATGTTTTTGCACTGTTGTTTTGAATCTGTTTTCTCTTGTTTGTTTGTTATCATCTGTTATATGATCCATCTGAATGAATGAAATTGTTTGGTTTGTTTTTCTTCTATTATATTTTCTGTCTTTACACATCTTTTTGATTATGACAAAAAGGGGGAGAAAAAGAATCTGATTGTTCAATCCTTAAGCAAATACTAAAACAAAATTCAGACATATTATTAACTATCTTTGAATTTAAGTCTTTCAGATTCTATTGTTTCATCTAACAAAATAAATTCATTGAAGTTATCCTGAGAGTTACCCAACCAGACTCTGATTCTTGAAGCAAATTGTACTCTAAGTCTAAACGCAAAACCAAACTCTGTGTTTGAAAGAAGTCATCAGACTCAGATTAACCAGACTCTGTGTTTGGAAGAAGTCAACAGACTCTGATTCTGAAATACACTCAAGCAAAAAGGGAAGTATTTTTTTCCTTAGAGTATTCATTTCAGGGGGAGATTCTTAATCTCAGGGGGAGTTATAATTATTATTTTTTTACTATTGAACAAAATTTCTCATGTTTTGTCATCATCAAAAATGGGGAGATTGTAAGAACACAGATTGTTTCTTAGTCAAATCTCTATGTTTTGATGATAACTCTTAAGAAATTTTGTATTAAAGAATTATATACTCTAAAATTTGTTCATGAATATTTGCTGTAGATAATTAAAGTATATATACTTCCAAGAGCAAATTAATCTAAACATAGAACTATGGAAGGCTCTAAAGAGTCAGAATCATCTTATAGAAGAATCTGAGCGCTGTCTGCAGAAGAATCTGAAGCAGAAGCTACAGATGAATCTGAAGCAGAAGCTGCAGAAGAATCTGAAGCAGAAGACTCTAATAAGATCTGAAGACTCTGAAGCATTGAAGAACTTTGTATGAGAGTTAAGAAGCACAGTTTTTCAGAAGACTCTGAGAGTACTACACGCTGCATGTACTGAGGATCTGATTCATAAAACTTTGCTCTGATAGAACTACACGCTAAAGCACACTTGCTGCCTTACTCTGATTCAGCAAAATCTGATGGGTATCCAAGACTCTGATCATGCAAAATCTGATGATTAAATTTGCTGAAAAGAAATACTTATTGAAGAAGAATTCAAAGTAATATCCTTTGATTTAGCTCAACGACTCTTTCCTCTTTCATGCTTGACACTAGAACACAGACCAAAAGCATTTCTCTGTGCATTCTAATTCCAGGAAAAGTGATGTGATGTAAAGACAAAAAAAGGTTCAGGCCTTTTCAGTACACAGCCTCCAATGTCAAGACTTTGTGGACTACTGTGCATATAAAAGCAAGTCTTCATCATCTTCTTCAAAGTGATCTACCACCAACGAATCTCAAAAAGAAACTCTTACAAGCTCTCATAAAATATTCTTATTGCTGAGTTTATTCTTTTGTTCTTAACATTAAGTGAAATATCACTGTTGTGATAAAGCGTGTTAGAAGCACTCATACACTTGTGTTGATCTTACATTTTATTGTAATACTTCCTTAAGAAGATCCAGTTGGGATCAGAAGTTCTTGAGAAGACTTTGAACATTTGTTCTTAGTGTTTACTATTGTAATCAGTTGATTAAATAGTGGATTAAGTCCTTGTTTGAGAAAGGCAAATCACTCTGGATAGGGTGGGCTGGAGTAGTTGAGTTCAACGAACCAGGATAAAAATACTTGAGTTTTTACTTCTAAGTTTTTATCTTCATACTTATTCAACCCCCCCTTCTAAGTATTTTCTCACCTTCAAATGTTTCATAAACTGATACCACACTTTTAGTTCAAGCAAGATATCCATCCTCCTCACAACCTTTTCAGAACTGGATTCGACCCGCTTAGTTCCTAGGGTGCATAATGATTGCATAATCACATCAAAATCCTCCTCGTCCAACTTCAACATCAACTCTTGATACTCATCACCTATTTCCTTTATATTAAGAGTAATATTTATGGTGGCCTCATTGTATATCACATTTTATGCCTCTTACAACCACTTTGATCCTTTTGTGCCTAGGATCGGTTAGATTGGAATAGAACTCCTTGACCACAGAGATGTTATATGGGCCTGGTTGGCAGTATAACTTCAGCAAGTCCTAGGTTTTCTTCTTGGTTGTCGAAGATAAAACCTCTTTCAACGTGAACACTCATTTTGCTTAAATATTCCATGAAGAGGCGAGAAGCTTCACTATTTATGAACTTCTAATGCTCTTCTTGCTCGTCATAATACTTTACGTATTGTGTAGCACTCTTCCTTGCTGCCATTTTGACATGTTTTCTAGTTGGTACTTCCATTGTATTTGGGGTGAAGAAGTAGAAGTGATTAGGGTTTGAATGGAGGTAAAGAGAAGCAGACAAGAAAGATGTTGTTTGGGAATTCGAGAGAGAGAAAGTGAGATAACGTGATGGTGAAATGAAAATTGTTTGGAAAGAGAAAAGTGAAAACTATCTTTTTGTGAAAATTAGGGCAAGAAACTAAAAGGTCTGGTTGATGTAACGGGTGGGAAAAGACAAAAGAAAGTTGAATTTTTAGCATGGAAGAGGGTTGGCATGCTGCTACGTGTTGTACCCCAAAATTTGACCAACCATTTTCTTGTACTTGGCTTATGTTTCATTTCATTTTAGCATTTGGATTTGCATAGCATTGTTCATAACAAGGGATTAGGAGTTTTTTTGTGCCATTCAAGAGGAGATTCTACTTGGTTTCAACCTCAAGCAAGGGCATTTGTCTAATCCATCAGGGTTTCATCATCATAGAGGAATATCAAAGGTCCTTGAGAGGAGAGGTTTGTGCATGGATGTGGCCTCCTATCTTGAGGATCATCAGAAGTTCATCAGGGGTTCATAAGGTTTTGTTCTTGGTTAAAACATGGTTTGAAAGTTCATGGAGTTCCTTAGGGGTCATTGTGGAGCTTGTGTAGTCATTCAATTCATCTGCAAAGGGCACAGTCAAAAGACATGGAACTAGGGTTTCATCTGGTCAACCCAAAGTCAATTGTGGACTTGAGAAGGTTCACAACTTGGTTCTAAGTCATTGAGGCTATGGGAAGTCATCTTAAAGCATCTAGGATGTCATTATAAGATCAAATCAAGAGGATTCAAGAGTTCAAAGAATTACTAAATTAGGGTTTCAGATGATTTCAATGTAAAATCCCCTTCTTTAGTGCCTAACTTCAAGGACACTTTTCCCTATGATGCAAGCTCAATCTCATTTTCATGAAAACATGAGACTTGTAGATCATCCTTCAAGATTTTTGTTTAGTACAAGAACTCATCCATTGAGTTTGTACATCTCAAGTTATGATGTCAACAAGTTAGAGTCCTCAGATGAAGAGAATTTTGGTCAACTAAAAGTCAACTCACTTCCAAGGCTTTTTGACCTAGAATCAAGTTTCTTATCAACTTTAAGTGAACATGGGAGTTGTTCCTTAGGATCTTAGATTTCCAAAAAGTCCTAGAAGTCCTTTTTATCATTTGTACATCTCAAGTTATGGATCTCACAAGGCAAGGGTATCTTTGGAAAAGTTCATTATAGGTCATCTTTTTCAAGGACCATTTTCATGAATTTATGGACATCAAATGCAATTCCAACCAACATGAAACTTGTGCCTAAGGGTCTTAACTCCACATTAAACTTAAAAATCATGAGGATTATTGGATTATATGGTCATGTGGACCATTTTAAGGTGGAAAATTAGGGTTTTTGGTCATGACTTGATTTTTTTCCTTTACAAGGTACTAATTGATTTGGTTTTGAACTTTTTACACCATCATGTTATCAAACATTGGTAATGCTATTTTTTTTACCTCATTTGGACAAACAAGAGTACACTTTTATGAGCCATTTTTCAAGGTTGTACACTTTTAAAAGTCATGATACAAACTTGGCACAAAGGTATTGACAATGATTCAAATTAATCCATTTCATTTCTACATCATGTGCATTTCATTTTGCTGACCCAAGGAGGGGTGTTTGATGCCTAAAACTGTGTGTGTACATAAGTGGATTTTTTCTTGACAAAATTTGAAATCAACTCATGCAGCCAACATGGGCCTGCATGGTCATTGTAAATCCACCACATAAATGCTAAAAAGTTGCCCTAAATGATCTGATTGGTTGCTAGCTGAGAGAGAGGGCTCCCATACTTTAAAACTTCAAAAAATTTCACATCTTTGATTCAGCTGTTTCTAGGTGGATTACTCCAAGTTCTTGCTCATTCTATCATCCCACAAGCACAAGGAAGAGGTTGAAGGCATTGGATTGAAGCTTGCGGCAAGGTTAAAGGGCCAACGGAGCAGCTCCGTTTGGTATTTTTCTCATTCTTTGAACCTTCATTCTAGGCATTTTTCTAGGTTCATTTGGCTTGCATCTGAAGTCCTACTATACATAGGCAATGTTTGGTTGGTTTTTGTTGATGTTTTATAGCATTTTCAGTTGACATGTTTGAAATCCGTGGCCTGATTTCTCTTGATTCAAGAACCTTTTTAAAAAAATAAATGGTGGATTCATACTCCTTGTTGCAAGGGCTTTCAATTGATACCATATTTGCATATTTTTATGGAGGTTTGGTTTCTGATGTCTGGCATGGTCTCCCGGAGAAGACGACCGGAGCCCTAGCTCTGACGTCTGGTCCAATCTCAGATGAAACTGACATGGATGAGGTGGACTCCTTGACCAGATGACTTGTCTTGCTGGGATTTGTTTGACTGGGCTGATGTGTATGGTTGACCGTGACTGGACTTAATGAAATGTTGTGTTTCATTAAGTCTGAAGGTTGGCTTGGATTGAGCCTCAAATGCTTTTCACACCCCTCTTTTCCTTGGCCCATGCGTGCATTTGCCTGGCTGTAGTTCATTTTGAACTTTACTATTGCACCTCCCAGCTTATTTAGTTTTATTTTATTTTATTTTCTTATATATTTTCATTTTATCCTTTTAAAAATAGTTTAAATCATCAAAAAATTCCCTAAAAATTGTTTTCTCATATTTTTAGGTGTTATTAATTTTTCTATAATTTTTGTTTCTGATTTTATTTTATTTTTCTATTTTATTTTAATTTTGCAATTGGATGACTTTTATGGTGTTTACCTCACATAGTCTTGGTCATTTGGACTTCAAATCCTAACCCCCTATGAATATGGTTTCTCCCTCACTTAGGTGAGGGATTAAGGCATCCTTGAGAGTTTGAGTGGTCATTGATCCTTTTCTATTTGGCTTTGAATTGACTTTTGTTGTCCCTCGATTTATACTCGATAAGATGGAGCACCTTTAATAATTAAATTATTTGGTGATGCCTTGAGATGATTTTATCCACGAGATCTTGGTTTCTGCTTATTACTTGACCAAGTTATGGTGTGATTTTTATTTGAGATTTATTGAACATTTCTCCTATTTTTGGTGAAGCTTGCAAGTCAAGTCATCTTAGGAAGTGTTCATACAAACTAGTTTGACCTAGTTCTTTTGGGAGATGACTTCTATGGATCCCATATGCACCTTATGAGTCTTGATGCTTATTTATAAGATGATTAAGGTGCTAGTTCATTGGTTTTAGGTCATACATTTGTGTAACTTGTTTTGCAAGTTACTTGGAAGTCATGCATTTCCACATGGAGTTAAGTGTTGAATTTGTGATAGGACATTGATTCTTTCACTTGCCATGACTTGGGTTTTGGTTGTGCTTTGTTTTAACCTTGAATTGAGCTTTCTTCTTATTGATACACTTTTGCCCCATGTGTTTTGATCATTATTCAAGATGATTTGGTGTTCATGACTTATGCCTTGAGTTTGTCTTGAATAATGGATCATGTCTTGCCCTTGTTTGCTTGTCTCTTTGCATGATTAATATGAGATGTTTGGTTGAGATAACCCCATATGTGGTTGCTACCCAATCTATTTTCTCCCATCATTTCTTTGATCATGGCTTTTGCTTTTGCTTTGTGCTTAGCTTTTGTGTAAGTGATGGATGTTTGAATGGTTGTAGGAGTTGTCACTTCTCCCATTTCATCTCACTCTTCTTGACTTGTTCAAGTCAACTTATTTGTGTTTGATTCTCATGTAGTGGAGTCCTTTTTGCTTCTTTGCATCTTTGCATTTCATATTTGCATTGCTTTAACTTGTTTAAGTCAATTTCATCTCTTTCTTCATTTCATCTATGATTTATTCATTTAGTGTTTACTTCGTTTTGCCATGATCCCTTAGGATTCCTAGTTCCTCTGTTTAAGATGGGAGTATGAGAGACATTATGTGTTCAATCCTTTGTATGATATCATTAGGATAGCTTCTCCCTTTTCAGTCCCAACTTTAGGAGCATTTTGCATGACAACATTAGGGTTGATTAGTTTCCCCTTAGATTTTGTGTCTTCTCTTATCATCTCATAATCTCTTAAGACACTTAATAAAGGATAATAAATGTTGTACTCTACAAGCCTTAAGTACTTGAGGAATGATAGTTGGGGGGCCTCCTCTCAAACTGTCTAGAGTGTTTAGTGTATGCCCTTTGGGCGATATACGACGCATTCGCTCTCAAGTCATAGTCTTTAGTGCAACATGAGTTACAAACTTAACTCAATTCACTTATTGTCTAAAAAACACAAAATAAAACATCAAACCTTTTTATCTTTCAGGATTGTTTGAAAATCATTTTTAGAAAGAGTGTGTTAAGTCTTGGTTCTACCGCAAACAGGCATCGTCCCTAACTGCTGGAACCACCATTTAACCCTACTCAGTTAAAACACTTGAACCAATCTATGGTCGTGTCAGCCCGAACTACGTTTGCTCTGATTTCTCATACCAGATGAGGATACGTAGGCACAAGACGGTGATGTCTTGGCGAGAAACCTTCCCCACCTTCACCCATAGTTTTCTGAACTACGTTGACTCTGACTTTCCCATTGCACGAGGGAATACATAGGCATAGAACGGCGATGCTCCATCGAGTCTCTTTTCTTTTCTTTTGTCCTTGTGAGTCAGCCTTTTGATAGACTAACACCCTTTTAGATTAGACAACAAGCATGGATCCCGTTGAGTACAACAGACGTGAGGGGTGCTCATACCTTCCCCTTGTGTAACCGGCTCCCGAACCCAGGATTTGGTTGCGATGACCTGTCTTTTCTCTTTTTTCGTAGGTTTTCTCTGATCATTTCCTTTCCCTCTCTTTAGGATAAATAACGAGCGGTGGCGAATCTTCTGTATTTTCGGGCCCGTTTTTTTGCAGTAGCGACACTATGTCCCACCAGTATGACATGTCAGACAGGTCATTATGATCTATCTAGCACAAGGCTCTAGGCGCGTGCAGTCCATCCATTCAATTTATCTCTTCGTAATTCAAAACTCTTCAATTCTCGTCCAAGAGAATAAAATAAAAAATACCAGCTCATCATTTTATTTAATGCTCTGGACTTAGAAATAATTACCTTGAATGCCACTTTATTCTTTTCTCATTTGTTACTATTTTAATTGTTGTGACTCCAAATGCATGTTGCTGCTATCAAAAACTATTCAAATGTACAAACTATAAAAAAAAATCATTAAGTTGTGTTGCCTTCTAGTAGCGTTATTTTAAGGTCTTATAGTTTGACCAACACAAAAAATCCTTAATCAATAAAATGAATGGTTCCCCTATTGCTACTTGAAGGGTCACTAAAATAGGGTTTAATCCTTTGGCCATTAACCTTGAATTTTTCACCCATTTTTTCATTCAAAAGTTCCACAGCTCTATGAGGATAAATTGTCACTAACTTGAAGGGTCCTTACCATCTTGATTTTAATTTTCTAGAGAATAATTTTAGTCTAGAGTTAAAAAGAAAAACTTTTTGAACTTCCACTAATTCCCTTTTCTGGAATTTACTGTCATGCCATCTTTTCGTCTTTTCCTTATAGAGTTCAGTATTTTAATAAGAGTACAACCTATGTTCTTCTAACTCATTGAGTTGGAGCAATCTAGCTTGTCCAGCAGTTTTTAGGTTGAAATTTAATTGCTTAACCGCCCAAAAACCTTTGTGCTCTAATTCAATGGTGATCGCGACTTTCTGAGTCTAACGGAACTAACTGCAAGTGCACAGTCTATCGCGTAGTAATAAAGATATCGATCCCACAGGGACAGGTAATCAAACTAGTGTTGTCGATTGTTACTATGTTTGGCTAAGGTGGAAAATGTTTTAGAAAATGGATGCTAAATTATGAAATAAAAAGGGAATAAAAGTTATAAGTTTTAAAAATATCAATAAGGGATATCTGTATGTAATGCCTTAATTATCGGGGATGCGACAAGTCGTCGGTGCTTTTTAGCTTATGCAATCACTTTTCAGAAGAAAGTATTCATTTAAAAACCTTTTCCTCATGCTGGTTGTTGACTCGGGTCATAGTTTTAAGGCGGAATGTACGCTCTCGCAGTCCCATTCGGGGTTAAAATTACTTTTTGAAAATAAATAAATTCTGATTTCTTTTAAAGTGCTTTCACTGTGTTTAAAATTAATGCCCAGTTTTTACTATCTGGTTCAAACCCCATGCTTTCACATTCCGGCTCGAACCTTAATAAATTCCCCACTTTCGTGGCAAAGCCATTGTAAATATCTTCTCACTTTCGTGACAAAGGTTATTTAGAAAATCAGATTAAAAACTACGGCCAAAAAATTTGTTGTAAAAAGGTAAGGTGCACCGGATATTATCGAATCCCGTCCTACTAATTCGATTACATACCGAAAAAATCAGTTTAGCTTGACATGATAATTAATGTAAACATAAATAAACATAAATGATATAATGACATAACATGCATACTGACAGAAATAGAATAAGTATTCAATTAATAAGAACCTGCAAGTAGTACTGATATAGAGTTCTCGAGTAGTCCTCCACAATGTCGGCAAGATTCTACTTTGGTAAAATAAAAGTGCAGAATGAATATGGCAGTAATCTGAACTACAGGGAAAGGAAAGGAAATAACAGTAAAAAAATGGAAAATGGCTTCAACAGAATTTTTAGCAGCCATTTGGTACGTCGAATGAAGCCCTTTTTCAGGTCCAACTGCCATCCTTTTATATCCGAGGTTGCATGAGGAAATGTCAGAGGAAAATGAGTTGAGGGGGAGAATTCTCAGGGAGGGCATACTGCATCATGCCTAGATTCTCTCCTCTTCGTGGCCATGTTCTGTTTTGAACGTTATGACTGAAAATATGACTGTGACGTTCGTGTTGGGGCTGTGAAGGTCGTGACGCTCGTGACAGTCGTGGTGGACTGTGACGACCGTCACACCTTCAAAATTCTGCTTTCTGTTGTTTTCTGGATTTTTTTCTCCTCTTTTGTCCCTTCCTTGTGTTCTTTTCTATGTCTTGCTCATTTTTAACGTGAGAATGAAATACCTGCGAAAACACTTAGCAAACTTGCGAAATAATCGGGATTCGGGTTTAAATCGTACAGTTAATCAATGGAAAACACAGCAATTATAAGGTACATTTTTGTGTTATCAAATGGGTAGATGACAAGCCTTCCTATAAACAAGTCTATAAGGAAACATGTCTATGGGAGTCTTATAGGCAATTTTGTATGCCCAAAGAGCCTTGTCCAAATGTTTGGACCAGTCCTTCCTTCCGGGGTTAATAACTTTTTCCAAAATTCTTTTGATCTCTCTATTAGATAGCTCAACTTGGCCGCTTGTTTGAGGATGATAGACTGTAGCAACCTTGTGTTTGATCCCATATTTTACCATTAAATTTTCAAAAATCTTATTGCAAAAATGAGACTCGCCATCACTAATGTTTGCTCTAGGTTTGCCATGCCTGATCAGAATATTTTTAAGTAAAAATTTGGCCACAACTCTAGCATGTATAAATTACTGCTGCTTCTATCCATTTAGATACATAGTCTACAGCCACAAGAATGTATAAATTACCAAAAGATGGAGGAAAATGTCCCATGAAGTAAATTCCCCACACATCAAAGATTTCAATTTCAAGTATGTTGGTGAGTGGCATCCCTTGCCTCATGGAAATATTTCCTTCTTTCTAGCATCTATCACATCTCTTAACTAATTCCTGAGCATCTTTAAAAAGGGAGGGCCAAAAATAAACTGAATGCAACACTTTTGCAGCAGTTCTGGTTACTCCGAAGTGTCCTCCATATGGAGCTTCATAACAAGTAGACAAGATCTGTCGTGTCTCTGGATGATCTGCACATCTTCTTAGCAATTGGTCTGCACACTTTTTGTAAAGGAAAGGTTCATACCAAAAATAGCTCTTGACTGTATAAAAGAGCCTCTTCCTTTGCTAGAAGTTGAAATCAGGGGGCACATATCTATTGACCAGATAATTCACTATATCAGCATACCATGGTGTCATGTCATTACTTATCAGCAGTAACTTCTCATCAGGAAAAGTTTCTTGAATGTCCCCGCTGTTTTTGTTTTGAACTTCTTCTGATAATCTTGAGAGATGATCAACAACATAATTTTCTATCCCTTTCTTGTCTCTTATCTCTAGGTCAAACTCTTGCAACAAAAGAATCCATCTTATGAGCCTCGGTTTAGCATCTTTTTTAGCAAGCAAGTACTTGATGGCTGCATGATCTGTGTATACAATGACTTTTGTTCCAACAAAATAGGGTATGAATTTATCAAATGCAAACACTACGGCCAATAGCTCTTTCTCAGTTATGGTGTAGTTGATTTATGCTTTATTCAAGGTCTTACTAGCATAGTAGATGGTGTAAAAAACCTTCTTATACCTTTGACCTAGCACAGCAACAATAGCAATTCACTTGCATCACACATCAACTCAAAGGGTTTTGACCAATCAGGAGTCTTCATAATGGGCGCAAAAATGAGGGCCTTCTTCAACAGATTAAAGGAATCCAAATAGTTCTGACTGAAGACATATGTTACATCATGTGCAGCAGTTGGCGCAGAGGTTTAGTAATTTTTGAAAAATCTTTGATGAACCTTCTGTAAAAGCCAGCATGCCCTAGAAAACTTCTGATTCCTTTTATGTTCACAGGTGGTGGTAATTTCTCTATCACCTCCACTTTTGCTTGATCTGCTTCTAAACCCTTCTTTGAGATTTTGTACCCAAGCATAATTCCCTCTTTTACCATAAAATGGAACTTTTCCCAATTAAGGACCAAATTATTCTCTTCACATCTAGCCAATACTAGATCTAAATTTTCCAAGCAATTCTTAAATGATTCTCCAAAAATAGAGAAGTCATCCAGGAAGACTTCCATGAATTTCTCAATAATATCTGAAAATATGGCCATCATACATTGTTGGAAGTTAGTCGGGGCATTGCACAATCCAAAAGGCATTTTTCTGAAAGAAAAAGTGCCATAAGGATAGGTGAATGTTGTCTTTTTCTTGGTCTTCTGAGGCTCTGACAATTTGATTGTACCCCGAGTATCCATCTAAGAAACAATAGTATTCTTTTCCATCCAATCTATCCAACATCTGATCAATAAAAGGTAGGGGAAATGATCCTTCCTTGTTGCTTTGTTCAACTTTTTATAGTCCATATAAATTCTCCAACCAGAAACTGTTCTTGTAGGAATTAGTTCATCCTTCTCGTTGACAATCACAATCATGCCTCCTTTCTTCGGAACACGTTGAATGGGGCTGACCCATATACTATCAGAGATAGGGTAGATAATTCCAGCATCCAACCATTTAATAATTTCCTTCTTGATAACTTCCTTCATAATTGGATTCAATCTTCTTTGACTTTCAATGTTATTCTTAGCATTTTCTTCCAACAAAATTCTATGCATGCAAATTGTTGAGCTGATCCCTTTAATGTTTGAGATCTACCAAGCAATTTCCTTTTTGTGCTTCTTCAACAGTGCTATTAATTGCTCCTTCTGATGCTCTTTCAAATCTATAGCTATGATAACTACCAACTTCTGGTCTGCCTCTAGATAAGCATATTGTAGGTGCTCGGGAAGTTGTTTTAGTTACAGTTCAGGAGGTTCTTTTATGAAAGGTAGATGTTGCTTGTGACCAACAGTTGTTGATTCTATTACTTCCACAGATTCTTCCTCATGCTTTTTAATTAGACCATAAATGACTCCAATTTGTGACTCTTCTTATTCTTTTAATTTCCCTAACTCCCTTTTCAACACATCACTAGACTTGAGAAGGTTTTTATGAACTATTCCTTCCCAGCTAGAGATCATGGAGCAGTCAGCTACATCTTCTTTAGGATATTGTAGAGCATTGAGTACATCAAATACTACTTGTTGTACATTGACTCACATTGTGAGTTCTCCTCTTTCCACATCAATCAAGGTTCTACTCGTTGCTAGGAATAGTCTTCCCAACAATATAGGTGTCTCCTCATTAGCATCAAAATCCATGATAATGAAATCAGCAGGGAAGACAAATTTGCCAACCCTTACTAGCACATCTTCTATCTTTCCTTAAGGGTAACAAATACTCTTATCCGCCATTAGTAAGGTGATAGTTGTAGGCCTGGAAGCTAATATCCCTAATCTTTTAAAGATGGATAAGGTTAATGCTAGCCCCAAGATCACACAAAGCCTTTCCACTGAAGGTATCTCCAATGGTGCATGGAATAGTGAAACTCCCAAGATCTTTTAATTTAGGTGGAAGCTTGCCTTGTACTAACTAACTACACTCTTAAGTAAGTGCAACCATAGAAAATTCTCCTACCCTTTTTCTCTTAGTGGGTACATCATTCATCAACTTTGAGTAATTTGGCATTTTTTGAATAGCTTTAATCAAGGGTATGTTGATATGAAGCTGTTTTAAAATTTCCATAAACTTTCCAAATTGTTGTTCTTCCTTGGCCTTCCTAATCCTTTGTGGAAAAGATGGGGGAGGCCTTTCTTGAATAAACTTTAACTTCTTGTTGGTGTCATTCACGACCTCTCGAGTCTCTTGAGAAGTCAAATCTGCGTTGGTGACTTCTTCATTTTGTTGCTGATGCTGAGATAGTTCTCCATCAGTGCTTTCTTTCGTTCTAGAATTGTCTGGCTCAGGAAATTTTGTACTTGTCTCTTTGCTTCTTGAAACGGACTCTTCAACTTATTTTCCACTTTTAAGCTTGATAGCTTGGCATGTCTCAACATTCTTTACTCTAGAGGGTGCAGTTGGAGTTTCAGTGGAACTTGGAAGAGTTCCCATGTTTCTTGAACTCCAGGCAATAGCTATTTGCCTTACTTGATTATCCAAGTTCGTGATACTTACTCCTTGTGGTTGAAATTGATTTTTTGCTTCTCGAATAAAAGACTTTAAAACATTTTCCAACTGATTGTTTCCTTGATTTCCCCCAGCATAACTAGGAGTAGAAAAACTAGGAGGAGCATGTGGTGTTGGTGGTGCTTGAGGCTTCGGTTGATTTTGATTATTACTTCAAGAAAAATTTGGATGGTTGTGTCACCCTGGATTGTATATGTTGCTGTAAGGATTGTTGTATCTGTTCTTGCTGTTGTTAACATAGTTGACTAAAACAGGATTGAAAGAGCATTCTTCAAACAGATGGGGTCTTCCACAGTAGACACAGGCAACTGCAGTAGTATTAGTAACCACCTTAACTGGCTATGGCTTTATCACTTTAGGGGTCATCATATTTTTCATCATTTGATGGATTTTAGCTACTTGGGCAGCAAGAGTTGTTGTCTCAATGACTTTATGACCTCCAACAGGCTTCTTATGAGTTGAGCTTTCAGAAGCCCTAGTAACAGGCCATTGATAAGTGTTAGTCGTAATACTCTCAATCAGCTTGTAGCCTTCTTCATAAGATTTAGATAAAAGAGCTCCACCACTGGATGCATCTAGCATGTTCCTTGAGGATGGAATTAATCCATTGTAGAAAGTCTCATGTTGAATGCAGATGGGGATCCCATGATGAAGGCATTGTCTTAGAAGCTCCTTAAATCTCTCTCAAGCATCAAACAATGATTTCTCATCTTTGCATTCTTTGAAAGAGGAAAATATTTGGCCAGAAACTTTTCTGCCAAAGTATTCCATGTGGAGATGGAATTAGGTTCCAAGGAATTTATCCATCTCTTGGCTCTATCCCGTAGAGAATAAGGAAATAGCCTCAACCTAAAGGCATCATCAATCATGCCAGGAATCTTGAAATTATTTGCGACATCTAGAAATTGTCTCCAATGCAAGTGTGGGTCTTCATGAGGAGAGCCTGAGTATTGACCAGTGGTTTGAAGCATTTGGAACATCATAGGTTTAAACTCAAGTTGTGGTGTCGTGGTCTCTGGCCTAGCAATACCAGTGCTCATGGCAGCAGGATCAAAAACACCATAGTCCCTAATGTTGTGCGCCCTGTCATTGGTAATGCCAATGATGTCTTGCCTAGCCATGACAGTTTTGTGTTGTGTCTCTTCTGATGATGATGACGACAAAGATTCTTCGTCTGTCTCCACATTCACGTCAGGCTCTGGTTCAGCCACGACTGATGTTGACGGATCTCCAAATAGTTGTTGAGAAGGCAAAAATATCTTGCGTGCTCTTAGAATTCTTTCAGGATGACCACTGTAAACTGGTTGTAACGACCTGCGCATGCAATAGCTTAAGCTGTCGTGACACCAAATCACAGAAAAAATGTTAAAGGCTCAAATACATTTTTTAAACAAAATAACAAATGCAGTAGTTCAAAGTAGATCTAAACACTCCCCGGCAACGGCGCCAAAAACTTGTTGGATCTCTCTCAACAACATGCTTGTATCTTTTTATAAGTTGATCCTTCTAAGAAGCAGGTGTATAGAGTTAAAACACATAACATAACAAGACATTATTCAACACATCATTTCAACATAAAAACAACTTTATATTAACTTCACTTTGCTCATCAAATACAAGTTTAGGTCATAATGAGTTAAGTACAAACTACTGGAATGAAGCTACAGGATGACATATTATTAGCAAAATTATGTAAAAGAAACGACAACCTATTAATACTTTGAAGATCTCTTATGTTGGGTAAACAACAACAGACCTCGTCAGTCACGACAACTCCAAGCAGTAAATACATGATTAGATGAGAATAAGAAAAACTCTCTACTTCTTCCTAACCCTCCAAATGAAAATAAACTAATATTGAAAATAATTCCAAGTGTGTGTGATTTCTAGCTTGTGGTCTCTCTCTTGCTCTGATGGTCAAAGCTTGCTTTTATAGACTCTGAGTATGAGTGTGGAAGTTGATGGGTCTTGGATCATGGGCTTTTGATAAGAATAAGGTTCAACCCATATCACATCACTAAAAATTCCAGCTTTCCATCTTCCCTTTGTAAACAAGTTATCTAGTACAGAAAGCATTAGGAGACAAGGTGTCTTTGACAGGCTGCTGCAACAGGTAGTGGCGCAGAGCAGATAGCAAGTGGCTGGGTGCAGGATGCGCTTTTGTAGGTATGGTCCCCACTATACTACCTTTTTTCTCAAGCTTCTTTGATCTTATCTTTATGCACTAGCTCTTTCTTGATATGAATCCTTTCCACGTGTGCCCTAGTGATCATCATCCTCACAAGCTCTTAGTGAATTTGCAGCTAAAATGACTTAACATCTTCCTTCCATTTATCTCCATTCTACTCCAGACTGTGCCTTGAGGTGTCATGCCTCAGCTTGCCTTTATCAGATTCTCTTTAAAACAAAAACACACGAAAAACCATAAAAGGTGCACCTAGTGCACTTAGGTAAAAACATACTAAAACAAGCAAATATAGCTAAATCCTAATTAAACCTAACTGAAATCATAAGAGAAAATGGGTCATCATGACACACCAAAATAGCGTTATCACTAGTCCCCACAGAGTTTTCTAGTATCTCCACTGGATCTACATGTCTCCTTGGCAGAGTTTATTTAGTCATTACTCTTGGTTTTAGAAGGTTTTCCACGGTATTAATCCTCAGTAGACCCCTCATTTCCTCAAGGCATAGTTTTTGCAAAAAATATGGTATCCCCCTCTGAGGTTGATGTTCTTGAAAAAAGCTTACTCAATATTTTCCTAAGTAGAGTCTTCAATAAGGATTATAGAAGTGGTCTCATTTCCTCAACATATCTTTGCATCGCCAACGCATAATGGTTGATATCCCAGATAGTAGTTTGCTTTATGTGCATCTCTACCAAGTCCCCATCATTTCTCAGTGAAATGGTGGACACTTTTATCCCTAAGGAGTTTTCTTGTATTGCCAGCAGATTTACATTGTTCCCTAGTGGAGTTTGTGTAATTGTTTACATGGTTACAATCCCCAGCGAATCTATTTGTTTTTAGAATCAGGTCTCTCTATCTCATTTAAAGCAGAGTTCATGTTGTTATCCCCTTTGTGGATTTTTTACGTTAGAAGATTGATCTTTAGGTTTCCTCCAAAGCAGTATCTTCCTCTCCCCTAGTGAAATTTAAGCCTTATAGTAGGATTTATTTTCCTTTGATGGCTTTTGTTTTTCCCTAGCAGGATCTCCATCGATATCTCCATCTTGTTGAGATTAGTCGAGTATCTGGTGGTGTTGTGATGTTTATTCATCCTATGTTTATCTTTTTGTTTGTTTTGTTAGCATGTTCATTGCATGCGCATTCAGTTGTTGTGCATATCATCTTGTTGTTTCATTATAAATTTTGCATTTTGTCGGTGCTTCCCGCTCTCTGGTGCTGTTGTCCCCTGCAACGTGTGTGAGTCCTCTCTCCATTAGAATGCCGACCCTAAGTAGAAACTGTTTATCCTTTCTAATTCCCCACTGAGTTTATTCCTCGTGGAAGATTTTGTTTTATCTTTCCTTCTCAGCCTTTATCTGGACGGAATTAATCCCTAGTTGAGATATTTCCTCATTGTTGCTGGTCCGGTAAAGCGGCAAGCAAAAAAAGATTTGGAAGTATTTTTCTAGGAAATTTATCGTGTCCACAGAGATTAGTGTTATTGAACTGTCGTTTGAAAATTTAAATGTTATTGAGTTTGGGTTAAAATGGGTTTGAAGTAAATATGGAAATTAAAAGTAAATTTATAAAATAATTCATTCTTCGGAAAGGATAGAACTCTCAGGATTGAATTTCACATACATGTTAAATACTTAAACTTACTACCCAGTTGTACTCAACTTACATCACTCATCAACATTATCACGTACCACTCACAACAAAGTTATTTATAATATAGAGTTAATATATCAATCATATCACTCGCATCAACGATCTCTCAGTATAACACAAACAACACAGAGGCATTAAGAGTTGATACCCACATGAATATTAAACCTAAATCTATCTCTAGAGCCTAAGCCCAATAAATGTTCATCCTAAACCCATATTCAAACCGTACATTTCTACTCAAATCAAACCCAAATCAAGAAAGATATCATCAGCATTAATTTGTAAAGAAAGCTTCATATAACACCATGAGTAATAAATATACATATAAACAAAGCATACTTACAAACAAACCCCAACAAATGGTACTTACAAAGGGAAAAAATGGAGAAGAAACTAAATTTCTCGCGGTGTCAAACACGATCAACCAAGCTCCCGACTTTGGATCATCTGATTAAAAGCAACAAATGTTGTTTCCTATGCTCTAAAACTATGAAGAAATGAAGTTTGGATGAGTTGGGACCAAAAATATCCAACCTATACCTAAAAAATTGTGTTTTTAGCCCTTTTAATGTGTTTCTGCCCAGGAAAATTTGCCCGGCGAAGCCCCAGTTCTCCCGGAGAACAAAGGTGGCATTTGTTGCTGCCTCTAGTGCATTTCTATCTCTTCTGGTTTGCCTCAGCTTCGCCTGACGAGCTTGGGGCGAGAGCTAACAGTACAACAAAATCCTGCACTTGTTTTATTCATAACGTTTAACTCCGTTTGAGGCCTGGTCGAAAGTGTCGAAAAGCTCATTCAATGCTCTATATGAATATGAAAAAATATCCTTTCTTGAATACCTACAAACATGAGAGAAAAACTATTAAACTCAATCATATTTACACGATAACGCGTAATATACACTATAATGTAAAATATACAACATATTCACAAAAGTTAAGATTTATTGGTTGAATTAAGCCAATAAGTGTCAATTATTCATACTTAATATCACTCCAATTTAGAATTTATCAATTGGGTCGAGTCTTGTTTGGACGTTTCTCTCCAGTTTATGTCTGGATTGAACTTTGGTCCCTTTCTCTGACAGCGAAAGCTTGTTACCCTTTTGTTTGGTTACCTTGTCGTAGCTATCACTTGGTTGGCAGTTTGTAATCTTTCCTTTCGAGCTTATTTCATACTTCCAGTTAGTTAGTAGTAGGTAATATTTCTCCTATCCTTTTGGTTAGTTACCTTGTCAAAGCTATCACTTGGTTGATAGTTGGTAATCTATCCTTTTGAGTTTATTACCTTTGTTACACTACCCTTAGTTGGTAGTAGGTAATATTTCTCTTATCCTTTTGGTAGGTTACCTTGTTGTAGCTATCACTTGATTGACGTTGCGGTGAGATTCGTGATGTCAAGCTATTGATTAACTTGAATCTTAATTTATTAAATTCACAACCGGACTTTGATTTATCCAAAGGAAAGGTTAAAGAAAGAAAGACCTTTTGCGCGATGTAACGACAACGCTATGAGATTCAGGGATCGGGGGTTGGTTATGCCTAGGGTAGGTATTTCACATCCTAAACATCTGTTGTACTCTACAAGAACCTTTTGTGTGTGTATGATAAACTTTCTATGGTTATGTTATGGTTTGAGATCAAGTTTTTGGTTTCGAGGTAAAGACCTAAGGATACCTTCTAAGTTTTCTCGTAAAGATATCACATCTTATGCCTACATAAACTCAAGGGGATTGACTTTGACAAAAGCCAAGAGGGAAGTAAGTAATCATCACCATGATTCTTACATAGAGTTGACAAACTCTAACCTAGGGTTCTAGTTGAAGAACACTCCTAGTAAGAGGTGGGTCTTTAAAACTTAAGCAAATTCTAATGGCTAGTAGGTTCTAACTTAACTAAGTTAGGGTCCAAGATGACTTAACAAAGTCATAGGGAGGGTAATGAGCTATCTATGACTGTGAAGTCAATAGAGAAATATTCCTTTGGACACAAGGACATATACAACTTGATGTGAACTAGAAAGTTCCATCACTGGGGAATAACTTGACAAAGTTGAGGAAATAAATCAAGAACATGTAACAATAATCAAGATCAACATTTAACATCTTAACAAAGATCAAAAAGCAAAGAGGTAACAATCATCAATTCAAGTAAAGAACACGTGTAACAACAACAAGTTCATCTATAACATTCAAACAAGATTAATCCAAACAAGTGAAAACTTGAAGCAAGCATGTTATAAGGATCAAATGAGATCAAATGTAACAACATGATACCAACTAAACATGTATTCATGACAATTAAACAAGTAAGAACACAAGAAATGTTACCACAGTTCAAGTATGAATTCATGATTTCATGGAGAGAATTAAACAAGTTTCATGGTAACAACCAAGTCAACAATCAAACTCTAGAATGTTATGGTTCTAAAGATACACATAAATAAGTAGAATGAAGCATGATAAACATATTTAAAAGGTCACAACATCAAGAATCATGTCAAAGTTCACAGATGAAATTCAAAGTATACCATGCATATTCAAGCATACATAAAGTCAAGAACAAACCCTAAACATTTTATGGTTCTAAAAAGACACATAAACAAGTAAAATTAGGTGTATTAGGCATATTCAAGAGGTTACAACATCAAGAATCATGGTGAAGTTCACAGATGAAGTTCAACAGGCCATTTTCACATACATGCATTCATAAAAGCAAGTATGAACATGGTAAGGAAATGAATCAAACATATTTGAACATTTAAACATGTTAACAAACGTATAATAATCATACAAGACAAATCTCACAAGAAAAATCAAGTTACAAGTTGAAAAAGTTCAAGAACACCAAGGTAAAAACCCTAAAAAATACATGTTATTCAAGTGGACCAAATTATTTCTAGGATAACAATCCTTGAATTATTTATTAGTAAATGAAAATAGACATGATAATGATTAGTTTACAAAAATAATGACATCAATAGCACAAAAAATGAGCAAGTTATGATCATGGAAAGTTGGTGCACCAAGAGGGCATAACTAGGTCATGACAAGGTAAGGCAACTTTAGGTCATTTGCATGAAGGATTGGGAATCAGTCAAATCTTAACCAAATGAGGTGAAAAAAAAGTGAAAATTATGTATTTTTGAACAAGGAATTCAACTTTACCATTTTTTTCCATACCATACACTCACAAAACAATTCGATAACATCAAGCTTTTGGCATCTTTTGTCACAACCAAATGCAAGAACATATGGACAATCATGTGTAGTGGTGTGCTTGGTGAAAAAGTGTGAAAACATCACATATACATCATATATATAGGTTAGCATAAAAGAAAACAAGAAATGCACACATGGTTTGACAAATTGGATGCATCATGTAAAAAATGACTAGGTTGGACCTAGTTTGTCACCTGGTTTTTTGACAGTCCAAAAGTTACAAGTTTTTCTATAATAAATGGTTCATACATGACACATAACATACATAAAACATGTTCAAACAATGTACAACACAAGATCATAGCTAGAAGTCATGGTAGCATGTGAAATGCAAGTGAAAAGTTCACATTTATGAGTTTTAGGCTTACCTCTTGTAGCAACCTTGAGCAATAAGAAAACCAAAGATCTTGAGAGCTCTTCCAAGGTCTACAAATGCTCCAAGGATGATGAATATATGCTCCAGGTAAACCTCAAGCCAGTTGGTGGGCAGAATGCCTTGTAAATGAAGAAAAACTTCCAAAATCCAAAGATTTCCAAAGCCAACTCACTCAATCCTTGTTGCAGAAGTGTGGAACCATCAAGGACAATTTATATATGTTACTTATGAAGTGTTAGAGGTATTAGAGAGCGTGGAAGTTCAAGGGATCAGTGGCTGCTCTCTAAAGTGCATAAAAGTCAACAAAAGAGGTTTCAACCATTTACTTTTTGATTGGATGGTTTCTAGCCAAGGTGAGGGTTTGGACAGCTCTAATGAATCATTTTTGATGTGTTTGTAATGTGGTTTAAGTTGTAAAATGTTTGGAAAAGGTTTGAGAAGTGAAAATGTAAGGCAGATTTTGTGAAGTTTTGGAAACTTGGCACAATTTTGCAAGAACTTGAGATTGAGTGGGAGGAAGAGTTTCAGTTGGTTCTTAGCATGTAACTGGTGTTTTTGTGATGTAGCAAGTAAGTTCTATTTATATCCAAAGGCCTTGGATCAAGGTATGGGCAGAAGTGAAACAAATTGCCAAGTTTAGCCTTCCATCATGAAAATCTTGGAGTTTTTCAATGCAATCTCCATCTCTGACCTCAGGACACTCTACCAAGAGTTTATCCATGCTCTATAGGTTATTTTAATCATTCTTGAGAGGGTAGGAGGTGACTGGTTGCAGCCAAGTTGATGATGTGAAGAGGGGCAACCACCATTTTTCTCTTTCTACACTATTCATGCTTGCAACTTGCATTAAACAATTATTTCTTTCATTTCTTATGCAAATTTCGTGGGAGTTGATGTTAAACATGTTTATTAAAAATTTAAACATCAGAAATGAGGCTTAGCCTTTGATTAGAATTGATTTGGGAAGCTTTGGAATCAAAACACTCATGCTGAACTAGTTTTGCAAAAGTGAGTTTTTGCCAACTTGTGGACCTTAGTTCTCTCTAACCATGAAGAGTTATGGAACCCAATTGTACTTTTTAGAAATCCCCCATTAGGTACTACAACATTTATGTTTGATTTAGGAACCCATTCCACTTGAAACTGGGTAAAACAACCCTTGTAAAAATGCTGAAAACTTGACTTACAAGTCATGAATTCTTGAAATTTCTAAGTGTATTTTCCCCCTCTTGCCTTGTTTTTGCTCATAACTTAAACTTCATGCATTTTATTCTCATGAGTGCATATAAAAATTTTGAATAACTCATTGAGACCTTTCCAACAAGCTTTGAACCACTCCATTTGGATGTGTGGTTAAGGAGTTATGGCCCGACCCTTTCCAAAACCCTAATTTCCCGACTTCTTGATTACTTCTAAATTCTTGATCAATTGGTAACCAAACTTCATTATTAGATATTAAATTATGTTGGGAACATATTTGGCTTCAATTTTGGGTTAAAACCCTGTTGGTCAATGGGTTGAGTTTTCAGTTAGACGAATCGAACGATCGAAAACCTCTTAATCGGTTGTTGGTGTCCTGGGTTCTCTGAGGCCTTAAAACTTCTTGGGTAGACTTAATTGGGTCATATGAGCCTCATGTACCATGATTAAAGCTTTTTAACACCCTTTAGATCAAAATTCACACTACAGTTGACTTTCCCAATCAAAAACCCTAATTAGGGTTCTTGTACTGCATTGTTCTTCTTTCTTGGGTGACAACCTCAAATTGAATTCATTCTTGATCCAATGTGATATCCTTGATGACATGAATACTTGATATATGGATGATCAATCCAAAACTTTGACTGATCAATCCCTTGAAACCCTGATTTTTGACTGGAAGAAACCCTAGTTCATCTGCATCTTGAAAAGACCAAACTTGAAATAGGTTATGGTTACATAATCAATGTTGATGCTCCTAGAATGATGATGTTATATAGGGGTCAAAATTTAGGGTATAAAAATTGGTAGTTGGTAATCTATCCTTTGAATTTTATTACATTTGTTGTACTGGCCTTAGTTGGTAGTATGTAATATTTCTCCTATTCTTTTGGTTGGTTATCTTGTCGTAGATATAACTTGGTTGATAGTGGGTTATCTATACTTTTGAGTTTATTACCTTTATAGTACTTCCCTTAGTTGGTAGTTGCTAATATTTCTTTTATCCTTTTGGTTGGTTACCTTGTCGTAGCTATCACTTGGTTGATAGTTGGCAATCTATCCTTTGGAGTTTATTACCTTTGTCATATTGCCCTTAGTTGGTAGTAGGTAATATTTATCCTATCCTTTTTGTTTGGTTACCTTGTTGTAGCTATCACTTGGTTGATAGTTGGTAGTCTTTCCTTTTTATTTTATTACCTTTGTCGTACTGCTCTGAATTGGTAGTAGGTAATATGTCTCATTTTCCCTCTGGTTAGTTACCTTGTCATAGTTATCACTTGGTTGGTAGTTTATAATCCTTCCTTTTGAGGTTATTACCTTTGTCGTATTTCCTGTTGGTTTCTAGTATGTAATATGTCTCGTCATTCTTTTGGTTTGGTTACCTTGTCATAGTTGCCACTTGGGTGGGAGTTGGTAATATTTCCTTTTGATCATGTTATTTTCACTACCAGGTGTCTGGTAATAGATGATATTTTCCCCAACGGAGAGTTTCTCTTCTCCTGGTGGAAGTTTGTATCCCCTTTTATCTTTCCTTTCTCTGTTCTGATTGTAATTTTGTCTCCTATGGCCTATATTCCCCACAGAGGTAATGCGCTTGCATACCATTTGCATAATCATATCATTTTATGGTCCTTAGGGCCAAAAATTAGGTTTTCTGTATTTAAATATTTTCTATCTGGTCGAGACAAAGATGTCGATCTTCATATCTCTGGATAGAAGAAGCTTAAATAGGGGCAGCTGTAACACCCTAATTTTTACCCCTATGATCCCATCTCATTTACATCTTTGCATCACTAACAAGATCATACTTGGTTGCCTCTTACCCTCCTCTGTGGCTTTGTTATGAGGGAGATCACCAAGCACCCCTGTGTTTCTTGCTTGCTTTATGTTTGTTTATGTTTACTAACCCCTAATCAAAATACCAAAAATTTGTTTTGTTTCCTTTTGTTTATGTTGTTAGATAGGCAAAGAAGACGTTAAAGATATCAAGCTTAGTTCCTCAGCACTATTCAAGCTCATTTTGATCAGGAACATTCCAAGGTTTAATAACTTGTATCTCAAGAAAGTCAAAGGTTCGTGTGTTTATTTTCATGCCTTCTTCAACAAGTAAACCTCAAGCCAAGACTAGAACAATGCAGCAAAAGACAAATTTTCACTGTTGTAATCGATTAACACTATTGGTGTAATCGATTACACCCTCTTCAAAAGGCCAAATTTTCACTATTTTCACTGATGTAATCGATTATCCAAGCAAAATCCTCCATCTTAACATGATACAAATGTTGTTTTCTTATACTTGTGGGCGACTAGTTGTAGTTTTCTCTTTAAAATGACAGCTTGTTATTTCATTTAAAATGAACCAAACAAACCAATTTTGTTATTTGTACCACGAACTACGGGGTTTTTATCCTATATTGCACTTTGTGGGTACGTAGGCACGAAGCTCAAGAAGCCTCTCCAAACACAAAAATCAAAAAAGATAATTTCTTCTCTCATCTCCCCAGTCTCATTTTAAACAAACTTATCAAACCAAAAAGCGTAGATTTTTCTAAAAGGTTTCTATAGAATACTATATAAGTTTTGGGTGCTAACACCTTCCCTTTGTGTAACTAACCCCCTTACCATATCTTTGTTTACTTGTTCTTGTTTTAGTACTCCTTAGGTTTTGTTCGCTCTTTTCCCTTTCCTTTGGATAAATAAAAGTGTGGTGGCGACTCTTGCCTTATGAGTTAGGTTAATAAATAGCTTACACTTGCAATTTGACCACTACAACTTGAACTTGAGTGAAATCTTGTCTAAGTTCAGAAAGAAGTGGAATGATAAAACACACGTTTAATTTCGGGAGGAATCGTTTAGTAGGGTTCATATTGAACTTGAAATGTAAATGTTTCAGGTAGGGCTAGAGAGCCAATAAAAACCAAGGTTGCTCTTGTGGTTAACCCTGGGCGGACTAAATAAGGAAATGTTGGGGATGATTCTAACAGGTCTTGTTATTATCTAACGCGGAAAAGAGGACCAACAGAGACAATTGTTGTTGGATATGGATCAGGTTTATAAGAAATATATTGAAAGTAGGGTGGGAAGTTAAAGATATAGCTCGACCAAGTACGATACAAAAGGAATTGGTCAAGAGCTGTCTCGTGAAGATTGGTGTCAGAGTTCAGATGAGAGGATTGGGTTCGTTTTCAGTGAGATGTGTTCTTCGTAAGTTTTTGCGTCAAGGAACAGACACGCACTTAGGTAATAATTTTTTTATCCATCAATAGAAAATGTTCCATTAAATTTTAGAGGTCATGGAATGTATTTCTTTCTTAAATATTCATTTTGCCACTTAATATAATAATTTCTTTGATTACCCTGTCACCGATTATGTTCGTTGCCTATATCTTTTTTAATTTGATTGGTTTTAATCCTGACCTAATTCTTCTTAAACTAAAAGGTAATTTTACCCTCCATGGGTTACGTGCTATTTTTCGGCTCTTTGGTTTGGAGATCCCCTCGTTCTTGTTAGCTTGCTTGTAAAGGGGCCTGTACAGACTGTTGCAAGACTGTTTCGCTAATCCTACCAGTCTGATGTGGTTCTTACAGTTATGGCATCCAGCTTACTTCCCCTCAGTGGGTTGTTTACAAATATAATAGGGAATAAGCATCAAATCGAATGATGCTATTGAATACGCTGTTGTTGTTGAGTGAATAAGCAGTCTTGTCGTATCCGCTGTAAGCCTATATGATGTAAGAAAGCTAACTGAATGTGTACAACCGCTCAAAGATGAAAATAGTAAAAGTGAAGATCTTATAGAAATTCCAAATACCTCTTTTTTTATTCTCTGATCGGCTCACCGAACACCAACCAAGTCGTAACCATATTACTTTATTTTTAAATGGCAGCATTAGTGTCGGCTAAAGCGGTAAAACCGTCGATCAAATAGGAGGCTGACCTAACGTAGTGACATTTTAACATAATAAAATAACAAAATAAGAATGAAAAATTATAAAATTACTTCCGTGTCTGATGATTCATATGTTGTGCCTGATTATGCATATGCTTGTGCGATAGTTTCGATTTCACTCGTTGAAGAATGTCTTTACTTTGCAAAACTTGTATCCGGCGAGTTAGGTTACTAAACTAAAAACATGTTATAAGGCCCACCTTAGGGCTTTGAAAAAAAGGCTTTGTACCATCAAGAATATATATATTTATTGATTGATTGATTGACTCGTGGTTAGGTTAGTAGTATGTGATAAGCAAACCAAACGCCTCCCTTGGCCTCCTGGCTGTAAGTCATCCAGAAAAGAGACTTGTTATTTCCCCACCTAGGATCCCCAATAAAATAGCTTTCATAAAGTTAAATATTATATTGTTACATAAGACTAGATCAAGGGATGAAATCTACTCTACCAGAAAATTAAAGGCTTAAACCCAAGTTGAAGCGAAGCGCATGTGATGAGGGAAGAGAGAGTCCACCAATGCAAGTGGATCAACTTAAGCATTGATTTCGAAGGAGATAACATTAAGCATGAAAATAAAGCCTGCCACTTTTTCTAGTTAATAATGTTACAAACAACAACGAGAAAATAAGCTCTTGGATGCATGCCCCTATCACGCACATGTCGTCCTAATCTTGGCTGGAAGTATCCAAGTAGCGCTAAAACGAAAAAGCGAACTATTGGAATTATTGTCTTGAGCTTAACCCTCTTTTACACCAACTCTATAACAAATTCCAAACAAGGATGAAAGAAATAACATTACTAATCAAAATTTATTCATTCAACCATTCATATTACATTACGGCAATCCTACACGTCGTTCGTGCAAGCATGATACCGCAGTCAATGTTGTAAAAAGACCTAACATCATGCCATCAGAGCTCAATTCAAGCAGGAATCGACCGGTATCGAGCAGTTGCAATTCCTTAGGTGCTTCGTGGCCTCGTTAGCTGTTAGCTGGCTAAGAAAGACTTATGTAAAGTGGCATTCTGAGTCTGGAATGTGGATGAATGAGAAACCTTTTAATATCACCAGATAGCAGAAATATTTTTTGTTTGCTTAACCAATATAAGGGAAATGGACGCCTGTTGAGATGGCTTGTAAATATGTCAGAAGATCTCTTTGGCTTGCGGTCGAGAGCTTAAGAGTTATATGCCTTGACCAGTCAGATTGTGGATTATTGGCATCTATCAAATCTTGTCACCCTGCTTCTCTATAAAGGAAAAAAGGGAGGAATCTCGTCCACCTACGTATTATTCTGACAAATATAGTCAAATCCTTTTTTGAGAAGAAAATTCCAGACTAGCGTTGCTGAAGAGATTGGTTAGTGCTGCACTTTGACACCTTAACTGCTTTCCGATATGGAAATAGTTGCCCTATAGAAGATAGGCTTTATTTCAAATAGCTGACTTTACCGTCAGCTCAACTTGAATATTTTTTCGCTAATTTCAAAGGCAAATAAGACGATCCATCAATTCCCTTATCTTCTTTGAAAGAACCGGTGTCATCTAAACATGGTGAAGAGGTGGTAACTAGATCAATAATAGATGAAAATTCTACTGTACAGGGTTCGGCTTACCCAACTATCTAAGCTCAAGGGAGATCTATTTTTTAATATAGGAATCAGACTCAAGGTGCAAAGTAGCTTTCATCATGAGAAGTTGTAGGGGAAAGGAGTAGAAAGATATGAATTCCTACAAAGAGGAAGGGGTCGAATGATATACGTAATGCATATGATATGGAGGGAGAAAGCCTTTAGCTTTTATTCAGTTTTTATGTGTTGGCTAAATTTCATTTATACTTGAAGGAACCTCTATTATAAAAACCGCCTGCCTAGCAACATCTTTTCTAGGTAAGTTACTCTCATATTCTAGAGAAAGAGCCCCGCCCCAATTCGGATTCAAACCGATGTTGCTTATTTATTAGGGCTTCAAGCACGTGACTCTTGTTTACTTATATAAATCATTTTTCAGTCTAGTTTTCCACAAGGCATGCAAGCATGGCTTATGTGGAAGAAATAAGTCAAGTTGGACAAAAGAGAGAAAGCACTCGTGGCACACTGACTATATCGACAAATCAGAGTAGTGGTCATGAATATACACTGGTGCTGCCTACGCGGTCTTGGGAAATGGTTGCTTGTCAATTAACATCTGTTTTCCCTTATCAGGAAACATCAATCTTGTCCTGTATTGTAAGGCAGAAGGCTACACAGTTTGTTGTGGCATGACTATTACTGGAATGAAACTAGCATATGGGTTTCTATCCCTTTAGTGCGTCTAACTGGAATTGATGGGGGGCACAACTAACCCTACTTCTTCCAAGAAATCTTGGATCTCATCGGTCTTTAAGACATCGTACATGAAGTCACAGGGGCAATTGCCAAAATTTCCTGGAATCTGCTTCATATCAGGCTTGTTTAGCATGGCAGCCTGATTGAGTGGGGCTTTACGTAGAGCAAGGCAAGCAACTGGCTTAGTGATCTTGATCTCCGCCAACATTGCATCAAGTCTGACTTTTTGTAAGAAGCGCTTGTGGTGAGTGACCTTGATAGCCAAGTCACATAGATCATTGAATTGTTGGAGCACAATGTAGTTTTCTTTGTAGGGTTCAAGGTTTGTGATCAAGACTGATAACGTGGCTACGAGCTCTTTCTTACTCAGAAGAGAGCTCAACCCCAAGTGAGCACGGTGACAAGACTTTTTGGTGGGGTTCGACATGGTCCTCGAGTACAAGCCCGAGGGGACCAAACAAGTTGCTGATGCACCAAGTCGAAAGGCCATGTTGGCATCCAAAAAGTTAGAAGAGATAACAGACATGAGCCAACTTAAAGGGGCCATCCCATAACGGATAAGAGAAGGGTTGAAAAAGGACCCTGTAGCCCGGACCCTGCTGAAAAACGTGAGAAGCTTCAGTTAGAATTCCTGCTCGAGTAGAACGGTTGTTGGTGCTCTATTTCATATCCTTCTTCTGTTGGTTGGTGAGTTACCTATTCCATTCATTTACATTTAATCTCTGACAAAACCTAACCTTCAAACAAAAAGAGGACCCCTATAAAGCCCCTAGTCGCCATAAGGAAGCTCTTTGTTATGAAGAAGCCACAAATAAATAAGAGGAAATTAGGGTCTAAAGCATGTAGGGGTTGGCTACGAGTGGCACCCTATAGCTATAACATTATGCGTGTGTAGATCTTTGACAACATAAATGAAGTTGGAATAAAGATGGCATAGCTCTGACGGCCATCACAAAGGTCTCCTACAAATATAACTTTTTGAGAGATGAGACAAGTGCAACCAGATTGCTCATCATATGATGGGTAGCCCCACTGCAACATGGGTGGTATAATCTTTTCCTTATTGTATGGAAGATTCGAGATTAGAATCGCTGCCAAGGTTTCATGGTGTAAGAATAGACTTAACTCACCTAAGAGAGTTGTGCTTTTCTTTTTGAAACTAGGGTCAGTGGTGAGAAGGCCGAGAAAGTGGTTAAAATCGTCATCGCATCGGTTGGACCTCATGGTGGGATTTTGGTCATATGGAAGAGCAAAGATATATCAGTGGATGTCTTTCAGGATGACTCTCAGTTTGTTCATATGAAGGTAGTTCAAGAGAATAAGAGCGAGAGCTTATTGATTGCTCTCTATGTGAAACCTATGGAGAGTCTGAAAGCCTGGCTCTGGAAGCAAGTTCTTCAGATGTGGGAAGTTTAAAGATTGAAAGCAAAATCATTGATCTTGGATACCTAGACTCTCAGTTTACATGGCGAGGCAAAAGTCTCCAAGGTTCAGTCGTGTGTATTAAAGCTTAGATAGAGCTTTATTTAAGATGGAATGTCATTTTTCCCAAAAGTTGTTGTCCGGAATCTGCCTCCAGTCAAATCTGATCACCACCCTCAGCATTTTTACCTCCAAAGTGACCTCAGTCGGCATTCTATAGACCTTTGTTCTTTAAAGCGGCTTGGTTGACTCATACTCATAAAGAAAGAGTTTGGTGAGTTTGTGAAGCAAAACTTGAACTGAGGGGCGCGTCTGGTGGTATTGTATATAAAGGAGGCAACTTTTTTTAGGGAGTGATCTTCTATCAATTTAATAAGAAAGACTTTATACGCGAATCTCACCTCTATGTAAGGAAGAGGAGGTTGAATCATATTGTAAGTAGCCTAAGCTTTAAGAGCCTCCAATCATGCTACTTCAGCTATATGCTTAACACATGCAAGTCGATTCGTCGTTTAGTCAAGAACGAAGATAATAGACTGGTAGAAAGAGGGCTTTAGAGATGCTCAACTGTTAAGGAGAGGTAGGTAAAATAGCCTTAACTTAACTAGGCAAAAGCAATTGTTGAAATTACGTAGGTGATGTGAACCACTTTCGTTGTAGCGCTTCTATCCCATGGTAGCGAAAGAAGATTCCTACTCCTAAACTGCTGAGTGATGGGCAACGATCTCTAATTACCTATGACAAGATGACCAAGGTTACGTGCGTCGCTCCGTCAAAGCTTGATTCCAGGTTCAACTCCCAGGCGTCGAGATCTTATTCGTTTGTGAATCTTTATTTTTCCATGCTTTTTATATGGTCAACAACCAAGCACAACTCTTTATAGTTATTCATTACTCCATGCAGGAAAGACTCTCTTTTTGTCTGGAAGGAAGGCTTTTTGGACTAAGGGTACCATGATACTTTCTGGTTTTTCGAGCCCCGCTTTGGTCTCTGGTTTGATGGTTGCACGTGCTAAAAATCTGATACCTTCCGTTTTGTTTCCCATCCCAGTCTTTCGCGACACTTCAGGTTTGCTTATTTTTTTAGGTCTCAACTTCTCCGATATGATCTTCCCAGTAGTTCATATAGGAGCTATAACAATTTTCATTCCTATTCATTGTTATGATGTTCCATATTCAAATAGCGGAGATTCACGAAGAAGTATTACGCTATTTACCAATGAGTGGTATTATTGGACTGATCCTTTGGTGGGAAATGTTCTTCACTTTAGATAATGAAACCATTTCATTACTACCAACCCAAAGAAATACGACCTCTCTGAGATATACAATTTATGCCAGAAAGGTACGAAGTTGGACTGATTTGGAAATATTAGGCAATTTACTTTATACCTACTATTTTGTCTGGTTTTTAGTTTTTAGTCTAATTTTATTAGTTTCCATGATTAGGGGTATAGTATTAAGCTAAATACCTTTTTTGGTCCCTTAACTATAATAGTAGATATTGGTTGAAATCCAATTCATGAGATGGCAGTGATCTATAATAGGAATAATTCTTCTGCAGTTGATCCAGCGGTAAAAGATTATCTTTCAATCGAGGGGAATTAGTCAATTAATGAAAAGGAAAAAGTTGTTTAGTTCAAGAAGTAGTTTGGCTTCCCTTCTTGAATGTTGGTTTAGAGTTGACCTAGTAGCAGAAGTTAAACACAACGGATCAATATCTGTTCCTACATCTACTGAAAGTTCTGTTGCTAGTTCTGATTGATGGGGATAGGCACGAAGGCCAATCATTCTGGTTATCTGAGTTTCCCTCGACAATGTCGGATATGTTCTAAGATGCTCTTAGATCGGGAGTTGAGGTGGCATATCATAAGAAGTATCCAGTTTCGAGAAAATTGAGGCTAAGGAGAAAGAGAACTACTCGACTAAGAAGTCAGTGTTGGAGAGTGACTAATCCCTCTCTTCTAGCCAATACGAGGGAAATACATTCTAACCAATTTAATTAATAAGCTAAAGAGAAGTTACATAAGTACGGAAGTGACAGAGAAGTCAACCTTCTTTGCCAAGGGACAAAACTATCTGCTCTATCTGATATTGAACTAGAGTCTACGAACAGAGTGAACCAAGTCAAATTAATTGTTTTTTGAGTCAAAGAGTGAGTCATAGATAGAAATACCTCTCTTATCTTCTTTGTTGGGTGCACTCTCTCTTCTGTCTCTTATTGGCTGGCGGCAGATCAAAAGGAGTGATAAGACATACAAGCATACTGAGGTCTTAGCAACTCTATCAAGTAAAAGATCCTTACAGGTGATAAGATAACCTCAACATCAACAGGCTAATCTAGACTGAAAGGAGAAGCAAAGAAAACCAGAAACTCTCTAATGTCAGGGTGTTTCAAGTTCAAGAAGCAAGGCTTTAGCGAGGCCTCTCCAATTGATAAGAAAAATATTGTTAAACAAACTTTCCTGGCCTTTATTCCAATCCCTTCTAGGGACCTTTCAAAGAATTTTTAGTTAAAGATACAGTAAGCATTGCAGTAAGCCAAGAAGTTAGTCCCAGTAGATAGAGTCAAGGAAGGGTATGGGTAAGGCAAGTTAAAAACATTGAGTCATTCCACCGCCTTGTATCTGTAAGCCATTGAGTCTAGCTCTTAGAGAATGGGTCAGAAAAAAAAGTAAGAAGTATTGTCAACCGGCGGCTTTCCCTCCGGCGTGAAAGACAAAGCGCATAAATTATTTGATTCGTTCGAGTGACAAACTCTAACAAAGAGCCGTTTTCAGTTAGTAACCGGGTTAAATCACATCACACTTAATGCTTCTTACATGTATTGTATGTGCCAATATTAAAGAAGAAGCCTATCTACTACAATATTAGGATTAGAAAGAAAAACTCGTGTTTTGGCAGATTGCTTACTACTAGACTAGGTTGGATATACTTCTTAGTCTGATCTATAGAGATCAGGAGAAGCATTTGAGTTCTCGCTTTTAGGTCATAGAAATCTCGCGTGAGTGAATAAATTGTAACCTATATATATTACTGATATCTCTCGTCAAACTTCAACGGGAATCGATTCTATGATTGACTTAGATTTAGATTCCCTGACCCTCTCTGAAAGAACTCTCTTTTTTGGATGTATACTATAGGTTTTGACTTGGCAACTATCATAAATACGCTCTAGATTATTCTATCGAACAAGGGCAAGGATCATCTTTAGGGCCCACGATAGAGAAGAAAGAGGTTTAAAAGTTAATTGCTACTTGATTACCACCTCGTCTATGAAATCAAATTGTTTCTCTGTGTGGCTACAATAAGAAATAATTCCTATGCGCCTGCAACTAATGAATCCAATGGATGCCATTTATTCTGTTCTGTTGTAATGCTAGAGAAAGACTTTAAACGAATCCCTAACTTAAAAGGGATGGGAATAAATAACTGGATTTCTTCTCCTAGCACAATCAGTTTTAGCACAAGACAATCCTGGTTAAATTCCCGAAAACCTAACACCAGTTGTTTCTTCTGGGCATGTCCCTAAGACTGAGATGAGTTCCAGACTTCCTTCCTGAACTAGATTAAAGACGCACTCTAGTGGCCTAAACTCCAACCAAGTTAAGGACCTCTACCACCGGCTGAAAGTGCCCAGGGCTAGGTGTGTATGATAAGCAAGTAATGTCGAGTTTCAAGTGGATATAACTCTTTGCCATTAGATGTTTGTGAAAATATTCACCAATTGGTTATGCCTATCCACAAAAGTAACTTCTACATCTCCTTTGAGTACATGATCTTATAGAAAGTGATGTTGTATGTCTATATGTTTTTTCTTGAGTGCATGACTAGATTTTTGGTTATGTTGATAGCACTTGTTTATCACATTTTAAGGAATGTATCCAAGGTTCACGCTGTAGTCACAAAGTTATTGTTGTAACCATAGGATTTGAGCATAACAACTTCCTACAATAATATATATATTTTGCTTCAGTTGAATTAAAAGTGACACATGCTTGTTTCTTATATGACCATGACATTATAGCATATCCTAAGATATGACGTCTGTCATTTGTGCTTTTCTGATCAATTTTAGAACCTGCATAATCCGGGTCAAAATAACCAACTAAATTACATATACTACCTTTAAGATACCATAGTCCAACATTTTTTGTCCCCTTTAGGTACTTCATGATCCTTTTTACAGAGGCAAGACGAGATTCCTTTGGATTTGCTTAGAAACATGCACAAAGACAAACATTAAACATTATGTCAGAACGACTTGCCATCAAATAAAGTAAAGAGCCAATCATACCTCGATACTTTGTTATATTAATAGAAACACCAGAATTGTCTTGATTAACATATGTTTCGGAGCCCATTGGAGTAGCCATCTCTTTGTAATTATCCCTATCAATTTTTTCAATTCCTTGCAATACTGGGATTGGTTGATGAAGATTCCATTCTTTAATTGCTTAATTTGAAGTTCAAGAAAATAAATCTTCTTACTCGTCATGGACATCTCTATTTCTCCTTTCAATATCATTGAAAATACTTCACATAGGTCATTATTTGTTGATCCGAATATGATATCGTCAGCGTAGATTTGAACCAATAAAGTATGATATTTGATTTTCTTAATAAATAGTGTAGTATCAACCTTACCTTTTTCAAATCCTCTTTCATAATGAAAGTTGATAAGTCTATCATATGAAGCCCTCAGTGCTTGCTTCAAGTCATAAAGAGCCTTTTTCAACTTATAGACATGGGACGGATTCATGAAGTCTTCAAAATCGGGACCTTGTTAACATAAACATCTTCATTGATGTATCCATTCAAGAGAGCACTCTTAACATCCATTTGGAATAACTAAAAATTTAGTGAACAAGAATAAGCAAGTAATAATCGAATAACTTCTAACCTTACAACCAGAGCAAATGTTTCTTCAAAGTCAATTCCTTCTTCTTTATTGTATCCTTGTGCTACCAATTTTTCCTTGTTTCGAACAATTATACCATTCTCATCAGATTTATTCTTAAACACCCACTTGGTACCAATAATGTGTTTACCATTTGGTCTAGGAACAAGTTCCCAAACATGGTTTCTTTCGAATTGATTTAATTTTCTTGCATGACATTTATCCATTAGTCATCCTCTAAGACTTCATTAACCTCTTAAGGTTATATTTGAGAAACAAATGCTAAGTTCAAGAAATCATCCTTGAGATTTAGGCTTGTTGAAACTCCTTTGCTAATGTCACCAATAATGTTGTAGATTGGGTGATCACAATGGGTTCTCCATTCTTGAGGAAGATCACTTTGATTTTTATCTTGTTGAATAATTTCCTCTTTGTGTCCGGATTATTCACTATTATCATTTTTGGAAATGTCTTCTGTGGGCACTTTTAAAATATCATCATCATCACAAACAATTACGTCCTTCTTGGAGGGGTTAGAATCATCAAATGATACATGCATAGAATCTTCAATAGTACCTTTTGAAAAGAGTATAATGTCATAAAGTTTTTCCATGATTCATGAAATAGTTTTAGAAATTGTTGGATTCAAAATGAATGTGAAAATATGATGTTGTTTACATGGTAACCGGTTACCATAATGTTGTAACATGTTACAGTTGTAACGTTTTAAAAGTAAAATCAAAATTTTGTGTCTGTAATCAGTTACACATTTTGTGTAATCGGTTACATCTATTTGAAAAAATTAATATACAACTTGTAACAATATGGCTTGGTTTTTTTAAAGATGCAAAGAAGATTGGAGATGAAAATGTATGATTTGTTCTGAGATCATAAAGTGATATACATAATGTAATTGCAATTGATACGTTTAGCTCAAGATCAAATCATCTTTATCCAATGACTTGAAGGTTACTTGAGTACCAAGCTTCAAATTAATCAATTTCTTGAAACTTTGAGGTTTTTCCTTCTTTAATAACGCATCTCAGCCGAATCCTTTATCTTTAACAAAACATAAAATATTGGTGGAAGCTTGTCTTCACAAAATTAAATGGTGCAGAAAGTAGAATGTGGAAATACAAAGAGTTTAAGGAAAAGAGGGAAGATACCAGGAATTATACAGGTTCAGTCAAAAGACTTAGTCTTTTCCTGAAGATTTAATATTGAGAGTATCCAATAAACTTAAGAGATTTTAGTAAGTTAAACTCTCGAACCACCTTAAAAACGGAAAATGATGTCTTTGGCTAACTTCTAACTAAATAATAAACATGAAGAGAAGCAGCGAGTCTTCCTTCCAAACAACAGATTCAAGCAGTTAGTCTTATTTCCAAACAAAAAATTAGAGCAGTTACTTTTCAAGCTTTAAAATCGAGATTTTACACATAATCATTTAAACCTAAGTGAGCTTTTAATACAGGCTAAACTCAAACTGAACCAGGGTTTTCACGATCTAACCTCGAACCTATCTGAATTTATATATACTTTATCTCCAACCTTAGTAAGCTTTTAACTAGGTTGAGATTACGAACCAAATAGAGGTTTTACACAGGATAAACAACAACCAACTCGAGATTTTAATGTCAGATAGATCTTGAACCTATGAAAACGTTTGCACAGGCCAAACCTTTGAACTGAAATGGAGACTTAGTATCTAATTCCCCAAACCAAAGACTTTAAGGGTTTAGCTTTGGACCTTAATAAATAATCCCTAAATTAGATAAATTATTCAACCAAGGTAGAAACAAAAGCTCCTTGGTGAATTTACAATTCTAACCTTCGAGCATTACATAGATGTCTCACTTGCAACAGAGATTTCTCAAAAGGACAACATCTAAATTTCTAAGTGAGAAAATATTTTTAGAGAGAAGGGGGAGAAAGAGAGAGAGAGAGATAAAGAAAGAAGGAGAGAGAGAGAGAGAGAGAGAGAGAGAGATAAAGAAAGAAGGAGAGAGAGAGAGAGAGAGAGAGAGAGAGAGAGAGAGAGAGAGAATGAGATATGAAAACTCATGAATCCTGATGTGAAAATATGTGGGAAGGCACCTCTATTTATAGGCTAGTGGTAGAGAGAGAGGGGGGGAGAGAGAGAGAGATATGAAAACTCACGATTTCGGATGTGAAAATATGTGGGAAGGGACCTCTATTTATAAGTTAGTGGTTTGCACAGAAAGAAAAATTTATGTGACCAAAATTAATGACCTAATCGATTAGCATCATGCATAGTCGATTGGTTGGCATGATATTAATTTATTCATTAAGGCATTGTCCTAATCGATTAGGGTGCATTTTTCCACTAGCCCAATCGATTGGTTATAAGTGACAATCGATTGGCTAGTACAAAAAATTTCCCACATCTTTTCTGACAGCTCCCAACTTATTTGGCATGACTTCAATGCATTTTTAGAAATATATACGTGTGTGTGTGTGTGTGTGTGTGTGTATAATCAATTATAAAACTCGTTTTAGTGTGTGCGTTTGTGTGTGTGTGTGTGTGTGTGTGTGCGTGCGCGCGTGTGCGTGTGTGCTTGTGCTTGTGAGTGTGCGCGCGCGTGTATTTGTGTGTGTGTGTGTGTGTGTGTGTGTGTGTGTGTGACTAGTGGTATAACTTTATGAGAAAGCCCTTAACCTTTTACAATACTTATTCACTCAGACATATTAGAGCGAACTTTCACACACTTCTAGACTTGTCAAATACTTCAATCTAAGTTGTTAATATTGTAACTATCATATATTCTACAATTCAATTAAAGAAGCTTCACAAGTTATACAACTCCTATTTTCTATTTGGTTATTAGATTGGCGGCCGAGATGGCTAAACTGGTGGCCAGCATGATATTTCATGGTTGTTAGTGGTGACGAGAATGATGGTTGGCGGTGGTTACATATGAATAAAAGGGGTGATGAAATGTCATTAAAGGTGGTGATCATAAGTGTTTTGTAGGGGTTGGCGATGATCAGAGGTGATTGTAATGGTGGTCAAAATAATGGTCGAATTAGTGGTTAGAGAGGTGATTTAAATGGTGGTCGACAGAGCTCAGCAATGATCACAATATTTATTATAGTGGTTAGTGATCATTGGTGGTGGTTAGCAATAATCGAAAGTGGTCGGTGGTCGTTAAAATAATGGTCAAATTAATGCCAGACGATCGAAGCGGTGGCCAACAATGACTGTAGTAGTGGTTAGTGGTAGTCATAATAATTATTTAGACCAGATCCTTGGTGGTAATAGCATAACTTTAAAATAAAAATAGGAATTTAAAAACTTATTTTTTCAGTTTTAAATTTTAGTGAAAATTATATAAAAATTAAGTTAAAAAATAAAATCAAGTCAAATACATTTTAATTTCAAAAATGATTTTAAAATCAAAAATTAAAAACTCACAATGTAGAACCATTTTAAACTAAACCAACTTTATGATGAACATGAAGTTTAATATTTTAAATTAAAACAAAATGTTTGCTAAGTGGTAGACGTATCCTTTTTACATAATTTAGTGTAGACAATATCTTAATGCCCAAGATAGCCTAATTCTTTTGCCAAATACGGTCTTAGTTCTAATATCTTATTTGTAAACTTTAAAAAAAAAGTTAGATTTTTGTTGTTTTTGTTGTGTAGTAGACTTTATGATTTCTCATATTTTGTCTTTTGTCACTTTCTTACTCAAAAGTAACTAGAACTTGTAAACTAATAACTCTTGTTTTGTTTTTTAGCTTCACACCATTTGTGCTTTTGAGTGGATAACAACTACAGGATGATGTGGATATTTTATCATGGTAAAAAGAAGGTGTACTTTTTAGGATAAATATCAACATCTAAAACAACTATTAATTATATTAACTATACTATATAAAAAGAAGTACAAAGCATTGTTAATTTGGATTTTAGTTAGTTCTTTTTTATTTTCAACTTTTAATACTATGGGCATATTGTTTTATATATATAAATTTAGAATCCAATTGATTTTAATTCAAAATCATTACGATGCACACAAAATAACTTTATTTTCATAAAATTATCTATTTTAAATCAGAACCGTACGATCTTGATTGGATGATCAAATACTTGAATGCAAGCTTTTTTTTACAGCAGTAAATCTGAATTCTTTTTTGGAATTTGAGTTCCTTACAATCAGGTTTTCGTGCATTCATGATGTCGATATAATATTAACCGTTTGATCTCGATCGTGCGATTCACTAAAGATGAGGAATATACATGCTCGTTATGTTTGAGGTTGCTCCACAAAACAACGAGATTGGACGAGCATTATTGAAGATGCAGACCTAAAATTTGGTCTGCCCCACAAAAATATAAGGACAAGGCGGAGCAGACCCGCAAACATTACAATTTTAAAGTCTAAAATTGCATAAAATATATTAGGTCTGCATCCACAAAAGTCGAAAAAAGCAGAGCAACACAAACTGATATATTAGAGAGTGCAAGACTAAATCTTTAATTCACCTCATAAAAAAGTATGAGTAAAACAAACATACTCGATAAATCAGACCCATTTTACCGTCTCTACAACTCAAATAAAATAACTTTAATTTTCTCAAAATTACCCATTTTAAATAGAAATCGATCAATTAATTTAAACTAAAAATATATAATTTCTCACGTAAGTGAATGCATTTAATGAGTCCACAGTTTTAGAAGAAAGAAAAAAAAAGATTACCATCAGCTCCTTTAAATATACCCTTCCTTAATCTGATCTAGACAATTTCATTTTTTTATTTCTAATAATAATAATAAAAATGATACTACTTATTTTATATTAACAAAAATAGCAAACGGATGAAAAACGTGAATCTAAAATCAAACAAAAAATAATCTATCTACATTCAATGTAATTTCACTAAGGTTAAAAAAAATACTAATAAATTAAATATTTTCTTTAATCTTACGCCATTTTCTACAGCTGTGACATCATGAAAAAAGCACTGTGACATAAAAAATAAAAATAAAAACAGTTACGTGAAGACTCAAACTGGTGAAGTGTTCCTGGTCAAGTTTCATGAAAAAAATAAAAATAAAAATTTAACTTCACAAAAAAGTGTAAAACCACAAGTTCTATGAATCCAAAAAACAAGAAATTTAGTATTTAAGGAGTTATGTTATGTTCCTCACACACAACACTGTCTTTTCTTAACAACCTCAAATTCCTCAAAATAATCTTTCTCTCTTCATTCTCTCTCTTCTCTTATCTTCTAATCATTTTCACACATTCTTAGTAAAATTATTGTAACTTATTTATCATCCTTATCAAATCTTCTTGATCAAAGGTTTGTTTTTTGTGTGATTTTTTAGAATTTATTGTTTTGTTGTTAGAATCATTATTATGAGATGAAGTTAATGAAATTTTTATGTTTTAATTTTTTTTTTTAATGAAACAGGAGTTAGTTTAGTTTGTGATTAATTATGATGGATGGTGCAATGGAGAAAAATTCAAGTGATGAGAATTTTGAATTGCCACCTGGTTTTAGGTTTCATCCAACAGATGAAGAGCTTATAACTCATTATCTCTCTCAAAAAGTTCTTGATAATTGCTTTTGTGCTTTGGCTATTGGTGAAGTTGATTTGAACAAGTGTGAGCCTTGGGATTTGCCTTGTAAGTTTCTCTTCATATTATATCTTTTATTCCATAATTTACTATCAAGTTTTTATAAACAGTCTCATCTGGTCTGGTTTGATCTGATTTAGTCTCCGTATGCGATTTCAAAGTTTTTCTTATATTTCTTCAACTCAATCGCGCATACATCGCGACATATGATATATATTTGACTGCGATTATTATTTAGGTATCTAAAATTTTTATTTTCTAGGAATTTCTTTTAGGTGTCTAAAATTTTTTTTTATAAGTTTTTTTTTAGAGTATCTAATTTTTTTAATTGTGTAGGGAGGGCTAAAATGGGTGAGAAAGAATGGTATTTTTTCTGTGTGAGGGACAGAAAATATCCTACTGGTTTAAGAACAAATAGGGCCACATGTGCTGGATATTGGAAGGCAACAGGTAAAGACAAAGAAATTTATAGAGAGAAGACATTAATTGGAATGAAGAAAACTCTTGTTTTCTACAAAGGAAGAGCACCTAAAGGAGAAAAAACAAATTGGGTCATGCATGAATATAGATTAGAAGACACATATTCTTTGCAAAATACATCCAAAAGGGCCATGGTAAATCTTTTCTCTTACAACTTTATCACTTTATTACTTACTACTTAAATTTCTATCAAAATTTTAAACTATGTTTACAGTCACGCAGTTGCGAATCATGCGGTTAAAAATATTTTTATAGAGATTTAAAGTCATTTTAAATTTTTCGAGATTTCGTATATATTTATTATGATTTAACTATGAAAAAAATAAATAGAGACTCTTTTTTTTTTATTATGATTTAAATATGATAAATATTTTTTAATTATTTTTTGTCATGACTTAAATGTGACAAATTTTAAATTATCTGCAAGAGCCTATCTTAGACGTATTTAAAGACGGTTTTGTAGAAACCTAAAAACTATTTGTAATATTGATGTTGCGGTTACAGTTGCAGCAGATCATCGCTATAATTTTATATCATAATTTAAAATCGTGATTTTGATAAATATAATAATTATAATTGTTTTTTTTTTCTCAAAATATATTCAAAAGGGTTTTGGTGATAATCTTTTCAATACTTTTTCACCATAGAACTATGAATATAGATACATTTTTTTTTGTATGTTTTTTAAAATTAGGTTTGGTTTGTTTTCAGAGGGAATGGTCTATATGCAGAGTTTTTGAGAAAAGTTCAATTGAAAACAAAATGCAAATCCAAGATTTGGTAAGGTTCAATTCAAAAGGAAAAGAACAACTACCTCCATTGATGGATTCATCACCATACAATAATAATGAAACAAAAACAACTATTGGAGAATCTACATCACATGTGACATGTTTCAATGACAACAACAACAACATAGTTGATGATAGATTTGAAAATCCTATGTTAACATCTTCATATTCTTCAAACCCTTCTTATGATACTTTCTCATGGACCCAAAATTTGTCACACCAATCGACACAAATTGGAAACTCATCACAATCCTCAGAAGAATCCATGTTGAAGATGTTGGTTGAAAATAATGAGACAAAAAATCAGAAAGATCAAGAATGTGACATTGACATTTCAACTATGATTTATAATGATGAAATGTTTCAAAGATCTTATGTGAATGAAGAATATTCATCAGCTTCAATAGGACATTTTGATTATGGTTGCTTATGGAGTTTCTGAAGATGAAGGTTGGAAGATATTGTACAGATTATAATATTAAAAATATTAAAGTTAGGAGTTAATTATGTTATAAATGTATATTAGTTGCATTTAAATTTATGTTATACTAGAAAAATACATGAAATGGATGTATTCTTAAATACTTAGTTGTATTTTTTGGTATAGTTTTCAAAAGATGTATTGCTTGACAATTATATAAAAGGCTAAAATATATTTTTAGTCATTTATTTTGAATTGAATTTACTTTCTTAACTTTGAAAATTTTCAATTTGGTTCTTTTTTTCCCCAAAGTGGTCTTGTATTTTTGCAAAACCTATACCACTTTGTTTTTTTTAATGGTCTTTAGTTGTATAAGAGTTATACCAATTTCTTCATATTCAAGCAAAATAATATTAAGGACACAATAAAATATAAAGTTAAAATAAGAGACATATTTGACTTTAAAAAAATTACAAAATCAAACTAAGAAATAAAATAAAGAATAAATTTATATTATCATTTATAAAACTAAAATTATTGTGGTTTGTAGTAGTTAGATTTTTTTTTTTGTTTTTTTTTTTGAAAATGATCAAAATAGTCTCACATTGTTTGAGAATTGATACTAAGTGTAGTTTATATACAACACTCTTACACTATAATCCAACGAGGTGTCTTTTCTGAAGATTAAAGTTGTGAGAGTTCTCACACCTAAAGCAGACAATACTACTTAGTTGTAGTAGCGTGAACATGAGGTTGACTAGAACAATGACGTCGTATGTGAAAATTCAAAGTTCACATCGTGCCCCTTAGCCTTGACAGGGAACAACTGCCATGGACTGACCAAAATAACATAACAAACAAAAAATCTACTACGAATTTCTCTTTTAGAAAAGATGTCTTCTTGGATGTCAGCTCGGAACAACCGCCCCCTAGTTGAGACTTATGGACATTGTTCAAATTTTGAGTTCCCATTGAGGGTGGAACGTTGGCATCTCCGTCTGTGGGAACCCGAAGTTAGCATCGTTCCCCTTAGCATTGACTTGGAATAACTATTCTTGGCTGACCAAACTAACATAACAAACAAAAAATATACTACATTTCGACCTCGAGTTCGCACCATTACGGCTACGAGATACTGTCCACTTTGGGTGTGAGAATCCTAACGAATTTGTCTTATAGAATAGGCATTTTGTTGGATGTCAGCCCAAAACAGTTGCCCTTAATCGATACTAAAGGCCACGATGCAAACTTTGAGTTCCCACAAACAGCTCCAATGTTTTAGTCGACCTCAAGTTTGCATCATTGCAGCTACGAGGTATTGTGCACTTTGAGTGCGAGAATTCTCACAACTTTGTCCTTTAAGAAAGATGCCTCATTGATTGAGGGGTATGAGTGTTGTACATAAACTACCCTTAGTCTCAATTCACAAGCAATGTTGGACTATTTTGGCTATGCTAAAACAGTAGACCCTAGTCAAAGCTAAGGGACGCGATGCAAACTTTTGTTTCCCATAAACAACACCGATGTTTCCGTCAACCTCAAGTCCACGTCAATTCTACTATGAGGTATTGTCCACTTTTGGTGTGAGAACTTTCACAACTTTTTTCTTTAAAAAATACGCCCCGTTATGTTTAGTTATATGAGTGTTGTATATAAAGTATCCTTAGTCTCAATTCTCAAAGAATGTGAGATTAATTTGATCAGTACAAAACAATTATTTTGATTTACCTTTCTAATAAGAATTAGTTAAACCTTACAAAAAATAATTTTATTGTCTTTTGTAATTCTATATGACTCAGAAGTTTACTTTTGTAACCGCAAGTGGAAGACATATCATTATACAACACAAACTTATCTTTTTCTCTTTTCGAGAATAATTAGAACATTTACAATGATAATATCTAATAAACACTATTACAATGAAAACTTCGTGTTCACATTGTTTATTTATATTTTTTTAATAAAAATATCTATTAAATACTCTATCACTCCAACCCAATAATTTTATATATTTTTTATTAAATATTTTCGAGTTCAAATGATGAACACCATTGTTGCACGAGAGTTGAATTCATTATGCAGAGAAAAGGAGATACAAGAAGATGAATGTAAAAGTATTTTTTTATGATAACTTTCTCTGACTCAATTATAAAGTTCAAAATATTAATTGTAATAATGAAAAACAAATACATCTCATTTGAAATTCCAAATGAAAACACAAGTGAAACAAACTAAATGACAATTTTAAATTTGAATTATATTTAACACCAATCCTTAATTCCTATTCTAAAAATTTCAAAATCAACACCAGTTTCATCTCTCAACTTGATAAATTGATCAGTCTTGATTGCTTTAGTAAGCACATTTGCTAGTCGTTTTTTAGTATTGCAGTGGACTACCTCAAGTGTTCCATCTTGAACTTGTTTCTGCAAAAAAATGATACTTAGTATCTACGTGTTGGCTTCTCCCATGTAGCATTAGGTTCTTGGCAAGGTTTATTGTTGACTTGTTATCAATCATCAGCCTAACTGGTGTATCTATTGCAAACCTCAATTCCTTTAGCAGGCTGATGAACCAAACAACTTGACAAGCAGATAATGCAACAACTATATATTCTACTTCACATGTTGACAATGAAATTGTCAGCTTCTTCTTGGAGCACCATGAAATGGGATCTCCTAGATACATGAATAGATACCCTGTAGTACTCCTTATGTCCACTTTATCAGCACATCAGTTTGAGTCTGAATAGTATACCAACTCAATATTACCTTTTGCAGCAGATGTAAACATGATACTATAACTCAGTGTTCCTTTTATGTACTTGAGTATCCCGACTGCAGCTTCGTAGTGGGACCACATGGGTATGCTCGTGAATATTCTCACTATTCCAACTTCATAACATATGTCAGACCTAGTATTACATAAGTATTTTAGAGATCTAACCAACATCTTGAAAACAGTTGCATATACATCTTCGCTATCAACATTAGCATCCAGCTTATGACATGTTTTTGCAGGTGTGACTGCATATTTACAGTCCATAAGTTCAAACATTTTCAATAGCTCAAACTCATATTTTAATTGATTCACAATGATTCCCTTTGTGGTATGCATAAATTTCATTCCCAAGAAATATACCATATCACCCATATCAGTCATGTCAAAAGCACCCATCAACACTCTCTTGAACTTGCTCATTTCAGTATTACAATTTCCTGTCAGCAACATATCATTAACATAAAGACATGCCAATATCATATTTCCATCAGGGGTGTGGTTCACATACACACCCTACTCAAGCTCTCACTTATTAAAACCCTACTACTTGAAGGATTAATCAATCTTCAGGTTCCAAGTCCTTGAGGCTTGATTGAACCAATACAATGTTTTGGGTAACCTATATACCATATACTCCTTATTTTTTTTATCACAAACCCAAGAGGTTGTGATACATAAATCTCTTCTACTAATGGAACATTCAAGAAGGGAGATTTAACATCTAAGTTCAACAAAGACCAAAAACTACTAGATGTTATAATAATCACTAACCTAATAGTTTCATGCCTAGCTACAAGTGCAAATATCTGAAAATAATATAAAGCATATTTTTGTAAGAATCTTCTTGTTATTAACCTTTCTTTTTTCTTGTAAATTGAACCATCTTGCTTTAGCTTGGTCCTGAAACCCCATCTCACACTAATAGCTTCCTTGTTCTTTGGTATTGTAGTCAATTTCCAGGCCTTATTCTTTTCACTTTCTTCAAGTTCCTAATTCATTTCCTTCCTCCACATTTTTTTCCTGAGTGCTTCATTAATGCTTACTGGCTTACCATCCACCAACAATGCACAAAGTATGAACTCTCCTTCAATGTCAACCTTATTGTCTAGGGTCTGCTAAAAGTCTTCCAGTCTTCTTGATATTTGTCTATTTCTTTGTGCCATGTATGTCGCAACTGCAAAAACACCCGGCGAAAAACAGAAGAGTCGCCACCTTTCATTATTTATCCCAAAGAGAGGGAAAGGAAACGATCGAAAAAACCTAACAAAAAAGGGAAAGACAAGGTCATCGCAACCAAATCTCGGGTTCGGGAGTCGGTTACGCAAGGGGAAGGTATTAGCACCCCTCACGTCCATCGTACTCGACGCGATCCACGCTTGTTGTCTATTTAAATCTGTGTTTAATCTATCTAGCTAAAGGCTTACAGGACAAAATAAAAGAAAAATGACTCGGAAGAGCATCGCCGCTTTGTGTCTACGTACTCCCTCGTGCAATGGAAAAGTCAGATTCAACGTAGTTCGGCTAACTACGGGTGAAAGGGGGGAAGATTGCTCGCCGAGACATCTTCGTCTCGTGCCTATGTACTCTCAACAGGTATGAGAGATCAGAGAAAACGTAGTTCGGGATGACACGAAACCACAGGTTGATTAAGTATTTTAACCGAGTATGGTTAAACCTCTGTTCCAGCAGTTAGGGACAAAGCCTGTTTGCGGTAGAACCGAAGCTTAACAACACTCTTTTTTTTACGAAAAAGTTTTCGATTAATCCCGAAGGAAAAAGTTTGAACTTTGTTTTTGTGTTTTTTAGTGAAGTGAATTAATTCGGTTTGTTATTCACGTTGCACTAAAGACTATGACCTAGGAGCGAATGCGTCGCATAATGTCCAAAGGACATATGCTAACATTCTAGACAATTGAGAGGAAACCACCCAATCATCATTTCCCAAGTAGCTTAAGGATCGTAGCGTACAATATTCATCGCATTTATTAGATGAGTTAGAATTGTTTTGAGATGAGAAAGAGAGATGCACGAAAGGTCTAAGGGAAACTCGGTCCTAACATTGTCATGCAAAGTGGTCCTAAGGTTAGGATTAAAAGGGGAAACATCTACCCTAATGTTAGCATGCTTGGATTGAACACCTAATGTCTCTTCTACTCCCATCCTAAACGGAGGGACTAGGAACCCTATGGGGATCATGGCAAAAAGCACAAGAAATCACCAAGTAAATTCAATCACAAGTAAGAGATGCAAACATGGAATGCAACGCACAAGCAAATGGAGGAATAAAGTGTGGGGCAGCAGCCGCCACAAGCACATCTCGACCTTTATTAATGCAAGAAATAAAGATGCAAACATAAGAGAAAATGCAAATGCGAGAACATCATCACTATGAACAACAATACACAAGTGTGCATCCAAGTGGAAAACAAAACAAGTCGACGAAGTCTTGATTAAACAACCAAAACAACGACAAAATGCCAAAACATTTCACTTCTAATGCATCCTATTGAATTACGATGATTCGATGCGAAACGGTACTCAAACATGCAAGAAAAACAGCAAAACAGACCCACTGGCACAGTGTTAATCGGTTAACCTCAGGGGTTAATCGGTTAACACACTGTTAACGTTAAAAAAATTTGAAAATTTGAAAATTTGAACTGGTTAATCGGTTAACCATATGTGTTAACCGATTAACACTCTGAAACCTTTGAAAAATTTGAAAATCTAAGATGGTTAATCGATTAACCATATGCGTTAACTGATTAACATTGTGCCAACAGCAGAAAATCAGCAACAGAACAACATGTAGAGCAAATAAGCACTTATTCGATCAACCGGATGATCGCATAATCACTTAATCACGAAATTAAACCAGCAAATTATGATGCAAATAGCATGTAAACAGATCTAAACAACAAAATCCACAATCATATCAACCAAAATTCAATCGAATATGAAAATCAACATGAACATGCAAATAAGCTCAAAAATGCTATGGATCTAGGATTCCAACCTTCGAAGCAGAGAATTACTTCAGTTAATGTTGAATTAACTGAAATTGAACAGATCCAATGCTAGAGGTCCAGAATACTTCAAGATCCACACCAATTCTTGTAGTAGCAATGGAGATCCTTCAAGATTAATCCAAAATAAGCCAAATAATCACTTCCAAAATTACTTCCAGATTCATATCCAATTGTGCACAAAAATTGGATGAAGAAATCATTTCAATGGAGATGATGGATGGAGGTTTGAGCTCAAGAATTCATTGATTCCAATGAAGAATCAAAGAATTCAATGAAAAAGATCTTTGAGTAAAGGTTTTGGAATTGGAAAATTGAGAGAGAATTTGAGAGAATTGAGATGAACTCTGAAAAGTGAGAGTGAGAAATAAAGATTTCTTTCTTTGGTTTGGAGTGGATCACTTAAATATCCCTTAGGTTTGGATCCAAATGAGAGGCTTGGAAGTTGGTTTGTGAATTTTGGTTTGGCACTAGGAATAGGATTTTGGAGGGAAAATGAAATTAATCAAATTCTCAAATGATTCTAGATCCTTCCCAAGTGTAAAATTTGAATTCAAGTGATCAAAATTGGACCCCAAGTGGCTCTGCATTGAAAATTCACGTGTAGAGGCAAAATCTGCACTGGTTAATCGATTAACCATATAGGTTAATCGGTTAACACCTTTAAAAAACCCCCCACATTGACTAGATTTGACTTGGTTAATCGGTTAACCATATTCGTTAACCGATTAACACCTTCAAAATTTTGAATTTGGCGCCTTTTGGAGGGAAATCTACACATTTGCCCTGTTTCAACTGTTTGGAGCTCCGTTAAACTTCTGAATCTTATTCTTGAACGTCATCACTGTAAAAATGCTTGACATGAGCCTGAGTACTGCTGTCTGAAATGAAAATATCCTGCAAAATAAAATAAAATCGGTCTCTTGACCGCTGGGCAAAATAAATGTCAGAGCCTCTGATGCTCGCTGTTCAGGTTCATGCACTAAGGTGAAAACTGAGTCACAAGAATATCTTGATCCCCAGTCTCAAGAACGAATGTTATGCAAATGCAGAAACGCGAAAAATGCAAAGAAACAAAAGCCTATTACTGCTAAAACGGAAAGCAAATTTTGGGGTGCTACAATGTAGATATGCACTGGTTCACTATTGTCATCACCTTCTGATTCATATTCAAAATTTTGTTCATCTTATAGTTCATCAACTAGTATTTCATTATGTGGTGCTGCCTCATTATCAATGATTCATGCATCATCATCTCCCATTTCCAATGATGTTACAACACTAGAACTGGGTTAAAATTTGCTCAAATACCATGCTTCTAATTCCTTTACCAAAACACCTCTGCTAATTCGAATCTTGCTACTAATAGGATAATAGAGTTTGTAGGCACTTGTGGAGTGGTAACCCGCATGTACCATAATCTTTCTTTTATCATCCAGCTTCCTTCTAGTGCCATCAGGAACAAGTTTGAAACATAAGGATCTAAACACATTGAGATGGTCAATACTTTGTCTTCTTCCAGTCCATTATTTTCAAGCGGAATCACATTTCTCAGATGCTTTGTTAGGCACCTGTTCAAAATGTATGTTGTAATGGAAATGGCTTCACCCTACAAAGTGTGAGGCAAGTTTTTCTCCTTCAACATACTCCTTGTCATATCAAGCAAAGTTATATTTATCCTCTCAACATGTCCATTGTGTTGTACGGTGTATGGAGTTGTCACTTCATGCTTAATCTTGTGTTCTTCATAGAATTCCGTAAATTTATTTGATTTAAATTTTCCTACACCATCAGTCATGAGAATCTTCAACTTCTGACCATTTTGCTTCTCAACCTTTACCTTAAACTTCTTGAATTCAGCAAACACTTCATGCTTGGATTTTATGAATGCCATCCACATCATCCATTTGAACTCATCCACAAATGACATAAAATACCTATTTCCTCCAAGTTAAGGTACCTCAAAGGGTCCACATACATCGGAATGCACTAGACACAAAGCATGAGTGGCTATTGGAGGTCGTTCTGATGTAAATGGAAACATTGATTGATTGCCTCTCATGCATACATCACATGATTTTTTTTTGTGCCCTAGTTTTTGGAATTCCATGTAATAGTTTTTTTGAGCTTAAATGTCCTAAGTTCCTAAAATTAAAATGCCTTAACCTCTTGTGCCATATGTCACTTTCTTCTTCAACATATGATGTGTTGAAACACTGAGTTTCTGAAACTTCAACATTCACCTTGAATGTTATATTTCTCTCTAATTCAGACTAGATGATCAACTTCTTATTCCTTCCATATATATTTTGTAGGTTGTGTCCCATAGTCATTGAGTATCCTTTCTCCAGCAATTGACCTACACTTATCAAGTTGCTCTTCATGCCAAGAACAGACCGCACATCTTTGATTAACATAGTTTTTCCATGCCTCACTTTTACCAGGATATTCCCCATTCCCTCAACAGTTAGATATTAATCATCAACACACCTAATTTTGGTCCTCATGCTTGAGTCAAAATTGATTATCCATTTCCTGTTTCCAGTTATACGGTTGGAGCTGACTGCGTCTATGTACCACCAATCTACCATTGCTTCAACATCATTTTATGCACCATCAACAATACAAGTTCTTCCTCTAAATCATCTCTAGCTATGTTGACCTTTACATTCTTGCTTTCCTTGTTTAACTGGCATTCAACGATAAAGTTACCAAATTTATTGCAACTGTAGAATCAAAACTTTCTCTTATCAAACTTCTTTTTTCCCTTATGAACTTTTTTATGTTTCTTCTAACCTTGATTGGAGAATTCTGACTTCTGGACACCACCATCATTCCTTTTCTTGATTTCCATCCATGCTCATTTCTTGTTCTTCCACTTGAGATTATCATTATTGCTCTTCTTGACAAAAAGAGCTTTAACGGCCTTTCCTTTCAGATTTTCTTTCAGCTAGACGCAATTCTTATGCCTTTAAACTATCTTGTAGCCCTTCAATTCTCATGGTGCTAGTGTCTTTCGAGTGTTATATGGCTACCACAGTATAATCAAATTGAGGAGTAAGTGATCTTAGGACCTTTTCAATGATTACTTTTTTAGATAGTATCTCTCGACAAGACTTCATCTCCTTCGTCACCACAAATATTCCTGAGATGTAATCAGACACCTTTTCATTGTTCTTTATGCTGAGATTCTCATATTGCTTGCATAGAGACTGCAACTTTACTTTGTTCATTGATGCATCACCACCGTAGCACCACACAAGTATATCCCACGACGCCTTCGTCGTTGTTGAATCGATAATCTTCTCAAACACCTTTGTGTTTACACATTGATGAATGTAAAACAATGATTTCTGGTCTTTCTTCCTTGTTTCACGTTGCACATTTCTTCGTGCTTCTGTTGCATTTTCTGTAAATGGTGTCCAGCCATCAATGATGAGCTCAAGCACATCTTGAGTGCCAAACAACACACGCATTTGAATCGACTACCGATTCTAATTCTTTCCGTCAAATACTGGGAGCTCTATATTCAAGTCACCATTTTCGTCGTTCATCTTCGTTCTTGTGCAAATCGCTCAATTCTCACCAACACTCGTATTTTCCTTTAAATTGAAAATCGGAGCTCTAGATGTCCAATTTTTTGTAATTCAAATGATGAACATCATTGTTGCACAAGAGCCGAACTGATTATGCGGAGAAAAGGAGATACAAGAAGATGAATGTAAAAGCAACTTTTTATTAATATCTTTCTCTGACTCAATTATAAAGTTCATATTACAGTTAATAAGATATTAGTTGTATTAATGTCAACCAAATACATCCCAAATGAAATGCCAAATGAAAATTTAGGTAAAATGTGAATTAAATGACAATTTTGAATTTAAATTTCATTTAACAAAATAATAATTTTATAATTTGCATTTTAAAAATAATTTATTTATTAAACCATAATTATCCCAATCTAAAAATAATAAATTTATGTCATGATTACAAGCCTCACAAGTAAAGAGTTCAAGTCTTTATATAAATGATAATAACTATATGCATTGAGTTTTTTTTTTCTTCCAATAAGATGTCTAATCTAATGGGTTGAAATCTCTATTAAAGATGTTCTTAGTAAGATTAAAATGAAAACTATGTTACATTTCAAATTTAATTAATTGAGCTTTGAACTTAATCATGCATTAAACTTGATTAGCACTAATATGGGGACCTCAATAAGTAAATGGACCTTGTTTTTCCTCCTAATGAACTAAAATAATAAATAATTAGGTAGATTAGATTAATTAACTTTGCAAGTGCATGTGTCAGATCTTCCATTTGATTAACAAGAATAAATTAAGGCCATACAAACACCTAACCTTTTGCTAAAGGCAAAAAAGTTGGCAGCGAAAACACTAATTATATATGTTTAAATTATATAAGGCTTATTTTTGTTGACTAGTTGATTCATTCTACTAAATTTTTGTTTGGATGTTGCTTATGATTGCAATGGTTAGGCACTTAAATTTAATAATTTATTAAACTAGTGTTTAAAGAGATTCTTCAAATTTTCTTTAAGACTAACAAATATTCAAATAAATATTTATTGAAAAGAGAATAATATGGTAACTTAAATTTTGAATATAAAATTTTGCATAAATTGTTCTCTCAATCAAACCTTTATATTATAATTACCTTAAATGAATTGGTTTGGTCCAATCTCCTTTGTATGATGGATGAATTCTTTATTACATCTTAGATGTTTCTAATGCTGAATATGAATTTTTATATATGTCTTTTGATTTAGGAGATAAATCTTCGAATGTATCGTAACACATACTCATCAAATGTCATTCTGAGATATGCCCATTTTTTTAATTTAATTTATTTCAGAGACACATCTTCTAAATAATTTCGTAATTGCATCTTCGGAGGCACACCAGAAAAAAGATTCAACAAAAAAGTTATTTTCCAAAATAAAATTGACATTCATAACATAAAATGAGCATTACAATGATGATTTTAACATAAAATTCAATATTACATTTCCATATCCTGGTGGACGCTTGCACATCTTCAAAATATCTTCGACTGATCTTTGTAGCGTCGCTTCCAACTCGAACGAAACTTTTTCTTCAAAATCGAAATATGTATCCCACATAGCCCTAACATCTGCTTGCGCCTTGAGCTCAAATTGGCTGAACTCAATCTTTCCTCTATTGTCAATAGACGGTGATCAGTACTCGAGCTTCACAATCTTTTTATTGTCTTTGTAAGGTAGAGGATGGTTGATTTGGTCTTTGATATCTTCAAGGGAGATGAAGCCGGTGAGCTTGAACGTTCGGTCGAGTGCAGAGAAGGACACATTCGCAACATACCAATAGATGTTTATTTGTGATATTTGAGATATTTTGAGGTTGTGTGAAATATAACATTAGAGCGCATAAATTTATAGAAGTCATAGATCAATTTGAACCACTCATTAATTGTAATATTGATTCCGAAGATATCTCCGGAACCGCACCTTATTATCTTGTTCCAGAGATACATCTCTGGAACTTGTCCTGAACCAGTTTCAAAACAGAACCATATAACATAACCTTTTTTTTCAGTGACAAGATAACACGTGTTAATACGAGGAAGATAAAAAAAAAGCTTAAAGACAAAATATGAACAAAAGGTGAATGTATAACACTTCATTTATATTGAGACACAACTACATACAATTACTTGTCTGGTTAAACAAGAAATTAAAAGGAATCGAAACATGTTTCGTCGGGTAAATCTATAGATAGTACCCCCTTGGACTTTTGTGCATTTGATTCTTTGTCAATTTTGTTAAATCTCTCAAATTCTTGCATCCTTTCCACAAAATGATCCGGCCATATCTTGGCTTTTATGGTTGAATAAGGCGTCCACTCCGGTGATGTAAGTGGTATAGGGCATCCTGGTTTTAAGTAAAATTGAACAAAATTACTTGATTTTGAAAGCCGTCCAATACACATGATACGATCATTTGGATTTTGGGGTGGGGCGAAGCGCTATGGAAAAAAGATTTCCGAAAAACCGCAGCATGTCAGGTCAAAAAACATTATATCATACGCACATGCTATTAGGTGACCCTTATTAGGGAAGCACGTTCATTTTTTCTTTGTTGCCAGAACGCTCAAGCAAGGAATAAGAGACTCATAAACTGCATCAAATTTTTCTTTCCTTCCGTACAACCACTTGTACGATTCTTTATGTGTCTTCAAATCTTGGATAAGTTGTTGTCGGACAAGTGTATTACTATCTTCTCCTTTACTAAGTAAAGCTGAAACAGCTCGGTAACTGCAATTACCGTCCCCCACAATATTGACGACCTGCTAGATATATTTATGTATAAAAACCAGCATCTCGTTAATGAATAGAATATTCAGTGGATGCGGCGTCGAAAGTGGTTTTCTAATGCAGGCTCCTTTCACAACACTTTTTTTAGACTTTGGAGCTGGTGGGTTAGAAAAACCTTTGTCAGTGTGTTCAAAATATGAAGGAGACCGTGTAGTCGAGTTGTTATTTGGTGTAGGCTTCATTTTCTTCGGAGCACCTTTTATTTTTACCTTGAGAAGGCAGTTTTATGTCGATGGTTTCCGAATATGCTATCTTCCTCAATTGTTCTTTGATGTGGAGTTTCATGTTGTCATTGGCCTTAAAAAATATCTCTTGTATCACTTCTTTTCAATCAAAATAGAGATGCTCAATTTACCGTCATCCATGCATCCACCATCATCATCAAACCTAAGTCTCTTCCAATGAGTGCAACCCTCAACCATACTTATTGGTTCATCGAGTTTCATTTTTTAGCAATAACACAAGCAAATGTAAGACCATATGTTTTCACAATTGTGCATCCACATTTTGTGCTATCGGAGCCTACATTTTCAGCTCGTTTAGCCTCGTGAAAATGTAGTTCAAACTCGCCCAAGAAATGTTAGCAACCAGTTGATAATATAAAATATTGTCTTTAAATCTATATTCCAAAATCATGATGCTCCGACCAAATGTTGTTTGTATCTCATTATGCTGGTTTTGAATAATGTGGTTCACGAAGTCATAGTCTCTACACAAATACCCCTTACTATTTACTAAACAATTTTTCAAAGGTGTCTAACATTATCAATCCACGCACAAACAATCTTCTCATTCACCTGGTCAAGAATTTTGCTTTCAACATATTTCAACAAATCTGGATACTTTTCACACACTTTCCTGAAATGAATAACAAAATTGACATATAGTTCTATAAGATTTCATGCATCCATTATTTTTTCCACAACCACACCCGCCTTCGCCAATTTTCCACCTTCATACTCTATTTGTCTCGTCCCTACCACAGGTTTAACCTGACTTCTCACATTCTTTGTTATGTGATATTTACAAAGTAATGCATAAAAATAAGGAAATACCTTTGCAACCAAATTCATCAATGCGGTATCACGGTCAGTAACAATTGCTTTAAGCATCTCACCTTACCTTCAAAAGTGGCCGACACACCTCTAAAGCCCAAGCAAAATTATCTTATTTTTCACACTCAAGAAATGCAAAACCAACAGAATATGCCTTATCAATTATGGTGACACCAACCATCTCAAATAATAGAATTCTATACTTGTTGTTCTTGTAAGTTGAATCAAGTATGAGCACCGTAGGAAACATGTTGAAAATCTTTATGGAATCAAGATTAGTCCAAAAAATATCTCTAACCGTAACTCCATCATCGCACGTTCGGTACCTAGACACGTAACTGTTATCATCCGAAAGTTTCAAGAGTTGTTGCATCTTAGTTCTATCCTCCCTAAGCGCCTTGTTAGTGAGGTACCGAATATTATACACTTGTTTGATATTTAATATTTTGGGTCACTTCCGTTTCAATGTTGCAAGTATATTTTTCGGTTGAACAAGATTCAAGGTCATGTTAGCAATACATTCCTTCTCTTCCGACTTGAGCGGACAGAAAGTAGGATGACTGGCTAATTTTAAACATAGATCATGGTTATGCAAACCACATATCACATTAAATGTCCAATTTTGTTTGCCAACATGTAACCACGAACCTTAAACAAACACTCACATTTTCTTGTACGAGTGTCGTCTCTTTTAAAATTCCAAAGAGGATTTTGATATTTCGTGCTTCCTTTGTACGTCATTGTCAAAAATGCACATCTTCTATCCGAACCAATTATCGGACCTTTCGATAACCACACCGAATCCAAGTTTTGAGGCCTCCATACGAATCTATTCAACCATTTGATCACGAGTTTCAAACTCTTGTTTGTTTTTAAAGTCGTTTCTAACATCTACCGCCTTCACAAAAACACCTTGAACATTCAGAGAAACAACCACACCTTAAATAAAATTGGAAGAAAAAATAACAAGTTAAAAATTATAAAATCCAACAGCTACTTCAAATAGTTTTTGAGAAAAAGTCATAAGTTAATAAAAGAGCTAAAAGTTTAAAAAAAACTAGTGAAAAAGTTTGTTATAAAATATATATTAGTTGTTAGAGTTAATTGTATTAGTTGTTATTATATCTAGTTATATCTAGCTATATGTAATAATTAATTAATAAATTTGGTTATAAATTAGTTAAAATTTGTTAGTTGATTATATTCACTACAAAGTATATCCAATATTTTTTCATGAAAATATTAAACTATATTTGGCAACTAGCACCTATCCTTATAATTAGATAAATCTGATTTTATTTTGATTTTTAGTTATTTACAACTATATTGTAATTAAGCTCTTTCATATAGCAGTAATTAGTTATAATATCATAAGCACAGTTTTAACCCTTTTGTTATATTGCCTTTCAACCATAGCAAAAAAAAAATTGTCAAGGTTTTTGATACTTATTTCTTATTAATTAACAAAGAAATTCACACTGCACGTGAGAAATCATCTACAATAGTAAAGAAATATGAAGCGCCACAAGAAGAAGAAGTTATATACGCTCCCCATAAATCACAATGTATTAAATCAAATGTATTAAAAGCTAAATCACAATGTATTAAATCAAATGTATTAAAAGCTTTATGATTACCTAAAGGAAATGTCTCCCTAGTTTTCTTAGCTCTTTGGCATGTATCATAAACTTCATTTTGTAACTCACTAATTCTACTCCCATTACAATTAGAGACTAACTGAGTAGTTTTCCAAGATGGATGTCCCAAGCACTTGTGTCGTACGTCAAGTTGATTCATCCCTTAAACTCTACAAGCCTTCACCTTTGAAACTTCCCTGAAGAAGTAAAGTCCATCCTTTCGTTCACCCGCGCCAATCAGCATCTTCAAAGTGTGATCTTGTATAGCACACAAATGAGCAGTAAAATGGATGTTACAATTGAATTCATCTAACAATTATGAAATAGAGATTAAGCTGCAATTCAATTCGGGAACACAAAGCACATTTTCAAGTCTTATACCATCAATGAGCTTTATTGTTCCTTCCTTAGTAGATGTGGTAGTGTGACCATTAGGTAGACCAACAGGACATCCAATTACTTCTCTTACATCACATAAGAATTGTAAGTTTTCGGTCATATGATTAGACTCCCCACTATCGAGGATCCAAGAATCAAGTTTAGTCTTACCAGTCATGCCTTCATTTGGAGTCACCTTCGAGCTGTTGATGATTTCTACCAAAGTTTGCCACTGCTCCTTGCTTAATCCTGTCATGTTGGAATTTGTTGAATCTCTATCAACGTTAGATCCCAAGTTCTGAACTACATGAGCACGCACTGGACCTTTTTGTGCACGTCCACTGTTTGACTTGTTACCTCCAGATCTGTTTTGACCTCTTCCCCGTCCTCCTGCATTTTCATCATTTCTAGGACGTTCACCCCACCATTATGGGTATCCAATCAGCAAGAAAGAACCTGCTTCATCATTACCAGCTTTGTTACAATGACACAGAAAGATTTGTTTTTCATATCTCGCCCTTTCATCATTGTGTTTGCTTGAACAACCAAGGCCATAACTTATGTTCTTTCAACGTTACCTCGTGTAACGATCCTTATTCTTTCTTCTTGTACTAGGATAGAGTACGTCTTATTTAAAGATGGAATAGGATCTGTAGCTAGCAAATATGAACGAACTATTCCATACAATTCATCATCTAGGCCCATAAAAAATGTGTGACTTCTTTCCTCTTCGACATGCCTTTCCAATTTTTCCAGCCATAGCACCTGCTAGGTTTAGGGTTTCCTGGCTCTAATACCATGTGTTAAGAAACGCGGTTGGACCTAACTCAACCCTACAAAACCGGCTGGTAGAGTGAGGATTGCCCCCACTTATAAACACATGTTCATGCCATATATTGTCCGATGTGGGACTCTTAACACACCCCCTCACGCTCAGGACTGGACAACTGAAGTGCGAAAATAAATGGTGGGTGGCCCAATAGCGGAAACCATAGAAGGTGGCCCACCGGATCTTAAACGAGGCTCTGATACCATGTTAAAAAACGTGGTTTGACCTAACTCAACCCTACAAAAACGGCTGGTAGAGTGAGGATTGCCCCTCACTTATAAAGACATGTTCATGCCATATATTGTCCGATGTAAAACTCTTAACACCATGTAAAGAATTGGTTCGGTTGATGTATTTCTCAAAGCAACTGATCTTTATATACAAACATGGCACTTACCATTTCTCATTAAATTGAGTCTATGATATTATAATACAACTGTAAATAAATTAAAAACAAAACATAATCAAATTTGTCTAATTATAAAGATAGGTGCTAGTTATCAAATATAGCTTAATATATCACATATTCATTGTAACAGTTATTTGGTTTGAAGAAACTTGAATTTTAAATAATTAAAAGAACCAAAATCAACTATCTTAAATAAGAAAATAAGCTTCAACAACACATAATTTGGTTTGCAGGTAGTCACAACTCCACGTATATATGAAGACACTTTTGCAATCTCTAGTGTCTAACAAGTGCTTTTCAAAGAAGAAAAAAAAGATTATTCTAGTCAAACTCTGTTTTCAAAGTCTTTAAACCATAAAGAAGTAAACTTATAGATGTTTGAATCTCAAACGGAAGATTTTAGTATGCACGAATACTCTGAAAGAGAAGGCTTCAATATTTTCCTTTTGTCAAATAGAGAATTAAAGGATGGAAATTACTTTTGCTTAATTAGTCTAAGAAAGTAAATCAGTCACCCTCAAACATTTATTTGAAAATATAGTTCATTACATTTTTTTTTTTAACATTTTCAACATTTTTATTTTGTAAAATTAAAATTATTATTTGTAATTTAAAAATATGATAGATAAAGTTGTCAAATGGGTCAGTCCAGTTTAATCTTTTTGTCCAGGTGAGCCAACTCATTTATGAGTTGGAATAGGTTGACCCGATTATTTTATAGACTATTAAAATTGAGCCAAATCCAAATTCTATGCAGTCCGATAGACCAAACCAACCCGTATTTTAAGATTATTATTTTAAATTTTTTATTTAAAAAATGCAATGAATAAAAGCTGCACAAATATAAAGGAACTATAAATTTAAAATATATATATATATATATATATATATATATATATATATATATATATATATATATATATATATATATATATATATATATATATATATATATATATATATATATATATATATATATATATATATATATATATATATATAACCAAAAATTTATATAAAAGTTAATAAATGAATATTATCTTTAATATTTATCAATCTTTGTCTTAATCTTAAGATCATACTTTTGATCACATCATCTTTAAAATATATCTTTATTCTCTTTAATTTTTTTTAACTTGAAAATACACTTATGTAATACTAGTTTATCTATATTTTTTTTATCAAAATTTAAATATATATATATATATATATATATATATATATATATATATATATATATATATATATATATATATATATATATATATATATATATATATATATATATATATATATATATATATATATATATATATATATAATAAAATTATTTTTAATGGACTATCATGAAGCTCGCTTGGCTGACCCATAAAATATATAGATCCGGTGAAATGGGCCAAAAAAAAAATTCTTAACGTATTCTAAGTGTTTTTAATGTATCATGCGAATTTTTAAAAATACTATTTATTTTTAGAAATATATTTTCAGACGGACCTTTTTACACACATTTCACTTATTTTTTTAGTTCAAACTCAAATTTTATGACTAAATTTATTTCAAAAATACATTTTCGAAAAATTTTCAAAAATATATTTTCGAAATCACTTAAAATTACATAAGTACACCACAGCTGAGGAAAAGATAGCTAACATTCTATTATAATATTTTAGAGTAAATGTGTTCATTGATAGTTAGTAGATTATTATTATATATCTTTTAATAAATAAATACTATTAAGGAATAAGTATAACACATTGTTTTATCTTGTCATTAACGGTTTAAGCTAATTATGGTGAATTTTTTATCCATATATCCCACTTTTAAAAAAAAATCAAAATAATTCAATTTTCAATTTATTTTCTAAAATACCTCATTTTTAGGGAGTCATAAAGTGTTGTCTCTATATAAATTGACGACTACTTTGCAGGATAAAGAGGTGTCACTAATTAGATTGGAGACACTACATGGTGTCTCCCATCCAATTGGAGATAATGTGTTAAATTTGAATGTTATCGCCAATTCATTTGGAGACAGGGCGCAATGTGTAATTTTACTATAAATGGAGGTGGCGTGATCAATTATTTTTACATCTCTTTTTATATTCTTGTATTAGTGATAACATGTATCACCGCCGCTACGGGAAAGTGATTTATTCGAGAGAGAAGTCTCTGATTGAGATGCTCTTCTGGAACATCCAAAGTTTCAAGAAACTACAAAAGGAGTTGAATCGTTAGTTAGACGGAGACATACTTAAAGGCGAAAAAATTCAAAGTATTGAGAGACTTGATGCACTGCGTAGGTGGATGCGAGTTAAGAATGACAAGAATGACAAGGGTGCGAGTTACCGAACGAGAAACACACAAACTCACAATCCAAACATGCCAAACACCCAACCACGATACCAAGAGTGTCCCCCATATTATCTCCAACAAAATGACTATTATCAAGACACCAAAAATGTATATGCCTCAAACACAACATCAAGATATAGCCAAAACGCACAAGCATCGTACTATAGCCAAAACGCCCAAATAACATACCATAGCCAAAGCGCTTAAACATCACACCATAGCCGACACACACAAACATCACATCATAGCCGATAAACACTAGCATTACAACAATCTTATGGCTTTCAAATACCACTACAATTTCAACCTTTCACCAACGAATCTTTCACACCAATGTCCCCTTCAATCGTCCAAGTCGCACACCAATGTCCCCTTCATCACATCCCAACTACTCTGGCATAGGTCGCGAACTCAGTTACGGCAATGTGTCGTCGCTCCATACACGAGACTTCTTAGAAATGCAAGAACTTCTTAGGGATCCTACTGATGTCTCTGAGACCTCAATTCCTCAAACACCTGAAGTGAATCAACAACGAGGACAACGAGTGAGGGTATCTATGGGATATGGAATCGGTGGATGGTATGATCAATCTGATCGTCATCATTAATTTATGTAATATTATTTTTAATTAATTATTAATGTTAATTATTTTTGCTTAAAATTTTATGATTACACCTGGTCTCCAAATGAATTGACGACAACATTCAAATTTAACACATTGTCTCCAAATGGATTGTGGCGACACCTCTTAAGCCTACAACACTGTCACCAATAGATATGGAGACAAAACTTATTTTTTTTCTCAAACTGGGATACTTTAGAAAATAATCTGAAAAAGTGGGTTATTTTTGGATTTTTTTTAATAAGTAGGGTATTTGGGTAAAAAAAAGTTCAATTATGGTGGTGGGGCAGTATGATATTTGACACAAAAACTAATTAGGTTCGAGTTTTAGTTAACTTTAAAAGATTTCAAAAATATATTTTTGGAAATTTTTCAGAGATGCATTTTTGAAATAAGTTTATTCATAAAATTTGAATTTGACTCAAAAACAAATGAAACTTGTGTAATAGGTATGTTCGGAAATGCATATCTGAAAACAGGGTTAATTTTTAGAAATTTGCGCTGGCCAATAGAAACACTTAGGGTGCGTTAAAAAATTCTCCAAAAAAATAGGAGAATTTCTTATGGCACCCTTAATATCACCGAACTCACCCAAATGCGTAAGTAAAATTTGAAATATTTCAGAGATATATCTCCAGAATATTTTGTAGCATAAGTCGCACCAGACTCTTCTTCCTCATTTCACAGTTTATTCAAATACAACTTCAACACTCTTCTAAATACAACTCTACACCAAATCAAATTTCATCAAACAAGGGTCAAAGGAACATCAAAGATTATCTCTAATATTGGAAACAACATCTGAATCATCAATTTCAAGTAAGTTTTTCGAGTTTTCAGTAAATGTTCGAGTTTTAGTGTAAACGAGTAGGAATCAATTATTAGGGTTAGAAATGTGTAGGAATCACATGTAACATAGTGATCAGTAGTTTCTATACGATATTTTACCATTAGTTTTAGTTAATAATTATATATGTTTAGTCGCATTTTATTCATTTTTATTGCATTTTACGCATCAGTTTGGTATTTCTATGTTTTCTAGGTTCAAGTAAGCAATCAAGAAGAATCATAGCAAAAACCGGGAAAAACAACATAAATTCGGAAGAGTTTTTGAAGTCAACCAGGGGACTGACACGGTCGCCTGTGTCAGCTAACACGACCATGTCAACATGCCTAAAGCAAAAAAGGGAGATTCCAGGGGACTGACACAGCCGTGTCAGCATGCCTAGGGCAAAAAAAGTTGATTTCAGATAGACAGTGAGCCAACACGGCCCGTGTTGGCCAAAGTGCTTCATCTTCTAATTTTCTTGGATTTTTGACCTTTGTGATTCCTAAGGGTATTTTGGGTATTTTCTTATTGTTGTGTTGGACCTGAGACTATTTAAGACGTGTTTTGAGAAAGAAAAAGGGACTTTTGGATAAGAGAGGATTATACGATCAGAATTAGAGAGATCAAGAGGATTGGACAACTGAAGGTTTTCATGCGCGGAAGTTGTTAGAACACAGATTGGTTCTTAATAATATCTCTATGTTTTGATGATAACCTTTATGAAATTTTGTATTTAAGAATTATATACTCTAAAATTAGCTTGAGAATGTTTGCTGCAGATGTTAAAGTAAATATTACTCCGGAAGCTAATTAGATCTGAACATAAGAAATATGCAAGGCTCTGAAGCGTCAGAAGCATCTCTTAGAAGATTCTGAACACTGCCTCCAGAAGATTCTGAACGCTGCCTCCAGAATATTCTGAGCGCTGCCTCCAGAAAAATCTGAAGCAGAAGCTGCAGAAGAATCTGAAGCAAAAGCCAGAAGCATATGAAGCAATGAAGAAGTCTGTATGAAGAGTTTTTTCAAGCACAGTTACTTCAGAAGACTCTGATAGTACTAACACTGCCAGTACTGAGGATCTGAACCAAAACTCTGCTCTGAACTTATACACGCAGAAAGCACACTTGCTACTAAGACTCTAATTCAGCAAAACTCTAATGAACATCAGAAGGCTCTGACCATTTTAGACTCTGATGACTCTTGCTGAAAATTGTTGAAGAAGAATTCAAAGATTATGTCCGTTGGAATAACCAAACGACTCTTTCCTTATTTATGCTAGACACACGAACACAGACAAAAAGGATTTCTCTATGCATTCTTCTTCTAGAAAAGGTCACATGATGTGAAGATAAAAAGGCTCAGACCTTTTGGCACACTATTCTCAACGTGGAAAGCTCTTGGATCACTGTGCCTATAAAAGTAAGTCTCCACTCTTCTTCTTCAGTTGACGAATATACTTGAAAAGAATTCATAACTAAGCTCTCATACAATTCATACAATCTTGCTAGAATTATTTCATTGTTCTTTATCTTAAGTGAAAAATCACAGTTGTGATAAAGCTTTATTAGAAGCATTTTAACACTTGTATTTATTATTACATTTGATTGTAAGAGAACCTTAAGAAGATCCAGGTAGGATCAGTAGTTCTTGAGAAGACTTTGAACAGTTGTTCTTAGTGCTTACTATTGTAATCAGTTGATTAAATAGTGGATTAAGTCCTTGTTTGAGAAAGGAAAATCACTATAGATAGGGTGGACTAGAGTAGTTGAGTTCAACGAACCAGGATGAAAATCCTTGAGTTTTTATTTCTAAGTTTTATCTTCATACTTATTCAACCCCCCTTCTAAGTATCTTCTCACCTTCAGTTGGACTTCACAGTGACAGAAAAGATCCAGTGAGAAAAACTTTGATATATATTTGGTTGTTACTATGGATGATGTTTCAACATCCAACAAATATGAAGAAAGAGACAGAATCAGTACAAAACCCCCTATGTTTGATGGGGAGAAATTTGATTATTGGAAAGACAGGATTGAAAGTTTTTTCCTTGGTTATGATGCTGATTTATGGGATTTGGTCATAGATGGATATGTTCATCCCATTGATGGGAATGGAAAGAAAGTAGATAGAAAATCTATGACAGAAGCCCAAAAGAAGGAGTTTAGAAATCACCACAAGGCTAGAACAATATTGTTAAATGCAATATCTCACACTGAGTATGAAAAGATCACAAATAGAGAAACTGCATTTGACATGTTTGAGTCCTTGAAAATGACTCATGAAGGAAACCTTCAAGTAAAAGAGACCAAGGCTCTGGCGTTAATACTGAAGTATGAAGTGTTCAAGATGGAAGAATCTGAGTCCATAGAAACTATGTTCTCTAGATTCCAGATTCTTACAGCTGGTCTAAAAGTTCTGGACAAGGGCTACTCAACTGCTGATCATGTGAAGAAGATCATCAGAAGCTTGCCTATCAGATGGAAACCTATGGTCACTGCTCTGAAGCTTGCCAAGGATCTGAACAAGATCACTCTGGAGGAGCTAATCAGCTCTCTAAGGAGTCATGAAATTGAACTTGAGGAAGATGAGCCTCAAAATAAACGTAAGTCTATTGCCTTAAAATCTAACAAATCTGTAAAAGCTTTGCAGGTGTTAGAGGAAAGCTCTGAAGAATCTTCTTCTGAAGAAAAAGATGAACTATCTTTGCTGTCCAGAAGAATCAACAGACTCTGGAAGCACAAGCAAAGGAAGTTCAAGAACTTCAAAAGACCATATCAACGCAAGGAGTCCTCTGGACCAAAAAGATCTGGAAAGAAGGAAGTTGTCTGTTTTGAATGCAAAGAACCTGGCCATTACAAGAGTGAATGTCCAAAGCTTCTTAAAGAAAAGCCAAAAAGAAAGTTTGAAAAAAAGAAGAAGGTTCTAATGGCAACTTGGGATGACTCTAATGAATCTGGATCATCATCAGAATCTAAAGATGAATGCACCAACATGGCTCTGATGGCTGGCATAGAAGATCAGAATGAAGAATCATCTGGATCTGAGTCTGATTCTGAATCTGACTCAGAAGAGGTAATGTCTGATCTCACTAGGGAAGAGCTTATTAAAGTCTTATCTGAAGTCCTGAAAAATTACAATCAGATTAAGCTCAAATGCAAGAAGCTTAAGTGCAATCTTGACTCTGAGAATAATCTGTTAAAATCAGAAATTATTGAGTTAAAAGAAAACAATTTAAAAATAAAAGCTGTTTTTGAAATAGCTCAACAAAATTCTGAATCTGAAAGTAAGTCTAAATGCAAAAATATTTTAGAAGAATATGATTTTAGCTTTCAGAAATTTCTTGCTAAAAGCATAGACAGAAGCAAGATGGCTTCTATGATCTATGGAGTTAGCAGAAATAACAGGAAAGGAATTGGATATGAATCCTCTTCTGGAAAGGATTTAAATCCAATGCCTGTTGATAAACTTGTTATCAAGAAAACTCCCTTGTACTCTCATTTTAAGTTTGGTCATCTGAATGACATTAAACACAATTTCTGATCAGAACGTTCCTGTGTTTAAGCCAAAAGTAAGTCCGAACAATACTGTTGTAAAAAGACAGAAGTTCAAACCAACTTTCAAGGCAACTAACCAAAAAGGACCCAAAAAGATCTGGGTACCTAAGGATAAGATTATCCCTGTTGCAGATGTTTTTAGCAGAAAAGTCAAGACGCCAGTCATGGTACCTGGACTCTGGCTGCTCACGTCACATGATGGGAGAAAGGTTTATGTTCCAAAGCCTGGAACTTAAATCTGGAGGACAAGTGAAGTTTGGAGGGAATCAGAAGGGAAAGATCGTTGGCTCTGGTACTATTGGTAATGGTAACCTTCCCTCTATATCTAATGTTCTTCTTGTAGAAGGATTAAAGCATAATCTATTGTCCATAAGTCAATTAAGTGACAATGGTTATGATATAATCTTTAATTAACAATGTTGTAAAGCTGTTAGTCAGAAGGATGGCTCAATCTTATTCAATGGAAAGAGGAAGAACAACATTTACAAAATAAATCTTTTAAAACGTAAAGTTCAAAATGTTAAATCATCTTGTCTGTTAATGATGAGCAATGGGTCTGGCACAGAAGATTGGGGCATATTAATATGAGACGTATATCTCAGATTAATAAACTCAATCTGGTAAGAGGACTTCCTAAGTTGAAGTTCAACTCAGATGCTCTTTGTGAAGCATGTCAAAAGGGAAAGTTTTCAAAATCTTCCTTTAAATCTAAAAATGTTGTTTCAACCTCAAGACCATTAGAATTACTTCACATTGATCTGTTTGGACTAGTGAAAACTGCATCCATCAGAGGCAAGAAGTATGGATTAGTCATTGTTGATGACTACAACAGATGGACATGGGTAAAGTTCCTAAAACACAAGGATGAGTCACATTCTGTGTTCTTTGACTTCTGCAAACAAGTCCAGAATCAAAAAGATTTAAAAATTATAAAAGTCAGAAGTGATCATGGTGGTGAATTTGAAAATAAATATTTTGAAAAATATTTTAATGAAAATGGCATTGCTCATGATTTTTCCTGTCCTAGAACTCCACAACAGAATGGGGTTGTAGAGAGGAAAAATAGAACTCTGCAAGAAATGGCCAGAACCATGATCAATGAGACTAATCTGGCAAAGCACTTTTGGGCAGAAGCAATCAACACAGCCTGTTACATTCAGAACAGAGTGTCTGTAAGACCTCTTCTGGAAAAGACTCCCTATGAATTGTGGAGGAACAGAAAGCCCAACATTTCATATTTCCATCATTTCGGATGTATTTGCTATATGTTAAATACTAAAGAGAATCTGAACAAGTTTGATTCTAAAGCACAGAAGTGTTTCATGCTTGGGTATTCTGAAGGCTCTAAAGGCTACAGAGTATACAACACTGAAACACAAATTGTGGAAGAATCTATTCATGTTAGATTTGATGATAAGCTTGGCATTGAAAAGCCAAAGCAGTTTGAAAGTTCTGCAGATAGAAAAGTAATTCTCACAGACTCTGAAGACTCAGAGGCAGACAAAGCTCAAGTGAAGGAACCTGAAGCAACGCCAGATGCAATTCCTTTGACTTCTCAGATGAACAACTTAAACATTTCTAAAGAATCAACTGTTAGAGGATCATCTTCCAGAATCAAAGCTTCTCATCCAAAGAATGTGATCATTGGAAAGAAGGATGGCCCTATCAGAACAAGATCCTTCCTCAGATCATCTGAAGCATCATTATTTGGATTGGTGTCAGTAATTGAACCAACCTCTGTGGATGAAGCTCTGCAAGACAATGACTGGATTATTGCCATGCAAGAAGAGCTAAATCAATTCACAAGAAATGATGTGTGGGATTTAGTTCCAAGACCAAAAAGATTCAACATAATTGGAACCAAATGGGTCTTAAGAAACAAGCTTAATGAGAAAGGAAAAGTTGAAAGAAATAAGGCAAGGCTAGTTGCTCAAGGTTACAGCCAGCAAGAAGGAATTGATTATGCAGAGACTTATGCTCCTGTTGCAAGGTTAGAGTCTATTCGTTTACTCATTTCTTTTGCTGCACAATATAACATCACTCTACATCAGATGGATGTTAAAAGTGCCTTTCTAAATGGTATTATAAAAGAAGAAGTTTATGTCCACCAACCTCCTGGTTTTGAGAGTGAAAAATTTCCAGAACATGTTTTCAAACTAAAGAAATCTCTGTATGGTTTAAAACAAGCTCCCAGAGCTTGGTATGAGAGGTTTTGCAATTTTCTTCTGGAGAAAAATTTCATCAGAGGCAAAGTGGACACAACACTCTTTTGTAAAACATTTAAGAAAGATCTTCTAATTTGTCAAATATATGTGGATGATATTATATTTGGATCTACCAATACTATGCTGGGAAAGGAGTTTGCTCAATGTATACAGGCAGAATTTGAAATGAGCATGATGGGAGAATTGAGATTCTTTCTGGGAATTCAAGTCAACCAAACTCCAGAGTGCACTTACATTCATCATACCAAATATGTTAAAGAACTTCTGAAGAAATTTAACATGACTGATAGTAAGATGGCAAAGACTCACATGCATCCAACTAGTACACTAGGCAAGGAAGAGGTAAGTAAGAAAGTAGATCAGAAACTCTACAGAGGTATGATAGGATCTCTTCTCTACTTAATTGCTTCTAGACCTAACATTTTGTTCAGTGTATGCTTGTGTACAAGATTCCAATCAGATCCTAGAGAATCACACTTAATAGCTGTTAAGAGGATTCTAAGGTATCTGAAAGGTACTTCTAATGTGGGTTTATGTTACAGAAAATCTGATGATTTCAAATTAGTTGGATTATGTGATGCTGATAACGCTAGAGACAGAGTGGAAAGAAAAAGAACTTCTGGAAGTTGTCAATTTCTAGGAAGAAATCTAATCTCTTGGTACAGCAAGAAGCAACCCACAATTGCACTATCAACTACAGAGGCAAAATATATTGCTGCTACTGGATGTAGCACGCAGATGCTCTGGATGAAAAGTCAGCTAGAAGACTATCAGATATTTGAAAGTAACATTTATATATTCTGTGATAATACTTCTGCTATATGTTTGTCTAAAAAACCCATTTTACACTCTAAGGCAAAACATATAGAAATTAAACATCATTTGATCAGCGACTATGTTCAGAACGGAATTATAAACTTAGCCTTTGTTGATACAGATCATCAATGGGCATATATTTTCACAAAACCCCTTGCTGAAGATAGGTTCAAATTTACTCTGAAAAATATTGGTATGGATTTTTTTCCAGAATAATATTTATCAGAAGCAAATTTTTCAGATGAAAAATGTTTATAACTCTGAAGTATTTCATCTGTTGCTTAGTAGATTTATGTTTATTTATGTGTATCTGAACTAACCAATCTTAAAGGATCTGAACATTGGCTAATGTTTCATTTCTTAAGAGAATTCAGAAGCACATGCAAGCAAACACGTGTCACTCTGAATCTGAAAAGATAACGTGTACACTACTGAAGAGACATTTGAGGTATGGTTTGAATAGTGAAAATCTTGATTTTCCCCCCAATTTGTCAGAATCAATTAATGCTTGAAATGATTTTTATTCTCTTTCATTAATTTTCATTAAATGCTATGTGCAAACGTGCTTTGTATGTCTGTTTGAGTGCCTTAAGTGTTTTCTATAAATACCACATCTCACACCAATTTCACACTTTTCACATCACAAACAAGTTTATGCATTTCTGTCTTCTATTCTCTCTTCACAAAAACCCTAAACCTTCATCCAAATCATCTTCATCATCTTCAATGGCAACCTCATCTTCTACAGCAGCTCAGTTTCAATCAACCATGGCTGCAGTTACTTCTGCAAATATGGGTGTGACTCCATTCACTGTACCTAAAAGGACTTTGTTAACTCCTATTGACAAACTTGAAATTCTCTGTGAATCAATGGTGGAATTTGATTCATTAGCTGAAAATGGGTTTGAATTTCGTTCAATAATTGATGCACAAGGCTGGGTAAAATATTTTGACAGATTATTTGGACCACTTTACCCTCATCTGGTGAAAGAATTCTGGATACATGCATCTGTTTATCCAAAATTCATCTTGTCTTCTATTCTGGGTAAGGAGATTATAATTACTGAAGATCTAATCAGGAAACTCATAGGGTATGAGGAGACTGATGGAGTATGTCATCTTCCAGCTGGGCGTGTAGACATGGAGGAAGTTTATGAGGAAGTCATCTCTTCTGGACAAGCCTCTAACAAATTTAAGGATCTGAAGCCTGACTATAAAATCTGGGCAAAGATTTTTCTGGGATGCATTCATCATAGAAAATCTACCAATTCTCCAGATTATGTGAACAACGAACAACTCTACTTCATGTACTGTTTAAGTCAGAGCACTAAGGTAGATCTTCCTTACATTCTGTTTATGCATTTATGGAACCATATCAATGCTTCAAGAGAATCTGTAAAGGATAAGGGTCAGAAGATCAGAACATGGATCCCCTTTGGAAGGTTGATTTCAGACATTCTGACAGAGAATGGGCTGGTGACTGCTCTGTATGAAGTTGGAGTCAAGGATGAACTTGAATCTATTGTTGGAAAACCTCTGAATACAAAGAGTCTTCAAAGACTAAAAATTATAGAGGAACTCACATCTGCACCCAAGAAGCTGAATATTTTTGAAATCAGTCAGAAGCGAATTCCAGTTGAAAACTTTCCATTGTTTGGTGCTGAAGAACCAAGGGATATAATTGTGAGATATATTGATTCATGCAAAGCAGATGGGACTCCCATTCCTGCAGATATTCTGAAACGAGCAAGAGAACCAATGCCTGATGTATACAATAAGAACACAAGGAAAAGAAGTCAGTCAGAAGCAGAAGAAACTGTTGCTCAGAAGAAGCCAAAAGTTGCTGACAAGCCACAAAAGCTGATCAAGAGAAAAGCCTCTGGTGACGTTCCTTCTGTTCCCACAAAGCGTATCAAAATTAAAGGTACTAAAACATTTGTATCTTCTTTTTCTAAAACTGTTATGAATGAATCAACTTTTAGTTCTATTCCAAAACCCCCTCCTACTCAAAAACAATCTATTCCTGCTCCATCCCAAAAATCTGAATCATCAAAAATTCCTTCCCCACAAAAATCATCTGGTCCTATTCCCACTACTCCACTAAAAACTTCTGTTACTCCACCATCAGAACCAACAACAACAACACCAGAAAACAAAATTCCCACACCTATAACAAAACCAACAGAACAATCTGCTCCACAACAACAACCAGAAAAACAATCAGACACATCTGATCCAGTTGCATCTGATCCAATTGCATCTGAACAAGTTATTTCTGAACCACCTATATCTGAACCACCTACATCTGAACCACATGCATCTGAACCTCCTTGAAAACCTTCTGAGAATCAAGCAGAACCAACCAATCCTCCTGAAACAACTTTACTTGAGACAGAGGTTCTAAACGTTACACCTCTCCAAACTGTTTTTGAAGTGTCCTCTACGTCGTGTACTCCAACCACATCTTCAAACTCATCAGAATATGATATACACCCAGATATTCTCTCACCTCCCTCTCTCAGAACTTTTGAAGCTAACCAACCAGAACCACCTATTTCTTCTGAAATTCTCATTTCCAATCCCATCCCAAAACCTAAGCCAAGAAGATCTGAATTTGTATCCTTTGCTTCTTTTAAACCACTCCCCTCTGATTCACTTTCTTATGTTTTTAAGTTTAAAAATTTCTATGACAAAATTGAACCATCTGACACTATCACCCCTCTTAAACCCAAGCTTTTCATTATTCTACCATTTGTTCTCCAAACATATATAAAAGAACTGCCAAACATGATTTCATCATAATCTCTTTTATCTGATAAATCTGCATTCATTCCTTCCACTTCTACCACATTTGATGTTGTTTCCTATGCATCAAATGCAAAACCATCTTTGCTGAATGCATTAATCAGATCCAAAACCGTCATTTCATCTGATTCCCCATCCATACCCTTCTACCCTCGCCCTCTGATCATCATTCCAAAATTCACCATTCCACCTTCACCTCAACCCAAGCCACTCGCATTGGAAACCCTTCTAAAACCCAAACCTAGGCTGAATGTTGATCATTTATTTACAAGTTTTATGAAAGAAATAGAGATGCATTTAGGCTCTGTACAGAGGAAGTGCTTATCAACAATGGATGCAAATGAATCTGATGCTATTTGGAATAGCTTCATCAACAGATTCAATACTGTAGCATCAAATCTGAAGAATGTATGTTCTGATGATGCGAAGCTCAAATTTGCTGAGACTACTAGAAGTTTGATCTGGACTATTAAAAGATCTGCACTATTGCTTCTTGAAGATGCTTTTTCATCCTCTGTAGTATGTGATACAAAAGTGAATGCTGAATCTGCATCTGACGAAAACCCTCTGACTATGACTCTTGTAAAACATCCCTCTGGATCTGTAGCTCCTGACTCTACATCTCCTATGGAAATTGACTCTGTTCCTACTTCAGAATCTGTCCCACCTTCTTCATCTGAGATCAAGAAAGAACATCCAGATCTTGAAGATAAGATTGCAGTTCTGGATGCTGGTCAATCAGAGATTAAGTCATGGATGGCCAAGCAAGATAAGAAGTCTGAAGACATGGCTCAGTGGATGTCCAAACAAGATCAGATGAATGAAACCATGGCTAAGTGGGTGTCAAAGCAAGAACAGTCCTCCTCTGAGATCACTGACCTGTTGAAGATGATTTTGTCCAAACAAACTTAGTTTATTTTTTTCATCTGATGTTTGCATATGTATTTGAATCTTATCTGATGTTTTGTATCTTTTGATCTATATGAATGAATGACTAAGTGTTTTTCTCTACATGATTTATCTTTTCTGTATTTCCTTTTATTTATCTTTTAAAAGTTTTTACTTTTTGATTATGACAAAAAAGGGGAAGAAAATAGATCTGACTGTTTAAATAAACTCTACCTAAATGAGACTTCAGACATATCAATTCTAACTAACGTAAACTCTTAGTGTTTCAGAACATTTGATAAATCTGACATATTCCTTAAAAGAAACTCTGAGACTCTCAGATCATATTTAACTTATCAGACTCTGACTCTGAAACATACAAGATCTAATGTTTAGAACATTCAAGCTCTAATTCTGAAAAGAATACTCAAGACAAAAAGGGAAGTTTCTATTCCTTATTAATATTCAATTCAGGGGGAGATTCATCATCTCAGAGGGAGTTATAATTATTTTCTTTACTATTAAACAAAATTTCTGATGTTTTTGTCATCATCAAAAAGGGGGAGATTGTTAGAACACAGATTGGTTCTTAATAATATCTCTATGTTTTGATGATAACCTTTATGAAATTTTGTATTTAAGAATTATATACTCTAAAATTAGCTTGAGAATGTTTGCTGTAGATGTTAAAGTAAATATTACTCCAGAAGCTAATTAGATCTGAACATAAGAAATATGCAAGGCTCTGAAGCGTCAGAAGCATCTCTTAGAAGATTCTGAACGCTGCCTCCAGAAGATTCTGAACGCTGCCTTCAGAATATTCTGAGCGCTGCCTCCAGAAGAATCTGAAGCAGAAGCTGCAGAAGAATTTGAAGCAGAAGCTGCAGAAGAATCTGAAGCAAAAGCCAGAAGCATATGAAGCAATGAAGAAGTCTGTATGAAGAGTTTTTTCAAGCACAGTTACTTCAGAAGACTCTGATAGTACTAACGCTGCCAGTACTGAGGATCTGAACCAAAACTCTGCTATGAACTTATACACGCTGAAAGCACACTTGCTGCAAAGATTCTGATTCAACAAAACTCTGATGAACATCAGAAGGCTCTGACCATTTTAGACTCTGATGACTCTTGCTGAAAATTGTTGAAGAAGAATTCAAAGATTATGTCCGTTGGAATAACCAAACGACTCTTTCCTTATTTATGCTAGACACAAGAACACAGACAAAAAGGATTTCTCTGTGCTTTCTTCTTCTAGGAAAGGTCACATGATGTGAAGATAAAAAGGCTCAGACCTTTTGGTACACTATTCTCAACGTGAAAAGCTCTTAGATCACTGTGCCTATAAAAGCAAGTCTCCACTCTTCTTCTTCAGTTGACGAATATACTTGAAAAGAATTCATAACTAAGCTCTCATACAATTCATACAATCTTGCTAGAATTATTTCATTGTTCTTTATCTTAAGTGAAAAATCACAGTTGTGATAAAGCTTTATTAGAAGCATTTTAACACTTGTATTTATTATTACATTTGATTGTAAGAGAACCTTAAGAAGATCCAGGTAGGATCAGTAGTTCTTGAGAAGACTTTGAACAGTTGTTCTTAGTGCTTACTATTGTAATCAGTTGATTAAATAGTGGATTAAGTCCTTGTTTGAGAAAGGAAAATCACTCTAGATAGGGTAGATTGAAGTAGTTGAGTTCAACGAACCAGGATGAAAATCCTTGAGTTTTTATTTCTAAGTTTTATCTTCATACTTATTCAACCCCCCCTTCTAAGTATCTTCTCACCTTCAGAAGTAATTAAAGATCAAGGCAATCCGATTATCTTGTAATGCTTATCTTTTATTCTGTATTGCTTTTAAATGTTAGGAATAGCTAAACTCCTCAATGCTAGAGGAGTGTCCCTGAATTGACTCTTTAATGGCCTTATTTCTTTTGAATTAGTAATTTCACTGCTTTCTCATAATTATGGTTATCGTATAATGTTCTTAAAGATTTTCTTATCTGGATAATAGGATTCGAATTACGGTTAACTTTAGGTTTGGAAAAACGATTGTTAACGCTTTTATATGATAATATTATAGTAGATATTTCCTAGGGATGGGGATACCCTATAGTAACCGTAATGTTTTAGATCAAACAAATTGCTTGATATTGTTCCTATACCGTCAAGGAATTGGTGTATAGGGAGAATACTAAAGGGTTTTATGCTAAGGAATTAGAGTCAACTAATCTTTAAAACTGGTAATGATTGAATTGAGCAGTGATTTTGCGACTTAGGATTAGTGTTGTTACAAGGAAGTTCATACACCCTACCCTAGCATTGCTTCTCCTTCTGTTCAAAACCTTTATTTTACTCTTTTTCCCTTTTGTATTTTATTTTTACAAATTAAAACCTTTGAAACCCCAAGGCTTTTGTTTAAATAACATAAAACCAGAACTCTATATCGTCAAGCAGTCTTTGAGATCAACATTCGGGAAATTTTCCGTTATTACTCAATTGGAAAAATAATACACTTGCTATTTTTCCGATCACATAGATTAGAATTAGTGTATAACTTGTTAGTTGGCTGAAAATGAAGATCAAATCATGTTTTTTTCAACTTTCCTGAGATACATTCTTCATTGACGCAACCTCTGTGTGGTTGAACATTATGGAGATGCTTCTCCAAAATTGTTTAGTGTTTCATATACTTTAGGGAATTCCGGAGATGCATCTCCGAAATCGTTCAAGGTTTTAGTTTAATGGTGTTTCCGGAGATGCATCTCTGGAATTGTTCAACGTTATAGTTTTATGGTGTTTCCGGAGATGCATCTCCAAAATTTCCTATAGTTGTTTACTTTATTTTTAATTTTCATGTTTATGTGTGTTGTTTGTGTGAACTAATGATATGCCTTACTTTACCTTACATGCACTAATGCCTAACAGAGTTGACAAACTGAGAAATGGCAGGGTTGTTCAACATGCATCTATTTGGCGGGAGCAGAGGAGCAGGTTCTAGAGGCTCTAGGCACCTCTGGTCAGCCAGAGGCATCGACTTCTAGGGCCTCATCTACTCCTAGGGATCGTGCTTCACCTAAGGCCACTCCACCTTCATTTTTTTCCCGTAAGAGACGGGATTCACCATCTGACGCGTCACTTCCCTCATCCTCCCGCAGGCGTCAAGATTCACCAGTGCCACCTCTTATGAATGATGTTGTTGTTCCAGACCCACCTCCCACTACTGATCCAGTGCCTCCTCCAGAAGGTGAAGCTACTGCGGATGCCGAGCCAGAGGGTTTTATAGAAGATCCATATGATTTGTCCTTACTTCCTCTATATCTAAACCATACTTCCAAACATATCTGGGACGGAGAGGTATCATTAGTTGGATTCTTTATTTTTTTTATAAATTACTTTTAATTACTAACATTTATATTTTATGACATTGATTATTTCTGACAATTTTTAGGAACGTGATCCCCAAAAGTTTCTTAACCACGAGAGAAAGATTGTTGCATTGCCTCAGTAGGAGGCGAATTGGTTTCAGTCGGTTCCGACCTTATCTGGTCTGAAGGACCTATGCATGACCGGTTACACTTTGGTCACCATGGGATCCTTAATGTGTTCGTGGAGGGATGACACTTTGAGATCTCTTTGTTTCATATCCCACATGGTGAGATGTCTATCACACTAGATGATGTCTCGTTTTTTTTTTTGCATCTTACAATTAGGAGGAGATTCCTCGATCATAGGAGGATGAGTAGAGATGAGACAGTCGAGATGATATTAGAGTATTTTGGGGCTGATACAGGGAAGGCGATGGAGGAGGTGGATATGACCATGAGTGATCATGCTAGATTTGTGTTATTTATTGATGATGAGATCCTGAAGGCACAATAGGATCATGGTGATGATATTAGGTGGAGGTACACAAGATGCATGCTCTGAGAGCATACTTCGTTTTTTGGTTGGCACTTGTATTTTTGTGGATAGTTGTGCCACTTATACTGATGTTGCCTACCTATGGTACTTCTTGGATCTTTAGCGGATCTATAAGTGTAACTGGGGGGGCATTTTCCTGGTCTATCTTTATTTGAATTTGAGAGAGGGATGTCTGTGGAAGATGAAGTAGGTCACAGGCAGCGTAACACTAGTGATGGTAATAATTCTTGATCATTGAATGTTTTTTTTTTGCACTTTTATTTCATATTTGTGAAACCATTGCCGATGATTAGTTTGTTACAATTTTTTTCTAGGCTTGGATCCTCCAACACTTCCCGGGCATCGCTGGCTGGGTGAGTGTGCCTGAGTACACTAAGGATATGTCATGTGCCTGTGCTTTTATCCCGCTCAGAGGGAACCAGACAGTCGAGCCTTTCAGAGTCTATCTTGACCGTCTGGTTGCTAAGGACATAAAATTCAACAACTACGTGGATCACCGTCAGACACGTCCATTTGACGAGATATTGTTATACTCTAGATGGTTTTCCTGCGGATTGCGCCTCACTGCTCCTCATCTGTCTGAGCGCGTCATGCGGTAGTTCGGGTACACCCAGACCATCCTCAGACACCCTGTTTTCTCTGCTCCTCCTACCTTGACTCGTAGATAGATAAAGGATAAGTTTGTTGATTATGAAAGTCATATGGTACCGGAGAAGGCACGAGCTACCATAGCTCTGATCAACTGGAGCTACATCGAGGGGTATATCAGATGGTTCTTCAGGGTGTCACATTCATACATGGTGCATGCTGCTCAAGGAGATTTGTCGAGACCAGCTCATCGAGAGATACTAGACGATGAGCAGGCTCAGTTAGATCATATTGATGATGTCTTGCTTAGGTGTCATCACATAGTGGAGATTGCGCAGGCAGACATTGATAAGGGTATCTTCCCTGATGGGAGGTGTAGTCAGACACACATAGTAGTAGTCTGTTATTATTTTGTTTTAGTATTATACTGTCTACTTTATTTTGACAGTTTCACTACATTTTGGATATCGATTGTACGACATAGATTGCTATTTTATTTTCGACACACCAAATGTCAGTCTCTTATTATTTTGTACGCCTATTTTTTATTTTGGATCGTGCGCTATACTTCATCTGAACACAAATACACAACTTATTGTAAAAAAAAATAATACCTATTTTGATACATTTCGTAGCATGCATCTCCGGAATATTTACGAAGATGCATCTCCGGAACAATTCAAATGTAAATTATTTCTGAGTAACATGGTTTAAATGTTTAAAATGGTTTTGAAGATGTATCTCTGAAGTAAGTCAACTTTTATACATAAATAAATGTGTACGGAGATATATCTCTAAAATTTAAAAATATTTAAATAATTTTACATAATAACTAAGGACTGTCTAAAATGCATTAAGAAATTTCCAAAAATAAAACCGTATTTTTTAAAGAAAAAAATTAACCCAACCCACATTAAAATAAAAGAAGTGTAGGTCGGTCCAATAAACTAAATCCATTTTAACAGTTTTAATGATAGTTATGTCTTAATTTTAATTTTAATATTAATGAGATTAATAGTTATGTGAGTCAATTAAATTTATTTTATTTTATTTTGTGACATTGATACGTATTGTGTTTTCAAAATCTTCCAATTTTATTATATTTAGAAAAAATGTAATAACATTCACTAAATCTATTATGTATCACATAAATTATTATTATTTTATTTTAATAAAGAGATATTTAAAATATTCATCAAATCAATGTAATATAAGATCGTATTTTTTAATACTTTTTTGTATTGGCCGACCTATGCTAAAATATAAGATTCGTGGTAGGTCCATTAACCCAAATTCAATTTGAGTGATAGATATGTCATTATTTTCATTTTTATTTTAATATTAATCAAATTAATAGTTATGAGTCAATTAATGACCTGTTAATTCGAAGGATGAACTAATAATTCAGTCAGTTATGAGTCAATTAAAAATAAATAAATAAATCGCATTTGAAAACTTTCATCTCTTAAAAATAAATATTTTTTTCTCAGCGCGCATACATACACGCACTAAGAAACTAGTTAGTACAATTATTTGCAAGGATACGGGTGTATTATGCTTATCTTTCTTTATTCTTAAGCCACACCTTAAGCCAAATATGTTCCTTATATAGCATGAAATTGACTAGCCTTTTATCAATTCTATTTTTAGTGTCTTTTATGGATGCACCCATTGTTGACTCCTCTTCACTTGACTCTAACCTATGTAATCTCAAATCAATGTGTCAAATATAGTGCTTTGATTCAATTATGGTTAATAAACTTTTGATAAAGACAAATCATTATTTCTTTTCACTTTTAAAACTTGCCTTGTCCATTTTTTTTTAGAATTTGGAGTGACCCTACTCAACTATATGCTTGTAATTGTAAATCATGCGTCCCTCACTTACATCTCAAGGCTCTATAACCATTTTTGTACCATTTTTTAATTTGAATTTTGGCTTATAGTGATAGGGTACAACATTAAAAACACAATAGCAAATCTATAGCAGTATGTTTACACATCAAAAATAAAAAGTTTATTTGATAACATCGACCAATAAAAGATTTAACGAAGTTTACAAAACTCATTAAAAAAAAAGTGAAAAACGATTAGCACCAAAGAAAAGATTTATTGGTTAAGAATGCAAATTAACTTTGGTAAATTTTTTATTTATCTTTCACCATGGTAAAACAAATTTTGTCATTTTGCCACTAACATTTAAATTTGAATTTTGAATTTTAGTGATTTGTTAGAGAAAAAAAACTAAAAATGCTAAATAAATAATTTTTTTTTAATCTTTATGATGAGATTAAAAACAAAGGTAAATGTGATGAAAATGAAAGATTAAATTGATTTTTGTATTTTTGTATTTTTGTATTTTGAGGTTTAATAAATAAGTGATAAAAATTTGGAAACCGATTTAAAATATCCAGACAAAATTAGGGTATTACACATATTACCAATGAATATAAGAAATATGACTATACCATAATCTGCTCCTTTCTAAGATAGATATTGTTGATTAATCTCACAATTTACGTCCTTTTTTTCTTGACTTTAACAATAATGATATCATCTAAAACAATTTCCCTATAATGCTATTTTGGATAAGTTGGTGTATTCATATTGAATGTGTTTTTTTTTGTTAGCAAATTATTTTGCTAATTGACCAACTTGTGTCTCAAGGTTTTTTATGGAGGCTTCAATATTTTTATGGCTGGCCATAAATGTTAGAATAAGTTTGGTTATACAAATATTCTTGAGTTTTGATGATAATAAAATATATAGAACAATTTTGTACTCTAATTATTTTGCTAATTATGCAAAAAATAGAAAATAGATTATGAATCTAAAGATATCCAGACTCTGAACCAAATGATATATATTAAAAGTGTGCTTACAGAAAGTCAAACATCTGATTTAATGAGTCAATGTTTCTAAACATAAACTATCTACATGGACTCTGATAAAGACCGTGACTACCAACATCTGAAAGTCTCAGAACTCTGAAGCATCACCAAGTTATGAAGACAGATTTTGAACTCTACTCAAGTTTCATCAATTTGTATACAAAGCCTCTGACTAGAAGATTAAACCAAAGGTCAACGATTGATTAATGTGATAGAAGTATAAATCCATTTTCTATGAAAAGTATTATTCTCTGTACCAACGAAGTTTCTGGCGTCTCATCATCCTCACCAACTCTCTGCTGCAAGCATCACTCTAATGTTGAAATATGAAGTAACCTTCATACAACTATAACATTAAGGATATACCAATTTCACCCTCTAATAATCTAATTCTTCCTATATAAAAAGGTCTTTGAAGATCTGAAAAATAACCAATTGATTTGCATATCAACGCATACACTCAAAAACATAAGTGAAAGAGAAAAATAAAAGAAATGTCTCTCACGCTCATACACTTAGAAATTCTTCTTTGAATATCTTTGTTAAGAGTAGTATTTGATTTAAACTTGTGTATCTACTTTTGAAGAATCTTATAAACAAAAACCTTGTTTATCTTAACCTTTGGTTAATTTCCTTGAGAACTAAGTGTAGTCAGAATTTTGAAGAAGTCATTGACTGTTAGTCTATAAGTTGTATTTCCTTGAGAGACTAAGGTATAGTCAGAATTTCTCAAGAAATATTAGACTACGTGTCTTTGAGTTTGTTTTAGTCCGTTTGATTATTGAATTATGTTCATATTGAGAAGACGAAACCACTCAGGCGGGTGGACTGGACATAGCTTCGTTAACAATGAACCCAAATAAAAATAATTGTGTTATTATCTTTATCATTACCATTGTTGGTTAAGATATTGGGTTGCAAATTTTTTAAATCCAGAAACCCAATTCAACCCCCCACTTTCTTGGGTTTGTTGCATCTTCAATTGGCATCAGAGCTCTGGTTCTGGATTTTTACTACTTTTTGTCAAACACTTAACTGTGCTCGATAAAGCTCAATATTTTTGAAACACAATATGGCACATGAAAACAATGATAAAGATCATTATTCTGCAAAACCTTCAATCTTTGATGGAGAAAAGCTTGACTATTGGAAAGATAAAATTGAAATCTTTTTCATAGGCTGTGATGGTGATATGGGATATAATGTTAGATGGTTACACACATCCTATAGATACTTATGACACTAATCTTGAAAGAAGCAAAATGAATGAACAACAAAAGAAGGATCACAAGAATCATCATAGATCCACAACTATATCGTTGTTGTTATTTCTTACTTTGAGTATGAAAAGATAACTAATAGAGACTCCGCTAAGTCTATATTTGATTCTTTAAATAAGACTCATGAAGGAAATGAACAAGTTAAATAGGCTAAAGCTTTGGCCTTAATCTAAACATATGATTCTTTCAAAATGGAAAAGGATGAAATGATTGAGGAAATATTCTCAAGATTTCAAACTCTTGTAGCTGGATTGAAAGTCTTGAACAAAGGTTGTACCACTTCAGATCATGTAAAGAAAATCATCATAAGTCTGCCTAAGAAATGGAGACCAATTTTGACAACACTGAAGGTATTAAAAGATATGAACAAAATAACTCTGGAGGAACTTATATGTTTTCTGAGGAGTCATAAGATTGAAATTGAGGAAGATTAGCCTCAGAGAAAGATCAAGAATGTGGCTCTAAAATCCAAAGGTAAATCTAAGAAGGCCAAAGCTCTTCAAGCTGAAGAAGAAGAATCTGAAGAATTTTCAGAAGAAGAAGATGAGTTATCTCTTCTGTCCAAATGGGTTAACCAACTATGGAAGAAAATACAAACGAAGTTCAGAGACTGCAGGACAACATGTGGTAAATCTGAGTCGACCTCTGGACAAAATAATCCTGGAGTTGGCAAGGATGTTACCTATTTTTAGTGCAAGAAGCCTGAACATTACAAAAACGGGTGTCCTAAACTTGTACCTAAAAAGAAAGTCTTCATAGAAGAAAAAGCTTCTTATGGCTACCTGGGATGACTCAGAAGCTTCATAAGATGACTCTGAAGAAGAGCAGCCACACATGGCGCTAATGGCTAGCTCGGAAGCATATGAATCTGGATTAGAATCACATTCATACCCCAATAAGGTATTCTCCAACTTTATTCGCTTTAAAGTTAAGTATTGTCTCACTGAAATTCTTGAAAAAATTCAAAGTTTTAAGAATTGACACAAGGATCTGAAACAAATCCATGTATGTGACTCTGAAGTTATTAGTGATCTAAAGAAAGAAAATTCTATTTTAAAAGAAATATTTTCAGTTCTTGAAAAAGATAACTTCGCTTTTAAAAAGCAAGAGTAAGGATCTTGAAAAGGAAATTCTTTTAGAAGCTCCTATGGACTCTAAAGATGTCATAAAGATATACGAGATGGATTTTTAAAAATATCTTGCACGAAACATAGACGGAAGTCAAATGGATTCCATAATATGTGTAGTTAGAAAAAAAATGGTAAAACAAGTTTTGGTTATGTGCCACCCAAACACTCCAGGGTCAAACCTAATTCTAAACAAACGACTACAAAACCAAAATCTCTATATTCTCATTTTACTTATAGGTACACACATGATTATGCTGTACAAAAACCTCAGGTTAAGGAAAACTATGGGAGAAATAACGAAAAAGAACCCAAAAAGATATGGGTACCTAAAGATGAAATAATCTATTACAGACATTCTTAGCAGCAGGGTTGAAACACTAGTCATGGTACCTAGACTCTGTATGCTCACGCTAAATGATAGGAAGAAGGCATATGTTCCAAAGTATAGACCTTAAGCCTGGAGGCACCGTAGGTTTTAGAGGCAATTAAAAGGGTAAGATTATTGGCTCTGGAACTATAGGTAAGGGCTCTTTCCATTCTATAAATAATTTTTTATTGGTTAAAGGTTTAATGCATAACTTATTGCCTGTAATTCAATTAAGTGACAATGGTTATGATAATATCTTAAATAAAAAATCTTACAAAGTTGTTAGTCAGAAGGATGGCTTTGTACTCTTCAATGGAAAGAGGAAAACAATATTTATAAGATTAGAATTTCTGATTTAGAAAATCAAAATGTTAAGTGCCTCATGTATGTGAACAAAGAGCAATGTACTTGGCATATACGGCTAGGCCATGTTAGCATGAGAAGGATCTCAATGCTTAACAAGGTGAACTTAATCAAAGACCTTCCAAATATGAAGTTTGCTTCATATGCTCTTTATGAGGCATGTCAGAAAGGAAAGTGTTTAAAAAACTTCTTTCAAAGCCAAAAATGTTGTTTCAACCTCTAGGACTTTTGAGCTTTTACACATTGTCTTGTTTGGGCCTGTGAAAATAGCCCCTGTCAATGGTAAAAAAATATGGTTTATTCATTTTTAATAACTACTGTAGATGGACATGGGTCAAGTTTCTTAAATACAAGGATGAGTTGCATGCTTTGTTTTCTACCTTATGCTCCCAAGTACAAAATGAGAAAGACTTTAAGATTGTTAAAGTCAGAAGTGATCAAGGTGGAGAATTCAAAAATAAAGACTTTGAAAAACTTTTTAATGAACATGGCATTTCACATGATTCCTCTTACCCTAGAACTCCTTAGCATAATGAGTTGTAGAGAGAATGAATAGAACATTATAAGAAATAGCCAAAACCATAATCAATGAAACAAATATGCAAAGTACTTCTAGGCATAAGTAGTTAACACATTGTGTAACATTCAGAACATGATCTTTATAAAACATATTCTGGGTAAGACTCCTTATGAATTATGGAGAAATAGAAAACCCAACATTTCATATTTTCATCCTTTTAGATGTTCTATTTTTATTCTGAACACTAAAGAAAAATTAAACAATTTGATTCTAAAGCACAAAAAATTTATCATGCTTGGATACTCTGAACACTCAAAAGGCTACAAAGTATATAACACTAAAACCAAAAATTTTGAGTAATCAATTCATGTTAAGTTTGATGATAAGCTTGACCTTGACAAGTCAATGCTAGTTGAAAAGTATGAAGATATGGAGAGTAGCTACTCAGATTCTGAAGGTTAGGAATGTGAAGTAAAAGACTCTGAAGACTCTCAACACAAAGTTGCTCAATATGAATTTGAAGTTGCTGCCTCATCAGCACCTTTGAGGAAACAAAGGAAAATTTCTTCATGTCCTTAGGAATTGACTTTGGGAGATAAATTAGAACCCATCATAACCCGTTCCTCATTTAAACCTTCTGAAGAAATGCTTCTGGGGTTGACTTCTTTAATATAGCCTACTTCCATTGATGAAGCGCTTATGGACACAGACTAGATTCTGGCTATGCAATAACTGAATCGTTTCTCTAGTAATGTTGTATGGGATCTTGTGCCTAGACCCAAGGGAAACCATGTTATAGGAGCCAAATGAGTCTTCCGAAACAAGTTGAACGAACAAGAAGAAGAGGTAAGAAACAAATCCATACTGGCTGCACAAGGCTATAGTCAATAAGAGGGAATTGTCTATACTGAAGCCTTTGCGCCAGTGGGCAGGTTAGAAGCTATTTGTAACTTAATTCCTTTTTTTTTTATCATAACAACATTCTATATTATATGGATGTTAAGAGTACATTTTTAATGACTACATTAGTGAAGAAGTTTATGTACATCAACCTCCTGGTTTTGAAAATCACAAGAACCCATGTTATGTTTATAAACTCAAAAAATCTTTGTATGATCTAAAATAAGATCCTAGAGCATGGTATGAAGACTAATCAATTTTCTTTTGAAAAATCATTTACAAGAGGGAAGGTAGATACAACTCTATTTTTTAAGACATTCAAAAATGATATCTTCTTTGTGCAAATTTATGTTGATAGTATTATTTTTGGTTCTACCATTGCTACTATTTGCAAAGAATTCTCTAAGTGTACGCAAGAAGAATTTGAGATGAGTTTGATGGGAGAATTGAAGTACATTTTGGGAATTCAGACCAATAAAAATTTCAGAAGAAACATATATCCATCAAAGAAAATATACAAGGGAACTTCTGAAGAAGTTTGACTTGTTAGAGTGTAATCTAACCAAGACTTCAATGCATCCAAAATGCATTCTGGAGAAAGATGAAAGCAAATAGGTAGAACAAAAGGTATATAGAGGTTTGATTAGATCTCTCTTATAATTGAGCGCTTAAGGACTTGATATTCTATTCAGCTATGTCTCTATGCTAGATTCCAATTAGATCCTAGAGACCATTTGACAGTTTTTAAGAGGATCTTTAGATATCTGAAAGGTACTACTAATATTAACTTGTTTTATAGAAAACCCAAATGTTAAAAGTTAGTAGGTTATTGTGGTGATGACTATGCTGGAGATAGACTAGAAAGGAAAAACATCATTGGAACCTACCAGTTTCTAGGTGATAATCTTATTTCTTGGTCCAACAAAAGGAAACCAACAATAGAATTATCAACTGCAGAGGATGAATACATTGCATCATCTAGTTGCAAAACTCAGATTCTTTGTATGAAAGTCAGTTAAAGATTATAAATTATATGATAGTAACATTTCTATTCTTTGTGATAATACTTCTATAATTTGTTTATCAAAGAATCCTATTTTGCAATCCAAAGATAAAGACATTGAAATTAAACATCACTTTATGAGAGATTATGTTCAGAAAGGTGTTATTAATTTAAAATTTATAGATAAAAACCTTAATGGGCTGACATCTTTGAAAAATCCCTTGTTAAAGATAGATTTGTTTTTATACTGTAAAATCTAAAAATGGAACCTTGTCCAGAATAAAAAAAAATCTTTTCAATTTGTGTAGACTCTGAAGAGTAAAATACGAATCTGAGATATATTTTCTCTGAACCAGTTAGCCCTCTGAAGTTATGAGGCTATCTGGGTCAAAAGGTCCAAATTCAAAAGCCTTCTGGGATATTCTATCTTCTAGACTCTGAGTTCTTAATATTAATGGTGGTAATCAAGCACTTTTGCATGGTTTTAAAGTAAGACAAATGTCCTACCTTAAAGTCATCAGGGCATTTGACGTAACTCATTGGGATGATATTTCTTGGTTCAAGAGAAAATCTATTCACTTACCTCCCATTGTCAGATTGCGTGTGGTTTTAAAATGCATATTTCCTTTTTCAAAATAGATTTACTTTGTGTCTTTTCAAATGTCTTATTTTAGGTATTTTTCAATGTTCTGTAATTATAGCTTATGACGAGTGTTCCCTGTTGCGTGTCTTGGTTTAAATGCTATTACTATAATATGTATTGGCAACTGTTGAGTCTGTTTCATTTAGGCCTCTATCTACTCCCTCTTAAAACATTTTAACTCCTTTTTTTCCTCTCTATTTAAACTCCTTCCCTTGGCCATTCGCCTGGTTGGGGATGGATATCCTTGGTCCCTTCACCTTAGGGTCATATCAGAATAAGTACCTGATCGTGGGCGTCGACTACTTCACCAAATGGATCGAGGCCGAAGCCCTTGCCAAAATCACCGCCCACAACATACTCCGATTCTACAAAAGGAATATCCTCGTAAGATTCAGTATCTCATTCGCCATCGTCACCGACAACAGCACGCATTTCACCGACAAAAACTTCCGAGACTTCGTCACCAAACTTGGGACCAAACATCACTTTACCTCGGTCGAGCATCCTCAGACAAACGGCCAAGCCGAGTCCGCGAATAGAGTGATACTCAGAGGTTTAAAGCGAAGGCTCGGTGACGCCAAGAGATCATGGGTCGAGGAACTCCACAGCGTCCTATGGGCGTACCGAACAACACCCCACTCGACCACGGGGGAAACACCATTCCGCCTCACGTACGGAACCGAGGCAGTGATCCCGGTCGAGATCCGAGAACCTTCCAGACGGACTGAGGCTCCCCTCGTAGCCGAGGCCAACTATGAAGCTCTTTGAGAAGAGCTGGACCTAGTCGAAGAAATTCGGTCGGGGGCGGCTCTTCGAGAAGCCAGGCTGAAACAACATGTAGCCCTACGCTACGACAGCAGAGTCCTGAAACGCGAGTTTCAGATTGGCGACTTAGTCTTGCGAAGAAACCAGAAGGACTCTCACGAGGGCAAACTAGCCGCGAATTGGGAAGGCCCATATCGTGTTCGCGACAAGACGTAGCACGGGACCTACTACCTCGAAAACCTAAACGGGGATAAACTAGCTCGACCATGGAACGCTGAGAAGCTGTAAAGGTACTACAGTTAAGCACTACTCACGTCACCCACGCGCCGCGACCATGGGGGGCGATATGGTACCACCGCACCTCCTCGCGTTTCCTAGAGATCAGCAAAATAGCAAGCCCTACCTCTGTGTGCGCGGGTAGAAGGATCTGCTTGACAGCGAATACCTCGATCGAGGCTCCCCGTCTCTGTACCAGAATCGGCGGGACACCCAACTCGCGATGGGACGTCCACGCCCCGAGGATAAACTACCCCCGGATGGGCCGGGAACAAAACCGGCTAACCAGCCAGTTCTCCCCACTGCCGGAAACAAATATCGTCGAGCTACCTACCCCAAACAGGCCCAAAGGCATTTCAAACATGCAAACATACAATTCGAGCATACAAAATGCAGAAGTAAAATGAGCATAACACCATGTAAAAACAAAACAAAGCACACACTTAAACAAATTACAAAAGTTATACCATATAAAAGCGGGTATCAGCCCAGTAGTTGATGTTACAACACCAAGAAGGGCACGCAGGCCCAATAAAGAAAACACTTAGAAAAAATACAAAATATTTGGCACACAGGCCCGGAATCCACGGGCGCGCAGGCCCGAAACTAATCTACGCTCTCTCTTCCTCCTCCACTTCAGGCTCGGCGGCACGGGCATCGGGGCCAGCTTCCTCGACGCTGGGGTCGACCACCCGACCATCGACTATCTCGTGGAAAGGCTCGATGCCATCCTCGACCAGGGCTACGCCAGGGTTAACCACCTTAAGTTGTGCAACCGCGCCACTGAAACCCGCCGAGAAGGCCTCCAAGCAATCGCTCTCCAACACCCGTATCCTGGCGAACAGATCTGCCCGAGTGACCATCTGCCTGTCTTCTTCGGTCTCATCATCGGCAGGACGAAGGGCACCCTCCAGCGTCTCCACACGAGCCTTCAGTGCTTACACCTCCTCTTCAGCAGCCTTCTACTTCTCCTCAGTATTATCCCCCCTCTCGCGCTCGCCGGCGGTCTCCCCCCGACTCTTCTCCAGGTCCTCGGTGAGTTGGGTCACCTTCCCCCGACTCTTCTCCAGATCCTCGACGGCTTTGTTCAAACGCGACTGCGCGAAGGCGAGATCCCCCTGTAGCTTAGACAGCTCGACAGCTGAGCAGCTTTCCTCGCTCATAACCATCACCGTGGTGAAGGTCCGCATCAAAGCAGCCAAATCCTCCGTCAGGACTTGCCTACGAGAAGCCCGATCCGCACTTAAACCATCTTCGCCTCCCCAACCGGAATTCTAGGCGACCTAGCCCCGCGGAAGTAACTGGGGTGCTGATGGCAGGGCGCGATTGAGTAACCCTTCTCAACAGAGCCCGTTGACAGGTCGACCATGCTTTCCACCTCCTGAACTCTGGGCCTCTTCGGAGCCCCCTGAGATGTGGAGGACTGACTGCTTTGAGGAGACGAAGAACCCTTGTCGTGCTGATCAACGACAGCTTGCCCGACCAACTGGCCTAGCCGCGTCTTTGGGGTAGCAGCGACCTTCAACACATACAACTTCTTCACCCTCTCCTCGACAGAAGACATGTTTCCTGCAAAACAAAGGAAATAAGTCAATAATAGATAAAAAATAACAAATCAAGAGAAGAAAGAGGCATCCCCCACCTAGATAGATAAGGGCCTCCGCCTCCGAGGAACACTCGAGCAGGGCTTTCATGTTGATCAACCTCGCAGTCTCACGGACATTCCCCTGACTATCGAGGATATACTGGCCGTCGGGTGTCACCAACTTTGATGGTGGCAGGCTACGCACAAACGCGAGTATCTTCAAATATCCAACCATTTCCTCCTCGTCGAGGGACCCCGTGCGCACTATATACCGGTCAGTCCCCCTGGAGAAATGTTCCGGGGACCATTCCACGTGCACCCTCGGCAGCATAACGGCTTCCCGCTGGCTGTTCATTATCCGCTCCCCTTCAGAGTATAAAGAGTCGACCCCCGTATGCGTGATCGGGATGACGACAAAGAACCGACCCTTGAAATCTCGAACAGAATCCATATACGTCTTGAAGAGCCTGTTCAGTTGTTTAAATGACACCCATCCATGCCTGCCGTCCACCGTCTGCCGCTGCAGATGGAAGACGCGGAAAAATAGCGGCAACGTGACACCTACCTCGAGGTAACGACACACGACCTCGAACACCGGAATAAAGGCTAAGGCATTCGGATGCAGTTGCGAGGGGGCCAACCGCAACCAGTCGAAGAGGCCCAGGTGAAAATATGAGAACGACAGCCTGAGCCTGGCCTCCTTAAAGTAGAACTCGTACATCGGAAACCGCATCCTCTCGTACTTCGAACATATCCGATGACGTTCTAGAGGATAGTATACCTGCCAGTTTTGAGGATCGCCTTCCTCCCGATCCTCCACGGTGGCATAAGCTCCCATCGGGTCGGAAGCAAAACAATAGGGCGTAGACAGGGGCTCGTCGACCACCCACTCCTCGAGGAGGAGGACTCGCTCGTCGAAATGAGGGACATCCGGCTTGTTATCCTCGACCATTGTCCCTGGGACCAACGTAGTCATGAACACCTGAAAAGCAGAAGGTAACGGTGAATTCGATGACAAAGATCAAATTCACCCTTCCACCGCAAGTCAAGTGAAAGGGCGATGAGGACAGCCCGAGCATCATCCTCAGTGGCTCAATCCAAAATCCTATCGTCTCCCCGGGACACCTACCCAACTAATCTACACACTCTCCCCGGGACATTCATCAGAATAAGCATCTGTCCCCGGGGAACTCATCGGAATAAGCAACTGTCCTTGGGGCATTCATCGAAATAGGCGTTTATCCTTGGGGCGCTCATTCAAAAACCCTAAAAAGCTCTGCCTATAGCGGCGGAGACCCATACCTCTCCTAGGGGCATTCAACATGCCCCGACCACGATCCTAAGACAAACGAGAAGAACAAAAGAAAGGAGAAGAAAGACTTACTAGGTGCGATTAGCAACGGAGTACGCGACGACAATCACGGCGGAGATATTCAACGGAGGCGGAGCAGCAGATCCTCGTGTATGAAAGCAAGTAAGGCGAAAGTGTGAAATGAACGGGGACTCACCTACTTATACCCCAGCACGAGACTCGAAGCGTCACTAGGCACTCGAGTACCCTAGGGTAGCCGCCCTCATGGCCATCCAACGCATGACACGTGGAAAAGGCTGACAGTCGCGTCCCGTCACGTCTCCCCACCAACACGTGTCCTCAACCCCCAGACACCCGATGATGAGGAAGGAATCACATGCTCGCGTCCCCGGAGAATGTGAGCTGGAGGATTCTTTCCTCAGGTTAACCTCTCCTCCCCGGCACAACGTCATCAAGTCCTTGTTCCCTCTCTCGGAGCTACGACTTAGGGGGCTCCTGTTCTGGCCTGGGCCCCGGCTTGACCGGGCAGGCCCAGCCTAATGATATTTTGCCAAGCCCAATCCATCTTGGGCCATAGCCGTCGAGCACAGAGTCCCCGTCGGGCAGGCAATGTCCCTCCGCAGGCAGAACCTTCTCCCTTGTCGAGCAGAACAACGTGTTCTTCACACGTTCTCCATGTGCTCCCCTCCGCGGGGACACGTCACCGACCAACTGCCCACCTCCGAAGGAACAGGTCAAACCCACTTTCCAGAGACCACGCGATAGTTGAACTAGGGCGAAGACCACATTCTGGTCTTTACTACGCCATGTAAGCCCTAACAGTCACTTGGGTTGGGCCTGGCCATCCAGCCCAACTCGAGTGACCGTTGGCCCTACGCTGGGGTCTCTCTATAAATACCCTCTTTGACAAGAGGGTCAGGTATTCTCTTCTTACCCCTTTCTGTACTTGTGATCACTCTGTCCAACTTCTTACTTTGGCATCAGAGTGTCTTGCAGGTGTACCTCCATCTTCTTTTCAACACCGGTGAACAGGCAGTAAGTCGAAGACGTGTGATAGCCAACGATTCCCTTCTGATCAGGTCAGATCACCAAGGTATAGTCAAAATTTCTCAAGAAATATTAGGTTGTGTGTCTTTGAGTTTGTAGTAATCCGTTTGATTATTGGATTAAGTCCGTATTGAGAATGTGATATCACTCAGGTGGGAGAACTAAAGTAACTTTGTTAACAGCGAACCATGATAAAATTACTTGTGTTCTTATCTTTGTCATTATCTTTTCTAGTTGAAATATTGGGTCGCAAAAGTTTTTAAATCTAGAAACCTAATTCAAACCCCCTTTTCCTTTTAGTGTTTTCTCCAAACTTGTTTCTTTGTCTTGTTGTGGAGGTGCTTGTGTAAACTGCTAATAAGTTTTTATATTTGAAGGACCATCTTCAAGCCTCCATATTTGATTGAAGTTGTTGTTCCTAGAGAAGTTATTGCTAGAATATTTCCTAGGTTTTTGTTCATTGCCTAGATAATTAACTTCTTCGTTAGTTAGGGGAAACAACATGTTTTGTACCATAATAGAATATTTGGTATTCAATCCATGATATAATTCTTCCTTTGAGATGGATTTCTATTATGTTGTCCTTAATGATCAGTGAGCGCCATTTTTTCAATAATTGTAATTTCATTTTTTGTGCTTTTTGACATAAGAAAACTCCCAACAGTAACATATAGTAACAACTTTGGTTGTTATCGTAATCCATTTCTGAAGATATAAATCTGTGTAATATCGTTATAATTATGGTTTGGACATCTTCTCAACATGTATTTATACCTCTCTCACGCTTCACAAAGAGTTAAAGTTGCGCCATGGAAGAACACTGCACTGGTTGTCTTTAGTTTCATGAATTTGTTGTGAGGAAATAATTTTTTCAAGAATTATTCCTCCAACGCACCCCAATTTTTTATCATCGATATTGATTGGTCTAGATACCACTCATTTGCTTTGCCAATCAATGAATGTGGAAATAATCTCAAGAATATTGATTCCTATTTAATTTCTAGAGCTCCATGTGTCTCAGAAACCTCGTAGAAATTTGTGAGGTGTGTATATGGATCTTCATGGTCTAATCCTGCAAAATGAGTAGCTTAAAGAATTTGTAACAATCTTGTTTTCATTTTCGTATGAGGGACATTCATTTGTAAACTAGCTATGTATCCCAGATGTCTCAGACTGTTGTGGCCTGGCATGCCACCAACATTATTTCCATTGTTTTCATTAGTGTCATTATAGTTATTGTTGTTGTCGTCCATATCAACCATGGTTTCTTTCTTTGAAATAGATGACTCTTCTAAATCTTGCAACTTGGCTTGCAACATTTTCTTTTTGTTCTTACTGTTATTTCAGCATGAGGTTCATTAGATTTCAGGATCAAACAAAAGTTGTTATGCTTGATTCTTACCTCGCATAAACAAGTAATAACAAATCTAACTAACACGATTAGTAGATTAGCGAATATAAAAATAAAATGCACAAATACTAATAGCTATAAACAAAAAACTTAAAATGATAAAAAAAATATCGCAGTGTCTTTAAAAAGTAACTCTAGCCCCCGACACGGTGCTATTTTGTTGTAATGCAGATATCAAGTGCAGTTTTATCATGTCCACATGGATTAGTTGTGTTTCAAAAAATGTTCAACAGTTTGTGTTACTTTAATTTTGGTTTATTAAAAAATTTATTGTTTGGTGATTACTTGAAACGTAAAATAAGAGAAACTAAACTTTATGTGTTTCAACAATGAGAAATTTTTTATTGGGTTAGACTTCATTGTTTTATTCTTATGTTGCATTGACCAATACTAATAGTACCACGTGTGCTCTCGTTGTAGCTCATGTCTAATTCAATGACGTGAGATAAGTTGTATTACCAAATAGACGATTTCTTATCCTATTAAGCAATATGTTCGCATTAATTTATAACAGCGAATGCAAATATCAATGTCCATTTTCATCAAATATATTTATTTATTCGAATATTAGACCTAAATCTATGTCTAGACTTTAGCATCTAATAGATGATAGACTTGAATACAATAAAATCAGTATCTTTTGAATATCAAGGCATACAATGAAAACATGTTTTATGTAGCTGATCTAAAACAAGCATTAAAAACAAATAAATCCATCAATATTTAAACTCAAGAAGAATTGCATAATATGACATGGTCGATATCAAAACATAAGTAACAAGAAAACTAAATATAACCCCAACAAATGAGAAAATTAGCTATGCTCACTCTTCATAGCTTTACAATTAATCCCTAGAAGAAGGAAGTTGAAAATCATTTGTTGACGATTCCACAGAAAATGCTTTTGTCCTCAATCTTCTTCTCATATTTTGTCCTGTTGTGATTTGTGGTGAGAACCTAGTTTCACTAAGGAGCCTCCTTGAATTCCATTCAATGTGATCCAATCTTCTTGAATTGAATAAATTGAATATTTTGAATGAAGGTCTGACACCCCTATTTATAGGCTTAGTAAAGGTGGGTTGGCTAAGCGCACCACCCAGGCTCGCTTAGTGCACCTACTTTCTTCTAGGTTAGGTAATATATGTTACCTTTGGCTTATATTTGCTGCTTATGCTTACTAAGTAAACCGCTCAAGCTCGCTTAGCCACCAAACCCTTGCTTACCTTGAAGTAAATTAACCCTAAAGTTTTTTTATCTATCTTTCCTCGCTAAAGCACACATGTGTTTCCTGGATCAGCATACATGCATTATTTATAACTAAGCGCATATGTATTCTTTACTTAGTGATCCTTGATTTTTTTGGAAAAGTATTTGGTTTGGTCTCTTGTGCTGTTTTGGTAATCTCTTGATCCATTTTGTCTATTTTCAACCAATGCAAAGTTAAAATGTTCAGACAGTGGTTTTATCATTTTTCACTAATAAATCAAGGTTTTTTCATTTGATTTCTTATAAAACAAGTTGACAAATGCCTACGTATTTAACATATTTTTGACACTCACTAGAAGGCAAACGAAAAAAATACTGAAAAAAAGTGATATATAAAAAAGGATTTATCTCTTTATTGCATTGCATAAGTAATTACTTTGTGATACTGAAAAAAAGGTGATATATTTTTTAATATGATTCGTCACCGATGTTTTTTGGTATGAGAATCGAACCGATATCTCAGAGCAGGGTTGTACCTCTATCCACAAAGATGAAGTGATTATAAATGGAATAATTGACGTTAAAAGTTCAACTCAGGTTACTGACGAACTCTTCGATAGTTGTGGGATAAAAAATTTCTACGTATTTGTCTCTGCGATTCTAAACTTTGCCAATTCCGAGACATTCTATTTGATACTGTTGCGGTGAGAATAGGATATCAAATTATTAATTAATTTAAATCGCATCTTTAGTTCACAACCGGTCTTTAATTTATCCGAAGGAAAGGTCAAAGGAAGGAAAAACCTAATTTTAAATTGTAAACTCAATGCGGGGAGAGATCTAGGTAAGGGGTTGGTTAAGCTTAGAGAAGATATTAGCACCCTAAACTTTTGTAGTACTCTACAGGAACCTCTTGTTTAATACTACTCTTTTGCTTTAATTATTTTCTTAAGGGCATATGCTAAGGGTTAAAAGGTGAGAATAAAGACCTAAGGGTTAGTCCTAAGTTTACTCGGCAAGATTCGCATCTTGTGCTTACGTATCCTGGGTAGGGGATGGAATCAGAGTAATTGTAGTTCCCCTCGAAAGGGAGGTTAGAAACTTCTTGACTGTGGTCAAGGTTTCAATGGGGAATAAGCGTTCATATGGAAGAGGCTTACGTGGAGCACGACGACTCCAATCTCTACGTTATAAAGAGTTGAATTAAAAGGTTAAAATAGGTATTCCATGGTGGGAAACCTAAAACGGAGTGCGGTGACTCCTTATCCTAACGCTAGGGTAAAGAATAAAACTGTCCACGGCGGGACGCCTACAAAGATGAGTACAACAAATTGAAATTCTCTAGGTTGTAAAGTTGAATTGAATTAAGAAAAGGGTAAGATAGGTATTCTACAGCGGGAAGCCTAAAACAGAGTGCGGCGACTCCTTGACCTACTGCTAAGGTAAAGGGTATTACGGTACACGGCGGGACGCCTAGGCAAATTAGGGTTTTGAAGTATTCAAAGGTTAAGGCTATTGACTCGACGGTCAAACTGTTAGACCTAATCCTTCGGAGGAGATTTTACGGTAAACAATGCAATGAATAATTAATTACACGACAGTATGAAAATACGGGAAATGTGCGAAACAGTAAAGGACATGCAAAGCGACGATATCCTCGTGTAAATTACAACCATGAAACAAAAACAAGCATAATAACGAAATAAGCGACGATGTCCTCGCATAATTAAAACCAAAAAAATGAAATACGAAAAAGACCACATATTAATAAACAGAGACGAATAGGGATTAAATAACGGTCACACAAAAATTAAACGGCCACGTTAGGAATTCTTTATTTTTGAATTTTTATTTACAAAAGAACGATTAATGTTAATTTTCGAAAAGAAGGGTTAATTAAATTTTTTTTAAAACAATTATTAGTAATTACAATATAAGAGAAATGGATTTAATTTTCATAAAAAAAAAGATTTTTTTTAATTGTAAGTTATAAAACAAATTTGTTACTATAAGTTATAAAAAACTACTAATTCTAAATTATAAAAACATTACTGATTATAAGTTATTAAAAATATTAATTATAAGTTAAAATGTTAACAATTATAAATAAAAGTAATTATAAGTTTAAAAACAATAATAAAATGAAAAGAAAATGAATAATAAAATGGGAGGGGGGGTTCTTTCACGGTGCATTGGCTTTATTAGGGTTTTAACCTTCTTCCTTGTTCTTCATCCGCCGGCGGCGCCCCTGCCATGGTTGCATGTTCTGAAATTTTTCCTCTCCTTCCTTGCATGCTCGTACTCTTTCTCTTCACCTGAAAAACACAACCCATGAACTCAGTTAATGGAAACCCAAATGCTCACCTCTCTTTGTAGAGGTTAGAAGTGATTGGGGATGACGCTTGGTCCGATGATGATGTCTGATGATGTCTAAGGATGATGATGCTTTTCTTCCTTCTTGTTTCTGTCCGTTGATGAACTGATAGTAATGTTTTTTTCTTCTGGGTTTTCCGCCTCCGTTTGATGATGATGATGAAGTTGATGATCTTCTTCTTCGCTTGATGAAGATGACGAAACCCCCTTTTTTATCTTATGATGATGAACACGTTATATCAGGTTGTTCTGAGTTTTATGGGCCTGGATAATGCATTGGTATTTGTTGGATTTGCTTGCTGGATTGTTGTTATTTAGGGCGAGTTTTTTTGTTTGTGGCGAAATTCACGGCTGAAATTTTGGCTTAATTGTTGGCTTTTGGAACTTGTTTGTTGCGCTGAACTTGCTGCTGATTTTAGTTGTCTTTCGCTTGCAACTTTTCAGGAATTTGTTGTTGTTGTTGATTTTGATCCATGGGTTGCGTAAAATCTAGAGAGTTCTTGTTAATGCTTGTTTGGCAGAACTTATTTTCATGAAAAAGTGCTTTTCTCAAAAGCACTTTTTTTCAAACCCACTTTTCCTGAAAATCACTTTTAGAAATAAGTTTTTCTCCATTTCTTTCTCCAAGTTGCCTTGAACAAATGTGACTTGGACTTGTGCCGAGGTCGAGAAAATAAGTCGGGAGCTGGCTTCGACTTTGTCGTTGCCCTCCCGACGTACCTGGTGATGAAATTAAACTGAGGGTATCGGATTACAACCAAAAACCATTTTTCTAACCAATTAAAATTATTTTCTCGGTTGTCGATTTTTTTGTGTAGGTTTGGGAACAATAAAGTCGAGGAATTGGATGCACGAAGACGACTTTAGGACAATTAGGAATTTTTAGGAATTAAGGATTTATTTTGTAATTAATCTTGCAATTGGAACTATTCTTATAATATTGTAATAAAAATAGAATTTAAATGAATAAATTCAATTTTATTATTTTTCGCTATCCAATTCTCCGATTAAATTTCCAAATAAACTCTCCGATTAAAATCTCCGAATAACTTCTCTAAATAATTCGTCCGCTTAACTCATACGAATGAATTAAATTTATCCGATTAACTACTCCAAGTACGTTCGTCCAAATGAAATCGTCTGATTAAATTTATCCAAATAAAATCAACTGCTTAAATCCATACAAATAGATTCAACTGGTTCAATTTACCCGACTAAATCCGTCCGACTAAGCCAAACTAAACTCATTCAAATAAATTCAAAATAAACTCATTCAAAATAAACTCATTCAAATAAATTCACCCGACTAGTTTCCTCTGGTTAAAACTCATCTGATTAAATTAATCAATTAAGCTTTTCCATTCCAAACTCCGAATTCGACAAATTAACCATCCTGCACAATTTAAATTCAACATAACCGAGCTCAAACGAATCCCTTTGCAAATTATTTCGAACTCGATATTAACGTTAGTGAATATGGTCGTGAACAGATAAGCAGAGAAATTCTGTTAAAACGGCAAAATGAAATGTCTTCCGTCTTGCAAATTCAAACCGCCTCTCGAACGTTTCAACTCGGCATCCTGAATCAACTCGGCTAATAATCATGATCAAGCCAACATATGTTCATTATAAATTCAACGCGACTCGAAATTCCACTGTTCCCTTAAAATTGACCGTTGACCAGTGGAAAGCAGAAAAGCGTGCGTCTGTAAAAGTAAATTCTTCAAAGCAAAATCTTCGTACTGATTCGACCCGAATCCACCAATATCTTAACATATTCAGCTCCAAATGGCTTAGGAATCAAACAACATTTAGGAAAACCGCTTGACGACCGAATCTCGGCTTTTGAACAAAATGCTGGGTCACGAGAAATCTGACGTCGAAACTGCCGTAAAATTTCGCTCATTATCAAACAAGTCACATGACTCAGAGACGTAAACCCCAATTGCTCGAGGGATTCCTGAAGACGACTCAGCTTCACAATTGTCAGCGGGCTGCAAATAAATGACCATTTTGTCCTTCACCTATTAAACTGCCCATAGTGTAATTTTTCCTGCCAAACTAACAAACTGAGCAAACTGGTTAGTAGTTAGTTACAATGCAATGCAGGATGAGATAACGTGCGCAATGAACCTAATAATCTCAGGGAAAAAATTGGGGTATTACAGATACATCACGTGAACCTTCATCATCGACGTCGCTTATGTGGTTCTATGTGTTTTAAAACCCTTATCAGAAGAATTAGAGGCAGATTATGATTATAGAGGACTCATGCAACTGAGTTAGGTGACAATATCGTTAATCAGATCGTAGAATGTCGCCACTGAGAACATAGGATTCTAGTGATGAATGAGATTAGTGTTCATATGATAGTGGTTAATCATCACAGTCTTTATCTAGCACAGATTTCATAATATAATAATGTATTTGACTTCATGACAGAAATTGACAATATTGCCATACTAGCTCTATGATCTCATCGTCTACAATGCGAGAATTATCAATGGAGGAGTTCGTGAAATGAGATTAGAGAGGAAGACAAAACATAGAGGACTTGAGGTTCATATCAATTTTATCAAATTTCATGATGGACGACAATTGTATTTGGTAAAAGTATAATAGAATGTGAAAGTGTGTTTGCAAGGGTTGCAAAAGACTCTATTTAAGTTTTTTATGTATAATTCTTGAATTCAACCCCTCTCCCAATTATGAAGTTGAGATATTTATAATAATCTCTACGGGTCAGATTCAGTTTAATAACCAATCTCGCCCCCCCCCCCCCCCCCCCTTTTTGGGGGAATATGTGACATTATGAGAAAGTAGTTTCCTTCTTTTTTGAAAAAGTGATTTCTTCTCCTTGATTGAGTCAAGAATGTTAGTCTCTTGATTTTTTTACCCACCTGCCACTCTTTGAAATATTAAATACCAAAATGCCACAATCCGAAAAAAAATACCAGGATGCCACAATTTATGTTAGGGTCTGACCAATGAAAGGACAAGCTAGTGAAGTGAACTTCGACCATGCATGAGCTCGGCCAATGGTTGTCTGAGTCATTGAAGAGCCCTTTTTATGTTTTAAAATATATTTATATATGTTTTATTATATTTTAATATATTTAATTGTTTTTTTTTAAATTAAGAATTATTTTTATGTTTTAAAATATTAATAAATAAATATTTTAATTAATTTTATATTATAGTTAAATATTTTAAATAATATTTTATTTTTCTTATTATTTGAATATAATAAGAAAATAATTTTTGCAATTATATGTAATTAAGTTTCTAATATTTTATATAACATGTAATTAATTAATTACCTAATTAATTAATATAGTTTTTTATTAAATAAAATGTAACAATAAGCAATTTTATTAATATTATTGATTGGAAAAGATACATCATTTGGGTTTACATAAATGACCGCCAGTTCTACACATTTTACTCTTTTTTACGCGCAACCCCCTGGCCAAGTCTTGGGTTTGCCGTCTTGGAGAAGATAGAGTAGAGTCAGAAGACAACTCTTCATCTTCAGCTACACCCTCATCTTCAACTACATCTTCATGTTGATGTGATGGATCGACCAAATCTACATTAGTAACATAAAAACTTGGCCATTCCATGAGCTGGTCATCAGTTAGGGTATAGTTAGGGACTGACTACGGTGGTGGGTTGAAGGTAGTTGGAGGGCTATGTTGGATGGGAGAATAATAAATATCGTTAGTATGATAAGTAGGCGTGGGTTGAGAGAGTGAAGGGTTAAATGTTTGTTGTTGTGATTGGGGGTAAGAGAAATCAAAGTTAGGTTGAGGAATTGGAGTGACTCGAAAGGATGGTCAAAGTGTGGTTTATTGCTGGTATTCTTGGTCGTAGTAGAAGTTAGCTTGAGGGGTTGGGGTGTATAGTGTTGGTTCTTGAGAGGAGGTGGCAAAGAATGTGTGGTCTTGTGTAGTTTGAGTGTGTTGATATGTTGGTTGGTGTTGTGTGGCTTGGGGGTGATGGTATGTGTTTTGGAGGAAGGAAGATGTTTGCGATTGAAATTGTGAAGGGTTCATCTGGGGGATTTCCTGATGCATGGACGACAAGGCTCTTTGTTGTGATGAAGAAGTTGCATATTGACAGGGGTCGTCTAGGAACTATGCTTGAGAAGCATGCATAAATGGAATGGATAAAAATCATTGCATATATGCAGTGCTATGCATATAGTAAGCATAAACCATGTTTCCTCTCAAGCTCAAATTTCTTCTTTTTTTTCCACTCGTTGTTCTCTTCTTTATTCAGATTACGCCAATGATTTCTCTATGTATTGGGCATTTTAGTTTCATGGTGTTCGCGTAGACATCTAGGCTGAGTAGGGATTTCTTGTTCAAATCCAATTTTCAATTTGACCCTATCAGCTTGATGCATTTCAACAATATGAAAATTGATGATTGAAGTGGTCGCGCTCCAAATCTGGCTATCTTCAAGAACGCAAGGTGGGTAGATCGGGTAGGGCCTCCAAATAAACTGTTACAGAAAATATAATAGTTAAAGTACAAATACATATTTTAGCATCTATTTAGAGATTGTAGTGGTAACAAACTTACATTGTTTGTCCCCAATCTATCTAGTGTGAATTTATATCCTCGTAGGTGATGACGGGAACTTTTTTTGTAAGCCATGCCTCGTTGAACAAATCATGCAATTTTAAAATAAAGAAATGTAATAAAGGGATGGGCATAAATATATATCCATATAAAAGAAAAGAAAGTCTAAATTATTTTTACCTTTTTACGTAAGGATGAGATGGCTCGATGGAACTCTCAGGAGCAATTAGTGGTATATGTCAATATGTCCAAACACTGAGTAAGAGAACGCATCCTCCAATATGTTTTACTCATACCTTGCATGCTTTACACATACTCCTATATAATGTAGTTAAGCAAGCAGAACCCCAACTATATCTATTGCATTTATCTAAATCTCATACTATGGGTATCCAAGAAGAATGTAAAAAGTTATGACTCTTGTCTAGCATCAATACTTTTGTTATGAGTAGTAATATATAAATTTTCGCATGGAGAATGTTCTCCTCTTCAGTTGGCGATTCGTTTTGTCTTAATTGTGCTAATAAAGTTTGTAGCCAAACAATTTTAACACAAACTTTATGTTTATCTGAAGTCAAGGTTCAACACCGAAATGTTCCATATATACATCACTGCCTATGATCAGTGATTTTTATACGTTATTTTACCATGATTTTTAGTTAATTGTCTTATATGTTTAGTTGCATTTCATTGCCTTTTATCACATTTTATGCGTTGGTTTGGTATTTTCATTGTTTTTAGGTTCAGGTAAGCAATCAAGAAGAACTAGAGCAAAAACTAGGAAAAATAGCAAGAATTCGAAAGAGCTTTTGAAGGGAAACAGTAGCCTGACACGGCCACTCGTGTCACCTAACACGGCCTGTGTCAGGAGGATTCCAAGAGAACAAAGTTGTCTAGAAAAGCAGTGGGTTGACACGGGTGCCCGTGTCAGCCAGTCTGGAGCAGACATTGTTTTGATCAGACAACGACGCCAAAAACTTGATCGATAAAATAATAAGTTTACTATTTTGCCAATGTAGTAATAAAAAGGAATTTCCCCAAATGTCGATCTAAAGGACTGCTTGACGGTCTAGAGTTCTGGTTTTATTTTAGTTAAACAAAAGCTTTGGGGTTTTGAAATTTCTTAGTTTAATTATAAAAATAATGGCGAATAAAACAAGGAAATTGACTAAGTGGTTTTAACAAATATGAGTAACATGCTAGGGGAATTGTGTGATCCGACTCAGTAACAACTCTGAATTAACACTACAACAACAACTTATTGTAACTAACTAATTACCGATTCTTTAAAGTGTTCACTCCTAAGTCCTTAGTGAGAAAACCTTTAATCATCCACCCTAATTCCTATGTCCATAGAGAATTATAAATGAAATTAAGCAATCAATCATCAAGAATATTCTGGTTCCTATAGGGTATCCCTAGTCCTAGGTGATATCTACTACAGAATGATCCAAAGCAAAGCATTAACAATGGAGGTCCAGCCTAATCATTATTTGAAAACCAAACCCCATTGGTCCGACAGGGCAAACATTAAGAATAGATAGAAATCAAATCAGTTATGAAAACAAAGGAATTGTTATTGCAATACTAATATCAGAGTCATTACAGACTCAAATCAGGGACACCCCCTAGCATTGGGGGGTTTAGCTACTCATATTATTCGGAAAAAAAATACAAAGTAAAAACTAGACATTACAAGATAATAGGATTCTTTGATCTTCAGTTGCTTCCGCTCATGAAAACCTTCAATTCCCCGACCACCTTGATCTCTCCAATCTTGGTCGTGTAATTCTACTTTGGCCAAAAAGCCCATTTTTCCTTCTCAAAATACGTCTTAAATACTCCCAGGTCCAACACAGTAATAGGAAAATACCTAAAATACCCTTAGGGATCACACAGGTCACAAAAACAAGAAAATTGGAAGATGAAGCGCTTCAGCCAACATGGGCCGTGTCAGTTGACACGGGCGGTCGTGTTGGCCCTCTAGTTTCCTGATATAAACAATGCCTGCTCAAGACTTGCTGACACGGGCTGTGTCAGACCACTGTTTCCCTTCAAAAACTCTTCCGAATTCCTGTTATTTTTCTCGGTTTTTGCTCTGGTTCTTCTTGATTGCTTACCTCAACCTAAAAACAATGGAAATACCAAACCAACACATAAAATGCAATAAAAGGAAATGAAATACAACTAAACATATAAGATGATTAACTAAAACTCATGGTAAAATAACGTATAAAAATCACTGATCAAACTTCCCCAAACTTAAACCGTTGTTTGACCTCAAGCAAAAAGCTCGGATAAACATTTTTCAGATCAAATGGTACACATCAAATAAAAGATTTGTGAAGGTAAGGTGTGTCGATACTCATGCGTGAGCCTTTGTTCCGATCGGCTAAAACTTGTTCTCTTGGTAATTGTCTGTTAACGAAGGTATTACTCAAACACATACTGTGGTAAAATCATGGACCTAAATCCCTCTTTCAGTCAGCTCTCCAACTATGCTTTGGGCTTAAGTCTTTTCTTCATTTTTTTACCCCTTTCACTCGAATAATCAGATTAAGGCACTTTTGATCGCTTTCCCTCACATGTACAAAATTTGATCGAGACTTTTTCAAGGAACCTTTATTTTTTTTCTCGCGCATTGGCGTTTATTAGTCCACTTTGGGACGACTATAGAGATTTAACCACCGTTAGGTAAAGTAACCGGGTGAGGGTTACCCAACTTAGAAGGACCCGTTGTTTTTATCATCATTATTCATCATTTTTTTTGGTGTCATAAGTCATTTTCTCAATCAATTTATACATGTAATTCTCTTTAATCATGCCAGACTATCATTTTGAACTAATTGAGGAATACTTCTTAGATCCAAGTACTATGGCACAAATTTACACGTTGGACTCGTTTCCTTACTTCGGGGAATCTAGGGTGTTCAGGTTATACCTAAATCTCCAAACTTTCCCAAATTCTCTAGTTTCAACTTTTTTTCCCTCAAACTCTATATACTTTCCTGACTACCTAACACATCACAGTATTCACAAGAAAAGTTTTATGGTCCTCATTCGGGGAGAGTTTAAAGCGATTTTTAAGCAAAAGCACACAAACACAATTAAAAAGTACTTAAAATGAAAACTCAAAATAGTAAATCCTCCCCCAAACTTGAATTAAACATTGGCCTCTATGTTTTAGAACAAGAGAGGAAGATATGTAACTCACAGAGATCCTTACTGAGGAGTTTGAGGATAATGCAACACCCTAGCTTGCACTTGTAAGGTCTCATTTATTACCTGCAAACAAAACAAAATAACAACAAAAATAAAATGCTCAATCATTAAAAACGTGGGCTGCCTCCCACACAACGCTTCATTTAACGTCGCATGGCTCAACAGTTCACTCCCCATTGTTATGGGGGGTATTTCTGCAATTATGGGTTTCTCCCACAAAATTCGAAGTTATTCAAAGCAAGATTCAACCCAGTCAGGGGCATTTTTCAAAGACCATGGGCGTCTCCCATGACGTATTTCAACCTTGTGGTTGATCAGACCTTCAAATCAACATTCAGCCCAGTCAGGGGCATACCATTCAAGACCGTGGGCGTTCCCCACGAAGTTGTTCAACCTTTTGTTGGGCAAATCCAAGAAGTTCAGGGCAAGATCCAACCCGAGCAGGGGCATCTTCAGCAATACCATGAGCGTCCCTCATGAAGTTGTTCAACCTTTTGTTGAGCAAAACAAGACATCAAGACAAACTCAGCCCAGTCAGGGGCATCCTCTTCAGAATTCATGGGCGTAACCATGAAATCATTTCAGCAAAGCTATGATCTCCAAACAAGACGGTGGGCGTACCCCGTTGACTCATTTCAATTCAATCTTCTTCTCGGGGGTTCCCCAATGGTTTGTATCCAGCAAGCGTGACCATTGTCAATTGCATTACTATCATCCTTTTGGTGATAGTTGAACCTCGTCAGTTCAGCCTAGCCTGCATCCTTTTGGTGTGGGTAGCCTTCAATTTGTGTTTGTCCTATCATCCTTTTGGTGGTAGTGGTCGGTGTGTGTTTCGCTCCGTCATCCTTTTGGTGGGGGGTCTATCCTGGTCATTAATGATAGATTGTGCGATGTGTTTATTTGTGTTTCGCTCCGTCATCCTTTTAGTGGGGGGTCTATCATGGTCATTAATGATAGATTGTGCGATTTGTTTTGTGTTTCGCTCCGTCATCCTTTTGGTGGGGGGTCTATCATGGTCATTAATGATAGATTGTGCGAATTTTGTTTGTCTCGCTCCGTCATCCTTTTGGTGGGGGGTCTATCATGGTCATTAATGATAGATTGTGCGATATGTTTTGTGTTTCGCTCCGTCATCCTTTTGGTGGGGGGTCTATCATGGTCATTAATGATAGATTGTGCGATTTGTTTTGTGTTTCGCTCCGTCATCCTTTTGGTGGGGGGTCTATCATGGTCATTAATGATAGATTGTGCAAATTTTGTTTGTCTCGCTCCGTCATCCTTTTGGTGGGGGGTCTATCATGGTCATTAATGATAGATTGTGTGATATGTTTTGAGTTTCGCTCCGTCATCCTTTTGGTGGGGGGTCTATCATGGTCATTAATGATAGATTGTGCGAATTTTGTTTGTCTCGCTCCGTCATCCTTTTGGTGAGGGGTCTATCATGGTCATTAATGATAGATTGTGCGATATGTTTTGAGTTTCGCTCCGTCATCCTTTTGGTGGGGGGTCTATCATGGTCATTAATGATAGATTGTGCGAATTTTGTTTGTCTCGATCCGTCATCCTTTTGGTGGGGGGTCTATCATGGTCATTAATGATAGATTGTGCGATATGTTTTGAGTTTCGCTCCGCCATCCTTTTGGTGGGGGGTCTATCATGGTCATTAATGATAGATTGTGCGATATGTTTTGAGTTTCGCTCCGTCATTCTTTTGGTGGGGGGTTTATCATGGTTATTAATGATATATTGCGCGATGTGTTTTGTGTTTCGCTCCGTCATCCTTTTGGTAGGGGGTCTATCATGGTCATTGATGATAGATTGTGCGATAGTTTTTTTGTGTTTCGGTCTGTCATAGTCATTAATGATAGATTGTGCGATACTGTTTGCATTTCGTCCCATCATCCTTTTGGTGATGTAGATCTTTTTGCCAGATATTCATTGGTATACCTCATCCAGTATTTCAAATGTCTAAGCATCTCTTTTCTTTTCGGACAAATTCAGGGTCTTTCTTCATATCTAATTGCTTCTACCTTGAAAGAATGAACGCCATAGCCGTTCATATTACTCGGTCTAAGCCAATTAGATAGGGGCATCTGTCATACCCCCAAATTTGTCCTACCTGTATCTTTTTTTGAATTGTTGCCCATGGACAGTTGTTCAGAAAATAAGAGTAGTTTGTTTCTTATATGCTGTTTCCAACTCAAGAGGTTATGGGGTCGAAACTGAATTGAGGATCATTGGAGATTTATTTGTACGAATACTGAGCTCAGTAAAGGTTGAAATTTAATTAGAAAACGACATGTTGGATGAGATTTGGATTCAAGTGGTGATCAAGATCGTATATCATTGTTCAAGTTTAAATACGAGTGTGTCATGGGAATTGCAAGGAAAATATGTGTGGTTTGAATATGAGGTTGACATAACATTCGTCGAGCCCAAGTTGAAGCTTATACAAAATTCATATTACATTGTTCAAGAATTCAAAGCCCACTTTGTCATTCAAAAATTCAAAATGGCAAGTTATGGTACAAAGTTCCAGGGTGCACTAGTTCAGATGGTTGTGGGGGTAGTTAGAGTTGTGAAACTAAGTCTTGGAAACATTGCAATTTAAATGGGTAATTGCTCCCAAAGTTTGGTATAACTCACATTCAAGACAACAATATTGGATATAAAGATTTGTTTCCATGTGTATAAAGAAAATTTAAGAAGAGGCAAAAGTTGAGAGAACGTGGTCCCACACAAGGCCATATACAATTCATGAGTCCTAGCCCATGTACATGTCATAAATAATGAAAAAACCAGTACATGTTCATGCCAATCACCAAGCCTAAAAATACCAAACGTGCAGCGAACAATATCTCCTATCCTGCAGCTATAAACGTCTACCACACCCAATCTGCTAGTACGTAATTCAATCACAGTATGAATACATAGAAAAGAGTAACCACACCCTTACAACAACAACGAAAATTCAGTAAAAAAAGGGACATATCCACATAGAACAAGATACAAGCTGCTGCAGCACAAGTGTCGTAACCTCGACCTGAATTCGTAACACTCCTCACGAGCTCCTCGCGTCGGCTGCCTATCAAACATGAAAAGATCAATGAAAGTAGATGTTAGTTGACAGAAAACGAACAAAGGATCACGCACATCAGAAGAGACCAAGGAGGATCTTGCGTAACACTCGCAGTACATACGATAACTTCCGCTGCTTCAAGACTATCACGTGAGACGCCGCCGACCAATAAAAAACTTGCATTAATTCTGCAACAGTTACGTGGCTTCCGTAAATATGTTTCAGTGTAAGTTTACATAACTCATGTAACTGAAGAACAAAATTGTTTAAGGAAAGAGAGATCACTCACCAATAATTACCCTGTTGCCGACAGTTCTCACAAAGTAGCCACGTTCGCATCCTCCGCCTCACATTACGCAAATTCCCAATACAGAAAAGTTGCCATCACAACACCACAAGGACAAAGGCTCTACCTCAAACTTCAGCGCCCACAAAACATACTCGGCACCGCTACACGACTCACTTTTGCTACCACTTTCCAACCCGTTCAGCATGGCCTTATGCGGGAAAAACTTCGTGCAACCGACATGTAACCAAGGCCTGCAGAATTACAAATAGAGGATGATGAGATAAAGTTTGATTTATAAAACCTGCTAACGTGGACAACATTATTACAAGTTTTCCAAAGATTGACTTTTGGGCCTAGCTTTCCCATTATCCTCACCATTCGGTTAGGTTCTTGCCAGTGCAGGTAGGAAGGTCTGCTGGTATTAAATTTTCGCATTAGATGGAAGAATAACCGTGCATATATGATTAGGACCACCGGGTGAATAAGTAAAGTTCATGCTATACTAAGGTATATCCAGACGGCAGCTTGATAATCCTTATAATCATGCCCATCAAAAGCAGCATGTTCACCAAATGCCCACACCACAACCTGAAAATGACAGCATTGGATTAAATTGAATCATGAATTCAAAATGCACACAAGCCCATAAACCTCACTACAGCAGCAGCAGAAAGGTTTTTTCACGCAGCCAAAAAAAAACGACAAATACCACAAGGCCAGGACATGCCGTACATACCACAACGCATCCTATATGTACCAGCACCTAATTTCGGCAGCATGAGAAACCGCAACACAACACCTTCTACAACATACTCATCAAAGAAAGTCTCCAAAGCCGTCTGAACTCATTGAACAAACAGCAACTTATCCACCCATCCGCAAATGTTCAAAACACCACCACTGCAACTTCTCCACATAAACTCTTCCCAAACATTCACAGACAACTTGCCCAATGAAAGTAAGTGACCTGCAAAAACAAAACCATGTTCACTCCATATAATTGTTACCCAAAAAAGACCTACACCACAAATAACCGTTACACGGAACCATACATCCATCAGTTGCGTAGAACCGCATCCCGTATACGCACATTGTAACAACTCATATCCTGCAATGAAAATACAAAATCAGGAATATTACAGCTGTAAAAGGGTGAGTATATAGAGGCGCTGAAGTTTGCGATCAAAGAACAAAACTGTACCCGGATGTTGAAAACATTGCTCAGATCCTTGTAGTTTGTGAGGTTCACAGTGCTGCACTGAACAAACTCTCGAGGGCCGATATGGACTGGTATTTCAGACAAAGAAACTCTTTGATGACGCAGTCATAAGAAAACAGTACAGAAAGCTTGCACTGCTACTTCATCCCGATAAAAATAAATTTACTGGTGCAGAAGTTACTTTCAAGTTGATTGGGGAAGCCGATGGGGTGTTGAATGATCAATCAAAGCGAATTTTACATGATATGAAGGTTAGAGCCCATTTACAAGAAATGAAAGTCAAAGCCAATTTGAAAGCCGCAATACCTAATACCTCATCTCGTCACTTAAATGGGAATGTGTTTGCTGCAAATCAAGTTCCAAATGCTACTGAACCTGCATCAACCTGAACATTACGAGACAAATTTGTGCATCATGCCATCACCAAGACACATTTCCTGCAAATAAACCACAGTGCAAATTTCATAACCCCATATAAATCCAAGTCACCACCAGAACAAGGGGGAAGATGAGAGAGTTCAGTGGAAATGAAAGTAGAACCTAAATATTTGTTTCTCAATTCACAAATGACAAAGTTTTAAAACTTGTCGCAGCAGCCAAGAGGATATTTTTCACAACATGAAAATCACAACTCATACGCACCTTCCGTAAACCACTTTCAGCCACAACAAAGCAGGTCACAAAAACAGAAAGTGATTGTACCTGCTGCACAAAGACCAAAATGGTTTCATAACATGTACAACAAAACCAAGTGCTTCCACATGACGACAATTCGCGATATGGCAATGTCTTCCGCCAGTCTTCCAATGTATTAGCTGCAGCTCTATCCCTTCAAGTGATCTTGCTCTCGCACAAGCTGCATAAAGGTCCGGCCAATAATAAAAACAAAAGAATGAACTTGAGAAAAACCTACACAAATTCAAGCCATGAACAAACCAGCCTCCGCAAGATGACGTCGTGAAGTCGACAGTGGCGTATTTCTCGCAGCTGTTATGAGGATGTCTTAATTTGGTCGCCTCACATGCTACCAACTGGCCAAATAAAAGGAAAAGTGTTAAACATAAGGAAAATATGAGCAAAAGGATAGCATTACAAAAACAAGTTGCCTAGTGCATACCGTGTCGCAAAATTCTCGCCTCAAACCATTGTGTAGTCCAACCGCAGTTTCAACACGGGCCGTGCATCACCTTACGGCCGAATTCCATAAACACGATTCAAATCGAAAACCTGCAACAGATCCAGATGACTACAACACAAACAGACAACCTGTCAAACCATACTGCCATGCCAACAATTGTATGATTCAAAGCGCACAATACAAGCTACAAGCTATACCAGATGCAAGCCTCAAAGAATGAGTTTTAGCCCAAAACGTTAAGCTGCGAACAGGCTCTGAAATTGTTTTCTGATGAGCTGCAAAATCCAAAGTGACCTGCAATACATGCTTCATCATTATGCAGCAAGAGGAGAATAACCCAACAGTATTTCACCTACAAATGAAAAGCAAAAAATTAGTTGTACCAACACAATACAACTGACATCAATACGACACAATAAGGAAAAGAAAAGAAGAGTAGCAAAATGAAGAGACCAACCGCATCCCTTTTTTAGCAAAGGCAAGTCCCTCATTTGTCACAGACCACTCGCAATGCTACACCACAAAATGTAAAAGACACCGTCACACAACACAACAAGGTGTTATTGCAAAGCATACCTCTGGTTAGTCCGTACGCACGTATCATGGAAATGTTGCGAGATTGTACGAGGATATTAGAGCCTGCAGCAGCCTTTGCACAAATCGTACTACGCCTCCCAATCCATATCCGCGAAGAAAAGGAGCCTTCACGCACTTATTTAAAAAGAAGAAAACCAAGAAGTCGCTCCTCCCCTGAAAAAACCACAAAGCAGATCACAACTCATGTATAAAAAATATACTCAAAACTTTAGACTATTAAATAAAAAGGACTTGCAACAAAGAGGAGGGGTCAGCCATGTGAGGAAGGTTATCCCTTCATCTGTGACATGTTAAGAAGACGGTGAAACGGTAGTTCTTGGAGTAAATCTGCAGCTCCAACGTAATGCCAAGTCTTGAACCAAATACACCAGCCTACCTGCAACAATACATACAGGACAGAATTGTGAGTTTTTTTTTTTATGGAAACAAGTGTCACAGCAGTAAAAAAAGTAAAACTACTGCAGTAAGTGTAATTCATAGTGAAATCAGTAGAAACAAGTGTGGTCCCACGATGAATCATACCACAACTTGATTAAAACCACTACACAGAGCAGTATAACACAAAACCACTACACAGAGCAGTATAACACAACTGTCAATTGGTACGAGGCAGGAATTCCAACACAAAACGACAACCAATCAGTATTTTTACCTTGGATATAAAAAGCTTCGGGTTGAGGGGGAAAAGAGGGGAGGGCCGTTCCAAGAGCCTCCAAACCCTAGTGGCTTCCAATCTGAAATTCCACTCCAACCTTCTTCCATCTTGAACCTTCATCAATAAACCAGAAGACCCCTTTCAACCTCAAAACTTCAATCTTCAACACCCAAACCCCAGGCTGATTCGAAAACCAATCGAGACCAATAAACAATCCTCATCATCATAGAACCCTTTCCCTCTGAAACCATCATCGTCGAATCTTGTCTCAACAACCTTCTTCCAAAATAACCTAGAAAACTAATAACCACAAACTCTTATTCGTCAATGGTCCATTCCAAACTCCTTTTTCCAATAGCTCTCAAGCACGCCTCACAACCCTCCGCCGTAACTCACGAATCCAGCAACAACCCGCACACACCCACTCAACACCAAATCCTCCAAAATCATTATCCGCCGTTTTTTCGCCTTCAACCATCACTCTCCTCCTCCAAAACCTTTTCCTCTCCGAACCCACCACCAGCTTCGTCGACTTCTTTCCCTCAACTACAACCCCAAATCTCAATAACCCCGAATTAGACCCAGAATAGCGAAAGAAATAGATGAAGAGGATGTTTGAATAGAGATTTTGGAGTGGAAGAGTGTTCGCAGTGAGAGTGAGAATGAAAAAACGTGAACGATGAGATGAAGAGGAGACGGACCGTTTACACACGAAAGAGAAGAGGATCCCACTGTTTGTTTTATTAAACTTTTTTTTTATATTATGTAATCATTATTATATTTTGTTTTTTTAACTTTTATTATATATTAATATTATTATTATTATTATTACCATTATTATTATTATTATTATTATTATTATTATTATTATTATTATTATTATTATTATTATTATATATTTTTTAGAAGTTTTAGAGTTTAGAATATCCACTTATTTTTGAGATAGCTTTTATTTTGCATTTGTTATTGGATTTTGTCCCCTTTTGTTGTTTTGGTCGATGACGAAGTTTCCGCCGTTTAGCCGTCAAAATATTGACGTGAAACAAAGGATCTGAGACCACTTGTTTTTCTCCGATTTTATTTCGATTTTTGGATCAATGAAGTCTTTTATTCGTAAGCGTCGCGTATCGAGGTTGATAACCTTCTCGATTTCAAATCTATGGTGAATGACCATTGGGGTCATTTCCCGTACTTTGGGATCGTGATAGGCTACCTTCGATTAATCGGCATTATGTTTGCGATTAAGACGAGATCTTTTCTTTCATATCCCGCTTCGATTCACTAACCATTGAATTTAATTTCTGTTGAATATTATCGCGGATATTATTGTTATATTATCCTACTATATTATTGTCACATTATTTATTCATACTATTATTGTCATATCTCATTATTCATTCATTCACCCATATTTGAAAACACTTAACAAATTATCGAAACTGCTAAAAGCCGATTTGGTGGACTGTTGTATCATTGGTTATTTGCAGGTATCTTAATTTTAAATCGTGCCCGACTTTGCTCAAGGCGTATTTTAGGACACAAATGCACACACACGGCTTTCTCTTGGGCTACCTGACAATGAGACCCCTTTATTTCGTGCAATCCCGTGTAACTCACATGTATCCCTTCCCCATTACGATGTATGTTTCGCGTTTATTTGATTATTAGTTTATCTCCTAGGAGCACCCATAGGGACTAGAGCGGATCAAACTATTTTCAAATTAATTCTCGATTCATCATCGAGCCACTTTCAAACAACCCGTAAGTCGAGTGCTCATACGCATTCGCCATCAACCTATTACAACTCGACCCTTGATGCGTAAGTCAAGCCGGTCTCTTTTTTTCAAATAATTTTATTTTCAGCACGCTTTGCACACGATAATAAGTCAAACCCTTGATCCAACGTCAAGCGGATTTTCGAAACAAAACATCAATCAATTAACAACTATTTAATTCTTTTCAAGGTGTAAAGAGTAGGTTCAAGTCTTTGATCTTGCTTTCAGCTGTTTACATACGAGTTGTCTTATTCGGGTGTGAACAATTGACGCCTCTAAATAACATTAACAACTCGACATCGTTCAACTATCTCCAACTCAAGCAACTTTCCTTTCACGATGAAAAAGAGAGTGTTCCAAGTCTTTGGTCTGCTCTCCCGATTATTTGGAGTTTGAGAACTCTTTCTTAAGTTTCGAATAATTGTCATCCGTTTCCCACCACTCATTCAAACACCATTCAAACACTTTCATCTCTTGCGATGAAAAAGAGAGTGTTCCAAGTCTTTGGTTCGCTTTCCCGATTATTTGGGGTCTGTGAAATCTTTCTTAGGCTTCAAGTGATCGTCATTGTTTCAACCTTATCCTTTCAAACATATCTTTCCTTCATGATGAAAAAGAGAGTGTTCCAAGTCTTTGGTTCGCTCTCCCGATTACTTGGGTCCAAGAAGTCTTTCTTAAGCTTCAAGTAGTCGTCATCCGTACCCCTTTCAAACTCATTCAAATCCAGTTTCTTTCGTGGTCGTTATCACGAACTACGAATGCTCTGATTCTTCATTCACTCTTGAATGTAAGATACGTAGGTGCAAGATTGCGATGATCTTGGCGAGCACAATCCCCTCCATCTTCCATTTTCCCCCATCCTTTCCCGTAGTCGAACTACGACGCTCTGATTTCTCATTCTCGTCCGAATGAGCATACGTAGGCACAAGGGCCCCAATCCTTGGCGAGCACCCTATCCTCTATCCATCCCCTTTCCCCTAGCATCTTTAGCCCTTATAGTACCATTTTAGCATTTAATAGTGAGAAGAGAAGAATTAATTTTAGCTAACATCCATCACAACTCGAATTAAGAGGTTCCCGTCGAGTACGACGGACGTGAGGGGTGCTAATACCTTCCCCTCGCGTAACCGACTCCCGAACCCAGGAATATGGTTGCGACGACCGTGTTTCTTTCCGCTCTATGAGGTTTTCTCGATATTTTCCTCTCCCGTCTATTCGGGAAAAATAAAGTTCGGTGGCGACTCTGTCGAACCGCATTTCCGCGCCTTTCGCGCGAGGGTCGTATGTTCGAAATGAATTTTTGAGGTGCGACACAATCATCACCATTACATCCTTTTCTAGCCCATATGACCTCTTAGCCCTGTGGTCGGAAAACTTCAACTTTGTTCCTATATCGCTCACTTTTCCAATACCCAAATTTTTGAAAATAGATAAAGGATGAGACTCACACTAGCACCTGAATCAATAAGGACCTTCTTAAAAGTTTTATGTTTTATAGTTCAAGGAATTGCTACAGGTTTAGGGTCTTTTCTCTTGATGGGGATTCTCCTTCCTTATGATATTTTACTACACTGCTCAGTTGAAATTTCCTGCTCCTTACCCATTGTTCTCTTTTTCCCTATTACCTATTTCATGAATTTCTTGTACAAAGGCATTTGCTCGAGTGCTTCAAAGAACGACACATTGATTTCTAACTTTTTGAACATAGTGCTGAATTTTTCAAAGTCTTTCTCCTTTTTATCCTTCTTTGTAACTCTTTGAGGGTAAGGTAGCTTGATTTTTGGTTTAACATCCTCTTTCTTTTTCTCTTCAGTGGGCTTTGCAGGTGGTACAACTTTTTCTGGTTCTTTCCTGTTTTCTCTCACTTCAAGCTCAACCTCTATACACTGATAATCATTTGTTTCTTTTTCTTCCTCTTCTTCCACGACTCTCTGACTTCTTGTTGTGACAGCATTAACATTCTCATGATTTCTTGGATTCGATACTGTCGCGCTCGTGAGGGTTCTTTGAGTATGCGTGGATATTGTTGGGCTATTTGTCCCATCTGAACCTCAAGATTTTTTATTGCAGTTGTGGTGTTCCTCTGATTATTCTGTGTCTCTTCTTGGAATTGGATATTGTGAGCTGCCATCTTTTCAATAGCTACTTTCCATTCTGCTTTCTGAGGAGCCTGTTGCTGCTGTTGATATTGAGGTTGATTCTGATCTTTCCAGGAGAAGTTAGGATCATTCTTCCACCCTGGATTATAAGTCTGAGAATATGGATTATTCTGCTTTAGAGACTTTATCTCTTCAATTTGTTTAGCAGTTGCAACGCAATATGCAGTAAAATGGGGTCCACTACAAATCTCACAGCTCACAGCTTGGACATGTTGAACTTGAGCCACTATTTGAGTACTTACATTCATTGCTTTAAGCCTTCTTTCTACTTCAGCTTTGATTTGATCTTCCATTTTCACAACTTGCTTAGACATCTTCAAATCAATCGTTCCTTTCGGTTTACTCACAATACGGTCATACAATTCCAAATGCTCATTTGCAGCAATGGCTTCAATGATCTTCTTAATACCAGTGCTATTGTAAATTTCGATGAGCCACCGACTGCTGTATCAATTAGTTGCTTAGTCTTCATCTTGAGACCATTCATAAACATTTGCATTTGTTCAGTTTGATCCATGTTATGAGTAGGACATGCAACAATTAATTGTTTAACCTTTTATACGCATCGACCATTTATTCTCCCTCATTCTGTTTAAAATTTATGATATCATATCTTTTACGAATATACACAGAGGCGGGAAAATACTCATTAAGAAAGGCCTTCTCCATCTCTTACCAAGTAGCAATACTTCCTGCGGGTAACGAGTAAAACCACTCTTCAGTATCTTCAGAGAGAGTGAACGGAAACATTCTTAATTTCTCTGCTTCATCAGTGTGCCCATCTATCTTGAGAGTAATGCTCATAGTCAGAAATCTTTGCAAATGTTTATTGGCATCTTCATTAACCTTTCTAGTGAAAGGTTTCCTCTCAAGTTGGGTGATAGTGCTCGGATACAACTGGAAATTTGCCATATTTTCCTGTGGGTTTACAATTGTTAACCTACTAGCCGGTGCATTAGCTCCACCATAATCACCAAGTAGTCTCTCTGCTGGTGGAACTCCAGTCATAGTCACAGTATCTCTGTCTGAGTCTGAACCTGAGTCGAAATGCTCTGAATGAACAAAGACTATTTCTTCTTCTGGTGTTGGCGCTGAAGGTTCTGCTTCTGAACCTGCCAGTCTTACTTGTCTGCGCCTTGCGTGTAGAGTTCTTTCGATCTCTGCGTCAAAAGAAAAATTAGCTGAGGATTCTCCTCTCATAAAAATGTTAAACGTAGATTAATATTAACAGGATGCAAACAATAATAATAATAATAAAAAACTGAAAATAAAATTTTGGTCGCAGAGTAACAAAATTTCAATTGAATTACAATTAACTTATAATTCGGCAGTCCCCGACAACGATATTCAGGGAATTTCCCTTGTATTACTACATCGGCAAAATAGTACACTTGCTATTTTACCGATCAACCTACTTGAGCAGGGCCATTAACAGCCCTATCGTTTACACGGAGACTAAATAACGTACTTACATCCTCCAACATTATGGTATATTCACCGGTTGGAAGATGAAAAGTATATGTTTCTGGTCTTCATCCTTCTACCATAGCAAGTACGAATTTTGAATCAACATTGATAGTGCTTATTTCTGCAACTTTTGCAAAACCTGTTCTTTCTAAATACGGTATTATTGCCTCACTTGGTGCATCGATAGCATGAGAATGAAGCCTAAATCTTTCTTTTTCAGGCTGTTTCAAGTATTGAAAAAATCACTATGATGTTCAATAAAAAATAGACACCATCTAATTATGTAATAATAAAAAAAACATTAAGTATGAAGAAAAAAACTTACATATGTTGCAACATTTTTCGGTATTCCCCGATGATTTTCTCCATCCACAACATTGCCATTTGAAATACGATGATGTTCAAACTTCATCGCAGTTATGATATTCTTCATCTAAAAGAACACATCGAAAAAAAGGTGCAACGCTCAGTTCTTGAAATTATTTACCGCCAACCATTACTTAATGGGGATGATGGTGGTGTGTTCTACGTAATGAAGTAGATAGATATAGACGAATAAGTCAAAGCAATGTTCCAGTGTCATTACACAATTCCTTATTTGAACACGATTAAGTTATATGTTCGCCTTAATGATGAAGCATATCTAACGCAATCATCTCATTCGCGTCAGTATGGAATGAGCTAAGCAACTGATGAAGAAATTACACAAAATAATGAACCTTTCATACCGAATGAAGAGGTTGGTGAATACAGTAACGATGAACTACAAGAGGTTCTCTTTGAAGATCTTTTCGGTGATAGCGATGAATAGGATGTTCTCCCCGTGCATTCCCAGGTAACAAATGCTCAACCTGTTAATTTGTACAATCCACCAGTGCACATGTCAAACATATGTCTAGAGTCTTCTCAACCAATCTCTATTTTTGAAAACCACACACCAAACCATATTGGTGACAACTTGGAAGTATGGATGGTGTTTGAAAATAAGGAAGTGTGTGTTCTTTTTTTGCAACATTGGCATATAAGTAACAATCTTGACTATGGAGTATATAAATATGATTTAGTAAGATATATAATAAAATCTAAGAATCCACAATGCAAATTCACATGTAGAGCGGCATTGCATAAAAAGAGCTCAATATGGGAGATTTCTAATATAAGTGGATCCCACACTTGCACAACAACCTCTATGTCACATGATCATAGAAAAATATATTCAAAAATTATTAGCCACAACATCAGGAAACTTGTTAACAGTGACGCTTCACTAAAAGTTAAAGTGATACAAGCCCATATTGCCGAAAAATACGGTTATAGAATCTCATATAAGAAAGCTTGAATTGAAAAGACTAAGGCCATATAATCACTTTATGGGAATTGGGAGACGTCTTACAATGACCTACCATAGTGGTTGTTGGTGATGAGAACATATCTTCCTAGAACTGTTATACAGTTGGAAACATTGCCAGTAATTACCAACGACGGAACCCAATTGGGCGACAAGAGAAAGTTTCACCATTTTTTTTGCGTTTCAATCATGTATCAGCAGTTTTACTTATTGTAAACCTATTGTGCAAGTTGACGGAACATGGTTGTACGACAAGTACAAAGGGACTTTGCTGATGGTTGTGGCACAAGATAGAAATAATAACATTTTCCCGATAGCATTCACATTAGTTGAAGGTGAGACAAATGATGGTTGGAGTTTCTTTCTCAGGAATTTGAGAATGAACGTGACCCCGCATGCCAATTTGTGTCTCGTATCCGACCGACAACCATCGATAAAGAGTGCTTACGATGATCCTGAGAATGAATGGCAATATCCTCCATCTTCACATGTTTACTATATCAAACACATTGTGCAAAACTTTATGCGTGAGTTCAGAGACAAAGAACTACGGAAAACACTTGTCAAAATGGGTATGCCTCCATCTTCACATGTTTATAGTTAAAATAAATATTTATTAAGTTATTGATTTTCAAATGTTTTACTTAACATTTTTACTACAGGATATGTGTTGACGGAGGAAACATTTAAGTACTATCGTGGCGAAATACGAAGAGCAAATAAAGAAACTTTGGAATGGATAGACAATATTCTTCAAAAGAAGTGGACGGGGGTGTTTGACAAAGAATAGCGGTGGGGACACATGACAACAAATTTGACTGAAGCAGTGAAATCGATACTTAAGGCTACCCGAAACGTTCCTATTATTGCAATGGTCAAATTTACGTACTATCATCTGAGATCGCTGTTTGGAAAGCGAGTAAATCTAGCAGCCATAATATCGTCCAATTTGATCTTGAGAGATTCTGTTTTATGGTTGCCAAAAGAATTAATCAAAATGATTGCCGACCATTAGGTACTTTTAGCGTTGATTTCAGGAGAGGGTGGTGCGATTATGGGAAGTTTCAAGCATTTCATTTACCTTGCTCCCATGTAATCGCAACATGTGCTAGTATACGATAGGACCACAACATGCACATACCAAATGTTTTCAAGGTTCTGAGTATTTTCAAAGTCTAAAAGGAAAGCTTTCTTGGACTTCCACACCACGAAAACTGGCCAACATATGAAAGATTTATTCTTTTCCATGACGAGACAATGCGAATGAAGGTGTGAGATTTTTCGAGAAATTAGTCATATGCGTAAAAAAATGTCCCAATGTAGCAGGCCCGTCAAATCGGTCCGTCTAGATTAATTTGATTTTTTTTAATTTAACTTTCAATTATATAACTTTAGTTTTGTGAGATTTTAATTAATATAACTTTCATTTGTCTCATAAAAATTTCATTCAACATTCGACAATATCAAAATAAATAAACCGCACCCAAATAAACAAGACGATAAACATTATAACGATTTAAAATCTAAACATGCCTAGGATATTACAACCATCGGGACAATATTTGTTTGTCCATACATCATCATAACACAATCATAATCGTTTTTTACTACTTTCCAAGCATTGTCATCTCCATCTTTAACAAGCCTTTCAATTCTTCTAATCTTTTCACCTTCAGCAATTTCTCCTTCTAACCATCTAACCAGACTTCTCTGAAAGTGCTCAAATGTTACTGTGTCCCACAATCAGATCTTCAGTGGAGGCTTTATTGAAGAAAAAAACAGTTGAACATCTCTTTTGATGAGAGGAGTATTTGGATTAGTTAAGTACTCCATTTTTTATGAAATTTTTCAAACTGAAATGATGAAATGGATGTAGATGATCTAAGATATAGAGGTACCCAAACAATACTACATATAAAAAATTTAAAAATAATAAAATATTCCCTGCTCGGCTGTCAATGACCAAGCTTGCCAATGAATGGCTAAACTTCTTCACGCAATTATTGACGTGCAATTCATAATAATAAATTATATTTTAAAATATTAAAATGGTATTAATTGATATTTATTATAAAAATAATTTTTTTACTAAACCAATAGAAATATTTTATTCTATTATAATATTATTTAAAAATTAATAATAATTATTTTTTAATGTTATTATATTATTTTAATCATTTTAAAACAATTTACACAATTTTAAATATATTAATATAATACAAATTATATTATTTATATTACTAATTATATTATAATATATATTACATAATTTTTATATATTTTAAAACATAAAAAAAATAAAAACTCAAAAGCTTCTTCATTAATTCGCCCAACCATTAGCCGAGCTCATACCTATTCGGATTCATCTTTATTAGATTGTTTTTTCTTTGGCCAAATTCTAATTAAAATGGTGGTATTTTTTTTTAAATTGTGGCATTTAGTATATAAATTTCAGAACAGTGGTAGGTGGTTAAAATTTTTTTGCCATGGACATACAAGTATCACTCCCATTACTCTCACACATATCAACAATATCATTGGTCGTTCACTTTCAAAGACCCACATGTGAACCAATGTGCGCACCCTTTTGTTTGTCCTTTCTTGAATTATAATTTCATATATAAATAATTTTTGCACTATTTATCACCCATTAAAATTTCTTGGTGAGTAAAAATGGGATACATGCACTAAGAAGCTAGGGCAATTATTTGCAAGGATAAGGGTGCATTATGCTTATCTTTCTTTATCTTTAAGCCACTTCTAAAAACACAAATGTTCCTTATAAAGTATGAAATCGGCTAGCCTTTTGTCAACAATATAGTATTTTGTAGATGCATTCAATTTTAACTATGTTATTTCTCTTCACTTTTCTATCACATGTCTAATCTTAAGTCAATGTGATTTGACACAGTTGATTAATAAGTTTTATGAAAAAAAATTATTTGTGAAAACTTAAATTTAATCTTAATCATATTCTTTGGTTAAATTCTAAATTATCATACTTCTTGAATTCTCCTGAAAAATGGAGTTTAAGACCAAAATAATAATTTTTTTGTTATTTTTCCTATACTAAAAATGGTGTTGTTTTGGGGCAACTTTTCCAAATCAACTCAAACCACACATAAAACTAGATTATGATAATTGGTGGACAAGAGGAAGGGAAAGAAAATGACTATCTACATATGATGTTTCATATCAGCCAATGAGTTACGTGAAAATGTTGAAAGGACGTGTCTTTTTCTTTTTCACTTTTATAACTTTTCAAGTCAGTTTCCTATGAGATAAAAAAAGTGGACAAGAGAACAAACAAGACTAGGATATTTAAGAATTTGGATTTTGATATAACTCAATTTATATGTTTTTAAAATCATCTTTTAGAGTCTGTTTAGATGAGGTAATTAAAATTTTTTTTAAAATTTAAGATTTTAAATAATTTAAATGATTCAATTGAAATTTATTTATTTTTAAATTTTTGTTTGTTTGGATAGAGTATTAAAATGATTTAGTGTTAAATTTTTAGAATTATTTTCATAAATTTTTTAATTTTTGAGTCAAATTTAAAATATGAAAAATAAGGATCAATTTGCAATTTTTGAAAATTTGAAAGGACTAATTTGTAAAATTTTAGGAATTTATTTGCAATTTTTAGAAAATTTTAGAAGTAAATTTAATTTTTTTTATAAAATATGAGGACCATCTTGCAAAATTTAAAAAATTAATAATAAATGATATAAAGGGAAGGAGTAATTTCAAATTTCTTATTTCTTAGTGTCATTTAAAACTTATTAAATTTTATTTGAATTAAATACTTCATAAATTTAAATCATTTTAACAATTCTCTATATTTTTTATTCAAACAATTAATTTTGGTCAAATCATTTTAAATTTTAAAAAAAAATTATTTTTTCTCATTAAAATACTTCATTCAAACACACTTTTAAAATATTTAAATATATTAAAATTGAAATTTTATCTATGATTTTTTATTTATTGCAATTTTTCTTGCGTATTTATTTCTTTTAATCCAAAGGAAAACTTTCAGATAGGGTGCGCTCGAAAAGATTCTCACTAAAAGGGATACAATTGAAATTTTTTATGGGGTGTTTGAGAAAATGCATGGGATGAATTGTTTTTTTTTTTTAATTTTGTTTTGGCGGGTAAGTTCAGTTTGAAAATGGACTAGTTTATTGTTGGCGTTATGGGAAAAATTAACATTCCAATGTATGAATTTTTTTATTTTTTTTAGAATTTGTTATTGCATCTTATATGTCTCTAGGACACCACGCGAAAATTGCAGCCCCAAACTACTATCGTGTTTGCTATTAGAGTTTCAAGGTTAAATTCCTCAAAATACTTTTTAAAGGTTATAAATTTCAATCAGAACCCTTTTCAGAGTATGATCTTCATTATGTTATGCTCTTACTCATAAACAATTGCTTTGTTCTTCCTACTTTTACTTCAGTTCTCTGATGTTGGTCTTCCCTACTTAAATTTCATTGCTCTATCATTTAGGTTTTTTAAATGTAAAGTATGATTATTTCATTAATTTTGTGTATTTTCCTATTCGTTTTAACTTCGTAAAATGATTTTAGTCTAAGTAATGACGGTGTCTGCTATGCCACTCTAGCAACTTAGGAAACAAGTAACACTTTTTTATTGTTCTAAATTGTTTTCAAAAGTATATTTTTGGAAATTTTTTGGAGATGTATTTCTAAAATAAATTTATTTATAAAATCGAGTTGCGATTCAAAAATAAAGGAAATGTTTGTATTGAAATGCGTCTGGAGATGCATCTCTAAAAATTGAATATATTTTTGAAATTTCATGTGGTGCCTAAGAGACATTTAGGGTGCAATAAGAAATTCTCATTTTTTTTATCACCAGTATCCGGCCTACTGGACCGCCTAATCTGCTTTGGGGACAATTCTAACATCTAGTGGTTCCCTCCCGATCGCAGTTGCAGGTGTTGCTACTCGAAAAATGCAACAACGGAGAGGCGAAAAGGAAAACAGAAGAGTCGTCATCGAACTTTATTTATCCCGAAAGGGGAAGGGAAAACATCGAGAAAACCCCAAGAAGGAAATGATAAGATGGTCTCGCAACCAAATTATGGGTTCGGAAGCCGGTTATGCGAAGGGAAGGTATTAGCACCCCTCACATCCATCGTACTCGATGAGAACCATTCGCTTGTCTATGTGTAAGGATGTTTGCTAAAGGATATTGCTTTCTAAGAGTTTTCTAAAGGGAGAGAGAAAAGTTAGAGACAAAGATTGAGAGAAAAGAGAAGGTGGAAAGGGGGAGGAGACTCAATAGGACCTCGCGGTCCTATGCCTACATATTCTCAACAGGTATGAGAAAGTTAGAGTCAACGTAGTTCAGAGGACTACGAATGAAAAAGATGGAAGTGTGTTCGCCAAGGATTGAGGCCCTTGTGCCTACGTATCTTCACTTAAAAGAAGTGAAGAATCAGAGCATCCATAGTTCGGAGGACTACGGTTTGGTATTTTTATGGACGATGCCATCGTACGCATTCTAGCAGTTAGGTGTATTGCAGCTCGCTTGTAGAGTCTTAGGTGTTACCTGTTTGAGATAGAACGGGCGTAACATGTCCGTTTTGAAAAGAAATAGTTTTCGCCATCAAGTCAAGATGCCACATTTGATTTGTTGAAGGTTGTTTTTAGGGGTGAAATAAGTCCTCGGATAGTAACCCCTTGCGGGTAGTACCCAATTCTTTATCTCAAAAGATTTATTGTGAAAATGGTGTGGTGAATATAGTCACGTCTTCGTATTGAAAGACGGGTATCAAGACCACACACTCTAAAGTGAGTATCCGAATACTCAGAGAGGAAGAAGTCTTCACTCAATCCTCTCTCTTTAGTTCAATATAAAGAGAACCTTATTCTCTTATTAAAGATGTTTTGATTTTGAATGGTAAGTGTTTTATGACAGTGAATCCTAAAGGTAATGTCAAGCACTCGGGATAGGACAGGGCCTTCGCCTAACCACTCCATAATCATCCAAGTTTATTAAGAAAAGAGTTTGAAAATGCACTTGGTGCAAGACCAAGATTTTTTAGACTCAAGAAGACAAAAGAAATAGAGAAAAGGTTTTTAAAAGAAAAGGTGGTGAATAGATCAAGGTAGCTTGATGGCGATGCGCGAAGCAATCGACATACAAAGGTGGAATCTATACAAGGTTAGGATGGGTTAAAACCAAGAAATTAGAGATGAGAAGAGGTGGATCCCTAAGATAAAAACCAAGTTAAATAAGTTTGAAAATGACTTGACATTGGATCGAGTCTTATTTGTCCCTTTTTATTGAAAATGTGTTCTAACTTAGATTCGTTTTATCTTTCATAACCAACAAGCAAGTAAGCATAAAAGAAAACTAACCTATTACATTGTAAATGAAGAGAGGGAAACATAATGCCCACCAAGGGGGAGATGATATATGATACATGAAAGGTATGAGTAAGAATGTACAAAGATGCACTTAATGAGAAACATCAAAACAAGACAAAAGGTCAAATTCAAAAAGATAAGCAATGAATGATCATAAGTGCATAAACATGTAAAACATGAAGCAAATGATCAAGACATGTAATATATGAGATGAAAACAATATGGTCAGCAACCACATCAATTCACAAATCATCAAATATCAACAAGTCAAGACATTAGAACAATCTCCAAAGCATGCACAAGATACAAGTCAAGCAACCTCACAATGAACAAAGGGTCATGTGAAGTGTGTATGAGATGATGTGATCATGAAATGAGGGCACAAACACATTAACCGGAAAGCTAAACATCTCATGAAACATATAAGGATCAACAAGCTTCAACTAGCACTTGTGAAGCAGTATTAAAACAAAACTAGCTCAAGAGGTAGCTAATTGAAACCCTCAAACAATGCTAGACTTGTAAAATCAACTAAAAATAGGAAAAAGGTTCAAAGATCATGAAACCAAAGCAAGAAGAACCTTAAGGAAGTATGTTATCATATTCCAAAATGCCACAAACTATAATCAACCTTAACTAGGTCAAGGGATCAATAAACTAGGCATATGGCTCATACATGAGGAATTATCAACAACCCTCAAAGAGGCTTCCACCAAAAATAGCAAGACACTCAAATAAAATCCAAAAAAATAAGTAAAAATAATTTCAAACACATACTTAAACAATTACAAAAGATGGGAAGAAGATAGATTAAGGACAAAGCTCAAAATGGTTGAACCATGAGAGGTATGCATCAAATTGAGGGTGAATCGAGGGTCAAAAGGTGAGAAATGGCAAGTCACCTTAGGTAACTCAAACCAAGTTCAAAACAACATCACATAACCCTCATTCAATGGTCTTAATGTGGCTAAAAAATTAGCCTTAAATGATTAGCATAAGTCACTTAAACCCTCAAACCTAATGCAAGGGTATCAATGGAAGTACCCACTCAAATTAAATGGAAAATAAATAAATAAAAAATAAATAAAATCATGAAAATTAACATAAGACATCAAGCAATCAGAACATTAAATTTACTATTTTTCAAATGTGTGAAAGTATTTAAAATAAAATAAAATGAGAGAGTGAAAATAAAAGAAAAATAAAAAATAAAATAAAATGAAAGGGGGTGCATCAAGAATTTCAGAATGAACTGAATCCTAGTTCAATGTGCATATGGGCCCAAATCAGGGGGCGTGAAGAGAAAAAAACACAAAGCCCACCCAAACAAAACAAAAACTCAACTAAAAAAGTGAAACACACCGTTTCATTAAAGGATGTGGCATGCCACATCATTTTTCAACGCATGCGTGGGCAAGTCAACTGCCAAATCAGACAAACACCTCAGCTAACACCTTAGACGCTGAAGCCCTAGCTCCGGTCATCTTCCCCGGTGAGCCTCACCGGTAGTTTCTGCAAATATCAATAAAAATTAAAACCCCGTACACATTACTGAAGGAAATCTCATGAGGAACACGAATCTGGCCTCTGAATTTCAAAAAGGTTCCTCTAACATGGTGAAAAATCAACACAAAACTTTGACATACAAACTGAAAATTGCTCAAACAAGCACACCAATCATTCAAACATTGCCTACACAAGGTAGGGCTTCCGATGCAACCAACATGAGCTTATATTTATGCCTAGAATGAGATATTCAGAATGAGAAAGTTTACCTAAACGGAGCAACTCTGTTGGTTCTTCAACAGCCTTTAAGTTTCAAAGGAAACCCTCCAATAAACTTCTTGTATCTTAGTGATGAAGAATCAAGCCAAATGGAAGCAGAAACTTCAAAGAAAAATTCAATTCGAAGAAAGAGAAATGAGAACTTTTCAAGGTGATTATGCTTTCTCCCTCTGCAGAACGACCTCCCCCTACTAGGGTTTGTGTATCCTTTATATATGAGGGTTTAAGGGTGTTTTTAAAGGCCCATGATGTATGAATGGCTTGTTTTGCAAACTTGCCATCAAAAGAGAGTATACACAGATTTGGGATGGTTGGCACACCACTTTGGATCAACATTGAGTACAAATGAGGGTGAGAAAATGAACTTGGATGATTAGAAAGGAAGGAAATGGATTTGTGGGGTGGTTTGGTGATTTCCACACATGGTGTAAAAGTTTTAAAATGTGAAGAAATGTTTGTTCATTTTGGGTAAAGTTTGGTGTTTTCATGAGATTATGATGATATGGTACAATAAAGAGGCAAAACCAACCAATGTTATGGCTTGAAAAACAAGAAAGTCCAAACTAGGTCACATATCCATGTATTCATGTTCATCATGTACTATATTGCCTTGTAAATCACCAAATGATATGGAATTTGAGTTCATGGTGTAGGAAAGATCTTAAGGCACAAGTTTCATGTTATAGGTAACTTTACTTGAAGTTTTGAAGTTCATGAATTTTGACCTTGAAGTGAATGGTCCAAAACTAGGTCATCCAAAATGACCTTGACTTGGAAGGATCATAACTTGAGTTCCACTCATGGAAATGATGAGTTCTTACACTTTTTGGAAACCTTAGATGATGAAGAATAAACTCTATATTTGAAGAAAGTTGAGGGAAAGTTTGGATCCACATGAAAATTGTCATGGAAGAGGGTGGTCCTTTGATGCCCTCTAAATCTTTTTTACTTTGTAAGACTACATCGAGGACATCATAACTTGAAGTGTGTAGATCCAATGGAGGAGTTCTTGTACTCAAAATAAATTTTGGAGAGTAAGGAACAAATCTCATGTTAGATGAAAAATGAGGTGGAGCTTGTATCATGATGAAACTTGTCAAGGAAGTTAAGTGCTAAAAGAGGGGATTTTATCCTTAGAAACCTCTAAAACCCTAATTTAGCAACATCTTGATCCTTTTGATGACCCCTTTATCATTTCTTTATCAAATTTGGTCCATTGATAATGTTTAATATGAGGATTGGGAACTTAACCTCGAAAAGTCAAGAGTTGACTTTTTCCCTACTCAGTTGACTTTTTCCCAAATTCTTGATTTTTAACTCATTGATCAATTGAAAGCCTTCCACACCAAATTGATGGCTAATCTTTCACATCAAGGTACCAAAGATACAATATGATTCATGATTATGGAATTTCTTGATTGGTCTTGTCCATGTGGGATTTGTGTACTCAAATGACAAAAAAGCCTAATTCCACAACTTCAAGGAATAGGTTGTTGATTCCAATGTTTATCCATGATCCATATGAAATTCAAGCATAATAAGATGACATGAATGCCTTGAGGCTTGAGGAAGCCAAAAGCTTGAGAAATAAACTCAACTTGCCTTGAGAAAAAAGAACTCTTGAGCCAAGTCAAAATCCTTTGAGTTCTCTTGTCTAGTGCTTGAACCATGCACTCATGAACATGTAAATGCTAATGCTAATGATAATGATACGAAGGTTAAAGGTTAGGGTGAAAATGAGGGTATGAAAGATGCCCCTATTTAATCTTCTTGAACTTGAAGGTGAGTATGACAAAGGCCTTCTCAGAGTCAAGGTACAAGGAAATTAAATACAAGAATACCCAAAGTTTTCAACCAACCGGGGTGAAATGTATCAGGATGGAATAACAAGATGGCTTTGAAAAAGGCGTCTGACAAAATATAAAGGGTAAATTGATGAAATGGTTGGTTATGAGGGATATATGATGATATGCTCGAGACGCAATGCAAAAGAACACAAGTGCTTTGTCAGTCCTGAAAGGGATCATCCCAGATGATAATTAAGGTTCAAGAGATATTCCTCCTACAAAAGGCAGGGAGGACTCAAGCTGTATATAGTGAGATATTCCTTGCACAAAAGGTAGCAAGGACTCAGGGGATGTAATGAAATAACTCTTACCAAAGATAGAGATCCTAACGATCAAAGAGTGAGATATTCTTCCTACAAAAGGTAGAGAAGACCCCATAACAAAAGGTTTGGAGAAAAGATTCCTTTCTACAAAGGCAGAGAGGACCCCAGAACGAAAGGTTTGGAGAAAAGATTCTTTACGTGAAAGGCGAAAAGGACTCTAGAACAAAAGGCTTGGAGAAAAGATAAATTCCTTCTACATCACATAGAGGAACTCCCCTTCGGAGAACATGATCGAATAAATTTCTGCAAAAGCAGAAAAGACTTATGAGCAAAAGGTTAGGAGATAACTCCTCCTACGAAAGGTAGCGAGGACTCCAAAACAAAAGGCTTGGAGATAAATTCCTTCTATTAAAGGTAGAAAGAACCCTAGAACAAAAGGTTTGGAGAAAACGGTCCTACTATAACAAGTAAATTATATTCCATTGGAGAATAAATGATCGTGAAAATTTCTGCAATAAGCAGAAAAGGCTCCTGAGCAAAGGCTAGGAGAAAACTCCTCCTATGAAAGGTAGTGAGGACTCCGGAACAAAAGGTTCGGGAAACAAATTTCTTCTACGAAAGGTAGAGAAAGACACCAGAAGAAAAGGTTCGAGGAAACAAATTTCTCCTATAAAAGGTAGAGAGAGACACCAGAACAAAAGGTTCGGGGAAACAAATTTCTTCTACGAAAGGTAGAGAAAGACACCAGAATAAAAGGTTCGGGGAAACAAATTTCTTCTACGAAAGGTATAGAAAGACACCAGAACAAAAGATTCAAAGGCAAAGGTCTATAAAAGGTAGGATATTCTGTGGGGAGAAAAACGTAATACGCAAAGATGAACTGCTGAGGATAATGTGTAAAAGGCACAGCCGAACATGGAAAGGTACAAAATGCACAAACCAAAAGTCTTACGACGATGGTATGAACAAGACTCACAAACGGTAAGTTGAGGGTAATAACCACCCCTGTATAATGTATCAGAATATCAATAACCTCATAGGCACAATGATGGATATGACATTCTTGTGTAGAGAACATTCAGCTCTTGGTCGCGCAGGCATCAAACGTCCAAATTGATGGAAGATATCTAAAACAAAGTTTTGTCACGTATAAAAAGACAGCGAAGAATCTCACAAAAGGAAAGCGAAGGGATCGGATTTCAGGCAAAAGGTAATGAAATACCTTACAAATGGTAAGGTAACTCCTATGCAAAAAGGCACGAAAAGAGTTACAAAAGTAATCGATGGAAGAGACAATATCCACAAGATTGCTTCTACCTTACACGAGAATAGCTAAACAAATATGCAAATGATGCAGAAATGTATGCAAAATGCTGAGGATATGAAAGTCTAGAGTGACGGTTGTGCCAAGCATGGTTGGGCTTTGGTTTGGGGTTCCAAGGAATGGTTGGGCTTCGGTTGAAATACTTGTTGGGGAAAGGATATAGGTAAGGTGAAAGATATCAATCAAAGGTGGATTTAAAAGAGAATGCTGACGGAGGGTGGCTTTGCAACAAAGGGTGCCAAATACGATTTGACTTTGGGCTGGACGGGAAACGAGTTTGACTTCTCGATACCACTTCTTCATGATGCAATCAAGTTTTGGAGATGTTATGACTCCCAATTTTTGTGCCAGTCTGCCCTAGGCTAGATGATTCTTGTCTCGACCAAGTTACATCGTGGTTTCAATGGTGTTTCTGCATGTTGCTTGGGGTTATGGTCACCCTATAGACACCCTAAGAGGAGAAGTAATCTCACACTTTTTTCTACCACAATATTATCATCCCTAAAATTCAAATGCAATGCTTATCACCGATAAAACAAGTTTTGCAATCACATGGTAAGAATTAGAAGAGAAAACTTTTTTATGAAAATAATCTTTATTGATGAAAATCCGTAAACGGGCAAATTACAAGAGGAGGCAATTCCTAAAAGAGGTAATTGCTTTGGAAGAAAATGGATAAAAAAATAGCAATGGCAATGTTGAAATCGGTTTTCATCGAGTTTCAGTTCTGCTATGACCCATATATCTCTGAAGACCCTTTATGCCTTACTTTTGTGTGCAACGATTGCATTGATCCTTCCCAATTAGAGTTTAATGATCTAGGAGGAAAATTCACACGTCCTCTTAGAATGCAATTTTGCCTTTTGAATCCCTAACTTTTGTTAGAACATAGATTGGTTCTTAATAATATCTCTATGTTTTGATGATAACTATTATGAAATTTTGTAATTAAGAATTATATACTCTAAAATTTGCTTGAGAGTTTTTACTGCAGATAGTAAATGAATTAACACTCCAGAAGCAAATCAGAATTGAACATAAGAAATTTGCTAGACTCTGAAGCGCCAGATGCATTCATTAGAAGATTCTGAATGCTGCCAACAGAAGATCCTGAGCGTAGCCTCCAGAAGGATCTGAAGCAGAAGCTCAAGAAGAATCTGAAGCAAATCAGAAGCATCTGAACCAAAGAAGAATTCTGTATGAAGAGTTTTCAAAGCATAGTTACTACAGAAGATTCTGAAAGTACTAAAGCTGCCAGTACTGAGGATCTGACTCAAATATGCTCTGATCTTAAACACGCTAAAAGCACACCTGCTGCAGAAGACTCTGATTCAGCAAAACTCTGATCAACATCAGAAGGCTCTGATCAAATTAGACTCTGATGAAATTTGCTGAAAATTGAAGAAGAATTATTCAAAGATTATATCCGTTGGAATGATCCAAACGACTCTTTCCTTATTTATGCTAGACACAAGAATACAGACAAAAAGGATTTCTCTGTGCTTTCTTCTTCTAGGAAAGGTCACTTGATGTGAAGACAAAAAGGCTCAGACCTTTTGGACACTCTTCTGAACGTGAAGCTCTCCTTGGATCAGCTGCCTATAAAAGCAAGTCTTCACCCAACTTCTTCAGTTGACGTTTTATCCAAAAGAAATCAATATTCAAAGCTCTCATACTATTCAAATTCTTTCAAGAATTTATTTCTTTGTTCTTAATATTTAAGTGAAAAATCACAGTTGTGATAAAGCTTTTTAGAAGCAATTTAAACACTTGTATTTGTATTACATTTGATTGTAAACCTTAAGAAGATCCAGTTAGGATCAGTAATTCTTGAAAAGACTTTGAACAGTTGTTCTTAGTGCTTACTATTGTAATCAGTTGATTAAATAGTGGATTAAGTCCTTGATTGAGAAAGGAAAATCACTCTAGGAAGGGTGGACTGGAGTAATTGAGTTCAACGAACCAGGATAAAAATACTTGAGTTTTTATTTCTAAGTTTTATCTTCATACTTATTCAACCCCCCCCCCCCTTCTAAGTATTTTCTCACCTTCAGTTGGCATCAGAGCTCCGATTCTGTGTGTGCTACCACTTCACAGTGACAGTAAAGATCCAGTGAGAAGAACTTTGATATATATTTGGTTGTTACTATGGCTGATAATACAATGTCTAACACTAACAACAAATATGAAGAAGGGACAGAATCAGCACCAAACCCCCTATGTTTGATGGGGAGAAATTTGATTATTGGAAAGACAGGATTGAAAGTTTTTTCCTTGGATATGATGCTGATTTATGGGATCTGGTCATAAATGGATATGTTCATCCCACTGATGGGAATGGCAAGAAAATAGACCGAAAATCTATGACAGATGCTCAGAAGAAGGAATTTAGAAATCACCACAAGGCCAGAACAATATTGTTGAATGCAATATCTCACACTGAGTATGAAAAAATTACAAACAGGAAAACTGCATTTGACATGTTTGAATCCTTAAAAATGACTCATGAGGGAAACTCTCAAGTCAAGGAAACAAAGGCTCTGGCTCTGATCCAGAAGTATGAAGCCTTCAAGATGAAAGACTCTGAATCTGTTGAAGCTATGTTCTCCAGATTTCAAATACTTACAGCTGGACTAAAGGTTCTGGATAAAGGATACTCTACTGCTGATCATGTGAAAAAGATCATCAGAAGCTTACCTACCAGATGGAGACCTATGGTGACTGCGCTGAAAATGGCTAAAGATCTGAACAAGATCTCTTTGGAGGAACTAATCAGTTCACTAAGAAGTCATGAAATTGAACTTGAGGAAGATGAACCTCAAAAGAAAGGTAAATCTATTGCTTTAAAATCTAATAAATCTGCTAAAGCATTGCAGGTAATAGAGGAAAGCTCTGAAGAATCCTCATCTGAAGATGAAGATGAACTATCCATGCTGTCCAGAAGAATAAACAAACTCTGGAAGCATAAAGGAAAGAAGTTCAGAAACTTCAGGAAGCCTGACCAAAGAAAAGAATCTTCTGGACACAGAAGATCTGGCAAAAAGGAGGTTGTCTGTTATGAATGTAAAGAACCTGGACATTACAAAAATGAATGTCCAAAGGTGCTGAAAGAAAAGCCTAAAAGAAAATTTGATAAGAAGAAAAAGGTTCTGATGGCCACCTGGGATGATTCAGATACATCTGAATCTGAATCTGAGTCAGAAGAAGAATGTGCCAATGTAGCTTTGATGGCAGACATAGAAGATCAGGAGGAAGGAACTTCAGGATCTGAATCTGACTCTGAATCTGACTCTGACGCTGAAGAGGTAATGGCTAAACTCACTAAAGAAGAACTTATCAAAGTGTTATCAGAAGTTCTGAAAAACTATAACAATCTTGTATCTGAGAATAATATTCTCAAATCAGAAGTAGCTGAGCTAAATGAAAAGAACTTAAAATTGAAAAATGATTCTGAATTAGCTCAACAAAACTCTGATTCTGAAACTGAATTTGAATGCAAAAATATTTTGGAAAAATATGATTATAGCTTTCATAAGTTTCTTGCTAAAAGCATAGACAGAAGCAAAATGGCTTCTATGATCTATGGAGTTAGCAGAAATAACAGAAAAGGAATTGGATATGAATTCTCCTCTGGAAAGGATTTAAATCTAAAACCTGTTGATAAAATTATCATCAAGAAAACTCCTTTATATTCCCACTTTAAATTTGGTCACTTGAATGATATTGAACAAACACGCTCTGAAAAGAATATTCATGTGTTTAAATCTAAGGCTAGTCAGAATAAACCTTATGTTGAAAAACAGAAGTTTAGACAAACCTTCAGAACAACTAACCCTAAAGGACCCAAGAAGATCTGGGTACCTAAAAGTAAAATAATTCCTGTTGCAGATGTTCTTAGCAGCAAGGTCAGGACGCCAATCATGGTACCTGGACTCTGGATGCTCACGACACATGACAGGAGAAAGGTCTATGTTCCAAAGCCTGGAGCTTAGATTTGGAGGTGATGTGAAATTTGGAGGGAACCAGAAGGGCAAGATCATTGGATCTGGCACCATTGGAAATGGTAAACTTCCCTCTGTTACTAATGTTTTACTTGTTGAAGGGTTAAAGCATAACTTATTGTCCATAAGTCAATTAAGTGACAATGGTTATGATATTAACTTTAATCAAAAATGTTGTAAAGCTATTAGTCAAAAGGATGGCTCTATCCTATTTAGTGGCAAGAGGAAAAACAACATTTATAAAATAAATCTTTCAGAACTTAAGGTTCAGAATGTTAAATGCCTCTTGTCTGTTAATGAAGAGCAATGGGTCTGGCACAGAAGATTGGGGCATATTAATATGAGACGTAAATCTCAGATTAATAAACTTAATCTTGTCAGAAGACTTCCTAATCTGAAGTTCACCTCAGATGCTCTTTGTGAAGCATGCCAAAAAGGGAAGTTTTCAAAATCATCTTTTAAATCAAAAAATGTTGTTTCTACTTCCAGACCACTAGAATTACTTCATATTGATCTGTTTGGACCTGTGAAAACTACATCCATCAGAGGCAAGAAGTATGGATTAGTCATTGTTGATGACTATAGTAGATGGACATGGGTAAAGTTCTTAAAACACAAGGATGAGTCACGTTCTGTGTTCTTTGACTTCTGTAAACAAGTCCATAATGAAAAAGATTTCAAAATTATAAAAGTAAGAAGTGATCATGGTGGTGAATTTGAAAATAAATTTTTTGAATAATATTTTAATGAAAATGGAATTGCTCATGATTTTTCCTGTCCTTGAACTCCACAACAAAATGGAGTTGTAGAGAGGAAAAACATAACTCTGCAAGAAATGGCCAGAACCATGACCAATGAGACTAATCTGGCAAAACACTTTTGGGCAGAAGCAATCAACACAGCCTGTTACATTCAGAACAGAGTGTCTGTAAGACCTCTTCTGGAAAAGACTCCATATGAACTGTGGAAGAACAGAAAGCCCAACATATCATATTTTCATCCTTTTGGATGTATTTGTTATGTGTTAAATACTAAAGAAAATCTGAACAAGTTTGATTCCAAAACACATAAGTGTTTCATGCTTGGATATTCTGAACGCTCTAAAGGCTACAGAGTATACAACACTGAGACACAGATTGTGGAAGAATCTATTCATGTTAGATTTGATGATAAGCTTGGCAATAAAAAGCCAAAGCAGTCTGAAAACTCTGCAGATAGAGAAGTAGTCTTCACAGACTCTGAAGGCTCAGAGGCAAACAAAGCTCAAGTGAAGGAACCACAAGCAACACCAGATGCTATTCCTTTAACTTCTCAGATGAACAATTTAAACATTTTTGAAGAATCAACTATTAGAGGATCATCTTCCACAATCAAAGCTTCTCATCCAGAGAATGTTATTATTGGAAAGAAAGATGATCCCATCAGAACAAGATCCTTTCTAAGATCATCTGAAGCATCATTATTTGGACTGGTGTCAGTAATTGAACCAACTTCTGTAGATGAAGCTCTGCAAGACAATGATTGGATTATTGCCATGCAAGAAGAGTTAAATCAATTCACCAGAAGTGATGTGTGGGATTTAGTTCAAAGACCAAAAGGATTCAATATAATTGGAACAAAATGGGTCTTCAGAAATAAGCTTAATGAGAAAGGAGAAGTTGAAAGAAATAAGGCAAGGCTTGTTGCTCAAGGGTACAGTCAACAAGAAGGTATTGATTATACTGAAACTTATGCTCCAGTGGCAAGGTTAGAATCTATACGCCTTCTTATTTCATTTGCTGCACAAAACAACATCACTCTGTATCAGATGGATGTTAAAAGTGCCTTTCTAAATGGTATTATAGAAGAAGAAGTTTATGTCCACCAGCCTCCTGGTTTTGAGAGTGAAAAATTTCCAGATCATGTTTTCAAACTAAAGAAATCTCTGTATGGTTTAAAACAAGCTCCCAGAGCTTGGTATGAGAGATTGAGCAATTTTTCTCTGGAGAAAAATTTCATCAGAGGCAAAGTGGACACAACACTCTTTTGTAAATCATTTAAGAAAGATCTTCTAATTTGTCAAATTTATGTGGATGATATAATATTTGTATCTACCAATACTATGCTGGGAAAGGAGTTTGCTCAATGTATGCAGGAAGAATTTGAAATGAGCATGATGGGAGAACTGAGATTCTTTCTGGGAATTCAAGTCAACCAAACCCCAGAGTGCACTTACATACATCAGACCAAATATGTTAAAGAACTTCTGAAGAAATTTAACATGACTGATAGTAAGCTGGCCAAGACTCTCATGCATCCAACCAGTTCACTAGGCAAGGAAGAGGTAAGTAAGAAAGTAGATCAGAAACTATACAGAGGTATGATAGGATCTCTTCTTTACTTAACTGCTTCTAAACCTGACATATTGTTCAGTGTATTCTTGTGTGCTAGATTCCAATCAGATCCTATAGAATCACACTTGACAGTTGTCAAGAGGATTCTAAGGTATCTGAAAGGTACTTCTAATGTGGGTTTGTGTTACAGAAAATCTGATGATTTCAAATTAGTTGGATTCTGTGATGCTGACTACGTTGGAGACAGAGTGGAAAGGAAAAGTACTTCTGGAAGTTGTCAATTTCTAGGAAGAAATCTAATCTCTTGGTACAGCAAGAAGCAACCCACAATTGCATTATCAACCACAGAGGCAGAATATATTGCTGCTGCTGGATGTAGCACGCAGATGCTCTGGATGAAAAGTCAGCTAGAAGATTATCAGATATTTGAAAGTAACATTTCTATTTTCTGTGATAATACTTCTGCTATATGTTTGTCTAAAAACCCCATTTTACACTCTAAGGCAAAACATATAGAAATTAAGCATCAATGGGCAGATATTTTCACAAAACCCTATGTTGAAGATAGATTCAAATTTATTCTGAAAAATTTTGGTATGGATTTTTGTACAGAATAATATTTGTCAGAAGCAAATTTTATAGATGCAATAATGCTTAATGCTCTGAAGTATTTCTTCTGATTACTTATTTACTTTCTTTAATTATTTTCTTGTGAAACTCTGAACTAACAATCTTTAGAGGATCTGAACGTTGGTTAACGTTTCATTTCTCAAGAGAATTCAGAAGCACATGCAGGCAAACACGTGTCACCCCAAATCTGCAAAGGTGGCGTGTACACTACTGAAGAGACGTTTGAGGTGAAGTTTGAATAGTGAAAATCTTGATTTTCCCCCCAAATTGTCAGAATCAATAAATGCTTGAAATGATTTTTATTCTTTTCATTAAATGCTTTGTGTAAACGTGCTCTCTTCTGACTGTTTGTATGCCTATGTGTTTAAGTATAAATACATCATTTCTCACCATATTCACACTTTTCACATCTCTAACCTTTTATGCATTTATGTCTTCTCTTATCTCTTCACAAAAACCCTAAGCGTTTGACAAACTCATCTTCAATGGCAACTTCATCATCAACTGCTACACAATTTCAATCTACTATGGCTGCAGTTACTTCTGCAAATATGGGTGTGACTCCATATACGCCTCCAAAGAGAACATTGCTAACACCTGTTGAAAAACTGGAGGTTCTCTGTGAATCAATGGTGGAATTTGATTCATTGGCTGAGAATGGGTTTGAGTTTCGCTCCATTATAGATGCTCAAGGATGGGTGAAGTATTTTGACAGACTTTTTGGACCAGTTTACCCTCTTCTAGTAAAAGAATTATGGATACATGCTTATGTATACCCTAAGTTCATTTTATCTTCTATTCTGGGAAAAGAGATAATCATAACAGAAGATCTAATCAGGAAACTCATTGGATATGAGGAAACAGATGGAGTATCACACTTGCCAGCTGGGCGTGTAGATATGCATGAAGTATATGAGGAAGTGATGACTGCTGGACAAGCTTCTAATAAGTTCAAAGATCTGAAGCCTGACTACAAGATCTGGGCTAAGATTTTCATGGGATTCATTCATCACAGAAAGTCTACAAATTCTCCAGACTATGTCAATAATGAACAACTCTACTTTATGTATTGCTTAAGTCAGAGCACCAAGGTAGATCTTCCATATATTCTGTTTATGCACTTATGGAATCATATAAATGCGTCTAGAGAATATGTGAAAGAAAAAGGTCAGAAGATCAGAACCTGGATTCCTTTTGGAAGGTTAATCTCAGATCTTCTAACAGAAAGTGGACTTGTAACTGCTCTGTATGCTGCTGGAGTCACAGAAGAACTGGAATTCATTCTTGGAAAGCCTCTGAATGCCAAAATTCTTCAGAGACTAAAAATAGTGGAAGAACTCACAACAGCACCCAAGAAGCTGAACATTACTGAACTCAGTCAGAAGAGAATCCCAGTAGATGACTACCCTCTGTTCTATGCTGAAGAACCAAGGGAAATTATAGTAAGATATATTGATGATTGCAAGGCAGAAGGAAAGCCTATTCCTGTAGATATTATAAAGAGAGCAAGGGAACCATTGCCTGTTGTAGTAGAAGAGACACCAAGAAAGAGAACTCAATCAGAAGCAGAAGTTGCACCTGTTCAGAAGAAGCCCAAGGTTGCTGAGAAGCCACAGAAGCTGCTAAAGAGGAAAGAATCTGGAGACACTCCTTCTGTTCCTACTAAACGCATCAAGATTAAAGGTATCAAATCTTCTATATCTTCTGCAAATACTATTGTTATAAATGATTCAACTCTTAAGTCTATTCCAAAACCACCCCTACACAAAAACAATATGTTACTGCTCCATCTCATGTATCTGCTCCATCCCCATAAAAATCATCTAATCCTGTAAAACAATCATCTGTACCAAAACCAACAACAACAAAACCACAAATTCAGAATCCACAACCAGAACTACAAACAAAACCATCTGCACCACAAAAACCACAATCAGAACAACAACCAGAAAAGCCTTCTGAACAACAAAAACAACCACAAGAAAAACAACCAGAAAAACAATCTGAACCTCTACAAGAAAAAGACTCTGAACATCAACAACAAAAATCATCTAAACCTCAAACACAACAACAAGAGAAACAACCACAATCAGAAAATCCACCATCTAACACATCTGAACCCACTGCATCTGTACCAATTACTTCTGAACCTATAAAAGTAACATCTGATCCACCCACATCAGACCCACCTACATTTGAACCCTCATCAAAACCTTCTGAAAATCCTTCAGAATCAACCAACCCATCTGGAACCAACATCCCTGAGACAGAAGTTCTTGATGTTACACCACTCAAAACTGTGTTTCAAGTGTCTTCTACCTCTTTCACACCAACCACATCATCCAATTCCTCAGAATCTGATATTCACCCAGATTTTCTGATATCCCCCTCTCACATAGATTCTGAGGTAAACCAACCAGAACCCCCTGTATCTTCTACAGTTCTTATTCCAGATCCTACTCCCACACCTAAAACTTCATCTAAAATCCTCATTCCAAATCCTATCCCAACATCTACACCAAGAGCATCTGTAACTTCTGCCTCATGCGAACAATTCTCATCTTATCTTCACAACCTTTCCTATGGTTTCAAACTCAAAGATTTCTATGACAAAGTTGAACCATCTGACCCTATCACTCCCTTAAAACCCAAACTTACAATCATTCTACCATCTGTGCTTCTAACCTATATTAAATCAATGTCAGAAGTAGGTTCATTAGATACAATATCATACTCTGCTAAATCTGCAAAAGCCGTTACTTCTGCTAAACCTGCTTCATCTGATAAACCTGCTAATTCTGATGAACCTGATACTTCTGAAAAACCTGCAAAATCTGCTTTCAAACCTTACTCTAATAAACCCTTTGATGTGGTTTCCTATCACACCAAAGAAAAACCAAATATGTTGAATGCCTTAAACAGATCAAAACCTGACAAATCCCCTGAAATTCCTTTCATACCATACTACCATCCTCCTCTGATCACTATTCACAAATTCATATTTCCACCTACTCCCCAACTAAAACCAATAACATTGGAGACTTTGTTACACCCCAGACCTAGACTAAATGTTGATCATTTATTTACATGTTTTTTGCAAGAAATACAAAAGTATTTAGGTACTGTACAGAGGAAGTGTTCAGCAACAATGGATGCAAAAGAATCTGATGTCATCTGGAATGGCTTCATCAACAGATTCAACACTGTAGCATCAAATCTGAAGAACGTATGTTCTGATGATGCGAAGCTCAGATTTGCTGAAGCTGCAAGAAGTCTGTTCTGGACTGTTAAGAGATCTGGACCACTTCTTCTTACAGATGCTCCTTCATCATCAGAAGAGAATGCTGAATCTACATCTGAAGACAACCCTTTGTCCATGACTCTGATAAAACATCCTTCTGGCTCTAATGCTCCAAGCTCTAAAGCCCCTATGGAAATTGATTTTGTTCAAGCTTCAGAAACTGTTCAACCTTCTTCATCTGAGATTAAGAAAGAACATCCAGATCTTGAGGATAAGATTGCTGTTCTGGAAGCTGGTCAATCGGAAATCAAGTCATGGATGGCAAAACAGGATGAGAAGTATGAAGACATGACTCAGTGGATGTCTCAACAGGATCAGAAGAATGAAACAATGGCTAAGTGGATGTCAAAACAAGAACAGTCCTCTTCTGAGATCACGGATCTGTTGAAGATGCTTTTGTCAAAACACTCTTAGTTTTTCATTTTTTTTCATTCTGATGTTTGCATCTAATGTTTGCTTATGTATTTTGAATATCTTCTGATGTGTGTACTCTTGCTCTGAATTGATTGAATGAATGTTTCAAAGTTTTCTCCACTTAACTTATCTCATTTACTGTTTCCTTTTATTTGTCTTTTCAAAGTTTTTACTTTTTTCTTATGACAAAAAAGGGGGAGAAAATATAGATCTGAACTGTTTAATTAAACTTCACCAGAATGAAACTTCAGACATATCTATTTTATCTAACATTAAATCTGAGTATTTCAGAACATTTGATAAGTACATTCTGTAAAAGAAACTCTGAGACTCTCAGATCATTTGACAATTATCAAGCTCTAACTCTGAAAATTACTCAAGACAAAAGGGAAGTTTCTATTCCCTATTTGTATTTAATTCAGGGGGAGATTCATCATCTCAGGGGGAGTTATAATTATTATAATTTCAATTAAACAAAATTTCTGATGTTTTTGTCATCATCAAAAAGGGGGAGATTGTTAGAACACAAATTGGTTCTTAATAATATCTCTATGTTTTGATGATAACTATTATGAAATTTTGTAATTAAGAATTATATACTCTAAAATTTGCTTGAGAGTTTTTACTGCAGATAGTAAAGGAATTAACACTCCAGAAGCAAATCAGAATTGAACATAAGAAATTTGCTAGACTCTGAAGCGCCAGATGCATTCATTAGAAGATTCTGAATGCTGCCAACAGAAGATCATGAGCGTAGCCTCCAGAAGGATCTGAAGCAGAAGCTCCAGAAGAATCTGAAGCAAATCAGAAGCATCTGAACCAAAGAAGAATTCTGTATGAAGAGTTTTCAAAGCATAGTTACTACAGAAGATTTTGAAAGTACTAAAGCTGCCAGTACTGAGGATCTGACTCAAATATGCTCTGATCTTAAATACGCTAAAAGCACACCTGCTGCAGAAGACTCTGATTCAGGAAAACCCTGATTAACATCAGAAGGCTCTGATCAAATTAGACTCTGATGAAATTTGCTGAAAATTGAAGAAGAATTATTCAAAGATTATATCCGTTGGAATGATCCAAATGACTCTTTCCTTATTTATGCTAGACACAAGAACACAGACAAAAAGGATTTCTCTGTGCTTTCTTCTTCTAGGAAAGGTCACTTGATGTGAAGACAAAAAGGCTCAGACCTTTTGGACACTCTTCTCAACGTGAAGCTCTCCTTGGATCAGCTGCCTATAAAAGCAAGTCTTCACCCATCTTCTTCTCTTGACGTTTTTATCTGAAAGAAATCAACATTCAAAGCTCTCATACTACTCATATTCTTTCTAAGAATTAATTTCTTTGTTCTTAATATTTAAGTGAAAAATCACAGTTGTGATAAAGCTTTTTAGAAGCAATTTAAACACTTGTATTTGTATTACGTTTGATTGTAAACCTTAAGAAGATCCAGTTAGGATCAGTAGTTCTTGAGAAGACTTTGAACAGTTGTTCTTAGTGCTTACTATTGTAATCAGTTGATTAAATAGTGGATTAAGTCCTTGATTGAGAAAGGCAAATCACTCTAGGAAGGGTGGACTGGAGTAGTTGAGTTCAACGAACCAGGATAAAAATACTTGAGTTTTTATTTCTAAGTTTTATCTTCATACTTATTCAACCCCCCTTCTAAGTATTTTCTCACCTTCAACTTTTGCCTAGACTGCCCTTCTCGGGTTTTCAGTCTACCGGGATACCCCGTTTTACTTAAGTTACCTTTACGTGTTTTTAACCACTTGATCTAATTCACCAAAGTAAATCTTAGATTTGATGGTTGGTAATTCTAGATCTAATTCAGTTTTGAACTTATTTTCATAATTACAATGTAGATCCATGGCTTTTAAGGCATTTTGATCCATTTGGATGATTTGGATTTTTGTGATTTGTGATTTGTGATTTCAATGTTTGATTGTGTTTACATGATGCTTGATCACTGATTCTTGATGATAAATTCGTGCTTAATTGATTACATGTTCATGTGATTGATTGGATAAGTTGTTTGGTGCTGAAAATTGATTTTGGAGGTTGTTATTTTGTTTTTGGTTCAGTGGTAATCGGTTACCCTTCATAAATTTCATGTTCCAGACTGTTTTTATAATAGGTAACCGGTTACCTGATTACAGTAGTCGATTACCACTTAACAAAGTGCCTTGTTTTTGCATTTTTCTTACTTGTTTAAGGTTCCTTTTCACATATAAACTTCATGATGATATGATACATTTATGTGGATTGTTTTTGACATATTTCACCGTTCTTAAATGTTTGATCTCGATTCTCCGACACGTAACATTCAGTTTCCGTTTGAGTGCATAACATGTTATTGTTGCTTGATTTATGAATGATCATATGCTTTGCTTACTTATATCATGTTAATTGGTTATCATGAATTGTTTGCTTTGTTGGATGTTTGATGCACATTTGCATTTGCACCTGACTCCGCTTTGTCGCGCGTTTGTTTGATTGGTCGATCGTTCAATTTGAATTGAAAAAACATGATGATCTTGTTAATTCTTAATGATGCAATGTTATTGATCAATTGTGTTTGATGATCGAAGCATGTCCATACTTGCATGATGTTTGTTCATGATTAATGCCTGCTCTTGATTAATTGCATTCATGCTTACTTGCTGTCCATTTTTCACAGTTGTGTTTGTTTTGAATTTATGCATGTTATCTTTGTTTTCTTGCTTGCTGCCTGCCTTTTACACCTACTTTTATGCTGAAACATGTGTTGTTATAGGATGTCTTGCTTGTGTGCTGGATTTTACTGCTGTTTTGTGCAGGAGGCGCTGTTGTAGCTGCTGTTTTTACCTTGTTTCCTTGCTCTTTGCCTTGCCTTTGCATGTTCCCTTAGGGTTCTCATTCTTATTTAATTTCTGATTAAATTTGGAGTAAGATAGATATTAGGATTGCAATCCAAGCATGATAACAAGTAGGCTAGTCCCTTTTAACCTCAACCTTAGGTCCATCTTTTGCATGTTAATATTAGGATAGAATCTCCTTGCGCATCTCAACTTTAGGACCACTTTGCATGACAACGTTAGGGCTGAGTTTCCCTTAGACCTTTCGCGCGTCTCTCTTCTCATCTCAAAACAATTCTGACTTATCTAATAAATACGATGAACATTGTATGCTACGAGCCTTAAGCACATGGGAAATGATGAGTAAGGGTTTCTCCTTACTTGTCTAGAGTGTTTAGTGTATGCCCTTTGGGCGATATGCAACGCATTCGCTCCTATGTCATAGTCTTTAGTGTAACGTGAATCACAAAACAAACTAATTCACTTCACTAAAACTCAAACAAAATTCAAACCTTTTTATCCTTCGGGATTTATGTTTCAAGCTCATTTTCAGAAAAGAGTACGCTACTTTCCCGTTCTACCGCAAACAGGCATCGTCCCTAACTGCCGGAATGAGAGTTTAACATCGCTCATAAGAAAACACTTAACCAACCTTTAGTCTCTATTACCCGAACTATGTTTGCTCTGATTTCTCATACCAGATGAGGATACGTAGGCATAAGACGACGATGTCTTGGCGAGCAACCTTCCCCCATCACCCGTAGTTTTCTGAACTATATTGACTCTGACTTTCCCATTGCACGAGGGAATACATAGGCATAGGACGATGATGTCCTATCAAGTCTCTTTCTTTTTCTTTTATTCTCATTTCTGTTTAGCAATAGCTTATAGATAACCCACTCTTTGATTAGACAACAAGTGTGGATCCCGTTGAGTACAACGGACGTGAGGGGTGCTAATACCTTCCCCTTGTGTAATCAACTCCCGAACCCAAGATTTGGTTGCGATGACCTTGTCTTTTCCCGTTCTTCATGTTTTCTTTGATCGTTTCCTTTCCCTCTCTTTGGGATAAATAACGTTCGGTGGAGACTCTTCTGTTTTTCTGCAAGGTGTTTTTCGCAGTTGCGACAGTTTAGTGCTTTAATCCACCAAGATGAGTAGATGAACTTAAATATGGAATTCCCTTGAACTTGTAATCCAATTTTTCTTCCCTTTCCTCTTCTCTTTTTTTCTTTTAATCGATGAAAATATTTGATTCCGTTTGAACTTATTTTAAGTTCTTGATGAAGATGAGATCGTTACCTATGTTCTTTTCGTGCAATATTGCTTTCTGAGAGTGATCTATATATCACTTCTCTAGCATGCATTAGCACTAACATTGTTATTGACCAGCCTCAGATAGCCGTAGTTTCTACATAAACCCGATTACGATTGCTTAACATAGCGCTAAATTGTCCCTTAATCGGAAAATAATCATTTGTGGCTCAAACATATGTTTGAAACTCCAAGTACGGTTGATTATTTTTCTTAGGTCCATCACCTATGAAACTTGTTGTTAGGAGGCTTTTGTTAGAACACATATTGGTTCTTAATAATATCTCTATGTTTTGATGATAACTATTATGAAATTTTGTATTAAAGAATTATATACTCTAAAAATTTGCTTAAGAATGTTTGCTGCAGATGTTAAAATGAATATTACTCGAGAAGCAAATTAGATCTGAACATAAGAAATATGCAAGGCTCTGAAGCGTCAGAAGCATCTCTCCAGAAGATTCTGAGCGCTGCCTCCAGAAGAATCTGAAGTAGAAGCTCCAGAAGAATCTGAAGCAGGAGCTACAGAAGAATCTGAAGCAGAAGCTATAGAAGAATCTGAAGCAAAAGCCATAAGCATCTGAAGCAATGAAGAATTCTGTATGAAGAGTTTTCAAGCACAGTTACTTCAGAAGACTCTGATAGTACTAACGCTGCCAGTACTGAGGATCTGATTCAAAACTCTGCTCTGAACATTTATACGTTGAAAACACACTTGCTGCAAAGACTCTGATTCAGCAAACTCTGATGAACATTAGAAGGCTCTGACCAATTTAGACTCTGATGATTCTTGCTGAAAATTGTTGAAGAAGAATTCAAAGTTATGTCCGTTGGAATAACCAAATGACTCTTTCCTTATTTATGCTAGACACAAGAACACAGACAAAAAGGATTTCTATGTGAATTCCTCTTCTAGGAAAGGTCACATGATGTGAAGACAAAAAGGCTCAGACCTTTTTGGTACACTACTCTCAACGTGAAAAGCTCTTGGATCACTGTGCCTATAAAAGCAAGTCTCCACTCATCTTCTTCAGTTGACGAAACACTTGAAAATAATACATTACAAAGCTCTCATACAACTCATATATTCTTGCTAGAATTATTTCATTGTTCTTCATCTTTAGTGAAAAATGACAGTTGTGATAAAGCTTTATTAGAAGCATTTTTAACACTTGTATTATTATTACATTTGATTGTAAGAGAACCTTAAGAAGATCCAGTTAGGATCAGTAGTTCTTGAGAAGACTTTGTACAATTGTTCTTAGTGCTTACTATTGTAATCAGTTGATTAAATAGTGGATTAAGTCCTTGTTTGAGAAAGGCAAATCACTATAGATAGGGTGGACTGGAGTAGTTAAGTTCAACGAACCAGGATAAAAATTCTTGAGTTTTTATTTCTAAGTTTTATCTTCATACTTATTCAACCCCCCCTTCTAAGTATTTTCTCATCTTTAGTTGGCATTAGAGCTCCGGTTCTGTGTGTGCTACCACTTCACAGTGACATAAAAGATCCAGTGAGAAAAACTTTGATATATATTTGGTTGTTACTATGGCTGATACTTCAACATCTAACATTAACAACAAATATGAAGAAAGGGACAGAATCAGCACTAAACCCTCTATGTTTTATGGGGAGAAATTTGATTATTGGAAGGACAAGATTGAAAGTTTCTTCCTTGGTTATGATGCTGATTTATGGGACTTGGTCATAGATGGGTATGTTCATCCCATTGATGGGAATGGCAAGAAAGTTGATAGAAAATCTATGGCAGAAGCCCAAAAGAAGGAATTTTGAAATCACCACAAGGCTAGAACAATACTGTTAAATGCAATATCTCACACTGAGTATGAAAAGATCACAAATAGAGAAACTGCATTTGACATGTTTGAGTCCTTGAAGATGACTCATGAAGGAAACCTTCAAGTAAAAGAGACCAAGGCTCTGGCGTTAATACAGAAGTATGAAACATTCAAGATGGAAGAATCTGAGTCCATAGAAACTATGTTCTCTAGATTCTAGATTCTTACAGCTGGTCTAAAAGTTCTGGACAAGGGTTACTCAACTGCTGATCATGTGAAGAAGATCATCAGGAGCTTGCCTATCAGATGGAGACCTGTGGTCACTGCTCTAAAGCTTGCCAAGGATCTGAACAAGATCACTCTGGAGGAGCTAATCAGCTCTCTAAGGAGTCATGAAATTGAACTTGAGGAAGATGAGACTCAAAAGAAAGGTAAGTCTATTGCCTTAAAATCTAACAAATTTGTAAAAGCTTTGCAGGTGTTAGAGGAAAGCTCTGAAGAATCTTCTTCTTCTGAAGAAGATGAACTATCTTTGTTGTCCAGAAGAATCAACAGACTCTGGAAGCATAAGCAAAGGAAGTTCAAGAACTTCAAAAGACCAGATCAGCGCAAGGAGTCTTCTGGACCAAAAAGATCTGGAAAGAAGGAAGTTGTCTGCTTTGAATGTAAAGAACCTGGCCATTACAAGAGTGAATGTCCAAAGCTTCTTAAAGAAAAGCCAAAAAGGAAGTTTGACAAAAAGAAGAAGGTTCTAATGGCAACTTGGGATGACTCTGATGAATATGGATCCTCATCAGAATCTGAAGATGAATGCACCAGCATGACTCTGATGGCAGGCATTCAAGATCAGAATGAAGAATCATCTGGATCTGAGTCTGATTCTGAATTTGACTCATAAGAGGTACTTTCTGATCTCACTAGGTAAGAGCTTATTAAAGTCTTATCTGAAGTCCTGAAAAATTATAATCAGATTAAGCTCAAGTGCAAGAAGCTTAAGTGCAATCTTGGCCCTGAGAATAATCTGTTAAAATCAGAAATTGCAGAGCTAAAAGAAAACAATTTAAAAATAAAAGCTGATTTTGAAATAGCTCAACAAAACTCTGAATCTGAAAGTAAGTCTAAATGCAAAAACATTTTAGAAGAATATGACTTTAGCTTTCAAAAATTTCTTGCTAAAAGCATAGACAGAAGCAAGATGGCTTCTATGATCTATGGGGTTAGCAGAAATAACAGGAAAGGAATTGGATATGAATCCTCCTCTGGAAAGGATTTAAATCCAATGCCTGTTGATAAACTTGGTATCAAGAAAACTCCCTTGTATTCTCATTTCAAGTTTGGTCATCTGAATGACATTAAACACACACGTTCAAATCAGAATGTTCCTGTGTTTAAGCCAAAAGTAAGTCAGAACAATACTGCTGTAAAAAGACAGAAGTTCAGACCAACTTTCAAGGCAGCTAACCAAAAAGGACCCAAAAAGATCTGGGTACCTAAGGATAAGATTATCCCTGTTGCAGATGTTTTTAGCAGAAAAGTCAAGACGCCAGTCATGGTACCTGGACTCTGGCTGCTCACGTCACATGACGGGAGAAAGGTTTATGTTCCAAAGCCTGGAACTTAAATCTGGAGGAGAAGTGAAGTTTGGAGGGAATCAGAAGGGCAAGATCATTGGCTCTGGTACTATTGGTAATGTTAACCTTCCCTCTATATCTAATGTTCTTCTTGTAGAAGGATTAAAGCATAATCTATTGTCCATAAGTCAATTAAGTGACAATGGTTATGATATAATCTTTAATCAACAATGTTGTAAAGTTGTTAGTCAGAAGGATGGCTCAATCCTATTCAATGGAAAGAGGAAGAACAACATTTACAAAATAAATCTTTCAGAACTTAAAGTTCAAAATGTTAAATGCCTCTTGTCTGTTAATGATGAGCAATGGGTCTGGCACAGAAGATTGAGGCATATTAATATGAGACGTATATCTCAGATTAATAAACTCAATCTGGTCATAGGAATTCCTAAGCTGAAGTTCAACTCAGATGCTCTTTGTGAAGCATGTAAAAAGGGGAAGTTTTCAAAATCTTCCTTTAAATCTAAAAATGTTGTTTCAACCTCAATACCATTAGAATTACTTCATATTGATCTGTTTGGACCAGTGAAAACTGCATCCATCAGAGGCAAGAAGTATGGATTAGTCATTGTTGATGACTACAGCAGATGGACATGGGTAAAGTTCCTAAAACACAAGGATGAGTCACATTCTGTGTTCTTTGACTTCTGCAAACAAGTCCAGAATGAAAAAGATTTCAAAATTATAAAAGTCAGAAGTGATCATGGTGGTGAATTTGAAAACAAATATTTTGAAAAATATTTTAATGAAAATGACATTGCTCATGATATTTCCTGTCCTAGAACTCCACAACAGAATGGGGTTGTAGAGAGGAAAAATAGAACTCTGCAAGAAATGGCTAGAACCATGATCAATGAGACTAATCTGGCAAAGCACTTTTGGGCAGAAGCAATCAACACAGCCTGTTACATTCAGAACAGAGTATTTGTAAGACCTCTTTTGGAAAAGACTCCCTATGAATTGTGGAGGAACAGAAAGCCCAACATTTTATATTTCCATCCTTTTGGATGTATTTACTATATGTTGAATACTAAAGAGAATCTGAACAAGTTTGATTCTAAAGCACAGAAGTGTTTCATGCTTGGGTATTCTGAACGCTCTAAAGGCTACAGAGTATACAATATTGAAACACAGATTGTGGAAGAATCTATTCATGTTAGATTTGATGATAATCTTGGCATTAAAAAGCCAAAGCAGTTTGAAAGTTCTGCAGATAGAGAAGTAATTCTCACAGACTCTGAAGGCTCAGAGGCAGACAAAGCTCAAGTGAAGGAACCTGAAGCAACGCCAGATGCAATTCCTTTAACTTCTCAGATGAATAACTTAAACATTTCTGAAGAATCAACTGTTAGAGGATCATCTTCCAGAATCAAAGCCTCTCATCCAGAGGATTTGATCATTGGAAAGAAGGATGACCCCATTAGAGCAAGATCCTTCCTCAGATCTTCTGAAGCATCATTATTTGGGTTGGTGTCAGTAATTGAACCAACTTATGTGGATGAAGCTCTGCAAGACAATAACTAGATTATTGCCATGCAAGAAGAGCTAAATCAGTTCACAAGAAATGATGTGTGGGATTTAGATCTAAGACCAAAAGGATTCAACATAATTGGAACTAAATGGGTCTTCAGAAACAAGCTTAATGAGAAAGGTGAAGTTGAAAGAAATAAGGCAAGGCTAATTGCTCAAGGTTACAGCCAGCAAGAAGGAATTAATTATACAGAGACTTATGCTCCTGTTGCAAGGTTAGAGTCTGTTCGTTTACTCATTTCTTTTGCGGCACAATATAACATCACTCTATATCAGATGGATGTTAAAAGTGCCTTTCTAAATTGTATTATAGAAGAAGAAGTTTATGTTCACCAACCTCCTGGTTTTGAGAGTGAAAAATTTCCAGAACATATTTTCAAACTAAAGAAATCTCTTCATGGTTTAAAACAAGCCCCCAGAGCTTGGTATGAGAGATTAAGCAATTTTCTTCTGGAGAAAAACTTCATCAGAGGCAAAGTGGACACAACACTCTTTTGTAAAACATTTAAGAAAGATCTTCAAATTTGTCAAATATATGTGGATGATATTATATTTGGATCTACCAATGTTATGCTGGGAAATGAGTTTGCTCAATGTATGTAGGCAGAATTTGAAATGAGCATGATGGGAGAATTGAGATTCTTTCTGGGAATCCAAGTCAACCAAACTCCAGAGTGCACTTACATTCATCAGACCAAATATGTTAAAGAACTTCTGAATAAATTTAACATGACTGATAGTAAGATGGCAAAGACTCCCATGCATCCAACTAGTACACTAGGCAAGGAAGAGGTAAGTAAGAAAGTAGATCAGAAACTCTACAGAGGTATGATTGGATCTCTTCTCTACATAATTGCTTTTAGACCTGACATTTTGTTCAGTGTATGCTTGTGTGCAAGATTCCAATCAGATCCTAGAGAATCACACTTAACAGCTGTTAAGAGGATTCTAAGGTATCTGAAAGGTACTTCTAATGTGGGTTTGTGTTACAGAAAATCTGATGATTTCAAGTTAGTTGGATTCTGTGATGCTGATTATGCTGGAGACAGAGTGGAAAGAAAAAGTACTTCTGGAAGTTGTCAATTTCTAGGAAGAAATCTAATCTCTTGGTACAGCAAGAAGCAACCCACAATTGCACTATCAACTACAGAGGCAGAATATATTGCTGCTACTGGATGTAGCACGCAAATGCTCTGGATGAAAAGTCAGCTATAAGACTATCAGATATTTGAAAGTAACATTTCTATATTCTGTGATAATACTTCTGCTATATGTTTGTCTAAAAACCCCATTTTACACTCTAAGGCAAAACATATAGAAATTAAACATCATTTCATCAGAGACTATGTTCAGAAGGGAATTATAAACTTAGCCTTTGTTGATACAGATCATCAATGGGCAGATATTTTCACAAAACCCCTTGCTGAAGATAGGTTCAAATTTATTCTAAAAAATATTGGTATGAATTTTTGTCCAGAATAATATTTATCAGAAGCAAATTTTTCAGATGTAAAATGTTTATAACTCTGAAGTATTTCATATGTTGCTTATTATATTTATGTTTATTTGTGTGTATCTGAACTAACCAATCTTAGAGGATCTGAATGTTGGCTAACGTTTCATTTCTTAAGAGAATTCAGAAGCACATGCAAGCAAACACGTGTCACTCTGAATCTGAAAAGGTAGCGTGTACACTACTGAAGAGACATTTGAAGTATGGTTTGAATAGTGAAAATCTTGATTTTCCCCCCAATTTGTCAGAATCAATTAATGCTTGAAATGATTTTTATTCTCTTTCATTAATTGTCATTAAATGCTATGTGAAAATGTGCTTTGTATGTCTGTTTGAGTGCCTTAAGTGTTTTCTATAAATACCACATCTCACACCAATTTCACACTTTTCACATCACAAACAAGTTTATGCATTTCTGTCTTCTATTCTCTCTTCACAAAAACCCTAAACCTTCGTCCAAATCATCTTCATCATCTTCAATGGCAACCTCATCGTCTACAGCAGCTCAGTTTCAATCAACCATGGCTGCAGTTACTTATGCAAATATGGGTGTTACTCCATTCACTGTACCTAAAAGGACTTTGTTAACTCCTGTTGACAAACTTGAAGTTCTCTGTGAATCAATGGTGGAATTTGATTCGTTAGCTGAAAATGGGTTTGAATTTCGTTTAATAATTGATGCACAAGGCTGGGTAAAATATTTTGACAGATTATTTGGACCAGTTTACCCTCATCTGGTGAAAGAATTCTGGATACATGCTTCTGTTTATCCAAATTTCATTTTATCTTCTGTTCTGGGAAAGGAGATCATAATAACTGAAGATCTCATCAGGAAACTCATAGGGTATGAGGAGACTGATGGAGTATGTCATCTGTCAGCTGGGCGTGTGGACATGGAGGAAGTTTATGAGGAATTCATCTCTTCTGGACAGGCCTCTAACAAATTTAAAGATCTGAAGCCTGACTACAAAATCTGGGCAAAGATTTTTCTAGGATGCATTCATCACAGAAAATCTACCAACTCTCCAGATTATGTGAATAATGAACAGCTCTACTTCATGTACTGTTTGAGTCAGAGTACTAAGGTAGATCTTCCTTACATTTTATTTATGCATTTATGGAACCATATCAATGCTTCAAGAGAATCTGTAAAGGATAAGGGTCAGAAGATCAGAACATGGATCCCCTTTAGAAGGTTGATTTCAGACATTCTGACAGAGAATGGTCTGGTGACTGCTCTGTATGAAGCTGGAGTTAAGGATGAACTTGAATCCATTGTTGGAAAACCTCCTATTGATAATTTTCCACTGTTTGGTGCTGAAGAACCAAGCGATATCATTGTGAGATATATTGATTCATGCAAAGCAGATGGAACGCCCATTCCTGCAGATATTCTGAAAAGAGCAAGAGAACCAATGCCAGATGTATACAGTGAGAACATGAGGAAAAGAAGTCAGTCAGAAGCAGAAGAAACTGCTGCTCAGAAGAAGCCAAAAGTTGCTGACAAGCCACAGAAGCTGATCAAGAGAAAAGCCTCTGGAGACGTTCCCTCTGTTCCCACAAAGCGTATCAAGACTAAAGGTACTAAAACATCTGTATCCTCTTTCTCTAAAATTGTTATGAATGAATCAACATTTAGTTCTATTCCAAAACCACCTCCTACTAAAAAACAATATATTCCTGCTCCATCCCAAAAATCTGAACCATCAAAAATTCCTTCCCCACAAAAATTATCTGATCCTATTTCCACTTGTCGCTTGCGCGAAAATAAGGTGCCGGCATGACAGAAGAGTCGCCACCTTTCGTTATTTATCCCTCAGAGCGGGAAAGGAAACGATCGGAAAAACCTGACGAATAAGGGTAAGACAAGGTCATCGCAACCATTGTCTGGGTTCGGGAGTCGGTTACGCAAGGGGAAGGTATTAGCACCCCTCACGTCCGTCGTACTCGACGGGATCCTCGCTTGTTTGTTTACTTGGACGGGTTGGTTATAATCTATCTACCTATCAAGGCTGGCTGAAAAAGAAAAGAAAAATGACTCGGCAAAGCGTCGCACTTTATGCCTACGTATTCTCATCAGAGAATGAGAAATCAGAGTCAACGTAGTTCGGCTAACTACGGGGGAAAGGTTGGTTGCTCGCTAGGACATCGCATCCTATGCCTACGTACTTTCATCTGGTATGAAAGATCAGAGCAAACGTAGTTCGGGAAACTACTGGTTAAAATGGCTCAACTAGGAGGGAGACTATCAAGTCCTATTGTTATCATGCCATGGATTCATCCTATGGTTGAGGTTTGAACAGGGAACTCCTAGATGTTGTCATGCATAGGTTTCAACCTAAAAGTCTATCATCAACTCCTCATCTGAGGAACTGAGAGTCCTAAGGGATCATGTCAATGATACACCAAAACAGACAAAAACATCAGCTTTAACAGTAAAATGCATGCAATGCAAGTGAGGGAGGAAATGTGTGTGGGGTTTCAGCCTCCACAAGCTCATCTCGACCTCAAGCCAGTCATGAAATAACAGTAATCATACTGAAGATAAACACCATACTATCAAGCAATGAACAGATAAAAGGGAAATGAAGTGCCAACAGGCAAACAAACACACATGCTTGAGAAAGAAAGAATCTACTCTCCTATCCTAACCCTAATCACAGAATCTGAATCCAATCTAAGCAAAGCCCTCAAGCAAAACCCTAAACAAGAGAAATCAATCCCAGTCTTCAAGCTTCAGAACAAGCTTACCAAAGAAAGGGAGCTAAGCAAGCAGACTCATAGTGTCTTCCTCAGGAAAGCACTAGGAGGTGTATACTCAGGAGTCATATCCTATGTGGCTCAACCACTGTGATCAGTTTATATTCCTCCTCAGGAGAAATTAAACTCACAAGCAGGCTCCAACATCACTGGATATTTAGGAAATCCTATCTGAACTAGTGGAACTAAATGAATAGACTCATAGGACTTTCCTCAGGAAAGTACTAGGAGGCTTCCACTTAGGAGTTGTATCCTATGTGGCTCAACAACTGTGATCAGTTTACATTCCTCCTCAGGAGGAATTAAACTCACAAGTTGGCTCCAACATCATTGGATACTTGAGAAATCCTAGATAAACTAAGGGAACTAAGTGAATAGACCCATAGGACCTTCCTCAGGAAAGTACTAGGAGGCCTCCACTTAGGAGTTGTATCCCATGTGGCTCAACAACATGTGATCAGTTTACATTCCTCCTCAGGAGAAATTAAACTCACAAGTTGGCTCCAACATCATTGGATACTTAAGAAAGAGGTGAGAAGAAATAATGAAAGTCATTCATAGTGCCTTCCTCAGGAAAGTACCATGAACTTCCTTCAAACTTCAGGATCTCAAACCTCACAGACAGGGGACAAGCCAAGCTCTGGGTCTCTGAATCTTGATCTACAATCTTCTCTTCATGATGCTCTCCATCAAGGTCTTCAAGGCAACACAAGCCCCTCAACAAATTCCCCAAAATGAACCCCAAAGATGAACAGATAACAACAGGGGAGACAAAATCAATAGGCAACTTCAGAAAATACCTAAAAATACTAAACCAAGGGGGGAAAAATCTAACAATTATTCACAAGGGTCTACAAAGTCTATTCATAACATCCATATAGGCCTCTACCTAAAAATCAAGACAAAACTCAATCAAAGAAAGTGAATTCTTCACCTAAGCACAACCTAAACCCTAATTAGGATACCCTACATCTACCCTAATTAAACTAATCAAAATTTAATTCTAAAATTCTAGAAAAAATCCTATGGGGAACTATGATTCATCATCTAATTGCACAAAAAAGAATGGATTAAAAAGACTAAAGGAAAGTCCTAAAACAATTCTTGCAAAATCATGCTACCAAACTAAACAATATAAAAGCTATTTAAAAGAAAAATCTATTAAAAATACTAAACTTAAAAATAAAATCTCATTTTTATTTTTAATATTTTCTACACATTATTATCTACTCATAGAAAAAAGAATGGACAAAAAAGAGTTATTTATCAATTTTTAATGAATTTTCAAAGACAAGAAAAATATTAAAACAATATAAAAGAAATTAAATCAATTAAAAGGGGAGGGGGGTTGGAATAGCAATAGGCGCTAGTTCAAATCAGTTGGGCCAGAAATAGGGGGGTGTGGATAGCAAAATGAGCCCACAGCGCGCTTAAATGAAACGACCGCGTTTCATTCTTTTGAATCTTTCCCTCCCTTTCTCAGATTTAATCACGGCCGTGCGATGAGTCTCCCAGTCAACCAATTGACCCTGATCCAAAGGCTATTACTTCGTCTTCTCCAAACAGATATTAGGGTTTCAGACCTTGGTTTCCATGCGCGAAACTTCTCCTCCTTCGTGCTCTCTCATATGGCCATGAAAAGCCACGATCCAAAGATGAAAATTGTAGTACTCAATGAGAGGAACAAGATGGTACGCGTGGATTTCCCTAATTCATCCTCAATAATTCCAACAGAGGACTTCAATGTCATGGTCCAACTAAACATCACTTGTTATCAACTGGTATCAACCTTCACTAAGCTTCAATCTAATGGTTTACAGAGCTTCTACAAGTTAGCCTAAGGATTCTAAACCAATCTTTACTCGTTAAAACTAACAAACTAACTAAATCTTGAAGATCAAAGATTCTTGGCTCTGTTATGAACCTTCACAGATCGTGCCCTAATTCATGGGAAAGAGTCATCTACCCTAGTGCATCAATTATCTACCTGGAAAGCTATCTAAAACTGCATAATTTAGGAGATAGAGAGAAGAAAAGGAACCTGTCAAAGAGGTGTGGAGGGAACTCGTGTGGGTGGATTCAGAGCTTGTAATGGCTGAAATGTGATCCTTAGGGGGTGAGCAAGCTTCTGTTTGCACTTGTATGGAAGGAGAATGCTTGTAGTGAATGAAATTCAGAGTTGCTTGAAGTTGAAGGAAGTGCTTCAATGGATGCTTCTCTCTCTCTCTCTCCTGAAATCTCTCTCTATCACCAACCTTGAACTCTCTTCATGGCCCTCTTCTTATAATGATCCTCAGATGCTTCTAGATTCATCTAGAATATGGTGGAAATTTCTTGAAAATCTCATGTGATGACAAGTTGGATTTCTCTCATCTCATGCCTCATGCCTTACCATTTTGTGCCAAATTCTCCTTATGAGAGATATTGAGTGTGGATGAGTGAAAAACAAGCTCATCTTTGGCTTGTGTAAGGTTTTTCAACATTGCCTTCTTTTTCAAGTAACAACTTTTCAAAGCATCACCCATTTTAAAGCTCCAAATCAAAATTCTATCTAAACCAATGTTCTCAAAATGATGTTTCCAATCAAAATGATATATTGGATGACCTATTTTGGATTTGTGGATCTTCCAAATCAATTTTCAAATTCAACTTTTCAAACTTATATGCCATTTTTAGTTCATTTTTGACCAATCATGTAATCTCATGCTATGAGCTTTTCCAACAACTTGTGACCTTCTTTCCAGACTTAAAATCACATTTTGAACAACTTTCATGTTTTGAGTTTTTCCATTTGAGGCTTGGAAATAGGAGTTTTAGGCATTGGCTAAAATGACCTATAACTGACAAATGACCAAAATACCCCTGTCTTGTTCAAACCATAAGTTGAGTTCCACAAATCCAATCAAGGACTTCTACCACTCAAATTAAAGCTAAGAAGATCCTCTTCAACATTCATGTTGACCAAGAAATCATAGGAATCCTCCTACTAGGGCAAAAGTTGTCTGCAAGTTGGGTGACTTTCAAGGACCCAGATTCACACACATCTGCTGACCTGTAATTTGTCAAAACCATAACTTGGGCTCTGTAACTCCTATCAAGGACTTCCACCACTAAAATTAAAGCTTAGAACAAGCTCTACAACATTCATGTTATGGGGAAGGTGAGATATCAATCACATCTTGGGCTAAAACTGCCTGGAAGATAGGGATCAAATTAGGGTTTTTCACTGACAATCCTCAGAAACCCTAACTTGAAACTTCTCAAACTCCTCACTCATGATGAGTTGGTCTAGGAATCATCTTTATAACATCTCTATTCATCATTCTATGATCTCATGGCTCTTGGATTGGATCTCAACCTTCTCCAAATCTTCAGTTATCCTAGGGTTGACCCAGTCAAAACCCTAATTCTATCATTCATGGTTGAATCTTCTGAACTCTTGCATAATGACTTCTCTGGGCTTCATGAAGGCTATCAAGACATCTCATAGGCTTTCCCAAAACATCAAATTCATTCTCAAAGTCTCAGAACCATCTGAGGAGCACCCACAACTTTCAAGCTATGAAGCACACAACCCTGGTTTCAACCCACTTCTTCTGAGGATCTCTTGAACTTTCTGATGAAGGTATCCACTTTCAAACACTCAATGAATAAATAATTGTTGGTCAAATTTTGGGGTGCAACAGCTGCCCCTATTCAAACGGCTTGAACCTGACTGGGTGAGAAGCGAACGGCTCTCAACCAATCAAGGTACGAGACGGTTGAATATCGGTAAACCCGAAAATTTGCCAACTGCACGAGCACACAGTACTCTGCGGGGAACAAATCTTTGATTACTGCAACACTAGCTGCTCATCAACTAGCTGGAGAACCAAAGCTGACATCACTGTCGGACGATCGAAGTACTCTGCGTCACCACTGGAGAAACATCTGACATCACTGTCGGACGATCGAAATACCCTGCGTCACCGCTGGAGAAACATCTTCGACTTCAATCAGAAGACGCATCCTTCATTTGATCGCAATCAATCATCACCTCAGGATAACTGACTTGGTCTTCAGACTCACACGGATCACTCTATTGTATCTACAACCCTGGAACCTTGCCTTCAGCCACCCGTTGATTCATCAATCCGGAAATCTGAACTCACAGGAACCTTATGATATCGCCTTCGGGCGCTTACGAAACCCATCTTCAGATTAGACATCGTGGTTGGAGCAGACATATCATGCTGCTCTGGACTTCAAGAATCAACTTGAACCAACAGATCCGTCGGGCATCTTCAAGAATCGTCCTGAACTAATAACCTTTCTGGAGCAAACATTCTGTTGGGTATTCCAGAAATCTTCCTGGGCAACTCTTGCTGGAGATGCTATTGGGGAGCTCAAGTATCATACTGGACGAACCACTCGGGAAGCTGTACTGGGGTCTTAAGAATCGTCTTAAGTAAATGGCCCTGCTGAGGGACTTGAGAATCATCTCGAACCGAAGACTTCGCTGGGGATCTCAAAAATCATCTTGAGCGAGCGACCGTGGGGATCACACCAGGGTCTTTAAGAATCATCTCAAAAGCGACCTTGCTGGGGAGAACATCAAGAATCGTCCTGAGCAACCGGTCTTTTGGTGGAACACCTGTTCAACAAGGATGATGATGACCTAGATCATGCTTATGGTGCATATGCTTCTGCGCCATGCCCCACACAGTGGGAATGATGTGCGTTTATGCTAAATGCTATGCAGTCATGCTCAATGCTATGCAATCATGCACAATGATGCGATCCCGTCAGCAAAATAAATGCCGAAGGGGGAAATCCTCCTGTCAAGGAGAAAGAACCACTCAGGTAGAGGAATCATCCTGCCGAGGAGAACTTGAACACGCCAATATCAATCAGGCTCTGTCTGGGGAATTGATCTTCCGCGAACTGCTGCAGGGGACGAACTTCAGCTGACTGCTGCAGGGGATGAAGCTCTACGAGAACTTGGATCTGCTGATATCAATCGCGAGAATGAACTGCGCGGCCGTCTCGGCTACTCTTCCGGGGATGACCACTCTGTGGGGAACCAACTTCAGCTGCTCAACGCTCCACTGGGATTAAAACCAATCATGATCTGATCAACTTCCAAGGATTCGGATCTCTTGGACATCTGCAAACTCGGCTGAGGAAGGAGAAATCATTCTGCGTCGATGGAGAGAGTGCGATTCTGGGGAAACACAGCATTAGCTGCCCCACGCTCTGCTGGGGAACATCGATCATGATCCGATCGACTTCCAAGGATTTTGCTTTTCTGCGGACTCGGCCGGGGAGAGAAATCATTCTACTTCGCTGGAGAGTGCAACTCTGATAAGGAAACTCAATTTCGCCGGGGAAGAAGGAATCATCTGACTTCGGGGGAGAGTACAACTCTGCCGGGGAATACAACATCAGCCATTCCAACACTCTACTGGGGAAGAGGGAACCATCCATCTTCAGGAGAGAGCATGACTCTGGCGGGGAATCTCAATTCTGCTAGAGACCTTAGTCTGGCATCGTCAGCTACCGCATCCTTCGGTATACGAACGACCTCCTGCGAAACCTGCACTTGTGGCCCGGTGCGGGGGAAATCCTGCTTCGACGACTTTACTGGGGAAAACACGAGCTTCGGTACCCAAACATTTCTATGAACTCTGCACTTGTGACCCGGTGCTGGGGAAAACGACATCATTCTTCGGTGCTTGACTCAGCCGATGAGGTGACGTTCCTTCAGGATGCGTCTGCTTGGGGAAGAGAATCACCTCTACCTGGGGAAGACATATCAATGTTCGCCATCTTGCGTTCAGATTCTGCGGAGGAGAGACTACTGAACTCTGCTGGGGAAGGAGGACTCATCCTGCCTCGGGGATACGCACGGCACATCTTCTGGCGGGGTGCTACACCTGCAACAACACAAACAAACAGACAAGATACCCTCCTCAAAGGGGCCTATCAGGGTTATTATCTCGTGACAATATTCAGTTAATCAATCGTTTCAATAATCAATGGGCCTAGGCCTGCAAGTTTATGTATGCGCATTTTATCAAAAAACACATCGGCGTTCTCATTCGCAAACAAAACAGATAAATGCTAAACAGACAAGTAGAATTGCTGAATAATGTGCATTTTATTGATGATGAACCCCTGAACGGGCAAAAAATGTTTTACAACAGAGGCAAGCTCCTGGAATGAGGAAGCCGCGCAAAAAGAAAACATAAATATACATCAGTATATACAAATGTCGGCAATCGAGGCGTAGACGAACACCAGGAGTTGATCCCTCTAAGACCCACTCGACTTCGATACTTCTCCGATGCTTCAGCTTCGGAAGAGATTGATTCAGATAAACGGCCCTCAGGTCTTCCGAACCACTAAACAATGAAAGTCCATATGCGGAACGCAGTCATTTGCTTATTTAAATCCCTAACTTTTGCGTGAACCGCCCTTTACGGGTTTTCAGTTCACCGGGATACCCTTTTTTGCCGAAGCCGCCCAGGGTAGGTTTTCGACTTCGCGGGTGTACATTTTTTCAATATATCCCTAATTTTTGCCCGAACCTTTTATTCTGTTTTTGGTTCGCCGGGATGCCCTTTTTTTGCCTGGACTCTTTCTTTTTTGTCCAGCGGGTCTCTTTCAAGCAAAGTATTTTTTAACTGCGTCCGCGTTCACCGGGGATGCAAAATCTTCACCATCCATCGTGGATAACAGCAAAGCTCCTCCCGAGAAGACCTTGCTGACGACATACGGCCCTTCGTAATTCGGAGTCCACTTGCCCCGGTGATCGGAGTGTGGCGGAAGAATCTTCTTCAGGACGAGATCACCCGTCTGAAAGCTTCGAGGACGCACCTTCTTATCATAAGCTTTCTTCATTCGGCTTTGGTACAGGCGACCAAATGCAATCGATGCTAACCTCTTCTCGTCCATCAGGCTGAGTTGGTTCAAACGATTCGTAATCCATTCTGCCTCATCAAGTTTCACATCAACCAAAACTCGTAAAGAGGGAATCTCCACTTCTAACGGTAGGACAGCTTCCATACCGTACACCAAGGAGAAAGGAGTTGCCCCGGTCGACGTACGCACCGTCGTACGATAACCGTGCAAGGAGAACGGCAGCATCTCGTGCCAATCTTTATACGTCACAACCATCTTCTGAACAATCTTTTTGATGTTCTTGTTGGCTGCTTCAACAGCGCCATTCATCTTCGGCCGGTAAGGAGATGAGTTGTGGTGTTCGATCTTGAAGCTCTGGCACAGCTCCTTCATCATCTTGTTATTCAAATTCGAACCATTGTCAGTAATGATCCGCTCGGGAATTCCATAGCGACAGATGATGTCCCTCTTTATGAACTTAGCCACCACCTGCTTGGTCACATTAGCATACGAGGCTGCCTCCACCCATTTGGTGAAGTAGTCGATAGCTACCAGGATAAAACGATGACCATTGGATGCAGTGGGCTCGATCTTGCCTATCATGTCGATGCCCCACATGAAGAACGGCCAAGGGGAGGACATGACATTCAATGGGCACGGCGGCACATGAACTTTATCAGCATAAATCTGGCATTTGTGACATTTCTTCGCGAATCTGAAGCAATCCGACTCCATAGTCAACCAGTAGTATCCTGCTCTCAGGATCTTTCTTGTCATGGCATGCCCGCCGGCGTGCGTACCAAATGTGCCCTCATGGACTTCCTCCATGAGTATACTTGCTTCTTTCTCATCCACATATCTGAGCAGCACGAGATCGTGGTTTCTCTTATACAGCACTCCATCAGGGTTGAGGTAAAAGTTTCCAGATAGCCTCCTCAGAGTCTTCTTATCCTGGGATTATGCACCCGCAGGATACTCCTTAGTCATGAGGAAGGTCTGGATGTCGTGGAACCATGGCTTGCCGTCAGTGGCATCTTCGATTGCGAACACAAACGCTGGTCTGTCAAGACGCGAAAGCACAATTCTTGGAGCCTCATTCCAATAATTGACTTTATACATCGAAGCCAGCGTGGCTAAAGCATCAGCCATTTGATTTTCAGCCCGGGGTACATGATGAAGTTCTACTCGGTCAAAGAACGGAAGCAGCCTCCTGGCATAATTCATGTACGGCACTAGATTCGCTTGACGAGTTTCCCACTCCCCTTTGATCTGATTGATTACAAGCGCTGAGTCACCATATATGTCTAGATTCTTGATTCTCAAATCAATTGCCTCTTCTAGACCCATAATACATGCTTCATACTCGGCTTCGTTGTTGGTAACTGGAAACGTCAGTCTTGCAGTAAACGGGATATGGGATCCGTGAGGAGTCGTAATGATAGCCCCGATACCACTCCCATAGGAATTAACCGCTCCGTCGAATATCAACTTCCACTGAGACTTCCTATCCGGCCCCTCATCGGGCAATGGCTCATCGCAATCCTTCGCTTTGAGAAACATAATGTCCTCGTCAGGGAATTCGAACTTCATTGGCTGATAGTCTTCGATTGGCTGTTCGGCAAGGTAGTCAGACAATACGCTTCCCTTGATGGCTTTCTGAGAGACGTACTGAATATCATATTCTGTTAACACCATCTGCCATCTGGCAATCCTGCCCGAAAGAGCCTGCTTCTCGAAGACGTACTTGATCGGATCCATCTTCGAAATCAGCATAGTAGTGTGATTGAGCATATACTGTCGTAGACGTTTGGCAGCCCAAGCTAGTGCACAACACGTCTTCTCCAGCATCGAGTATCGAGATTCACACTCAGTGAACTTTTTACTCAGATAATAAATGGCATGCTCTTTTCTGCCCGTCTCGTCGTGCTGACCGAGAACACACCCCATACTATTCTCCAGAACTGTCAAGTACATGATTAATGGCCGTCCAGCCACTGGGGGTATCAAGATTGGAGGTTCTTGAAGATACTGCTTTATCTTATCGAATGCCTTCTGGCAATCCTCATTCCAAGTAATCGCCTGATTTTTCTTTAACAACCTGAACATCGGTTCACAAGTGGCCGTGAGCTGAGAGATAAACCTTGCAATGTAGTTTATTCGGCCCAAGAAACCACGAACTTCTTTTTCTGTTTTCGGCGCTGGCATTTCTTGGATAGCTTTTATCTTTGCAGGATCAACTTCAATACCTCTTTCACTAACGATAAACCCCAATAACTTTCCGGACCGCACTCCGAAAGTGCACTTGTTAGGATTCAGCCTCAGCCTGAACTTCCTAAGCCTTTCAAACAGCTTCAACAAATTGACCAGATGCTCCTCCTCCGTTTGGGACTTTGCAATCATGTCATCAACATAGACCTCGATCTCATGATGAATCATATCATGAAACAAAGTTACCATTGCTCGCTGGTAAGTGGCCCCGGCGTTCTTTAGACCGAAAGGCATTACCTTGTAGCAAAACGTGCCCCAGGGGGTAATAAACGTCGTTTTCTCCATGTCCTCCGGCGCCATCTTAATCTGATTGTAACCGGAGAAGCCATCCATGAACGAAAACACGGAAAACTGGGCTGTATTGTTGACCAACATATCGATATGAGGCAACGGGAAATCATCCTTAGGGCTCGCCCTATTCAAATCCCGATAATCGACACACATACGTACCTTACCGTCCTTCTTCGGTACAGGCACTATGTTGGCGACCCACGGAGGGTAAGTGGTAACGGCTAGAAATCCTGCGTCCAACTGCTTCTGGACTTCTTCTTTGATTTTTACAGCCATGTCTGGTCTCGTCCTCCTGAGTTTCTGCTTGACTGGAGGGCAATCTTCTCGCAACGGCAAGCGATGAACCACGATATCTGTGTCAAGTCCGGGCATATCCTCATATGACCAAGCAAAGACGTCACTATACTCTCGAAGCATCTCGACCAGTCTATGCTTGACATCATTCTGCAGCGCAGCCCCAACTCTGACATTCCTGACGAGCTCCTCAGAACCCAGATTTACAATCTCAATGTCCTCCTCGTGAGGCAGAATAACCTTTTCCTCTTGTCTCAACAGGCGGGCCAACTCTTCCGGAAGGTCTTCGTCTTCATCAATCTCATCCTCGGCTTGATAGATCGGGCAATCAAGGTCGTAGTGAGCCGTAGAGGGTCCAGAGTCGATGTCATCTGTTACGTGGATCCTGCAATAACAAGGGTTAAGTTTAAAGCAAGCATATGCAGGTTAGCACGAACCTCGTTGCCATTTTGCTGTTTTTCGAAACAAACATAAAACATGAATAACAGAGAACACAACATTTGATTACGAAAAAAACGCCTTTTATTTATTAACAAAATGCATACACATAATCCAACAAGGCCCTGACAGTAAAACCACTATGCCCCGGGCAGGACATAGGGTTGTACAAAGATTGTAAAAAGCAAATCATTACTCTTCACTTGTCAGCTTGATAATCTCCTTGATGGTCCAATTGTGGAGGCACTCGCCTGGCTTTCTCGGTTGAATCCAGGCGTCAAGATCGCAATCACCGTCTCCGCTGTCCTCTAACGCAGCGTTGATACTCTCGAAAATTACTCCCCCCTTGGTGAATAAGATCGGCCCCTTCCCATGAGACGAACTGCCAGAAGAAGATGAAGCTTCAGCTTGCGGAGAATACCCTAATCCAAACTTATCCTGTTTGATTGGTATATCCAAGACATGCCCCCAGCCTGGGGTGGAACCAGCTTCGACAACGGCTCTAGCTTCCTTAAACGAGGAGAGGTTCAACTCTTGCTTCTCTGCAACAACGGGAGCTACCTCCTTCACCCTGACGGTTTCAAAAGCCTGGCAAAGAGTCTCATGGATCTCACCATCCATTTCAACGTACTTAAAGGACGACAGGTGGCTTACCATGATGTCCTCTTCTCCACAGACTGTCACTATGCTGCCCCCAACAGCATATTTAAGCTTCTGATGCAGCGTGGACGTTACGGCACCAGCAGAATGGATCCACGGCCGACCTAAGAGGCAACTATAGGCGGGCATGATATCCATGATATAGAAAACTGCATTGAACGTCTCTGGACCAACTTGAATTGGCAGGGTCAATTCTCCGAAGACGTGGCGCTTGGTTCCGTCAAAGGCCTTCACGACCAGATCACTGGGCGTGCACAGCAGTCCACGGGTATCCAACTTCATCAGTGCCTTCTTCGGAAGCACGTTAAGCGAGGAGCCCGTATCCACTAGGACATGTGACATAACTGTGCCTCTGCACTCTATTGAGACGTGCAAGGCGCTGTTGTGATCTCTTCCCTTAGGAGTCAGCTCCAGATCCGTGAATCCCAGCCCATTACCAGCATTGACATGGGCTACTACTTCTTCGAGTTGATTCACTGATATCTCCTGCGGCACGTATGCAGCATTCAATACTTTCAATAATGCGTTGCGGTGCGCTTCAGAACACAGCAACAGGTTAAGAATAGAGATCTTCGACGGAGTCTGGTGAAGATGATCTACAATTTTGTAGTCACTTTTCTTGATCAGTCGCATGAACTCTTCTGCATCTTTAACCAGCAAGTCCTTCTCTGCCCCTGCAGGGACCTCTTCAACAGCTTTACCTTTACCTTTATCCATAGCGTCGGCTCGGACCACTTTCTCTGCTGCAACCTCTGCTGGCGCAAACACTCTACCGCTTCTAGTGATGCCACTGACTTCAGTAAGATTCTGCGCAGTCGATCTGGACGGCTCAAGCTCTATCTTCTGACCATTACAATACACTTCGGTGCCGTAATGCCATGGGACGGCATTAGTGCTCTCGAATGGGATTGGTCCGGCCCTGGTGATGGTGATAGAAGGCGGACGGGGCGCAGAAATGGTAATAGGGTGACGAGGAATAGTAATGGTAGCAACTTCGTCCGCCTGCTTCAGCACGACTTCCCCTGACATATTCTCAACGCTTCGACTGAACTGCAAAATACCCTCGGCCATCAGACTTTGGATACCTTCGATCAACTGCTCACACCCATCAGGCAGTGTAGCACAAGCCATACATAGCTCTCCACATCCAGGAAAGAAGCCCTTCTTCAGCAACTTAGCCTTAACAAAACTCAACGGCGTCTTCAAATCTTTGACATCGGTCAGCAAGTCTGAACTCTCTTCAGTGATAACAGCATTCACTCCGCCCCCCCCTATGATGAGGCATCGGATTCTTGGTGACGTTGGGCACGTTGTCAGAAAAGTTGATAACCTTGGCGTCCACCAAGTCCTGGACTTTGTGCTTAAAAGCTTTACAATTCTCAACCGTATGGCCAGGTGCCCCAGAATGAAATTCACAAGTAGCATTAGCATCATACTCTGGTGGTGGTGCCCCTGTCAAGGGAGCCATTGTCCTTTTGTGAACCAGTTGGAGCTGAAGCAACGTTTGCAGAAGCTGTGCATACGGCATAGGAGGAGTTTCAAGATGACGGTTTGCCAGGGGACCCCGATTCTGATATCTCTTATATCCTTGATTATTCTGTTGCTGGGGCTGCTGCTGCGGCTGCGAGGGAGCAGCTGGGATGTTTATGCTAGCGATCTGAGACTGAGGGCCCTTGCCCTTTCTCCTAGCATTAGTGACAGCACTGGCATCTCCCTCTCGACGCTTGCCAGTATAGGGTTTCCTGCTAGCTCCTCCAGCTGAGGATGATTCGCCTTGAATTTTTCCGATCTTTATACCATTTTCAACATGCTCGCCCAAGGTGATAAGAGCCGAGAATGTTCCAGACATGCCACTGATCAGCTTCTCATAATAGACTCCAGGAAGGGTAGCCACGAACATTTGTACCAACTCACGCTCAACCATCGGTGGTTGAACCCGAGCAGCCAATTCACGCCACCGCTGGGCGTACTCTTTGAAGCTTTCATTGCTCCGCTGCGAGAGATTCTGAAGCTGAACTCGGTTGGGGGCCAAGTCGCTATTATATTGATAGTGGAGAACAAACGCTTCTGCAAGATCTTTCCAGGTGCGCACAGCAGCGGGTTCCAAACCCATATACCATTCGAGCGATGGACCCGAAAGACTATCCTGAAAGAAGTGCATCAGCAGCTTCTCATCGTCAGAATAAGCGGACATCTTTCTATAATAAGATCGGAGGTGAACACGGGGACAAGTAGTGCCCCTATACTTCTCAAAGATAGGCACCTTGAACTTGTGAGGTACTTTAAAGTCAGCAATCAACCCGAGCTTGGCCATGTCAACGCCCAATGCGTTCTGATTTTCTATATCTCTCATCTTATCTTCCAGCGCCTTGAACCTGAGTCGAGCCTCAGCAGTCAATTCAGCCTCTGCACCTCTCTGAGAGAATATGTCATCCTGATGGTCCTCCAGCCACGGTTGAGGCACCACCATATTTCCTGCACCAACATTGCCGTTGACCGGCCCCACGTTAACATTGGCTCCCAAACCACCATTGCCGGCGCCTGCCGCATTAAGTCCGAGATTAGTCATAAGATTGCCGTTAGCACTGCCGTTGCCCCCGGCAGCAGGAACAACGTTTTGTGGAGTATCCCCTTGAGGAGGAGTGGGTACGGCCCCGCCGTGAAGTATTCCATTACTGTCAACCCTGGAGATGAGAGGTTGAACCAAGGTACGAAGCTGGTCTTGCCCATTCGCAACTACTTGCATCAGCTCCATAAAACGATCCATCCGTTCACGAAGCTCTTGAACATCTGACTGTACCTGGTCCATGATTCTCGTTTGATTGGCGCGAGTTGAGTAGCGGTGGATGAATCTTTGATCAATCCTGGAGATCGAAAGCAGCTTGGAACCTGAGTACCTGAAAAACCTGTCAACATCAAGGGTTAGGAAAAGGTAACAGAATGTATGTCATGCAAAGATGCTTTATGCAGATGCATGCGTGTGTCTGTGTGCTTGAGAGATTATCCCCCGATCCTGGCACCTGCTGACAATAATAAGGAGAGGAATCTGGGCCCAATCATGGAAATAGTAACCTCACATAGCAATAGTCAGATTCGACACGTCAAGGACCGAGAACTCGCACGCATCAGTCTTCCTGAGAGAGGCTGCAGTAACACAACAAGAGGCGAAAGATCCTGGATCGGGGAAACGGTACCTGTCACAGACACACGCTAATGGAATGCGAATGATTATGCAAGCTAATGCAAAATGCAGGTATGCAACAATATATCCGGGTGGCTGCTGCGGAGATTCGGTGTCAACAGTCACTGATGAGAAGAAAACCCCGGTGTAAAACCACTGATCTGATCTGCTGTGAATAACCATCCGATAGGATCGAGATCAGAACTTCTGCCCTGACAAGAATAAAGGCCTGATAATAAAGACCCCGGATGCAAGATCAAGGAATATCTGTTGATGAAGTCTTCGGACCCCAAATCACAAATCTACCCTCTCTAGAACAAACACACAGCTGCTGATGAGATCTTCAAACCCCACTCAAAATCTGCCCTATCAAGAACAAACAACAACTGCCGATGAGATCTTCAGACCCTTACTCAAAAATCTGCTCCATCCAGAACAAACCTCTGATGACAATACTCTGATCGGAACCTGCTCTATCAGGAACAGACAAACACCCGATGATAAAATCCTCTGATCAAACCCTTGCTCCATCAAGAACATATCTGCAACTGAGAACCCAACATAACCGATTCACTGTCGAGAAAACCAGGTAGTCTGGAGGTCAAAGCTTCCTGCAATATCCCAACCCCACTCACAGGTATGATGGACCTAATCCACGGACAAAGGTACGGCATCCTATGCGGTTGTCAGCGTCACAGACTTTCATGAGTGACAATACGATTCCCAGAAGGAGTGGCATCGTCAGGTCATGAAGAGGCCTCTCTTAGCTGACTTCCAAATGATCGGTTCCCAGAGTCGACAATCCTCACGTCTGGACTCCCCTCAGATCCTCAGGACCGGAAAGGAGCACCTCTGCAAGAATCTCGTCTGAGCGCAGATTTTCGTAGGGAACTGTGCCTGCTCAGCAGACAGGTTCGTCTACTACTTCTCCGCAACTATATCTAGGTGTGTACTCAAGCCCAGGTCCGGCTTTTCACTCACAGTAACATCCCTCTCCCACAGCAGCACAGATAATCATATCAACTGGAAATAAAATGCGGGAAAATAAAAATGCAGGAATTAAAGTGCGGGAAGTAAAAATGCGATAAATAAACGCAACCCAACAAGCAAACACACAAACGATAGGATTGGCTCGCGTAGGGGATGGGAAACGGTCCCAGCATAAGGGATGGGAAAAGTCCCTAGATGCTATAACTCCCCAGCAGAGTCGCCAGCTGTCGCTTGCGCGAAAATAAGGTGCCGGCATGACAGAAGAGTCGCCACCTTTCGTTATTTATCCCTCAGAGCGGGAAAGGAAACGATCGGAAAAACCTGACGAATAAGGGTAAGACAAGGTCATCGCAACCATTGTCTGGGTTCGGGAGTCGGTTACGCAAGGGGAAGGTATTAGCACCCCTCACGTCCGTCGTACTCGACGGGATCCTCGCTTGTTTGCTTACTTGGACGGGTTGGTTATAATCTATCTACCTATCAAGGCTGGCTGAAAAAGAAAAGAAAAATGACTCGGCAAAGCGTCGCACTTTATGCCTACGTATTCTCATCAGAGAATGAGAAATCAGAGTCAACGTAGTTCGGCTAACTACGGGGGAAAGGTTGGTTGCTCGCTAGGACATCGCATCCTATGCCTACGTACTTTCATCTGGTATGAAAGATCAGAGCAAACGTAGTTCGGGAAACTACTGGTTAAAATGGCTCAACTAGGAGGGAGACTATCAAGTCCTACTGTTATCATGCCATGGATTCATCCTATGGTTGAGGTTTGAACAGGGAACTCCTAGATGTTGTCATGCATAGGTTTCAACCTAAAAGTCTATCATCAACTCCTCATCTGAGGAACTGAGAGTCCTAAGGGATCATGTCAATGATACACCAAAACAGACAAAAACATCAGCTTTAACAGTAAAATGCATGCAATGCAAGTGAGGGAGGAAATGTGTGTGGGGTTTCAGCCTCCACAAGCTCATCTCGACCTCAAGCCAGTCATGAAATAACAGTAATCATACTGAAGATAAACACCATACTATCAAGCAATGAACAGATAAAAGGGAAATGAAGTGCCAACAGGCAAACAAACACACATGCTTGAGAAAGAAAGAATCTACTCTCCTATCCTAACCCTAATCACAGAATCTGAATCCAATCTAAGCAAAGCCCTCAAGCAAAACCCTAAACAAGAGAAATCAATCCCAGTCTTCAAGCTTCAGAACAAGCTTACCAAAGAAAGGGAGCTAAGCAAGCAGACTCATAGTGTCTTCCTCAGGAAAGCACTAGGAGGTGTATACTCAGGAGTCATATCCTATGTGGCTCAACCACTGTGATCAGTTTATATTCCTCCTCAGGAGAAATTAAACTCACAAGCAGGCTCCAACATCACTGGATATTTAGGAAATCCTATCTGAACTAGTGGAACTAAATGAATAGACTCATAGGACTTTCCTCAGGAAAGTACTAGGAGGCTTCCACTTAGGAGTTGTATCCTATGTGGCTCAACAACTGTGATCAGTTTACATTCCTCCTCAGGAGGAATTAAACTCACAAGTTGGCTCCAACATCATTGGATACTTGAGAAATCCTAGATAAACTAAGGGAACTAAGTGAATAGACCCATAGGACCTTCCTCAGGAAAGTACTAGGAGGCCTCCACTTAGGAGTTGTATCCCATGTGGCTCAACAACATGTGATCAGTTTACATTCCTCCTCAGGAGAAATTAAACTCACAAGTTGGCTCCAACATCATTGGATACTTAAGAAAGAGGTGAGAAGAAATAATGAAAGTCATTCATAGTGCCTTCCTCAGGAAAGTACCATGAACTTCCTTCAAACTTCAGGATCTCAAACCTCACAGACAGGGGACAAGCCAAGCTCTGGGTCTCTGAATCTTGATCTACAATCTTCTCTTCATGATGCTCTCCATCAAGGTCTTCAAGGCAACACAAGCCCCTCAACAAATTCCCCAAAATGAACCCCAAAGATGAACAGATAACAACAGGGGAGACAAAATCAATAGGCAACTTCAGAAAATACCTAAAAATACTAAACCAAGGGGGGAAAAATCTAACAATTATTCACAAGGGTCTACAAAGTCTATTCATAACATCCATATAGGCCTCTACCTAAAAATCAAGACAAAACTCAATCAAAGAAAGTGAATTCTTCACCTAAGCACAACCTAAACCCTAATTAGGATACCCTACATCTACCCTAATTAAACTAATCAAAATTTAATTCTAAAATTCTAGAAAAAATCCTATGGGGAACTATGATTCATCATCTAATTGCACAAAAAAGAATGGATTAAAAAGACTAAAGGAAAGTCCTAAAACAATTCTTGCAAAATCATGCTACCAAACTAAACAATATAAAAGCTATTTAAAATAAAAATCTATTAAAAATACTAAACTTAAAAATAAAATCTCATTTTTATTTTTAATATTTTCTACACATTATTATCTACTCATAGAAAAAAGAATGGACAAAAAAGAGTTATTTATCAATTTTTAATGAATTTTCAAAGACAAGAAAAATATTAAAACAATATAAAAGAAATTAAATCAATTAAAAGGGGAGGGGGGTTGGAATAGCAATAGGCGCTAGTTCAAATCAGTTGGGCCAGAAATAGGGGGGGGTGTGGATAGCAAAATGAGCCCACAGCGCGCTTAAATGAAACGACCGCGTTTCATTCTTTTGAATCTTTCCCTCCCTTTCTCAGATTTAATCACGGCCGTGCGATGAGTCTCCCAGTCAACCAATTGACCCTGATCCAAAGGCTATTACTTCGTCTTCTCCAAACAGATATTAGGGTTTCAGACCTTGGTTTCCATGCGCGAAACTTCTCCTCCTTCGTGCTCTCTCATATGGCCATGAAAAGCCACGATCCAAAGATGAAAATTGTAGTACTCAATGAGAGGAACAAGATGGTACGCGTGGATTTCCCTAATTCATCCTCAATAATTCCAACAGAGGACTTCAATGTCATGGTCCAACTAAACATCACTTGTTATCAACTGGTATCAACCTTCACTAAGCTTCAATCTAATGGTTTACAGAGCTTCTACAAGTTAGCCTAAGGATTCTAAACCAATCTTTACTCGTTAAAACTAACAAACTAACTAAATCTTGAAGATCAAAGATTCTTGGCTCTGTTATGAACCTTCACAGATCGTGCCCTAATTCATGGGAAAGAGTCATCTACCCTAGTGCATCAATTATCTACCTGGAAAGCTATCTAAAACTGCATAATTTAGGAGATAGAGAGAAGAAAAGGAACCTGTCAAAGAGGTGTGGAGGGAACTCGTGTGGGTGGATTCAGAGCTTGTAATGGCTGAAATGTGATCCTTAGGGGGTGAGCAAGCTTCTGTTTGCACTTGTATGGAAGGAGAATGCTTGTAGTGAATGAAATTCAGAGTTGCTTGAAGTTGAAGGAAGTGCTTCAATGGATGCTTCTCTCTCTCTCTCTCCTGAAATCTCTCTCTATCACCAACCTTGAACTCTCTTCATGGCCCTCTTCTTATAATGATCCTCAGATGCTTCTAGATTCATCTAGAATATGGTGGAAATTTCTTGAAAATCTCATGTGATGACAAGTTGGATTTCTCTCATCTCATGCCTCATGCCTTACCATTTTGTGCCAAATTCTCCTTATGAGAGATATTGAGTGTGGATGAGTGAAAAACAAGCTCATCTTTGGCTTGTGTAAGGTTTTTCAACATTGCCTTCTTTTTCAAGTAACAACTTTTCAAAGCATCACCCATTTTAAAGCTCCAAATCAAAATTCTATCTAAACCAATGTTCTCAAAATGATGTTTCCAATCAAAATGATATATTGGATGACCTATTTTGGATTTGTGGATCTTCCAAATCAATTTTCAAATTCAACTTTTCAAACTTATATGCCATTTTTAGTTCATTTTTGACCAATCATGTAATCTCATGCTATGAGCTTTTCCAACAACTTGTGACCTTCTTTCCAGACTTAAAATCACATTTTGAACAACTTTCATGTTTTGAGTTTTTCCATTTGAGGCTTGGAAATAGGAGTTTTAGGCATTGGCTAAAATGACCTATAACTGACAAATGACCAAAATACCCCTGTCTTGTTCAAACCATAAGTTGAGTTCCACAAATCCAATCAAGGACTTCTACCACTCAAATTAAAGCTAAGAAGATCCTCTTCAACATTCATGTTGACCAAGAAATCATAGGAATCCTCCTACTAGGGCAAAAGTTGTCTGCAAGTTGGGTGACTTTCAAGGACCCAGATTCACACACATCTGCTGACCTGTAATTTGTCAAAACCATAACTTGGGCTCTGTAACTCCTATCAAGGACTTCCACCACTCAAATTAAAGCTTAGAACAAGCTCTACAACATTCATGTTATGGGTAAGGTGAGATATCAATCACATCTTGGGCTAAAACTGCCTGGAAGATAGGGATCAAATTAGGGTTTTTCACTGACAATCCTCAGAAACCCTAACTTGAAACTTCTCAAACTCCTCACTCATGATGAGTTGGTCTAGGAATCATCTTTATAACATCTCTATTCATCATTCTATGATCTCATGGCTCTTGGATTGGATCTCAACCTTCTCCAAATCTTCAGTTATCCTAGGGTTGACCCAGTCAAAACCCTAATTCTATCATTCATGGTTGAATCTTCTGAACTCTTGCATAATGACTTCTCTGGGCTTCATGAAGGCTATCAAGACATATCATAGGCTTTCCCAAAACATCAAATTCATTCTCAAAGTCTCAGAACCATCTGAGGAGCACCCACAACTTTCAAGCTATGAAGCACACAACCCTGGTTTCAACCCACTTCTTCTGAGGATCTCTTGAACTTTCTGATGAAGGTATCCACTTTCAAACACTCAATGAATAAATAATTGTTGGTCAAATTTTGGGGTGCAACACCACTACTCCAGTAAAAACTTCTGTTATTCCATCATCTGAACCAACAACAACAACACCAGAAAATCAAACTCCACCACCTATAACAAAACCAACAGAACAACCTTCATCACAACAACATCCAGAAAAACAACAACCAGATTCATCTGAACCCATACAATCTGATCCAGTTGCATCTGATCCTATTGCACCTGAACAAGTTGTTACTTAACCACCTATCTCTGAACCACTTGTATTTGAACCTCCATCAAAACCTTATGAGAATCAACCGGAATCAACCAATCCTCCTGAAACACATATACCTGAGACAGAGGTTCTAAACGTTAAACCACTCAAGACTGTATTTGAAGTGTCTTCTACATCTTGTACCCCAACCACCTCCTCTGATTCCTCAGAATCTGATATCCATCCAGATATTCTTTCACCTCCCTCTCTCAGAACTTTTGAAGCCAACTAACCAGAACCACCCATTTCTTCTGAAATTACCATTTCTGAAACCATTCCTGAACCAAGAACATCTGAATTTGTTTCAGTTGTTTATGCTAAACCTTTTCCAACTGATCACCTTCCATCTGGACTTGAGATTGACAATTTCTTTGATCAACCACCTCAATCTGCTTTTATTCCTTTTCTTATTAAGGAAAAACAATCTGCATTTGTTCCCTTTTTTGACAATCCAAAGGTTGTGATACCGTCTATTTGCAGAATCAAACCATTCTTTCGTATCATGCCAGCCCAGAAGAAACCAGCATATCCTAGCCCTCTCATTATTATTCCTGAATTTACCATTCCACCACCACCTCAACCCAAGCCTTTCACTTTGGAAACCCTTCTGAAACCAAAATCTAGGCTGAATGTTGATCATTTATTTACAAGTTTTATGAAAGAAATAGAGATGCATTTAGGCTCTGTTCAGAGGAAGTGCTTATCAATAATGGATGCAAATGAATCTGATGCTATTTGGAATAGCTTCATCAACAGATTCAATACTGTAGCCTCAAATCTGAAGAATGTATGTTCTGATGATGCGAAGCTCAGATTTGCTGAGACTGCTAGAAGCTTGATCTGGACTGTTAAAAGATCTGAACCATTGCTTCTTGAAGATGTTCCTTCATCCTCTGAAGTATGTGATACAGAAGTGAATGCTGAATCTGCATCTGAAGAAAACCCTCTGGCTATGACTCTTGTAGAACATCCCTCTGGATCTGTTACTCCTGACTCTGCGTCTCCTATGGAAATTGACTCTGTTCCTGCTTCAGAATCTGCCCCACCTTCTTCATCTGAGATCAAGAAAGAGTATCCAGATCTTGAAGATAAGATTGCAGTTCTGGAAGCTGGTCAATCTGAGATTAAGTCATGAATGGTCAAGCAAGATCAGAAGTCTGAAGACATGGCTCAATGGATGTCCAAACAAGATCAGAAGAATGAAAACATGGCTAAGTGGATGTCAAAGCAAGAACAGTCCTCATCTGAGATCACTAACCTGTTGAAGATGATTTTGTCTAAACAAACTTAGTTTATTTTTTTTCTGCATCTGATGTTTGTGCACAAGTACTTGACTCTTATCTGATATGTGTATCTTTTGCTCTGAATGATTGAATGATTCAGTGTTTTCTCTACCTAATTTATCTTTTCTGTATTTCCTTTTATTTGTTTTTTAAAGTTTTTTTTACTTTTTGATTATGACAAAAAAGGGGGAGAAAATGGACCTGACTAGTCAAATAAACTCTACCTAAATGAAACTTCAGAAATGTAAATTCTAACTAACGTAAACTCTTAGTTTTTTAGAACATTTGATAAATCTGATATATTCTTTAAAAGAAACTCTGAGACTCCCAAATCATATTTAACTTTTCAGACTCTGACTCTGAAACATGCAAGATTGAATGATTGGAACATTCATGATCTGATTCTGAAAGGAATACTCATGCAAAAAGGGAAGTTTCTATTTCTTCTTAGTATTCAATTCAGGGGGAGATTCATCATCTTAGGGGGAGTTATAATTATTTTTCTTTTCTATTGAACAAAGTTTCTGATGTTTTTGTCATCATCAAAAAGGGGGAGATTGTTAGAACACAGATTGGTTCTTAATAATATCTCTATGTTTTAATGATAACTATTATGAAATTTTGTATTAAAGAATTATATACTCTAAAAATTTGCTTAAGAATGTTTGCTGCAGATGTTAAAATGAATATTACTTCAGAAGAAAATTAGATCTGAACATATGAAATATGCAAGGCTCTGAAGCGTCAGAAGCATCTCTCCAGAAGATTCTGAGCGCTGCCTCCAGAAGAATCTGAAGCAGAAGCTCCAGAAGAATCTGAAGTAGGAGCTACAGAAGAATCTGAAGCAGAAGCTACAGAAGAATCTTAAGCAAAAGCCAGAAGCATCTGAACCAATGAAGAATTCTGTATGAAGAGTTTTCAAGCACAGTTACTTCAGAAGACTCTGATAGTACTAACGCTTCCAGTACTGAGGATTTGATTCAAAACTCTGCTCTGAACATTTACACGCTGAAAGCACACTTGCTGCAAAGACTCTGATTCAGCAAACTCTGATGAACATTAGAAGGCTCTGACCAATTTAGACTATGATGATTCTTGCTGAAAATTGTTGAAGAAGAATTCAAAGTTATGTCCGTTGGAATAACCAAATGACTCTTTTCTTATTTATGCTAGACACAAGAACACAGACAAAAAGGATTTCTCTGTGCATTCCTCTTCTAGGAAAGGTCACATGATGTGAAAACAAAAATGCTCAGACCTTTTTGGTACACTATTCTCAACGTGAAAAGCTCTTGGATCACTGTGCCTATAAAAGCAAGTCTTCACTCATCTTCTTCAGTTGAGGAAACACTTGAAAAGAATATATTACAAAGCTCTCATACAACTCATACATTCTTGCTAGAATTATTTCGTTGTTCTTCATCTTTAATGAAAAATCACTTTTGTGATAAAGCTTTATTAGAAGCATTTTTAACACTTGTATTATTATTACATTTGATTGTAAGAGAACCTTAAGAAGATCCAGTTAGGATCAGTAGTTCTTGAGAAGACTTTGAACAGTTGTTCTTAGTGCTTACTATTGTAATCAGTTGATTAAATAGTGGATTAAGTCCTTGTTTCAGAAAGGCAAATCACTCTAGATAGGGTGGACTGGAGTAGTTGAGTTCAACGAACCAGAATAAAAATCCTTGAGTTTTTATTTCTAAGTTTTATCTTCATACTTATTGATCACGACTTTCTATGTCTAATACAACCTAACTGCAAGTGCACAGTCTATCGCGTAGTAATAATAGATATCGATCCCACAGGGACTCGTAATCAAACTAGTGTTCTCGGGAGTTACTATGTTTAGCTAGGTAGATAATGTTTAAGGGAATAAGATTGTCACTAAAGGGAACTAAGAATGTTAATTAAATTATAATTAAGTGAATCGATATGCAGTAATTATGTTCTTCGGGGATTTGACAAGTTACCGGTATACGAAATATTTTTCAGAGTTTATTTAAGCAGAAAATGGTGATCTGAAGACTCTCGCCTCACGATGGTTATTGACGCTAATCATAATTCTAAGGGCCAAACGTACGCTTTCGTGTCCCATTCGGGGTTAAAATTATTTTTTGGAAATCTCTAAATTCTAATTCATTTTAAAGTGCTTTCGCTGTTATTAAAATGAATGACTAGTGTTTACTATCTGGTCTTGCCGCAGCTTTCGCTTGTTGGTTTGTACCTTAATTAATTTCCCACTTTCGTGGCAAAACTACTTTTAAATAAGTTCTTGCTTTCGCGACGAAGTTTATTCAGTAAATTAATTTAAACACTCAGACCATAAACAACTTTTGAAAAAGACAATTTTCAACCGGTTATTATCAAATCCCTTCCGAATTATTATTACATATCGATTACTTTAATTTAGCCAGACATGGATTTGGGAAAGGTAAAACATAAATGAAAACGATAAATAATAGCATGCATCATAATAAAACTGGAATTACGATTAAAATGAGAAACCTGTAAATATTCCAATTGACCTTTGGGCAGATCCTCCACAAATGTTGGCAGGATTCTGGTCTTTGTGCCAATTGATCGTACAACGGAAATAAGAATTACAGAAGGAATGAAAGGAATGCAGAAAAAGAAAAGAGAAATAAATAAGAATATTAAAAACTGGAAAGGTTGCTCTGAAGATAAATTGGCAGCACTTCGTTGTCTGAATGCGGCTCACTTCTGAGTTCCCCTTCTTCCCCTTTTATAGAAATGGAATTCTAACGGTTATAACTTGAAGAAGGTGGACTTTGAGGCAGAATTATCAGGGAGTAGTGGTCCACTATTTGGGACTTGGAACTGCTTCTTTCACATGCATTTGAAGTGGGGTGTTTTTGCCTGCATGACGGTCGTCACGATGTGTAACGGTCGTCACCCGTGTGACGATCGTCATGGAGCTGTGACGATCGTCACAGTAGCAAAATCAACATTCTGCGTTTTTCATGTTGTTTTCATCCGGTTTTCGTCCATATTTCATTTGAGATTGCTTCTTTTCTTCATATTGCCTTGTTTAGACATGATCATCAAATACCTGCAAAGTATCAGACAAATAACACGGAAATAACCCGAAATCGGATCGAAAACAGTTAAACATTAGTTGAATTATACATCAAAATATATATACGATTTCGTGTTATCAAACTCCCCTAAGCTTGAATCTTTGCTTGTCCTCAAGTAAAACAGGAAAAAGTCGGCAAGCACGAGGCAGCTTCTTCGTTCGCAAATTTGGGGAAAACCGGGATTCTTAGTAAGAACAAAACGAGTACCGTGACGACGCTGGACTACAAGTCTTCGGAGGTCTCCTTCTTATGCAAATCGGTCCCAGTCATGCTACTGTAGCTTGGTGTGAAGGTCCTCGCGGCAAGTTCACCCTGTTTGTTCTAGCGCAATCACATTAAGCCCGTTGTCCATACACTTTCATGGCAAGTCGACCTGTTAGTGAATATGATCTCATTTCTGTTTTGATCTTCTTCATTGATAATAAGCTTATATCATTGATTTTTCAATGAGTTTTCGTGCCGTTGGGCTAAATGCTCGGGTGAGGAGCACCTAACTTAGAAGGGAACGTGTCTTTATATTTTTGGCTATCTAGCTTTCTTTTCATGATTTTTCATCTTTTTGGAGATCATACACTTATTTGCATTGGTCGCTCGCTTAGAAGTGTTTTAGGATGGTGCTGACTGCTAGTATAAACTACTTGGGGCTGAGTTTGTGTAGACACTTGAGACTTTGGTACACGTAGGTAGTGAAACCGACTCGCATAAACCGGAGATCTAAGGTGTCAGGACGGTACTGGTTTTGTTAGAATTGTTGTCTCCTCGGAGTTTCAAAACTGGGTTTGAACTCGGGTGCATTCTCGTGATGCTTTTGCTTTTGAGGAACGAACGAAAAAAAATTTGTTTACGTCGAATAACGTGGGGATGTTTGCGTAATGGGAAAAGGATATATAAACGAGCTTTATTTGCTAAAAATAGAAAATGTTTGAATAGAAATTACGAAAATAAAAGTACACAGGAATGGGAAATAAACGCTCCGCTCCCACACTATCTCAATCAGTGTCCCCACTGATTTGAAAAAAATGCGAGAGGGAGATACAACGGAAATGAAAGTACAAAGCAACTGAAAATATAGTAAACAAATAAGGAAAATGGTAACTAATCACGGCCTCTGCCTCGGTCACGTCCTCACTCGCGTCCTCTGGCTCTGACCTGGGCGACTCGGTCCTCAAAACTCATAGCTCCAGTGTGGTAGACATAGTCGCGGAGTCCTTCGACCTGCAAGGTCAGATTCGTCAAGTTCTCAGAAATGGTTTCTTGGCCGGTTTGTAGTTGTTGCATTTGGGACCGATGCCAAGCTTCGAACTGCTCTGCTCGCTGATTCTGCTGCTGCATCATAGCGAGTATCCGGGCCTGCTGGTCGAGAGAGCGGTGGAGGTCTGCTTCTGAGTAGTCGGGCTCTGGACAATGGCGGCGGCGGCGGTAGGATGTACCTTCGGAAGGAAGTGGTTGCGATGCCTCCGGTTGCTCTGGTCTGTCCAACTCAGCTTGTATTTCATCGTCAGAACCTTGGGTGTGGTCCTGAGTTGGAGCAGCGGCAGCAGGAGGGGCAGTGAGGTCAAATAACCACTCTAGAAGGAGTTTTCGTCATTCCTGAACACACTAGAAAAAACATAAAAAGAAACAAATATGTACAATATATACAAAGCTTAAAAATATAGAACCGTTGCAATGCACTTCAAAATCTCAACACCAATCCCCGGCAACGGCGCCATTTTGTTGGTGCGGTAAAGCAGCAAGCAAAAAATATTAAGTAACCCAGTTTTGTCGTCTCCACAGGGATCAGTGCGATTTGAACGCCGTTCAATGATTTCCATATTTCTAAGCTTATTGTTTAAAAGGCTTGGTTAAAAAGGTTCAGGGAACCATAAATAAAAACAGAAAATATAAATAAAGACTGAAATATAAACGGAGCCTTGTTGGGATTGGATTTCATCAATTGATAACACATGCATTCTTCTGATCAAATTAAACACAACGCAATCATTCGTCTAAAATCCTTGCGTATCACTCACGACAAAGCTTATCTCTAACGCGTCGTCGAGAAAACAACCATGTTGTCTCATTGTTGATCTCTCACACAACTCGACAACACGGAGCATTATGAACTGATACTCGCGCAAATGTTAAGCCTAAACCTATCTCTAGCATTTAGGACCTAACAGGTAAACATCCTAGATCCAGATCCGAAAAGTATATCTCTATCACAATTCATATCAAAGATAAACAAGTAAGCAAAGATGTTACCCAAATCAGATAAACGATTATTTTGCATAAAACACAATGATCAAAATACGTACACACGCTTAACCCTTTTTACATGTATTCATCTAATCTGCCAAATGTCGGTGAACATCGTTCTTCATCACTATTATCACATACCCACACAATATCATATTGATCCTACCCATGCTACCCATGCTACTTAATAAACACAACACCATAGAAGATACATGAATATCAACTTCAAAACCATGTCAAAAGTTTGTTCATTGATAGAAGAAAATCTGAGATCAAAGATGTGAAAAGGTTTTGTCAAGACCCACAAATACATAATCAAAGATATTCAATCAATAGAGAATCCAAAATAAGTTCACAAACATATATTAGATGAAATACATAAGGTATCAAAAGATTACAATCCAAACCCCAACAAGAGATCGGAGATCTTACCTCCTCCCCCTTGGGGTTTTGTGTTTCTCACTCTCTATAGATGAAGAGAGATGAGTTCTCTGGTTCCAAAATGTTACAAAATGATAAACTATGAAAGATAAAAGAAGATCCCCAAGTTATGACCTAAAAAGCAGTAAATATAGCACAAAAAGATGTTCTGTTTTCGCCCATTCGCCAGGCGAACAGGGACATTCGCCAGGCGAACAACAGAAACAAGGCACTTCAAAGTGCCTTCAGCAGCAAACCGCCCTTCTGAGCCATCGTACCTTCGCCAGGCGAAGGAATCATTCGCCAGGCGAACCTTTGCAGGCTCCACTCGCCAGGTGAACTTTATGTCCTTTTGGTCTGGGAGTTTAAGTTGAATTACTCGCTCTGGATCGCCAGCACTCGCCAAGCGAACCTTCGCTGGGCTTCGCCAGGCGAGCATGACAGATTCCAGCTTCTTCCAGCAGCTCTGATTTCGCCTAGTGAGCATGACAGCATTTTGGTGGTTTGCATCTTGTCTTGGTTTCCTTTCCCATTTCTTGTGTCTTACTCTTCACTTGTTTTGTGCCTAATTTCTGCACAATAACACACAAATCAAAGGTACCAAGAGCTTTTCACACTATATTGCAAACCAAACAAAACAAGAGTGGTTTTCTACATTTATTTGACGAAAATGAGTGAAAAATGCCAACTTTTGATAGATCAAATAAGTGAAATTTGGCATCTAACAACTCGCCCCAACTAGCTTTTTGCTTGTCCTCAAGCAAAGTATGCCTCTCATTTCGCAATAAGAGGATTTGCTCGAGACTAAGGTTCACCCAAGAATGGATAAAATTGGCTCAAACACAAATGATGCAAACAAACTATGGTTTCAACTGTTTAGAATCAAACAATGCACAAGAACTAAATTCTTAAAGCAAATATAAAGCCATGTATCAATCAACAACTATGTTTTTCATGAATGAATCACTTTATCTCTCCTCTTCGAATAAGGATTGAAGAAATTACGCGTTTGCAACCGCGGGGACAATTTCACTCAACTAACAAACAATGCCAATATCAATTTAATTCATACAAAATCTAACAATCACAAGCGAAAATATGGAAGCAAGAAGATCACTAAGGTCTTTAAGGTTGTAGCTTGGTCGGGTTTACAAACAAGGGTCATTTCTAAGGCCATTGAAACGAAATTGCCGATGCAAAAGAGACATTCACCGAACACGTTATTTACACATCTCAACTTCATTCCATTCAATTTCTTAATTGCAAACCTTCCCAACTTTATTGCACAACTTATTACTTCACTATTTTTCTTTTCCAAGCAATCATTCTTTTTCTTTTCTCTTTTTTTTTTCTTTCTTTTCTTTTTTCATATTCACACAATTTTTGGTGCTTGCTTGAATTTTTCAAAAGTTGTAGCAACCTACTATCTTCCTTTTTCATTCGCCCCAACTTAACTTTTACTCAACCTCAAGTGAATGCTCTTGGATTTTTATGGCAAAGAGGACAATTAAACAAAATCAAGGGTTCAAGAAAAAAGTTTAGAATCTCACACAAATTCAAAAGAGATTCACATTTTAGGCTCACAGGGGTTAACGAATTCTCTCTACTCGCGGGTAAGTTGCATTTGGATGTGGTTGTGCTCAATATAAACAAGTGCCTTGATCATTTCTAATGCTTCCAAAAATTCACAATGATAACAAGATAAAGCATGAATCATACAAATAGACAAAGTTTATCAGAAATCCAACATTTAGTAAACAATGGAAGCTTTCTCACAAATTGTGGTTTTTGGTCCTAAGTGAAACAATCATTGAAACAAGTTGCCAAAAGAACAAATTTCATTTGCAAAAAGACTTAAGTTCTTAAGCATTCTAAAATTCTAAACAAAGGAAGCCATGTACCTTGACAACATTCACTTGTTTCATACTATCATCGCCGTCCAAACTCGGTCGAAGCTTCATTAAATACTTTATACCGAAAGCAACCACTCTAGAAGGAGTTTTCGTCATTCCTGAACACACTAGAAAAAACATAAAAAGAAACAAATATGTACAATATATACAAAGCTTAAAAATATAGAACCGTTGCAATGCACTTCAAAATCTCAACACCAATCCCCGGCAACGGCGCCATTTTGTTGGTGCGGTAAAGCAGCAAGCAAAAAATATTAAGTAACCCAGTTTTGTCGTCTCCACAGGGATCAGTGCGATTTGAACGCCGTTCAACGATTTCCATATTTCTAAGCTTATTGTTTAAAAGGCTTGGTTAAAAAGGTTCAGGGAACCATAAATAAAAACAGAAAATATAAATAAAGACTGAAATATAAACGGAGCCTTGTTGGGATTGGATTTCATCAATTGATAACACATGCATTCTTCTGATCAAATTAAACACAACGCAATCATTCGTCTAAAATCCTCGCGTATCACTCACGACAAAGCTTATCTCTAACGCTTCGTCGAGAAAACAACCATGTTGTCTCATTGTTGATCTCTCACACAACTCGACAACACGGAGCATTATGAACTGATACTCGCGCAAATGTTAAGCCTAAACCTATCTCTAGCATTTAGGACCTAACAGGTAAACATCCTAGATCCAGATCCGAAAAGTATATCTCTATCACGATTCATATCAAAGATAAACAAGTAAGCAAAGATGTTACCCAAATCAGATAAACGATTATTTTGCATAAAACACAATGATCAAAATACGTACACACGCTTAACCCTTTTTACGTGTATTCATCTAATCTGCCAAATGTCGGTGAACATCGTTCTTCATCACTATTATCACATACCCACACAATATCATATTGATCCTACCCATGCTACCCATGCTACTTAATAAACACAACACCATAGAAGATACATGAATATCAACTTCAAAACCATGTCAAAAGTTTGTTCATTGATAGAAGAAAATCTGAGATCAAAGATGTGAAAAGGTTTTGTCAAGACCCACAAATACATAATCAAAGATATTCAATCAATAGAGAATCCAAAATAAGTTCACAAACATATATTAGATGAAATACATAAGGTATCAAAAGATTACAATCCAAACCCCAACAAGAGATCGGAGATCTTACCTCCTCCCCCTTGGGGTTGTGTTTCTCACTCTCTATAGATGAAGAGAGATGAGTTCTCTAGTTCCAAAATGTTACAAAATGATAAACTATGAAAGATAAAAGAAGATCCCAAAGTTATGACCTAAAAAGAAGTAAATATAGCACAAAAAGATGTTCTGTTTTCGCCCATTCGCCAGGCGAACAGGGACATTCGCCAGGCGAACAACAGAAACAAGGCACTTCAAAGTGCCTTCAGCAGCAAACCGCCCTTCTGAGCCATCGTACCTTCGCCAAGAGAAGGAATCATTCGCCAGGCGAACCTTCGCAGGCTCCACTCGCCAGGAGAACTTTATGTCCTTTTGGTCTGGGAGTTTAAGTTGAATTACTCGCTCTGGCTCGCCAGCACTCGCCAAGCGAACCTTCGCTGGCACTCGCTGGGCTTTGCCAGGCGAGCATGACAGATTCCAGCTTCTTCCAGCAGCTCTGATTTCGCCTAGTGAGCATGACAGCATTTTGGTGGTTTGCATCTTGTTTTGGTTTCCTTTCCCATTTCTTGTGTCTTACTCTTCACTTGTTTTGTGCCTAATTTCTTCACAATAACACACAAATCAAAGGTACCAAGAGCTTTTCACACTATATTGCAAACCAAACAAAACAAGAGTGGTTTTCTACATTTATTTGACGAAAATGAGTGAAAAATGCCAACTTTTGATAGATCAAATAAGTGAAATTTGGCATCTAACAAGGTCGCCGCTGGAAGTGACGTAGGTGAACGAACTTAGGAACTCGAGAGTGAGTCGTTCGTACGTCGGCAGTGGATTGGTGCAGAGGTTCCAGATGCCGGCTCTTTGAAGCATCCAAGTGACGCCTTCAAGGAGTCCGAGCTCCGTGAGCGATGGGATATGTGGATAATCAGTCGGTTGGAGCGACCGTTGATAGAATGCGATGTAGTTGGCCTGCTGTCTTTCTCCATAGTCACCGTTGCTGAACACAATGTTGCTGAGGTCTGGGGTTTCGGTATTTCTCGCCATTGTTGGAAGATTAAGGTGGTTCTAAGGATTGAGGTGGTTCTGCGGAGTGGGAAAAATGTGACAGAAGTGTAGTAGGAAGTTGAGATGGGAGTTGGGATATATGGTGCAAGGTGGGTAAAACGAAAATAGGGAGTGGGGTGTGAGTTCTGATGATTGGAAGTTGAAAGGAGATGAGTGGGAGAGAAAACGCAACCCCTGTTATATCAGATAACAGTTCTGGGTTCGTGACGGTCGTCACCCGCGTGACGCTCGTCAGGCTCCTGTGACGGTCGTCACAACAGCAAAATATGCAGAACGCAAAATTTTGCTCTGAGGGTGTTCCTGCAATGACTTTTAGGCCTATAAATGATATAGCAATGCATTATAGTGGCCAATAAACAAAGAAACAATGTAAAGACAGAATAAATAGATAAAGACTATAATTGAAATAATAAATAAAAAAAAAGTAAAAAGTAATTAGAATGATTGTAATGTAGTACATAAAGAAATTAACAATGCAAAAATCCAAATGATTAAACGAAACGAAACTAAACTAAACTAAACTAAAACTAGTATCTAGTCTTTTCGTGCCTTCAACTCATCGAACTTCCGTGCGTAGTAGTCAAGCTGGTCACAGACTAAGTCCATGAAGACTACCAGTTCGCTGTGTATGCTTGCGATGTCGTCTTTTACAGTAGTCAGAGTTGCATCAATGTTGTCCAATCGGAGTAGAACAATATCCATTTTGTCGGTGGTCTCCTCAGGAATAGGCTCAGGATAGGTGTTGTAATGCGGAAGGGTCGTAGGGTCCATTTCAGCTTCTGATACAGCATCCTCATAGTACATATAGTCGTGTGCCTCAGAGATGTGGTCATTGTCGTACATGTAGTTCTGTGGTGTTGATTGGGGTGAAGGAGGTCCCATAGGCTCATCCAATTCATAAAGCCAGTTGTCCTTGTTGTGGATACTTGTCATCTGATGATTAGGCAGTGTGAATAGCTGGACAGGTTTTTCGTTGATGAGGTACTCGTAAGGTCGAGGTCCCATAGTTCCTAAAATGCGCCTGTTAAAGCAGAACTGTATATTCATGGGTCGGATGGTGCCAAAACTGGTGCTTGCATTAAGGTGGAATCTAAGGCCAAGCTCGTGGGCAATCATTGTCATGAGGCCTCCTATAAGAATAGGTGATTGTGGGTCCTGAGTGAGGCGTCTGAAAGATCTCATCATGAAAGGCACTGCATTTACTGTACGTCCCTGAGAAGCACAAAACATAATGAATAACTCCTCTTTAGATATTGTAGTAATATTTTCTTCTTTCCCAAAAAGGGTGTGAGCTAGTATCTTGTGAAAGTATCTGAAAGCTGGGTTATGAATCTCATCATTATACATTCTGTCTGGTTCAGGGTGATAGTCGCCTGTGATTCTACCCCAGAATTGGTCGAGTTCAAAATCAATATCGTCATCTTCTGCACTGATGAACATGTGCGGTCCGCTAGGAAATCCTAGGAGGTTAGCTAGTGACATCCGGCTATGGGTTTGGTCCATTCCAAACATTCGAAAGGTAATCAGCTCTGTGTTGGATCCAAAACCATAGTTGGGTAAGTATCTGAAGGAACTAAGGAATTCGTAGGTGAGGTCCTTATAGGTAGCAAAACGTGTTTTCAAAGCAGTGTTCTCCCAACCCAGTTGATTGAACAGGTATTAGATGCTATCCGTGATTCCTAGTTTATCCATGGTAGACTTATCATAATACATCGTTAAGGCTATTTCTCTTTCAGTTAGTGCTGCAAATCTTGCCTTTTGAGCTAGTCCTCGAAAATGAACCTTTGTGAAGTCGTACTCGGCCATACTCGCAGGTAAGTCGGAGAAAAACAGGAGGAAGGTTTTGAAGACTTTTAAAATCCTGAAAAGTTTAAAACAGAAGTTTGAAGTCAGGATTTTTAAAAACTAAAGGCGGTAAAAACAAAAGATAAAGGAAGAATATAAAATAAATTAAAATATGAAAATAAACGAAAGTAAAAATAGTAGTAATTTTTAGTTTAGAATTTTTGTTAAAATTTCAAAGTAGAATTTTAAATAAAAATGAAATACAGTAACGAGGAAAAATGCGGGAAAATTGGGTTGCCTCCCAGTAAGCGCTGTTTTTAACGTCTAAAGCCTGACGATAGCTTGGTGACAAGCTATTCGGGTGTTTGAGCTGGAAGCTCAAGCAATGCTATACTGCAGACTTGAGGGCTGTTTTCGTTCTTATTATAATGTTTTAGACGTTGCCCGTTTATGATAAATGGTGCATTCGTCTTATCGATAATTTCGACAGCTCCACTCTAAAGTACTTTAGTCACTTCATAAGGTCCGGACCACCTAGATTTTAGTTTACCTGGGAAGAATTTTAATCTTGAATTGAATAACAATACGGTGTCTCCCACACTGAATTGTTTCTTGACTGAACGTTTATCATGCCATTTTTTAGTTCGTTCTTTGTAGATACGGGCACTTTCGTAAGCGTCTAATCAAAGTTCTTCCAATTCGTGTAAGTTCAAGATTCGCTTCTCTCCTGCCTCAGTGTAGTTGAAATTGAGTGTTTTAATGGCCCAGAAGGCTTTATGCTCTAATTCTACAGGGAGATGACAGGATTTACCGTAAACTAATTTGTAGGGTGTAGTACCTATTGGTGTCTTAAAAGCGGTCCTATAAGCCCATAAAGCTTCATGTAGCTTTGATGACCAATCTTTCCTTGAGGTAGCGACAGTCTTTTCTAATATCTGTTTTATTTCCCTGTTCGAGACCTCTACTTGTCCGCTAGTTTGCGGATGATAGGGTGTAGCTACTCGGTGTCGGACTCCATATTTAGAAAGAAGTTTATCAAATACTCGCGATATGAAGTGAGATCCGCCGTCACTAATGACGAGTCTGGGTACACCGAATCTAGGAAAGATTGTGTTTTTGAAGAGTTTGATTACTACTCGTGCATCGTTTGTTGGAGCAGTAATGGCTTCTATCCATTTAGACACATAGTCTACAGCGACGAGTATGTAGTTATTACCAAAAGAAGGTGGGAATGGTCCCATGAAATCTATTCCCCATACGTCAAAGATTTATACCTCTAAGATTCCTTTCTGAGGCATTTCATCGCGTCGTGAGATGTTGCCAGTTCGTTGGCATCGATCACATTTTAACACAGCGATGTGGGCGTCTTTCCAGAGGTTAGGCCAGAATAAGCCGGCTTGGAGAATCTTAGCGCACATCTTGGATGTACTAGCATGACCACCATATGGTGCTGAATGGCATTGGGAAATGATATTTTTTATTTCTTCCTCTGGGACACAGCGACGGTATATGTTGTCGGCCCCTCTCTTGAAGAGTAGAGGTTCGTCCCAATAATAGTGTTTCAGATCGTGGAAGAATTTCTTCTTTTGCTGATAAGTGAGATCCGGTGGGAGCACGCCTGCAGCGAGGTAATTAACGATGTCAGCATACCAAGGTAATGTGACTTGGGCATAGACGACTGTTGCGGTGGAAATAGGATATCAAACTATTAATGAGTTTGAATCACAATTCAATTCACAATCGCTCTTTGATTTATCCGAAGGAAAAGGTCAAAAGAGGGAAAACCTATTTTTGCATCGTAAACACAATGCGGGGAAAGATCTAGGGTTCGGGGGTTGATTAAATTTAGGGAAGGTATTAGCACCCTAAACTTCTGTAGTACTCTACAGGAACCTTTTGTTCAAATGTTTACTATTTGCTTTATTTATTTGCTTAAGGTATATGTACAAAGGATTAAAAGTTGAAAAAAAGACCTAAGGGGTTAATTCTAAGTTTACTCGGCAAGACATCGCATCTTGTGCCTACGTATCCTTACGGGAGTGGAATCAGAGTAATCGTAGTTCCCCTCAAAAGGGAGGTTAGAGACTTCTTGACTGTGGTCAAGGTCTCAAAGGGAATAAACATGTCTTAAGGACACGCTTACGTGGAGTGTAGAAACTCCAAATTTCTAAGTTGAAATGTTAAGTTGTAATTAGGGTTGAATTAGGTTAGGTTAGGGATTCCACAGCGGGAAACCCGAAAACAGAGTACGGAGACTCTTTGACCTAAAACTAGAGTAAAGGGGTAATTTTGTCCACGGTGAGACATGTATGAAAATTTAGGGTTGAAAAGGTGTAAGGGTTGAAGTTGAGGACTATTGACACGGCGGTCAAAAGCTAGACCTAATTCCTTCGGCAGTGCGTAGTGTGACAGAAATATTGATGAAGGTGTGAGATAATTGAATTGCAAACAGGGAAAAAAATAGGAGTTAAAGCCATGCAAACAGAAATTTAAAGGTAGAAATTTAAAGCGCGATTATTAGATTCGCGGGGTTACATATGAGAAGCAGTTACAATATAGTAATGAAATAAAATGAGATAAGTAACGGTGAATGTAATGAGCTGCAAAATGAACAAATGGCGTTAGTGGGCAGAGTTAGGCGGTGATCAAGTGAGTTAAGAAAAAGATGCAAATTTGAGATTTTATTATTGTTTTATTTAAAAAAATCTTAATAATTTAATGTTAGCTTGCAAAAGAAATTTAATTTAAAAATAATTTACTCTTTTAAAAAGGTTTTATTTTTATTTTTTTAAAAAAAAAAGTTTTTCTTATTTTATTTAAAAAAGGGGTTTTTTCTTATCCTTAATATTTATATTTTAAAAAAGATTTTTTTTTTAATTATAAAATTAAAATGTTATATTTTAAAAATGATTTTATAAAATTAAAATGTTAAAAACGGTTTTTAAAAAAGAATATAAAACAAATTTTTAAAAGACAAAATAACAATGAAATAAGTAAAAAGGGGGGGGGGGGGGGTTGGGCCGGTAACCACACCCGGACCCAACCCAGTGGTTAGTCATAAGAAAAAAAGATTTTAGGGTTTCCAAACCCAGCCTCATTCTCGCGGCGCCGCTGTTCTTCATCTTCCTCTTCTTTCTCTCATTCTCATCCGCGATGCCAATCATCCTCTTCTCCGTTCTCTTTCGATTTTCCTGAAAAACACATGAAAATAGTGATGAAAAGCATCCCTAGCTCACCTTTAAAGTGAAACTGGCCGATGATGGATGCGAGTTGAGGCTTGAGGGTTGATTATCCGTCGTTCTTCGCGAACGGTGATGGTGATCTCTCCCTTTCGCGATTTCCCTTTAGGGTTTGTTCGCGGCTTCGTCGCTTTGATGTTCTATCTCTCTCTCGCGGCTACCAATTCGCAGATGATATTCAGGGTTGGTGATGAACGATGATGACGATTCCTTTTCGTCTGAGTTCGCGGCCGTTTGTTCTTATTTGTGCCGCCTAGGGTTTTGCATGTGGCTCGTCCGTTCCTCTCTTGCTCGCGGCTACCAGTTAGGGTTTGTACGCGATTTTTTTTTTCTTCTATCAGGTTGTATCTTCCCTTTTATATATACTTTGATTTACCTTTTGAGATTTCAATCTGTGTTGGGTTTGCGTTACTCTGAGATTTGATTTCGTGTTGATTCGATTTGATTTTGATTTTGATTTTTTCAGATGCTGATTGGACCATGTTCCCTCTTTTAGAACCTGATTGGGATTTTGGTGAGATTGAATTATATGAATCTGATACTCTGTTTCCTCTTTTAGAACCTGATTGGGGTTTTGACGCGATCCTGGTTTCATCTGACATTAATTTGTTTGACTGATCTATACTGATTCGTTTGATTTCGACCTGATTCGTTTTTTGACTGATTTGTTTGATTGATTCAGATTGAATTCCAATGGGGATGTTTCCTGATACGATTTGGATCTGACTCGAAACTTTCCATTTCTAGATTCGATTTTGTTTGATCATTTTCTGATGTAGATTGGGTTGCCTTTGAATTCACTTGATCTGTTCGATATCTGAATTAATTCGTTTGTTTTGTTTGATTTCAATCTGGACTGTACTGATGCGTTTTTTCGATTTGTTTTTGATTTTCTGGTGCAGTTAGCTTTTCCTCTTCTTCTTTCAGAGAGGGCTGATGCTACGGCTTCGGTCGAATCAAAATTGCCGGGAAAGGTATACGGCAATGATGACACCGTTCTGAGCCTTCGAGGGATGTTCTTCGACGGTGTCGCGGTTGCTTTCTGCTGGTTGGTTTCGATGCTCAGTTGTGACTGTGAGCTGGGCCATGATGCTGATTAACTGAGCCGTGTGCGACCGATACGAACTGTTATGGTTTTGTGCACTTGTTTATCTCATGAACTGACATGTTTATGTTAGATTATTCTTGTTCGTTCTGGTACAATCCATGCCATGATTTTTTGCTGTGGCGTATTCTTGAACTAATATGGACTTCGACTCTTTTGTGCAGTTTTGGCAGGTTGATTGAATTGGTGATGATGATTGGCTATAATGTTGATGTCCTGAACCATGTGTTTGGTAATTTGTTTTTCCAATGTGCTTGCACATTTGGCCTATCTCGCTTTCTGTCATGGTTATGTGCTGTGATTCGGTGCTGTGATTTGGTGTAGTCCCTCACTTATGTATTGCTTGCCATTGCAACTGGTTCGAATGGGGACTTGCCTTTAACTGATGTTGCTGAACCTTTTGATACTTTGTTCTATGTAATTTTGATGCAGCTTGTGGCGTGTCTCGTTTTTCTGTTCTGTTCTGAATTATGGCAGTTTGATGCCTATGGCAACTTATGAATCGTTTTGGGTTTTGAGTTCTGAATGCTGAACCTGGTATTGATGTGTTTGTGGAGTTTCAGGTGTTGGAAGTTTCGGAACCAAAGTGACTCAGACCTGCCGGCATCCGGGTCTGAGTTCAATCTTGCCTATGTTGCCTTATTCTCGTATCAGTTTGGAAATCCAATCGCGGCAAAACGAATTAGTCCCACTTCTTTTATTACTTCTATCTCTCGGATGTCCCGTAACGATAAGAACAGGTGTTACCTGATCTGACGCCAATGGCGGGGGTAGGACGCAGCTTCGGTTGTGCCACTCCCGGCACTCGATGATGACATTGTTCTGAGAGTGTCAAAAACAACTCCTAACCTTTTTTCTATATTGTTTGTTTTGTTTTGATGTGCAGGTGAATTTGGAGATTCTGCGGCGAAGCTTAAAGACAGCATGAAGACACTTAGGAACTTTTAGGATTTAGGATAGATACTTATTGTAAATGAAACCTCTTGTAAACCAAGTTCAAATTCACTTATCAATTTGTAAACTATAAATATTTATGAAATGAAATTCAACAAATATTCATATTTACTTTCTCAGTTGTAAATTCAGAACCATTTAAATTCCCTCTTGAGTAGTAACTTATAAGTACTTATGAACACAAAGTTCAAACTTACTTCTCCTTTGCCTTTTATAAATGATATCCCGCCATATGATTATATTCAAACAAATTCAAATTAAAATCTCGTTGATCACATCACTTAAAATAACCTTAACAGTATCCACCTCCTTTTCAACCCAACCTCATCTTATTAAGAGGAAACAAAATTGTTTTAGAAATGTTTCAACATCAAACAAAGCACGGCCCCGAGTCCAAAACATACCGGCACCTTGACCCAAGTGACAGATAAATGCCTCAGAACGTAATAACAGCCCGTTTTCAAGGAATTAGCAGAATTTGCGTAAAATGACCAAAATACCCCTGGAACTAAATCTGCAAAACAAACACCTTCATAACTTGTTAGTGGTTAGCAAATGTACCTATGAGATGCTAGGCGAAATGACTGACTAAATATAAGGGTAAAATTTGGGGTATTACAGTTTCCCCTATTTAAATAGCTACACCGGACGATTTGAGTGACAGAGACTCGAGGAATCGTGGTGGAGAGATTTAAATATAGATAACCGAAAATTTTGCCCTTATATGCGACGATATGCAATGCTATTGGGCAAAGCGAGGACAGCTTAATGCAGATGATATGAATATGATGTGATGCGTATGCTGGAATGATGAGTGCGAAAATGATGACGAATACTATGACACAGGGACAGATGCTACGAGAAGAACACACCGGGGAAGACGACGCGCTGGGACACAGTACAACACTGGAGAATTCTAAAATGATGGTCAACTGGTGCGAACATGATCAATTGCCATTTTTAGAAAAGGAACGAGATTCTCAAATGGAGATGGTACCTATGAGACGACCTCCACTGGGGAATCTAAAAATAAAACTGGATCTCGTACGATTGCAAGATCGATTACAGAATGTTGGAGCATTGAGCAAAGAATAACATCCAAGCTTCTGTAAACTATCCCTCGCGACAGGATCAAACGGACTTTTCGGAACTCCGTAACAAATATACAGGGTAAAGACCGGCTGTATGCCAAAATAAATGGACTTTGATGGGAAATGCCCTGATAAGCTTCTCGCGGGAGAACTGTCACTTATCGTTGGAAGGGACTTATGTGCAAAAATGGATAAGCACTCAAATAAAGAGGCTGCTGCTTATCTGATAAATAAATCTTCTCGCATTTAAGGTCGGCGCCTGGAATACGATTCTGATTCTTCTCTTACTGAAGGGGTAAATAAACTTCTTCATGCTTCAAGATCGTGCTTTCCTGAACATGAAAATGGCTAACTGAACTTCCTCATACTTCAGAATCGTGCTCTCCTGAATATGATTCCGCTCTTTCGGGTAAATGAAATTCTTCATACTTCAGAATCGTGCTCTCCTGAATATGGAAATGGCTAATTGAACTTCCTCATAACTCAGAATCATGCTCTCCTGAATATGACTCGGCTCTTGAAATTTCTTCATACTTCAGAATCGTGCTCTCCTGAATATGAAAGGGGTGAACTGAACTTCCTCATACTTCAGAATCGTGCTCTCCTGAATATGATTCGCTCTTACTTGTAAATGAAATTCTTCATACTTCAGAATCGTGCTCTCCTGAATATGAAAAGGGCTAATTGAACTTCCTCATAACTCAGAATCGTGCTCTCCTGAATATGATTCGGCTCTTGAAATTTCTTCATACTTCAGAATCGTGCTCTCCTGAATATGAAAAGGGTAAACTGAACTTCCTCATACTTCAGAATCGTGCTCTCCTGAATATGAAAAGGATGAACTGAACTTCCTCATACTTCAGAATCGTGCTCTCCTGAATATGATTCGGCTCAAACCTCCCTGTATTTCAAGATCGTGCTCTCCTGAATACAATTTGGTTTCTTCTTTTACTAAAGGATAAATGAACTTCTTCATAATTCAAAATCGTGCTCTCCTGAATATGATTCCGCTCAAACCTCCCCGTATTTCAAGATCGTGCTCTCCTGAATACGATTTGGTTCATACCTCCTATACTTCAAGACGACAGGTAAATGGAAGCCCAACTGCTCCATGGAGATGGCCATTTGCTGCGAGTCATAACGAAGATAGGATCAGCTTCTTAGGTGAGAAATGTGGTATATCGGTGTTGTAAGACGTAAAGTGTTGTGAAGTGTTGTAACATGTAGGATTGTAAAGTGTTGTACTGATAGATTTTCCAGGCGTGAACTGGCGTGTATCTGTAAATGATTGTAGTTGATTTTCTTGAAAGATAGTGCCAAAATAAATGCACGTCCGGGTACAGTGATAAACTTCTCAAGCAAGATAGTCGCGTATCTGTCGTGGTATGGTGAAAACCTTCAGAATGTGCAAAATAAATGCACGTCCGGTTGGGCTTGATGACCGACATGACTGAGATTCAATCTAGGATCGAGCTAGAAAGAAGACTGGTAATCAAGACTCCATCGAGGGAATGATCTCGGAGGGTAAATATCTTATCCTGGTGAGGAAAGATAGCTGAAGTAACCGTCATCCACGAGGATCGAGCTCTGTGGGGAAACTGGAAACAAGTAAGTATTTTATGCTTAGGGCTGACAATCTATTTGGAGAGAATGGACGAACCCAGTTACTCGGCGGTAACAACCAAATGATGGTGAAACACAATAAACCTGTGAATGCTAATGCATATGTTAATGCATATGTTAATGTGAATGTATGTTAATGTCTATGTATGTTAATGTTTATGTATGTTAATGTTTATGTATGTTAATGTTTATGAAATGAGTATGTAATGAGTATGTAATGAATATGTAATGAATATGTAATGAATATGTAATGAAATAGGCATGTGATGCTTATGCCCTTGCGTATGCTGACGAAACAGACTAGAGACGAGACGAGAGATGAAATAAACATCTCGACGGAAAGACCCTGCGTTCTCGGCAATCAATACGTCCATCATGGGTAAGAAAGATCAATGGTAGAACCAAATCTGGTTTTAAAGTTCTGAATTCTCTGGGGAGAAAGTAATCTGCTTGGGTGCACAGTATTACGTCTTCTCATGGGGAGAGGAAAACCTGAGGGACGCTTTCGGGTTACCCAAGAAAAGGTTGTCAGCTTATAGTCTCGCTGGGGACTGTGTTAGAGCAATGTTTTGAAAGTGTTTCTGCAATAATGATATTTTCGGGGAGTGAAGAGATCCTTCCGAAATTTCCACTAGTCAAAGTAATTTATTATATTTCAATATCGTTTTTTTGAAAAACAAATTTTTTTTTGAAAAATCTACAATGCACCTTTCATTTTCAAATTTTAAGAATAAACGCATTTTGCATAACAATAGAAAACAAAGAGCAATGCACCAAGGAATGTAAGTAACAAAATGGTATCTTTTATTATAGGGTGGTAGCTCGCTGAAGGCATAGCTCCACAGATGATTATGTTTTAAAATTGGCAACATGGGAAAAGGTTACATTGAATCCAATGACACCTACTGACACTAATAACTAAGACTAATCCAGAATCTTGCTTTGGGCAAGGATGAAAGAAACGAAACATGGCTCTCATGCGGAAAGTGTGTCCTCTGATGCAATGAAATGCCTTTGTCCCTAACTTTTGCCTGGACCGCCCTCTCGGGTTTTCAATCCACCGGGACGCTCCTTTTTGCCTAAGCCTCCCTTTCGGGTTTTCAACTTAGCGAGCTTTTTATTATTATTTCTTTTTTTCAACCCTTATTTTTGCCTAAGCCGCCTTTTGCAGGTTTTCGACTTAGCGGGTTTTTAGGCATAATATTTTCGGACTGCATCAGAATTCACGGGGTGTGCAAGCTCTTCACCATCCATTGTCGTAAGTATCAGAGACCCTCCGGAGAAAACGGTCTTTACAACAAATGGGCCTTCATAATTGGGCATCCACTTTCCACGCATATCTTTATGCACTGGCAAGATCTTTTTAAGTACGAGCTCTCCTTGACGGAACTCACGGATACGAATCTTCTTGTCAAACGCTCTTTTCATCCGTTTCTGATATAATTGCCCATGGCACATGGCTGTCAAGCGCTTCTCGTCAATGAGATTCAACTGATCCAGTCTATCCTGAACCCACTCAGCTTCCTCAAGTTCAGCTTCCATCAACACTCTTAAAGAAGGTATCTCTACTTCGATGGGGAGCACGGCGTCCATTCCATACACCAATGAGAAAGGTGTTCCCCCTGTCGAAGTTCTCACTGAGGTTCTGTATCCATGCAATGCAAACGGTAACATCTCATGCCAATCTTTGTAAGTCACAACCATCTTTTGCAGGATTTTCTTGATATTCTTATTCGCAGCTTCAACGGCCCCATTCATCTTAGGACGGTACGGAGAAGAATTGTGATGAGTGATCTTGAAACCGTCACACAGCTCTTTCATAGTCTTGTTATTCAGATTGGTGTCATTGTCAGTTATTATCCGGCTTGGGATTCCATAACGGCAGATGATTTCTTTCCTGATGAAGCGAGCAACCACTTGCTTGGTCACGTTGGTGTAGGAGGCAGCCTCTACCCACTTAGTGAAATAATCAATAGCAACAAGGATAAAACGATGACCATTAGAAGCCTTCGGCTCGATTGCCCCAATCATGTCAATGCCCCACATAGAGAACGGCCATGGTGACGACAAAACATTCAACGGTGACGGAGGTACATGCATTTTGTCAGCATAAATTTGGCACTTATGGCATTTTCTAGCGTATTGGATGCAGTCAGCTTCCATGGTTAACCAATAATACCCAGCCCTTAACATCTTCTTGGACATAGCATAACCATTGGCATGAGTTCCGAAGGTCCCCTCATGAATTTCCTGCAGTAACATGTCCGCTTCCCGTTTATCAACACATCTGAGCAGAACCATGTCGTGATTTCTCTTGTATAACACACCATTACTAATAAAGAATTTGGACGCCAGTCTTCTCAATGTCTTTTTGTCCAGACCAGTAGCACCATCGGGATACTCTTGCTTGACGAGATAGTTCTTGATATCATGAAACCAAGGTTTTTCATCCACCTCAACTTCTTCGACCACCTGACAATAAGCGGGCTCAACTTTGCGCTCAATATGGATAAGAGGTGCTTCATTAACGAATTTAACTTTCCACATGGACGCCAACATGGCTAAAGCATCAGCAACGTGATTCTCGGATCTAGGAACATGCTCGAACTCTATCTTGTCGAAATACTTGATCAGCTCAATAATGTAGTCCTTATAAGGGATTAACTTCTCATTCTTCGTTTCCCATTTGCCTTGTATCTGGTAAATAACCAAGGCTGAGTCACCACTTACTTTAAGAAGTTTGATTCGGAGGTGAATTGCTGCTTCGAGGCCAAGAATACATGCTTCATATTCTGCGACGTTATTAGTACACTCAAAGTCCAACCTTGCTGTAAATGGAGTGAATCCACCTTTTGGGTTCATCAAAACGGCGCCTATACCATGCCCATTGAAATTCGAGGAACCATCAAACATCATCCTCCACCAAAGACCTGGTTCTGGACCTTCGCTCGGATCTGGCTCTTCACAATCTCTTTTAATCAACAAAATATCCTCATCAGGAAAATCAAACTTAAGAGGTTCATAATCTTCAACTGGCTGGTCTGCAAGATAATCAGATAAAATACTACCCTTAATCGCCTTCTAGGGTACATACTGGATGTCATATTCGGATAACAACATGTGCCAACGGGCTAGCCTCCCGGTTTGAGCAGGTTTTTCGAAAATATACTTGATCGGATCCATTTTAGAAATCAACAACGTGGTATGACAGACCATATATTGCCGAAGGCGCCTAGCGGCCCATGCCAATGCACAACAAGTTTTCTCCAATGGTGAGTATCTGTTTTCGCAATCGGTAAACTTTTTGCTCAGGTAATAAATCGCATGTTCCTTTTTCCCAGTCTCATCATGTTGTCCAAGCACACAACCCATAGACTTCTCAAGATCAGTAAGGTACATAAACAACGGTCTTCCAGGCACGGGAGGAATAAGAATAGGGGGGTCTTGCAAATAACCTTTAATCTTCTCAAACGCTTTCTGACAATTGGGGTTCCACTCAACCGTCTGCCCCTTGCAAAGTAACTTGAATATCGGCTCACAAGTAGCGGTCATGTTGGAGATGAACCGGGAAATATAATTCAAACGTCCCAGAAAACCTCTAACTTGCGTCTCGGTTTGCGGAGCTGGCATATCCTGAATGGCTCGGACTTTGTCAGGATCCACCTCAATCCCTCGCTGGCTAACAATGAAACCAAGCAATTTTCCAGATCTGACACCGAAGGTACATTTAGCAGGATTCAATTTCAACTGATATTTCCTGAGTCGTTCAAACAGCTTCACCAAATGGTCTAGAAGCTCCTCTTCACTCTGAGACTTGGCTATCATATCGTCCACATACACCTCAATCTCCTTGTGCATCATATCATGAAAAAGAGTGGTCATAGCGCGTTGGTACGTTGCCCCCGCGTTCTTTAAACCGAAGGGCATGACTTTGTAGCAGAAAGTCCCCCAAGGAGTAATGAAGGTAGTCTTCTCTCGATCATCGGGATCCATTTTAATCTGATTGTAGCCAGAGAAACCATCCATAAATGAAAACAACGCAAAACTGGCTGTATTGTCTACAAGTGTATCAATATGTGGCAGAGGGAAGTCGTCTTTCGGACTTGCTTTGTTCAGGTCCCTGTAATCCACACACATCCTAACTTTACCGTCCTTCTTGGGCACTGGCACAATGTTGGCAACCCAATCTGGATATTTTGTGACTGCCAAGAAACCTGCATCCAACTGCTTTTTAACCTCATCTCGAATTTTCAAAGCCATGTCGGGTCTCGTTCTTCGAAGCTTTTGTTTGATAGGCGGACAATCTGGCTTAAGCGGCAACTTGTGAACGACAATATCCGTGTCTAGGCCCGGCATATCTTGATACGACCACGCAAACACATCCATATACTCTTTTAACAACTCAATCAACCTCGGCTTAACCTCTGTCCCAAGCATTGCACCAATCTTGACCTCTTTCTTGTTCTCATCTGTACCGAGATTAATTAAGTCCACCTGCTCCTTATGCGGTTGAAGCTCTGTGTACTCGTACTCAATCAATCTTGTCAATTCAGCTGGTATTTCAAAATCTTCTTCACCCTCGTCCTCAGCTTGATTGATGGGTGCATCCCAGTCAAGAGTGTCAGTAAAGTCATTGGATCCAACAAGGTTTACGATGTCTCTGCATGATGGAAGGCTTACTTAATTAAAATGCTCGAAGATATGCAAGATAAGGAATGAAATGTTGTTTTTTATTTTTTTGGGAAAAAGGTTGCCAATTTCATTTTTAAAGGTGAAAACGAAAAACGCAAATGAACCAAAGTGGAATCGAACAAAATGCCTTTATTAATATCCTTTTAGGAATGAAAGGTGGCCCAATAAAAGCGACCCTATAGCCTTGGGCAGAGCTACAGATTTTTATTTGAAAATGTAAATGAAACTTTAAAAAATTACTTTGACAAGGGAAAAATAACAGGGATCTCTACGGCCTCCCAGTTGTTCAAAACTGCATCACCCTTAAACACCAGGTTGCTCAGCTCTTCATTTTCCTCACAGTTACTGATGGCATTGACTTGGAAACCTCCGCTGACAAATACCTCTTGGATAACCTTCGGACGTCCTTCGACAGTTGTGGCAGCTCCATTCTGAGTTGGTTTGTAACCCAACCCAGAGCGATCAGTCTTGGTCTTGACATCAATTACCTCTCCCCAACCTTCAGGAATGCCCCTGTCAATTGTTGATTTGGTACTCTTCAGAGATGCAAAAGATGGATTACCCTGACCCACTGTCTCTTCGACTTCTAGCAGAACAGCATTGGCGATCTCAAGTGCTTGAAAGGAGATTTCTAAAGCATTCTCATCGGCCTCGATGTAACGGAAAGAAGACAGGTTACTGACCATCAGATCCTCCTCACCGTGTATAATAACCAACTTTCCATCGATCACGAACTTCATCTTCTGATGTAACGTTGAGGTTACTGCCCCAGCGGCATGAATCCACGGCCTTCCAAGTAGACAACTGTAATTGGGATTAATGTCCATGACTTGAAACGTGATATTAAAAACTTGCGGACCAATCAGGATAGGAAGCTCAACCTCCCCCATTACCGACCGGCGAGAACCATCGAAAGCCTTGACGACCAACGGAGTAGGTTTCAACGCAGTCTCTTTGAAAACCAACTTATCAAGAACCCTCTTGGGTAGAACATTCAGAGAAGAGCCGGTGTCTACTAGTACTCTTGCTAAATTGTCCTCCTGACATTTCACCGATATATGTAAAGCACGATTATGATTCGGACCTTCCTTCGGTAACTCTTCATTGCTGAAACTAAGGGTGTTACAGGCGGTCAAATTGGCAATCACACTATCAAACCGACTGGTGCTGATATCTTGATCCACATGTGCTTGAGTCAAAACTTTCTGCAAGGCCATCCTATGAGCGGGTGAACTCATCAACAGTGATAAAATCGAAATCTTGGAAGGAGTCTGATGAAGTTGATCGATAACTTTATAGTCACTTTTCTTGATGATCCTCAAAAACTCAGCATCTTCATCATTCGTAACAGCTCCCTTACCTTTGTCTTTGACGGCCACTGGGATATTAGTGGTTTCCTTAGGTGGAACCTCATTAGAACGGGGAGTATACACACGGCCACTGCGAGTCATCCTGCTTGCCTCTGCGATATTGGTCACAGTGTCCTTAACTTCTTCATTTGGAATAACTTTCCCGGACTCCTTGTCAATCATCGTCACGTCGTATTTCCAAGGCACAGCTTTAGGATCACTGAAAGGAAACGGACCTGGTTTTCGAATAACTATTGGCCTAGACGACTTTGGTATATCGAACACGAGATTGGCAGAACCTGCCCCTGATAAATTAAACACTGGTAGCTTTCCCTTTGATCCAGGCTGATGGAAGACCGGCTCAACCACAGCGACCTCATCTTTCTTGGATTGGCTTGTCACTTGTAAAACACCCTCATTAATCAAACTTTGAACATCCTTCTGAACCAACACACAACCCTTAATACTGGCTTCACAACTTACGCATGCAACGTGGGAAGTATCTACCAAACCAGCTTCAAACAGTTTTGAGTGGAACATCTTGAGAGGAGTCTTAATCTGTTCAACATCAAGGGTATAACCTTCCTCCGAATCGGCACTAAGGGCATTGACACTCTCATGGTTAGGGAAAGGGTTCTTCTTAACATTCGGTTGAGGATCTTCAAATGACAAAATCTTCTTTTCCAATAAATCCCTGACAAGATTTTTGAGAGCATAACAATTCTCCAGATCATGACCCGACGCACCCTCATGAAATAAACAATGAGCGGCGGCGTTGTAATTGGCGGGTAGAGGATTAGGAGGCGGACCCAAAGCCCGAGTAGTGATCAGACCTTGCTTGACCAAAGAGGGATACAACTCGGTGAAAGTCATCGGAATCGGCGGACAAGGCTTATACGTTCTTCTGTTCAGAACATTCTGGCGAGGAGCCGGACTCTTTGGCTGTTGAGGAGCAGGAGCGTTGGGTGCCTGTAGATAGTTGATAGGAGGTGGATAAACAGAAGGTTGTTGCATAGGTTGATACATAGGAACCTGTTGATTGAAAGAAGGTGTAATAGCTGCCACATAGGGTTGTTGAGCATATTGGACTGGGTACCCTTGAGGTTGAGCATAACCTTGCGGATATCGATAAAAGTGTTCTCTTGGTCTACCAGAGGATATAGCATTAGTCTCACCCTCTTTCTTTTTCTGGGAGCTATACGAAGGTTTCTTCGGCTGATCTTTAGAAGCACCATGATTACTCGTCATTTTACCACTTTTCATACCCAATTCAATCTTGACACCCACCGCAACGATGTCGGAGAAATTTGAAGTCACACTACCCACCATTCTCTCGTAAAATTCTGGACGAACCGTGTCGACAAACCAATCAGCTAATTCTTTCTCGGTCAAAGGAGGTTCTACCTGCGAAGCAATCTCTCTCCACCTTTGAGCGTACTCTTTGAATGACTCGGAATTCTTTTGTGACATACTCAACAACTGTCTTCTGTCAGGAGCCAGATCCATATTGTACTTGTAGTGTTTGATGAAAGCGTCAGATAAATCTTGGAAACTCTTAATGCGAGACTGGTCCAAAGTTAAATACCACTTGGAGGAAGCACCCTTCAGACTATCTTGGAAGCAATGAATCATCAGTTTATCATTCTCAACATGGGCAGCCATTTTGCGATAATACATGATCAGATGACTCTTAGGACAGGTGGCACCTTCATAACGATCGAAGTTTGGAGTTTTGAACTTCGGGGGAATAACCAAACCTGAGACCAAACAAACATCCCTTGCAGCAGTCCCAAGAATTTGATCACCCTCTACTTTTTTCAATCTCTGGACGATGGTGTCTACTTCCTCACGAAGCTTATCACGTTTCTCATAACCTTCAACATTCTCATCAAGATTATCAAAAACTGTCTCATTGAAGTACGGTTGCGCACGGGTGTGTACAACAGGGGGTGCAAAGATAGGAGCCCCCCTAGGAACTTCAGAAAATAAAGGCACGGCTTGCTGAACAGGCTGATTAATCGGAACCGTGGCTTGAGGAGGCACAAAACCGGGAGCAAGCCCATAAGGTGGGTCCCTTGCTACGGTCACACTTGGTGGAGGGTCCACAGTGACGCCGGTAATCTCGGAAACAACAGTGGGCTGGGTATCCATCTTAGCGTTCATGACATGTAACAATTCCATCATACGCCCCATACCCCCTCGAAGGTCTTCAAGTTCATTGCTAAGGCGGTCAATCTCTTTTGCCTGATCCTCCATTCTTTTCCGAGTTTGAGCTCTGGTGTTGTACTGGTGCCGAGAACTCAGGGTGACGAAACTGGAAGGCGAGAGAACCGAACATGAGAAAACGGAAGACACATGCAATGCAAGAAAGTAAATGATGCTATGATGCAAATGAAGATTTCATGGAATTCAAACATTTACGAATGTCGTGGGGTACCAAAGAAATCTTTTTCTTGTTTTTTCATTTTATTTTCTTATTTACGGTATCCAGCGATATCCATAAATGATATTTGAACTCCATGAAATGCAATGAGATGCTTTATGGATGCAATGCATGAAAACACACAAAGTCCTAGGTTAAAGGAACGTGAGCGGAGTCAAGGTCTACCCATCCCAAAAGGAGTGTACTATAGGTTAGTTGTACCTGCCGAACAAGGTTCTACAAAGTGCCCAAAGTCATCAGCCCATCTTTCGGATATTATCAACCTTCCGACTGACTCAGGGGTTAATAATATTCTCAAGAGAACCTCTTTTGAGTGTAGTATCGCGTAGCAGCCGTTGTAAGATTACTCCCACATAGCTCCCGCACTACGTCCTAAATAAGGCCAAAGTGGTGTTAAGGTACTACGGTCCTCAATATCCCAGACTCCAATCGACCATGGAAAAAGTTTTCGCGATTACTCGTTCAACCGAACCATTTTCGAAAGGGTCTCAACTGAGCGGAGATTCTCGAATCAGCTTGGTCGGGATTCACTCCCTATAAGCCTCATCGAATATATCCCCATCCTATAATAATGTCACTATTCCGGGCGTAGGACTTATCTCACAACACAAGGAACAGTCCCAAATCAGAGCACAATATATACATGCAAATGAATAGTAAAACAAATAGTAATAAATATGAACAAATTAGGGATAACCCTCAAAAGTTTAGAAAGTCCCCAGTGAAGTCGCCATTTTCTGTTGCGGTGGAAATAGGATATCAAACTATTAATGAGTTTGAATCACAATTCAATTCACAACCGCTCTTTGATTTATCCGAAGGAAAAGGTCAAAAGAGGGAAAACCTATTTTTGCATCGTAAACACAATGCGGGGAAAGATCTAGGGTTCGGGGGTTGATTAAATTTAGGGAAGGTATTAGCACCCTAAACTTCTGTAGTACTCTACAGGAACCTTTTGTTCAAATGTTTACTATTTGCTTTATTTATTTGCTTAAGGTATATGTACAAAGGATTAAAAGTTGAAAAAAAGACCTAAGGGGTTAATTCTAAGTTTACTCGGCAAGACATCGCATCTTGTGCCTACGTATCCTTACGGGAGTGGAATCAGAGTAATCGTAGTTCCCCTCAAAAGGGAGGTTAGAGACTTCTTGACTGTGGTCAAGGTCTCAAAGGGAATAAACATGTCTTAAGGACACGCTTACGTGGAGTGTAGAAACTCCAAATTTCTAAGTTGAAATGTTAAGTTGTAATTAGGGTTGAATTAGGTTAGGTTAGGGATTCCACAGCGGGAAACCCTAAAACAGAGTACGGAGACTCTTTGACCTAAAACTAGAGTAAAGGGGTAATTTTGTCCACGGTGAGACATGTATGAAAATTTAGGGTTGAAAAGGTGTAAGGGTTGAAGTTGAGGACTATTGACACGGCGGTCAAAAGCTAGACCTAATTCCTTCGGCAGTGCGTAGTGTGACAGAAATATTGATGAAGGTGTGAGATAATTGAATTGCAAACAGGGAAAAAAACAGGAGTTAAAGCCATGCAAACAGAAATTTAAAGGCAGAAATTTAAAGCGCGATTATTAGATTCGCGGGATTACATATGAGAAGCAGTTAAAATATAGTAATGAAATAAAATGAGATAAGTAACGGTGAATGTAATGAGCTGCAAAATGAACAAATGGCGTTAGTGGGCAGAGTTAGGCGGTGATCAAGTGAGTTAAGAAAAAGATGCAAATTTGAGATTTTATTATTGTTTTATTTAAAAAAATCTTAATAATTTAATGTTAGCTTGCAAAAGAAATTTAATTTAAAAATAATTTACTCTTTTAAAAAGATTTTATTTTTATTTTTTAAAAAAAAAAGTTTTTCTTATTTTATTTAAAAAAGGGGTTTTTTCTTATCCTTAATATTTATATTTTAAAAACGATTTTTTTTAATTATAAAATTAAAATGTTATATTTTAAAAATGATTTTATAAAATTAAAATGTTAAAAACGGTTTTTAAAAAAGAATATAAAACAAATTTTTAAAAGACAAAATAACAATGAAATAAGTAAAAAGGGGGGGGGGGGGGGGGGGGTTGGGCCGGTAACCACACCCGGACCCAACCCAGTGGTTAGTCATAAGAAAAAAAGATTTTAGGGTTTCCAAACCCAGCCTCATTCTCGCGGCGCCGCTGTTCTTCATCTTCCTCTTCTTTCTCTCATTCTCATCCGCGATGCCAATCATCCTCTTCTCCGTTCTCTTTCGATTTTCCTGAAAAACACATGAAAATAGTGATGAAAAGCATCCCTGGCTCACCTTTAAAGTGAAACTGGCCGATGATGGATGCGAGCTGAGGCCTGAGGGTTGATTATCCGTCGTTCTTCGCGAACGGTGATGGTGATCTCTCCCTTTCGCGATTTCCCTTTAGGGTTTGTTCGTGGCTTCGTCGCTTTGATGTTCTATCTCTCTCTCGCGGCTACCAATTCGCAGATGATATTCAGGGTTGGTGATGAACGATGATGACGATTCCTTTTCGTCTGAGTTCGCGGCCGTTTGTTCTTATTTGTGCCGCCTAGGGTTTTGCATGTGGCTCGTCCGTTCCTCTCTTGCTCGCGGCTACCAGTTAGGGTTTGTACGCGATTTTTTTTCTTCTATCAGGTTGTATCTTCCCTTTTATATATACTTTGATTTACCTTTTGGGCTTTCAATCTGTGTTGGGTTTGCGTTACTCTGAGATTTGATTTCGTGTTGATTCGATTTGATTTTGATTTTGATTTTTTCAGATGCTGATTGGACCATGTTCCCTCTTTTAGAACCTGATTGGGATTTTGGTGAGATTGAATTATATGAATCTGATACTCTGTTTCCTCTTTTAGAACCTGATTGGGGTTTTGACGCGATCCTGGTTTCATCTGACATTAATTTGTTTGACTGATCTATACTGATTCGTTTGATTTCGACCTGATTCGTTTTTTGACTGATTTGTTTGATTGATTCAGATTGAATTCCAATGGGGATGTTTCCTGATACGATTTGGATCTGACTCGAAACTTTACATTTCCAGATTCGATTTTGTTTGATCATTTTCTGATGTAGATTGGGTTGCCTTTGAATTCACTTGATCTGTTCGATATCTGAATTAATTCGTTTGTTTTGTTTGATTTCAATCTGGACTGTACTGATGCGTTTTTTCGATTTGTTTTTGATTTTCTGGTGCAGTTAGCTTTTCCTCTTCTTCTTTCAGAGAGGGCTGATGCTACGGCTTCGGTCGAATCAAAATTGCCGGGAAAGGTATACGGCAATGATGACACCGTTCTGAGCCTTCGAGGGATGTTCTTCGACGGTGTCGCGGTTGCTTTCTGCTGGTTGGTTTCGATGCTCAGTTGTGACTGTGAGCTGGGCCATGATGCTGATTAACTGAGCCGTGTGCGACCGATACGAACTGTTATGGTTTTGTGCACTTGTTTATCTCATGAACTGACATGTTTATGTTAGATTATTCTTGTTCGTTCTGGTACAATCCATGCCATGATTTTGTGCTGTGGCGTATTCTTGAACTAATATGGACTTCGACTCTTCTGTGCAGTTTTGGCAGGTTGATTGAATTGGTGATGATGATTGGCTATAATGTTGATGTCCTGAACCATGTGTTTGGTAATTTGTTTTTCCAATGTGCTTGAACATTTGGCCTATCTCGCTTTCTGTCATGGTTATGTGCTGTGATTCGGTGTTGTGATTTGGTGTAGTCCCTCACTTATGTATTGCTTGCCATTGCAACTGGTTCGAATGGGGACTTGCCTTTAACTGATGTTGCTGAACCTTTTGATACTTTGTTCTATGTAATTTTGATGCAGCTTGTGGCGTGTCTCGTTTTTCTGTTCTGTTCTGAATTGTGGCAGTTTGATGCCTATGGAAACTTATGAATCGTTTTGGGTTTTGAGTTCTGAATGCTGAACCTGGTATTGATGTGTTTGTGGAGTTTCAGGTGTTGGAAGTTTCGGAACCAAAGTGACTCAGACCTGCCGGCATCCGGGTCTGAGTTCAATCTTGCCTATGTTGCCTTATTCTCGTATCAGTTTGGAAATCCAATCGCGGCAAAACGAATCAGTCCCACTTCTTTTATTACTTCTATCTCTCGGATGTCCCGTAACGATAAGAACAGGTGTTACCTGATCTGACGCCAATGGCGGGGGTAGGACGCAGCTTCGGTTGTGCCACTCCCGGCACTCGATGATGACATTGTTCTGAGAGTGTCAAAAACAACTCCTAAACTTTTTTCTATATTGTTTGTTTTGTTTTGATGTGCAGGTGAATTTGGAGATTCTGCGGCGAAGCTTAAAGACAGCATGAAGACACTTAGGAACTTTTAGGATTTAGGATAGATACTTATTGTAAATGAAACCTCTTGTAAACCAAGTTCAAATTCACTTATCAATTTGTAAACTATAAATATTTATGAAATGAAATTCAACAAATATTCATATTTACTTTCTCAGTTGTAAATTCAGAACCATTTAAATTCCCTCTTGAGTAGTAACTTATAAGTACTTATGAACACAAAGTTCAAACTTACTTCTCCTTTGCCTTTTATAAATGATATCCCGCCATATGATTATATTCAAACAAATTCAAATTAAAATCTCGTTGATCACATCACTTAAAATAACCTTAACAGTATCCACCTCCTTTTCAACCCAACCTCATCTTATTAAGAGGAAACAAAATTGTTTTAGAAATGTTTCAACATCAAACAAAGCACGGCCCCGAGTCCAAAACATACCGGCACCTTGACCCAAGTGACAGATAAATGCCTCAGAACGTAATAACAGCCCGTTTTCAAGGAATTAGCAGAATTTGCGTAAAATGACCAAAATACCCCTGGAACTAAATCTGCAAAACAAACACCTTCATAACTTATTAGTGGTTAGCAAATGTACCTATGAGATGCTAGGCGAAATGACTGACTAAATATAAGGGTAAAATTTGGGGTATTACAACGACCTCTACAGCTTTTTCAAATTCTGGATCTTCCGAGATTGAGTTGGGCGTGTCACTTTCTAATTTGGCTATCAGACGTTCGTACGGGAAATCGCCGTTTATCGGTACTGGTTCATGTTTGATGCCTTCTATTTGGGATAAGTGATCTGCAACAACGTTCTCGGTTCCTTTCTTATCTTTGATTTCTAAGTCAAACTCTTGTAATAACATGATCCATCTCAATAATCTTGGTTTGGCATCCTTTTTGCTTATTAGGTACCTAATGGCAGCGTGGTCTGTGTATATAATAATTTTTGCTCCTACTAAGTAAGAACGAAATTTGTCAAGTGCAAATATAACTGCTAGAAGTTCCTTTTCTGTGGTAGCATAGTTCATTTGGGCAGGATCTAAGGTTCTACTGGCATAGTAGATGGCATGGAGCTTCTTGTCCTTCCTTTGTCCTAGAACTGCGCCTACGGCATAATCACTCGCATCACACATGATTTCGAACGGTAGTCGCCAATCGGGTGGTTGCATAATCGGTGCGGTGATAAGGGCTGATTTTAATGTTTCGAATTCTTTTAGACAGTCGTCGTCGAAGACGAACTCAGCATCTTTCATCAACAGGCCGGTTAAAGGTTTTGTGATTTTTGAAAAATCTTTTATAAATCTTCTGTAGAAACCGGCATGTCCTAGAAAACTCTGTATTTCTCGTACGGATTTTGGAGGTTGGAGATCTTTTATAATCTCTATTTTAGCTTTGTCGACCTCAATTCCTTTATTTGATATGACATGTCCTAGAACTATTCCTTGTCGGACCATAAAATGGCATTTTTCCCAATTTAGGACGAGGTTCACTTTTACGCATCGTTCTAATACCATTTCTATGTTTTGTAGGCATCCTTCGAAACTTTGTCCACATACCGAGAAATCGTCCATAAATACTTCCATGATGTCGTCTATGAAATCTGCGAAGATTGCCATCATGCATCTTTGGAAGGTTGCTGGAGCATTACAGAGTCCGAACGACATTCAGCGGTAAGCAAAAGTACCATAAGGACAGGTGAATGTAGTCTTTTCTTGGTCATCAGGATGAATGGAAATTTGGAAAAATCCTGAATAGCCATCTAGATAGCAGAAATATGAATGTTTGGCTAATCTTTCCAACATTTGGTCTATGAAGGGTAACAGGAAGTGATCTTTTCGTGTGGCCTTGTTAAGCTTCCTATAATCAATGCACATCCTGCTTCCAGTCACGACTCTTTTTGTTATCGATTCGCCTTTTTCGTTTTTAACTACTGTGACTCCTCCTTTCTTTGGTACGACATGAACCGAGCTAACCCATTCACTATCGGAGATTGGATAGATGATTCTTGTATCTAGCAATTTCTTTACTTCATCTCTGACTACAGTGCTTAGGATGGGGTTCAGTCTCCTCTGATGCTCTCTAGAGGTTTTAGAGTCTTCCTCTATTGTAATTCGATGCATACAGATTGAAGGGCTTATACCTTTTCGGTTTCTGGTTGTCCTAAGTTGGCGTTGACTATCACTAGTCTTTTTAGTTCATCGTCTAGAAATTCATATCTAAGGTTTTTGGGTAGTGTTTTAAGTTCTAAAGATGGGTTCTTCGGACCTGGCATATGGTTTGGGGTTAGTGCTAAGCTTTCGCTTAGGCTGTCGTCTTTATACGGTTTACGCCAATCATCGTCTTCAAAAATATCGGGTATTTGAATCTTTATTATTTCTGAATACGTGGTCTCTTCATTTTCAAGTTCTCTTATGCATTCGTCAATTTCGTCTACTAAATAGCAGGTATCGTCTATGGCTGGTGCTTGTAAGAACTTGGTGAGAATGAACTCTATCTTTTCTTCTCCTACTTCGAATGTTAGCCTTCCTTTCTTCACGTCTATAATAGCTCCGGTTGTAGCTAGGAACGGTCTTCCTAGGATAATTGGGGTAACAGTGTCCTCCTTGATGTCCATGATTATGAAGTCGGTTGGGATGTAGAATTGTCCTATGCGTACTGGAACGTTTTCCAGTATTCCGACGGGGTATTTTACTGATCGGTCAGCTAATTGTACAGACATTTTTGGTTGGTCTGAGGTCTCCCATATTCAGCTTTTTGCATATAGATAAAGGCATAACACTGATACTGGCTCCTAAATCGCATAGAGCTTTGTCTATCACGAACTTTCCTATGACGCAGGGTATGGAGAAACTACCTGGGTCTTTTAATTTAGGAGGCATGCGGTTTTGAATAATAGCGCTACACTCTGCAGTAAGTGTAATTGTTTCGTTATCCTCGATCTTTCTCTTATTTGACAGGATTTCTTTGAGAAATTTAGCGTATGACGACATTTGAGTCATCTCTTCTGTAAAAGGAATAGTGATATTCAACTGTTTAAGGGGCTCTACAAATTTCTTAAACTGTCCTGAAGTTTTGGAGTTTATTAATCTTTGAGGATAAGGGATAGGTGGTTTATATGGCGCTGGAGGTGCTTGAGTTTTTTCACTTGCGGTATCCTCCTTCTCGTTGTCTTCCTTCTTCTCTAACTCGGATTCCTTTTCTGCCTGTTCAGTTGGTTTTTGTTGCATGGCTGAGTTTTCGGTCCTCAGATCGATCGGTTCGTCCAATTCTTTTCCACTTCTTAGTATTACAGCATTTGCTTGACCTTTTGGATTTTGTTCGGGTTGTCCAGGAAATGTGCCAGCGGGTGCGGCAGCAGAGGCTTGTTGTTGAGCCACTTGTGATATCTGTGTTTCTAGCATTTTGTTGTGTGTGGCTAAAGCGTCTACTTTTCCGGTCAACTGTTTAATTTGCTCGCTAGTGTGTATGTTTTGATTCAGGAATTCTTTGTTTGTTTGAGCTTGAGTAGCTATGAATTTTTCCATCATCAACTCGAGGTTTGATTTCCTAGGTGCAGTCTGAGCAGCAGCTGGTTTCTGATATCCTGGCGGAGCAGTAGGCATTTGCAATGCGTTTTCACTCTTGTAAGAAAAGTTTGGATGATTTCGCCAACCTGGGTTATAGGTATTTGCGTAAGGATTTCCTTGAGTATAATTTACTTGGTCTGGTGGGATTCCGGCTAGCAATGGGCAGTCGGGCGCATTATGAGTGGTGCTTCCGCATAACTCGCAATTTGGAGTTACGGCAGCGACGGTTGCAGTGGGGTTAACGGTCAGACTGTCAATCTTCTGTGCTAGAGCATCTACTTTAGCGTTGAACTTTTCAAGGCTGTTGATCTCGTACATCCCACCTTTCGCTAGCGTTTTCTCTGTTGGAGTGCGTTCACCTCCCCATTAGCAGTGGTTCTGAGACATGTTTTCGATTAGCTGATAGGCTTCGTCGTATGGCTTATCCATAAGTGCACCGCCCGCGGCAGCGTCTATTGTCAATCTAGTATTGTATAAAAGCCCATTATAGAAAGTATGGATTGTCACCCAGTCTTCTAAACCGTGGTGAGGACATGTTCTCATCATATCTTTGAATCGTTCGCATGCTTTGTAAAGAGATTCAATATCTTTTTGTCGAAATCCGTTGATTT